>JAQPPZ010017111.1:12047500-12730000 GCA_028583015.1 Wollemia nobilis | reverse complement strand
AGGAGTGTACCTAAGAAGAAACTATAAGTATGGAGACATATTCACATGGTCCTATGAATATTTTAAGGTGTATAATAGAATCATCATAGAACACACTATCAAATTGGATCCTAGTGTCAAGTATTTTAGGTAGAAGCAAAGGCCTATGAACCCCAAAGTCAAAGTATTCATAAGAAAGGAGCTTCTTATACTTTATAATGGCTCGTCTTGGCAAGACCTTTCCTTGTTGTTTGATTGATATTTTGGTGTGTTGATAATTAATGCATGATCCTATTCTTATTCCAAGATGAGTTGATAGTTGTACTTTATTCTTACTAAATTTGGATATATGCTATTTTTAGAATTTGGTAATATTTATGAATATTGCGGTTGCAGGACCAAGTACTCTCATAGGTGGATTGGTATGAGATAACCACTAGAGTTGAGAGAAATGTGAAATGGAAAATTATGGATTTTTACTCTAAAAACCATAGGGGTAAAAGAATCATGCAGAAGCATTTGCATGCATATATGTGTGATTACAAGCATCATTGGGTAAGAAGGTTGCTATAAAACCAAAAGATGCCTTACCCCTATGCTTACGGGATATTTTTAGGTGGTTGATAACCTTGAAATTATCATTATGACTCCTACTAAGGTAAAATAATATTTGTGCATATTCTTGCTTATTGTTGATTGCATCTTAGTTCAAGCAAGGACAACTTTTGTCATGATCCTGTGTTACTTAGGCTCTTAGTCTATGTTAGGAACATACTATTAAAAATAAACATGTATAAAGGTAAAAACCATGCATCTACACTATTGTAAGCATATAACAATTTAACAAAGGAAATCAAGTAATCATTTGCACAAATAAAATATATTCAAGAAATGGGGGTGATCTTTTATAAAAATTATGAAGATCGATTACAATCACTCCCTCTTAGGGAGTAGCTCAAATTGATACAAATGTTACAATAGTTGAAGCCCCTCAATGGGAAGAGATGCACTTGAATTATCTTCACTTTAACACCAATTTACTTGAGGGATTACTAGGATGCCTCCTTCTCAAATGTCAATAGGAAGAGTCTTGAAATATACTTTGTCTTTGAAAGATCTATTATATGCATGTAAGGAAACAACAAAACACATTAGTAGCACATGAAGCCTCTCATGATGAGGTTGATTTCCAATAAAGTGCATGAAATAGAGAAAATATGTAAAGAATACATGAACATATATAAAGATACATAAAGTTACCTAAAATATTGATAAATAAGCATGAAGTAAAGCTTGAAACATATAAAGAAACCTAAAAATGCATGTAATCTTACAAATTAAGCATAAAAGAACCTAATATATGAAAGCATGTAAAGGAAAGTAGGAAGTGCACAAATAAAAGCAAAGACACCTATGCAACTATGAATAAACCATGGAAATGTATGAAATGTGATTAATCTATGCTAAGTTAAGCTAAATACATGCTAAGAAATGTAAATCTATGGCTAAATAGAAGGAATTTCCATGTCAAACCCTGGCTTGTATAGCTCATAGTAGCTAGATCTGCTAGTCGTTGTTGAATCCAATAGCTAAGCCTATGGGCCACTATTGAAAATAGCAACCATGAGGAAAGTGTTTTTCTCTTGAAATCAGGCTTGATGATGCACAATTCCTTTGTTTATTTGATGATTAAGGGTCATTGGTGTGTCTAAACATAGATTTGTGGTTGAAATATCTTGAATTCACGATGGATTGGTGTGAAATGGTAAGGTTACTACTCAAGCTATTGGAAGTTCCATTGTTACAAATGTAGTTATCAAACTATAATTGGGCAACATCTCACTACTTCTCAAGTGATGTGAAATGGCTCTACAATTTGGCAGGACTTCTTTGTATTCAATTTAGGATCATTATGACTCTTTGGAGGGTCTATAAATAGAATTCCTCAAATCCTAATCTTGGCTTCTCAAGGAAGCCAAGATCAAGAATTAGTTGGTCTAAGCAGTTGGGAGGAACCCTCTAAAATATTCTCAGCCCAAAACTGCTCCAAAACCATTGCAATTTGGGTTGTTGCAATTGATTTTGCTTGACTCAAGAAGGTCAAGTTTGTTATAGGGCTAGTCGTTCTTGCCTAGCATGGCTAGGGATAAGATACACTTAGCTACTATCAATAGGTATGGCTAGAAACTAACTGCTCTCATTGTCAGTAGTTGGGATCTTAGTTGTTGATGTTGTCAATGACTAACGTTGTATAGGCTTAAACTACCTAAAATAAGTGATTAGAATCATTGCTTAGTCTAAAAAAGGTCCAAGCTCATTCATATGGTCTACAAAGGTGCCCATATGAGTATTCTCCTAAACATGACGTATTTTAGGTGTCTAAAGATACCCCTTTTGGGATGCTTTGTAGGAAAATACGACACTAAGAAAACATAGACTACTTAAAGCTATATTCTAGGTTTTCAGATGTTCATTGATCTTATCAACACTAGATATCCCAATCATAGAAAGGGTGCACATCTCGTAATCATTTCTTCTAATAGAATGAAAAGCTTAACTTGAGTAAAGCTTTGAACATGATCTGCATGAAATTGGTATAGATTGTTTTGACCAACAATGACTGAAGAATAGATTACCAAATATTTAGTTCATTATGTTTACTTTTTCCCTAGTAGAAGGGTAAGCTTGTGATAGCTAATAGCATTGGTTCATGAGATAAACATAATTTACATGATCAAGTGATCAATAGTTGATTTTTATTATGAATGTTGATATTATGACTACTCCCTCAAGTGATGAGTCAATGAGGAAAGGACAAGTGATGAAAGCGATGAGTCGCTTGACCATGATGAATAATTTGGATGATTCAAAATTATTGCATTTTTTTGTATGGTAGGTCCTATTATAGCTGTGATTTCAACCATTAATAGTAATTGTACATCTCCATCCTGTAGATCAGCCTGACCACAATAATTACATTTAAGCTTGTGTTGAATCACTATGTTCAATGATCTCAAAATTCATAGGAGAAATGAAATGAATACCTCATTCTTGTGGGGCAGTCCAACATCCATGGCCTTATTCAGGATTGAATTAAAATCATTTCAAGTCAACAATGAATAATTTGGTTCACATAGCCTTATGGTAATTTACTCATCTTGTTGGATTGCATGGAGCACAAGTTGTTGCACCTGCCAAGTGTATAGAGTAAATAACTGGATACGAGGAACATTTGAAACTTTGTTTTATTTGATTTTTTTGTTATTTTTGAAATTTTTAAAAATTCTAGACCGGTAGATAATTATTATTGTCCATTTTGAAGCTCCTCATGGTGAGAAAATGAGTGCATTTATTACTATTTTTTAGCCACTATCAAAATCCATGGCTGGTTTTTACAATTTTCTTAGCCGATATCACTGTTAGCAGCCAGGGCTGCCATGATCCACGTTCACTATTGCCTTCAGTGGTCGAGGGTAAAATAAAAAATATAAAAGAAAATTTGGGGTTTTTACTTTTCATTATTTCCAGCTGGCTTGAGTGAAAGTGAGATCTCTAAGGAGAGGTAGAAGATATATAACATGGAATGTTGTTGGACTTCATACCCACATTGATGGTGAAGAATCTAGATGCATTGATGAGTGGTAGAGCCGATGATCCTAATGTAGACTTGAAATCCTTCACTCATGATTTTAGCCATAAAATGAACCTCATAAAATAATTGGCTAAATGAATCTCACTAAATTATAGGTAATTAACCTCACCCTAGTTAGATTTAGCATTAGGTTAGCTTAGTGGGAGGTTTTAATTTTATTTTGGATATTTTTGGGGCAATAAATGAGCTCACAAGGGATCTTTCCTGTAGCCGTTGTTGGTGTCAGTGGCTCCTAATTTTCCAGTTAGGGGTCACTATCGCTGTCAACAATTATGTTCAAGTACCAACAGTCAAAAAATTATTTGTTGGCACTAGCTGCTATTGATGTCAGTTGTGGCCATGGTGGCTATTGTTGATATGAGTGGCTAACAAACCTTAGTCATTTTGTTTAATTTTTTTATTTTTTATTTATTTTTTTAAATATTTTGAGGTTGATTATGCACTTGGTTTTTCTGCATCTTAGACCTTGACTGCATGGGTGTTAGAGCTTGATTTTCTACTTGATTTATTGACTGAGTTAGATCACATTGACTGGGATTGGTTTGGGGCCTTTGGCCTTGGCTATGTTCTAAGACTACCAACCATCATGTTGGACTAGGCTTATATTATAGCCCTAGCCCATCGATGAGATGCTAGGACATAATTCCTTTCATATTTTGATTGGAGAGATGATTGTGATACCTAAGGATGTCTACCAAATTTATAGGATTCTCGTATATGGATAGGCGATCACCTCTTTGGCTACTTTGGCAAAGACTACCATATTTCAGAGGATTTTTGGTGATAAAGCTATTGAAGCACTAGGTAACATTGAGCATGGAGGGGTACCAGTGACCTATTGGTATAGAGAGAATGTCTTCTCATGGTGCCAGGTTGTTTTAATGAAAATTAACTATAATGTAATTCTACCAAATACCTCGATTTTGAGGTTACCTTGGAACCTCTTAGCAATGGTACAAGACCTATTTAGGAGCACTATAGAGGAGCCACTCATCATGGCATAGGGGAGTGCACTCCTAGCTCAGCTTTATGATGAGCTATACTGTATTATGCAACGGGGGCAAGTAGGCATTAGATGCAGCCTACTACTATAGATATGGGGGTGGGAGCATATCAAGATAGATAGACCTATATGATTACCCTTAGATATTATAGTAGTAGTTATGGTGGCCTAGTGCTATGGTGATTGATGGCCACAAGATTCAAAGATGCACAAGAGCAGGTCTCACACTAAGGATCTACAACACTATATGGACTCATTGATATGACTCCAAGTGAGTAAGATCATATGGAGGCTCTACTTGGGTTGCCCAGCCTAGGAGGAGGCATACAGGTACCTGGCCTGGATAAGGTATGATAGATGGGTCATTGGGTGCAAGGTTGGCATAAGCGAGTTCTTTCACTTCTCTTGCGTGACTAGGTAGTTCAATTTTATTTAGGATATCCCAAAGGAGCCAATCCTCTACCATCACCTGAAGGCAAAGACACAACTTGAATGGCCTTAGGTGATAGATTTGACATATGATAATGATGCTATAGGTGATACGGGGATAGTAGATGCTAGGACTATGGCTGATTATTATACCTAGTGGACTACTAGGCTATGGTAGGGTGGCGGTTCTTTGAGTTGCTTTAGGTATAGGGAGACTATTGAGGATGAGGGAGGTGATGCTACTCAGGCTACATTTGATGACACATATGGATAGTAAGTGCATCCTAGGACTGAGTGTGAATGGGGTTAGGCTACTGCACAAGTAGAGGACCCACAGGAGGAGAAGGAGAGTGATGAGGAGGACCCATATGAAGAGGTGTCCCAACTACAGACTTAGGTACACATTTTGTAGACACACCTACAGGTTGCATAGTGGTAGATCCTAGAGCGAGATACATCTTTGGCTATAGCTCAGACTCAACTATAGGTAGGGTAGAGGTAGTGGCAAGGGTATGCAGAGAAGAGGACTGCTCTACAAGCATAGGTGGATTCATTTGGGACTTCTATAGAGAAAATCACTACACAGAGGGATCTTCTATAGGCTGAATTAGATGCTAGGATAGCTAAGAGAGATACTCTTAGGATACAGATAGGGACTCCTACTACTTCTCAGGATACACCATCTACTCCAGTCACTCAAATACTAGTAGGCTTGGATGCATACATAGAGATATGAAAATTGAGGGGACTCCTAGAGAAGAGCACATCTCAAATGGTTGCAAACACTACATACATTGTCTATCTATAGGGATAGGTTAGGATACTAGGTGGCACTCCTCCAGAGAGGTCATAGCAAGGGGCTCCCACTAGAGTAGGCAGAACAATTCTAGGCAATCATCAATGTAGCCCAATCATAGGTTAGTTGCATGATTAGAGAGATCAACGAGCACTAGCTCTATGGATACTCATAGAGATAGAGCTAAGGGTGGAGGTGAATCGGGGGGTGCATGACCTACATGATATGATATGATGTCTTTGTATAATTTTTGAGTGTAAGGTATGAGGACCTACACTATTGTAGCCTATGGGTATTTTGATCCCTCTATGTACATTTTGACACACATATTTATATATGATACTCCTTTATTTATGTCTCATTATGTGTATCATTTTGTTGTTTTATGTTCTTGTTATGCATATGTATGTGATTATTATATGATATTTTTATTATGCTATATGGATGTAATGTAATAATGACATGCACTAGCTAGGTGATAGATGTATGATTAACTACTATGATCTAGATGTATAGATGCACTATTATGTTTGCATATATGGATATGCAATGGTGAATGTTAAATGCATGTTTAAATTGTTTCAATTGTTTATACATTTAATCTATGTGATATGATATGATACATGATGTGTAATGTAATGCATTAATTATATGATGATTATCTAATGCAAATGAACCTGTATGCTTTAATACCTTAAAACATAAGGAATGAATCTAATATGTGGTTTAACAAACTAATAGATGAAACCACTGAATATATAAGAATCATGAATGTAAATAGTAACTCTCATCATAAGAATTAATCATTTTAACATCCATATGTGAGATTATATGATTGTGATATGTATGGTTTTCCCTTATAAGCTTATGTAAATTAAAAGGTATACATAAAATAGTTAGTGGCCATCTAAATATAATTGTTGATATCCATTCGATATCTAACCTATTTCATGAACATCCCTTAATAAACAAAACCTCATAAGAAAAATGGTGATTGTTTGATGAGATGATTTGTTTCTATAAAGGATTCTTAAGGTTTCCCACGAGACTCAAACACCATAGTTGATTAATAAAAAAATTGTATAATGACTATACAGGACTTCTGAAAGATAAAATATTTTGTCATGAAGACCAAGATATTCATTATCCATGTGTGTGCAAATGAATATATTAGATGAAATATAAGACTACCTCATTTCCATATGAGATTCATTCAGCCCATTACTATAATGAGGATAACCATATGCTCACCATGATCCTAAGTTTGGACACAGTTGGATTATACTACTAGGTAATGCAGGCCATCTAAAGCTAGCTCATTTGTAAATTGCTTAGAACTACCCCATTTCCAGACAAGATTTATCAATCCATTACTGTAATGGGGATCACTCAATGGTTTTGAATACTGACCATTCTAGGGATTCAATCTCTTCACCCCCTTCTTTTCTTTTGATTTATTGGGATAGTTGCTCATGCTTAGTGATGAAAATCACTATTTATTTTGGTTTTTTGTTTTGTTTTTTGAGCAAGGGATTTGTTTTTTGCTTTGGATTTTTTCTTATTTTGTATTAAAGCAAGGAATTTATTTGGGTAGGGGGAGCTTGTCCTTATGCCAATGATCAAAATCCTAGACCATGTGCATCATAATATGAGCAAGTAAAAACCTTTCACTTAAGGTAACCAGGACCACTTTGTAGTGTTCATATTTCCTTGTTCAAACTAGGACTGCTAATATTTTAAAATGTGATGGGATTTTGATATATGCTAGGTGCTATCAAAACTAGACCTCATCTCCAAAAGTGAAGATAGATTTCTACAAAATTTGAGAAAATCACTAGGTATGGCTGAATGACCAGAAAACCCTAGTATATTCCTTATAGCAACAAGAAGGGTTGTGTTGAAAAACATAATTACTCATAGGGGTGATGGATGATGATGATGTAAGGAAGCATGATTGGCATACAGACATGGTTTTTTTTGTCTGATTGTAAACACAACCTATCCTAATACAAGTGCAATGGATAAAATACTTAATGCAATGCAATTAAGTGAATGTAGATGTAAACTATAAATGCATAATATAAATGTTTTTGTATTTTTGATGTTTTGCAATGTTTTTGCATTTTATTGCTTTTTGATTTGTTTGTATTTTTGGTGTTTTAAATTGTTTTTGAATTTTTAGTGCTTTTTAAATGTTTTTAGATTTTGATTTTATGTATGAAACACCTTTAGATGAATAATGTTGAGAGATTTAGGATCTTCAACACATTCTAGCGATGATAGTATATAAGTACCAGGTTCAATCTTCTCTAAAATAATGAATGGACCTAACCAATTGGCCATAAATTTATCTCACAAATGCAGTGGTAGGTTTGAGTTCTGTTGGTTCAATTTTAGCACAATATCCCTAACTTTAAAGTCTCTCAGATGGACTTTATTATTGTAATCTCGTTTTATCCGATCTTGGTAAACTTGAAAATGCTCAAGACCATTCACACGATGTTCATAAAAAAGAGTCAATTGATCTAGGTGAGCTTGTTATGCAGTGTCATCATCAATGAAATATTTCAATGCGACGTACAATTTTGTAATTTCCAATTCCAAGGGTATAATGGCCTCATCATCATATACTAGCGAGAATGGTGTTTACCCAATGGGCATCCATATACTAGTCTTGTAATCCCATAATGCAAGAGGTAGTTGAATGTGCCAATATTTATGATTTTCTTGAACAATCTTCTTTAAGATTGTTACCACTATTTTTTTCAAGGCCTCTACTTACCTGTTTGCTTATGGATAATATGGAGTTGCAAAATTATGTTGAATATTATACTTGGACATTAAAGCCCTTACAGTTTTGTTTTTGAATGAAGTTCCATTATCCGATATTATTTTGGATGGTATCCCAAAATGACATATTAAATTATCAAGTATGAAATCCCCAATACATTTAGTTAAAGGGATTACCTCCATCCATTTGATGAAATACTCAGTGGTCAATATGATAAATGTGTATCAGCTCAAAGATGGAGGTGAGATCTTACCAATTAGATCCAAAATCCACTAAGCAAATGGCCAAGCCACTTGGATGGGTTGTAAGGCCTATGATGGCAGGTGCATAATATTAGCATGGTGCTGACATTTAATGTACTTCTTGACATATGTTGTGCAATACTTATCCATAGTGGACCAATAGTAGCCCATTCAAAGGATGTGCTTAATAATGGCCATGCCACTAAAATGGCCATTGCATGTACTATCATGAGCTTGTAAATCACCTAAGTTGATTCTTTGGGCTCAAGGAAATGAAGGAGAATTCCATCATAGCTACAATGATATAGGATATATCCTAGCAAGACATATCTAATCACTTTTTGTTTAAATGCTCTTTTTACGACATGCAACAATGCTTGTGGGATTACTCTAAGCTTAGGAAAATCATGTAATTGTGATAACCAATCTTGATAGGCAATGGCTTTGACTAACTGGATTATGTGTTCCCATAGTATTTGACTTGCACAAAGGTATATTGGTAAATAACCTTATGGATAATAGTGGTACCATTCTTTGTTGGACCCTATGAGAGTAAAGATCTCCAAGGTGCCTTCTTTAGAAAGTATCTAGCTCTATATATCCACACATGGTTTGGTTTTATATGGATCATATGGACTAATTCATAATTTTCTTGAGCCTCACATCGTATTACAAATTGTGATAGAGTTTTTACCTGGATGGTAGTGAAGTTAGCAGACAAATTCTAAGGGATTAAGGATCCCAAAGATACCATACTGTCTGTAAATTTGTTGGACATTTAAGGGATTACCTCAATATCATATCACTCCAGTTGGTCTAAGTAAGTATCCACAAGTTCCTTGTATGCTTTCAATATGGGACACCTACACCGATAAATTCCCTTAACTTGGTTTACTATGAGAAGGGAGTCACCAAAGATATTCAGCTTTTCGATCTTCATGGTGAGAATTGTTTGGAGACCCAAGATTAGGACCTCATATTCAGCATTTTTATTGGTGTAAGGGAAGTTGAGTTTAAATTACAAGGATATTGGAACACCTTGTGGTGTGAAAAACACAATCCTTGTGCCACCCCCTTGCTCACATTTTGAACCGTCAAAGAACAAAGACATATCTACTTTATTATCCGATTCTTAGGTTTGGGAAACTATGATAATTCAAAGACTATGTCATCGAGAATCTCGATGATACTAAAGAGGAGCCTTTATCAATTAATCAGCTATGAATTATCCCTTGATTGACTTTTTATTGATAAATTCTAGGTCAAATTCTGTCAATAGCATGATCCACTTTGCGATACGTGTGTTATGATATGTCTTGCTCATCATGTAATGCAAATTATTTTGTTTTGATATTACATATGTCATATGATTTAGCATGTAGTGGTGCAACTTATTAGTTGCAAAAACCACTACTAAGCATAATTTTTCTATTTATGCATATCGTAGCTCATAACTAACCAGGGTTTGACTGATGTAGTATATCACCTACTCTTTATCTTGCACATTCTTTTGGGCTAGCATGGTTCCCATTGTAAATTTTGTGGAAGATATATACAAAAAAATGGCACATCTAGTCTATATGGAGCTAATACTGGTGATGATTCCAGGTATTGTTTGATTTCAGTGAAGGCTTTTTGATAGTCTTCATCTCAGTCAAATGGGACCCCCTTATGTAACAATCAATTCATGGGTTGACATTTATCTGATAACTAAATGATGAAGCACTTTATGGATGCTACCTTACCTTGTAGGCTTATTAACTCCTTGATGTTTGTGGGGGGACACATTTTTAATATAGTCTTGACCTTTACTGGGTCAACTTCGATCCCTCATTTAGAAATGATGAATCCCAAGAGTTTACCTGAAGTTACACCAAAGACGCATTTATTGGGATTCAACCTAACATTGTGCTCAATCAGGTGATCAAATACTTTCCTTAGGACCTCGACATGCTCTTCATAAAATAATGACTTGGCTAGTAAGTCATTGATATAATCTTCTAATATTTTTGTAGACACCTAAAATGTGTCATGTCGAGGCAACTACTCATATGGGCATGCTAATAGACCATATTAATGATCTTGGACAACTCCAAGGTGAAGTAGTGGTTTTAACCACTCAATTTGGGTAAAGTTGGCTAACTCATCCTTAGTTGTGGCTGACACCCGTGGCTAATAGAGTTGGTCATGCCTCAGAGCTACGACTAGCATCAAAACTATTTTGAATTCCAAGTCGAGCTAAATTTGGTTGCAACAGCCTAGGAAATGGAGATTCAAAATATTTGGGCAGGAAAGCTTCAATAGCTTTCCTACAAACTTATCCAACCTCCTGGATCTTGATCTTGGCTTCCCAAGCAAGTCAATATTAGATATTAGGAGTCCTATAAGACCCCCCTCCAAATTGGGAAGAAGTGGGAAAAAGTTTACATTTAAACATAGCGAAGCTTTGCCAAAACATATAGCAAATTGATAACCCCTTGAGGAGAGTCAAAATTTTGCCCAATTGTGGAGTGGCAAGCATGAATTAATCAATGAAGCTTCCAAAGGACTAGGAAGCATAATCGCACAATCAAGCCAATCGAATGCGAGTCTCAAAAAATTCAACCACCAATCTATCAGAGGATACAAAGGTGACCCTTGATCATCAATTCCATGGAGGAAATTGGATACCCAAGCCCTGATCAAAAGAGCAAAGACATTTGTGCCTCAACCATGACCGTTAGTCATGGCTAATAGTGCCAGCTACACCACAGACCCGTAATAAGGGTTTGATCTTTTGTTTCCATTGTTTTAGCATTATATTTAAATTTTTAGCTATGCAATTAGCTTAATCTAGCATAGATTAAAATTTTAGTAGACATTTGACTGGTTGATTTAGGAATTAGAGGTAGATTTACTTCATTTCCTTGCAATTATTCATTTAGACTAGTTTCATGTTTTGCAAGTTCTAATGGTTAATTAGGCTCCCTAATTGCTAAATTGTATGCTTTCTTTACATGTTTTACAATAATTTGATGATTTCTTGCATATCTTCATATATTTACATGATTTCTTGCTTTTTTAATCATAAATTTATGCAATCGTCCATCAAAAACCTCATCAAGAGAGGCCTCATTTGTTATTAATTCCTTTCATGTTATTTCTTGAATGCAAGGTTTATAGGACCTAATAATTTTCAAGGCATTCAAGGCAACATATGCCTCCAATAATGTGAGAAGAAGGCTATCCTAGGCCTTGAGCAGTTTGTATTCCTTCTAAAGAGTCTGCAGATTACACCATCCCCTCATTTAGAGGATCTCCAATATTGTATTAATTGTATCAAAATTGAGTACCCATAAGAGGGACGTAAATGTAATCAAGTTTTGACAAAGTTTTAATAAAATAAAATCTTATCTTCTTGTTAAATTCATTATTGTCCATTCTTTATTACTTTCATACTTGATTTCAATTGATGCACTAGTTAGGTGTATGCTTTTTAGATAGATACAAATGGTGATCATGGTAGGAACCTATAAATTATGCTATCACTAATCGACTTACTATGTTTTTTTATTGCAGGTATCAGTCATGATTAATAGCCATGGTGGATAGTCTTAGTTGTGCCTAGCAGCTATGTTTAACAGTCTCAACAATACCTAACAGTTGTAGCTAGTAGAGAATAGAAAAATAATAGACAATCAAATCTACATCAGACTTGGATTTCAGGTAAGAGCTAGTTCTCTGTGTTTTCCTGTGTCTGTCTATGTTTATTTTTTTGAATACAGTATATGAAGTTAGTTTAATTAGAAAACATAGAGAAAGGGTAAAATTAAAATTTTAGATTCTCTTAGGTTTTCTTCCAATCATTGCTAGGAACAACAAACTTCTAATTGCAATCCACCCTAGTCTCCAATGGTCTAGGTTATGTTTGTAGAGATTGCTTGCTTGAGACCCAATTAGTGGCCAAGTTTATCATGTAGATGCATTCTCTAAAACTTTATTTAGTCAATTAGATGCATCTTTTTTAATATTAAACATATTTATCATTAGGTATTTAGGAAAGAGCATTGAGTGCTTGGTGTTGCATTTTACTTTCATGCAAAATCTAAAATGAACAAACACACACCACGCACTATCTAAACGCTAGTGAGTTGGAAGTCATATTCAACCACTGGTAGGGTTCAATGATAGTGGCAGTGATTTCAATTCGTTGAAATAACTCCCTCGAAAATTATACTATTGACCAATGTCGACTTTGAGATCTATCCTAATCATGCAAAATAGTACACATTCCTCTTCATAGGGTTGTATTGCTATGCATGGGGTGCTAGGTGAGGATCGATAGGACCTATGCTAGCTGCTTGGGTGTGGATTTCATCTCCACATTTAAAAGAGATAATCA
The DNA here is from genome assembly GCA_028583015.1 of Wollemia nobilis. Taxonomy (NCBI): domain Eukaryota; kingdom Viridiplantae; phylum Streptophyta; class Pinopsida; order Araucariales; family Araucariaceae; genus Wollemia; species Wollemia nobilis. The sequence goes on along the minus strand of JAQPPZ010017111.1, from coordinate 12,716,727 downwards.
TAGTTAGTTGTTTTTTTTATCTTAAAATATACATACGAGATAATACCACATCATGGTTGTCACACGGAGAGATTGATCTCAAGAAAAAACCAAGATCAAATTCGAGGCTCCACCCAATTCACAACACAACATGAAAACCCTCAATCACAGGATCCTCCTGGATAATGTTCAGTGATCATTAGAGAGGATAAATCTATGCACAGGGGTTCTCACCAGAATACCCCACCTAGATGAGGCAATGCACATGCCTCACGAGATAGATCTAAGTATGGAAGATCCCAACATGGGTCCTTCGAGCATGGGAGAATTTATCATGATCATACACCTCATGGATCCACTAGATCTATTGAAGAGTACATCATTGAGGAAGGAACTATAACTAAGTTAGTGCCCATTCATACTCAATACAAGGGAGTCTCAAAGCCTCCACCAATTCAAAATAGACAAGTAGAAAATCTATCCATTCAGGGGCAAGAAGAGAGGGCTACTTCAAGGCATAGGCCCTCATAGACTCCAAAAAATAATGAACCTAGAAAGTTCACATTTGATATGTCTAAGGTTGGAGTCAATGGTATGCCACCACATGAGCCATGACACACTAGGAAATTGGATGGTCTAGATAGAGTCTTAGGGCAGCTAGGGTATAAACCCTCAGTTGTGCATTCTCATTCTATGAGTTCTCATAGTGAGAGAATGTTTCATACCATTAAAGAGCTAGGAGAATGCTCCAAGTATTCTCGTAGTATAATTGCCTCATCGACCCCCGTGGGCATAGAGTACAGACAACACTAGAACATGAATGTTGTCTACACAAACAAAGGTAAGAGCATGGTAAACTAGTCTATTAAAGGTCATACCGATAAAGCTAATCGAATATAATGAGTACACCGAAGACTACACATGAATGATATTATAGATCAATCATAGAAATTGGTATCGAAACAATGATAGTAGATTCTCCAATATCAATTGGAGGATGTCCGTGTAGAATGTGAACACCTCAAAAATTAGGATACTCAGAGATAGATGTTGCTAAGGTAACATCTTTCAAGCAACGTATGCGTGAACAATGCATCCTTGATCAAAAGGAGTGTGCTAAGCGAGAGGATCGATTGGCTTGGACCAATTTATCCCCTCATAGAAAATATAGGGAGTGCACTCATAGACGAGCTACTTCACATCCTAATTTATACCCTATGCATATTGAGAATTATACTCATCACATAGTCCAAAACACGATGCAATGCCAAGCACTGGAACATTATGGACGTACGTAGTATGAAGAAGAAGTAGGAGATGATCAAGAATAGGAATATCCTAAGATCTCCCTAGTAGATGTGGAATATGAGCCTAGTCCTCCACCTTGTTTAAAGAATAATTTACCTCCAAAGGCTCCTCAATGACCTCTTAGAGAAGAGGAAATTCTATCTTTGAAGACCTATCAGGCCTTGGCAGACAAGGTTTGAGCTATAGAGAAGCAAGGGATGGCTTATCAAAAGTTGACCTTGAACAAAATTCATAATGAACCTTTATGCCCATCCGTACCCATTCTAGTGTATCCCGAGCTTTTTGATATGCCAAATCTGGATAAGTTTCAAGGTGAGGAGGATGCTCAAGAACATATTATGAGCTTTATGGACATGTGATTTTAGATCTAAAGTAATGATGCTCTATTGCTAAGAAAATTCATCACAACCCTTTCAAGCCCTGCTCGAGAGTGGTTTAATCAACTTAAGAGGAACAACATAACTAGCCTTGAATAGTTGGCTAATGCATTTCTTGAATGCTTCTTCGACATCAAGAATAATGTGAACCTATCTGATCTAGCTGCTTCAATGCAACATGATGATGAGTTGATCATGGATTAAGGAAATAAATAGAGAAAGATAATGGCAAAGTTACAATTTTCTATTCTGACCACAAAATTAACTTGGATGTTTACCAAGAGTTGTGTGAAGCACTTCTCACTACTACTATAGTTGCAACAAAATTAAACTTTTGAGGATGCCTTGGTGTAATCCAACATAATGGAGGACATCAAGTTATATGAGGGTAACTTGAAGTTTTGAAAAAAGAAGAAATGGAAAAAAAATAACACCCATAATAAAAAGGAACAAGCCAAGTTGACCCATGTAAACCAAGTGGTGTTAAACCTCTAGAAAGGGGATAAGGGGCAACAACAAAATTATCAAGCCCAACCTCCTCCTACATGGTATGACTAGTGTAATAATAATAAGAAGGGTAAGAATAAAGAACAACACCCACCTCGCTAGTTCACACATTTTTTGAAATATATGACATTTATATTCTATTAATTGTGTGAGGCCAAGGCCCTAAACTTACCATAGATCAAGTTAATAGACCTTAATCAGCCCAATCCAAATGGGTATAGGGATGATCTACATTACGCTTTTGATAGAATAAAATGGCACAACATCGAAGGATGTTGGAGTTTTAAACACATAGTATAGAACATGATCAAAAGAGGAGAGCTAACTATGGACAACCCTCAGGTTCCAACAACCAAAATGTGGGGATCTTCAAGAACCCCTTACCAAATCATGAGCCATCGAGGAACAATGTTGATCATGTGAATCAAGTTCAGGTTGAACCGCCAACTCAAGGATTCATTGGTATGGTCAATGTTGTCACGAGATAAAGGAGGTATGAGCATCCAAATCCACCTCCAACTCTAATTAGAGTGCATGTTGCACGTTAGCAAAGGCTAGCTCAAAATATGCCAGGCCCACCAACTAGACCGGTGGTGACAATCAGGAGTAGGCTAGTGCAAAGCCTATAGACAACTCCAATGAAGTTGTCAATATATGAACTAATTTAGTAGTATCCTAAGCACAGGTAGACACTCATAGATATTCTAAGATCAATTGAAGTTCAGTCCTAGGACCTTGAAGAATTTACAAACTTCATTGAACATGTGTAGCAGTGTAGTGAATCGGTCAGTCAATTTAATGATCACAAGATTAAGACGGTCTCCACTACTATAGCGGATCCATCGCTACATATAATTGCATGTGTAAATCACACACCATTCAAATGAGTTTTGATTGATACAAGATCATCAATCAACATAATTACTACCAAGGCACTGACACATCTGAAGTTGCCAAAATCACATATTGTACCTTCTATTTTCACCTTGAGAGCATTCAATTATGTGCTATGCTCAATGGTAGGTACTATAGTTCTCCCAATCCAGGTTGGACTTAAGACCATCTCTATGATGTGTCATGTGATCAACGGTGCCATGCAGTATAACATCCTCTTGGGGAGATCTTGGATTATATAAATGTGTTGCGTTCCCTCGATCTTACATCAATGTATAAAATATATACATGAGGGACAAGTTCACATGGTACCTTCTAACGAAGAGCCATTCAAATACGTGAACTTAGCAGATTTATCAAGGGATTTCATTCTCCCCTCAATGCATCTGGATATACAACCGATATTTCCAATAAAACATATAGAAAGAAATTTAAAAGGAGTGAGTGTAGGACCTTCCACAGTAGCACCACATTTATCAGAGCATACAATAGCTTCGACTAAACCTACGACATCCACAGTGTTGAGGAATGATAAGAAGCTTAAGGTAAAATTGGGTGAGAAAGAGTCAAAGAAAAAGCCCAAAGAAGCAACTATCAAGGTTCCTAGTCCCATGTACAAAGGGGATGCTCAAAATCAAGTCGATGAGGCACCTCAGCCTACCTTACCTACATCTTCAATAGGGTCATCTGCACTATAGATGACCATACATTTTGTTAATCCTAGATTAGCAAAATATATCATATAGAATGTGATGTTCATACCATTTATTGAGACTACATAGGATATGGGCTGACCTCAAGCCCATCACTTTCTCATGGGAATGGTGGTACCACTAGGGGTTCCACCCAACCAAACAAACTTCATTTATGGAGGGCTTGATCAACTAAAAAATTGCATGCCCATAGATGAGGATGATGATGAACCATTCATGGTGAATGTTCATTATTTATCTAAACTTAAATTTTCCCTATGCTATTTTGAGTGTTACCATTGGTATGGTTACGGCTTGGGCTTATTTGAGTAGGGGCATCGAGTTCCCATCAAACCACAGTATCAACTACCAACTAATAGATTTGTATTAGGCTATCATATCCAAGGATGGGATGAGCTCCTAGTAGCATATTCAGATCATCTAAACCTAACTTTAGGGGATGATGTGGATTGGAATCCTTATAACCCTAACCCTTCTTATTTACAAAGGGGTAATAGGTTGGTAACCTATGTCTCAAAAGCACCACCATAGATCTATCATGAGCACATCATGGTAGAGGTAAATCAAGGAGATAATCTAAGAGCCGACTTGGACAATGAAAGCCATGAAGCTACCGATGACATAGGCATGCAAATCCAAAATCTAAGCATAGAAATCGATACTAAATCAGAAGTTGCTTCTAAGGAAGTGCAATAAGAGTCCATTATCAAAAGTGATGGACTCGATTGTGATTCTAGGATATATGATGATGAGAAATCCTCACACAATGAATGATATGAGGATGAAAATGATTTGGCATACTTAGGCCCTCTAAATTTGTGTCATCTATTACCCATGGAGAAAATGAGGAATTATTCATGGTTGATACCAACTATGAGGATGAAACAGAGCGAGCCTACCTTGGGCCCCATCTTGCTAATCATCTGATTCCTGTTGGTTAGGGTGAAGGACTAATTCATAATAATGATGACAAGAATGAGACTGAGAGAGCTTATCTTAGGCCTCACTATTTACACCATCATCATGAGCTGGTTGAAATCGATGAGATGTATCAATGAGTCTATCCTGGCCCATGCCTCATAGGAAGACCATCCAATTTGGATATGATTTATCATATAGTCTTCCCTGATTCACTAATATACATGCAACTACTAGAGCCAAGAAATCTCATTTTTGAGTCTATTCATAAATTGGATCCAAATATCCCCATACCCCTAGGGCCACATATCAGGAATGGAAGTTATATCAATGTAGAGTCACACACACATGGTCTTGGAGATCTAATCCATTCCATCAATATGATCTCCATTGATTTGACCACTCCACTTTGTAACCCAGCTGATACCTCGAAACCATTGTATCTGAATGTAGATGTTATTGATTGGGATCACACTGATTCACCACCAGAGCCTAAATATTTCTTCCCTAATGAAGAAATGCTACAACCTTTTCATTTTGACTAGGTTGTGTGCATGATGTTTATCAGGGAAATTATGATGTAGGACCTTTAAACCCAGTTGATGTCATCCACTTAATTCCTATGCCTCATTATCTTGAGGAGGGATCACACATGTCAATAGACGAAACCTTCAATGTGGATATCAGTAATGATCCTATTAATCCTAATAAGATCAAATTTAGAGAGAGTATATCTCCTGATGAGTGTGTCATACTCATCCCTCTACTGAAAGAGAGACCTGACATTTTCACTTGGATATACAAGGATATGCTGAGACTAGATCTAAAATTGGTTACGCATAACCTTTTGCTAGACCCCACTAAGAGACCTGTCAAGTAGAATCTCAAGAAGATGCATCCAAAAGTCATTTTAATGGTTAAATATGAGCTACATAAACTATTGTACATAGAGTTTATTATCTCCATCGACTATCCAGAATGGGTATCAAACATGGTACCTGTAGGAAAAGTTGATGGAAGGATATGTATCTATATAGATTTTAGAGACCTCAACAAGGCAACACAAAAGGATTCATTTCCATTGCCCAACATAGACACTCTTGTAGATGCAACTACAGGTCATGAGATGCTCTCCCTTATGGATGGTTTTTTTGGTTACAATCAGATTTGGATTAAAGCTGAAGACCAGCATAAAACCACATTCACAACACCATGGGAAATATTTTGTTATAAAGTTATGCCATTCGGCCTTAAAAATACTGGTGCCACATATCAACAAGCCATGACATACATTTTCCATGACTACATGTACAAGATCTTAGAATATTATATCGATGACTTGTTGGCAAAGTCATTTTTGAATACTGAGCATGCAAAGGTCCTAAGGAAGGTCTTAGATTGCTTGATAGAGCATATTATTAGGTTAAATCCCAAGAAGTGTGTATTTGACATAACTTTAGGAAAGCTTTTAGGATTCATTGTTTCAAAATGAGACATCGAAGTTGACCTAGCAAATGTCAAGGCCATATTAGAAATGCATCCTCCCATAAATATCAAAGAGCTAAGAAGCCTACATGACAAAGTAACATCCATAAAGCAATTTATCACCCAATTATCAGATAAATATCGATCCATGAATTGATTGCTACATAAAGAGGTCCCATTAAATTGGGATGAGTACTATCAAGCAACCTTCATTGAAATTAAGCAATACCTAGCAATGTCTCCAGTGCTATCTCCACCAAGACTGGATGTACCTTTTTTGCTATATATATCAGCAACTAACTTTGCATTGGGAACTATGTTAGCCCAAAATAACATGCAAGACAAAGAGCAAGTGATATATTACATTAGTTGCACCTTGGTGAGTTATGAGTTGGGGTATGCATACGTGGAGAAGTTGTTTTGAGTAGTGGTGTTAGCAATGAATAAGTTGCATCATTATATGCTAAGTCATATGATGTATGTGATATACAAACAAAATCATTTGCAGTATATGATGAGCAAGAAATATCATAATACACATACTACAAAGTGGATCATGCTATTGATAGAATTTGATTTGGAATTCATTAGTCAAAAATCCATAAAGGAATAGGTCATAGTTGATCAGTTGGTAGAGGTGCCTCTTGAGAATAGTAGGCCCCTCACCATAGAGCTTCCTAATGATGCAATATTTGCATTATCAAAATCACCCAAACCCAAAGAACCATATAACAAATATGACATGATTTTGTTCTTCGATGGTTCAAAGTGTGAGCAAGGGGGTGGTGCAGTAATTGTCTTCTTCATGCCACAAGGTGCTCCAATACCCTAGTCATTTAAGCTAGACTTTCCTTGTACCAACAACAATGTTGAATACGAGGCCCTAATATTAGGTCTCCAAATAGCTATCACCATGAATATTAAATGATTAAACATCTTTGGTGATTCTCTTCTCATAGTCAATCAAGTGAAGGGACTTTTTCAATGTTGGTGTCCCATCCTGAAAGCTTACAAGGATCTTGCTGAAACTTATCTAGCATAGCTAGAGTGGTATGAAATTGATTTAATCCCTCATTTTTCAAATAGATTCATAGAAACTATGGTATATTTGGGATCCTTAATCCCTTAGAATTCATCTATCTATTTTACTACCATTCATGTAAAGATGCTATCACATGCCACGATGCAGCATGAGGCTTTCGATAACAAGGAATCAGTCAACATGATTCATATAGAACCAAACCATGAGTGGTTCTATAAATCCATAGACTTTTTCAAGAAGATATCCTGGGGGTATTTGATCTCACAGGGTCCTACATGGAATGGCACCACCATTCACCACAAGGTTGTGTCGTAGTCTATATTTGCACATAGCAAAATGCCAAGGGAATAAGTCATTTTGACATTTGAGGCAGAAGCTTATCAAAATTGTATATCACAATTACATGACTTCCTTAAGCTTGGTTTAATACCTTAGGGATTGTTGCATGCCACAACATGCACATTTAGATAGAAAGTGATAAAATATATCTTACTAGGAGACATTTTGTATCGTAGAAGCTATGATGAAATTCTCCTTCATTGTATTGAGCCCCAAGAATCAGCTTGGGCAATTTCATAAGCTCATTATGGTACATGTGATGGCCATTTTAGCGGTATGGCAATTTTCAAGCGCATCCTTTGAATGGGTTATTATTGGTCCACGATGTAGAAGGATTGCATCACGTATGTCAAGAAATGCATTAAATGTTAGTATCATGCTAATCTTATGTACTTGCCATCATAGGCCTTACAGCCCATTCAAGAGGCTTGGTCATTTACTCAGTGGGGTTTGGATCTAATTAGTAATATCTCTCCTCTATCATCGGGTCGACATGCATTTATCATAATAGCTATGGAGTATTTTACAAAGTTGGTGGAAGTAATCCCATTAACAACAATAACTAGAACACATATTGTAGAGTTTATACTTCACAATATCATTAGTCATTTTGGGATACCATCCAAGATAATCTTGGATAATGGAACGTCATTCAAGAACAAAATTGTGAAGGTTTTAACATCTAAGTACAATATATAACATATTTTTATGACTCCATACTATCCATAGGAAAACAGGTAAGTTGAGGCTTCAAATAAGATAGTGGTCACCATCTTGAAAAATATGGTACAAGAAAACCACAAATATTGGCACATCCATCTGCCCCTTACATTATGGGCTTACAAGACTAGCATACGAACGTCCACTGGGGTAACCCTATTTTCACTAGTATATGGTATTGAGGCCATTATGTCCTTAGAGTTGGATATTCCAACACTACGTGTCACATTGAAAGAGTTCATCGATGACAACACTATGTAGCAAGTTCACCTTGATCAATTGATGCTTCTTGATGAATATCATGTGAATGCCCTTAAGCATCTTTGTGTTTACCAAGAGCGCTTAAAATGAGATTACAATAATAAAGTCCATCTAAGATACTTTAAAGTTGGTGATCTTATGTTGAAAGAGAACCAACATAACTCAAACCTGTCACCACACTTGCGAGATAAATTTATGGCTAATTGGTTAGGTCCTTATATCATCTCAGAGTAGATTAGACCCGAAACAAATCACCTAACATCACTTGAAGGTTTTGAAGAGATTGAACCTCTCAACATACTTCATCTTAAGGTGTTCCACACATAATATTTCAAAAATCCAAAAATATGGATAATTTTCAAAATCCATAAAAATCAAAAAGCAATAAAAACCTACGCCTCCAAACCTCTTAACAAGTAATTTATTATAAAAATAAGCCTACAATTGAGTCCCCCCCCCCCCCCCGCCCCCCCCCCCCCCCCCCCCCCCCCCCCTGCTGCTGCGGGCGCGAGGACCCCCCCCCCCCCCGCGGCGCGTCCCTCGGATGGGGGGAGGCCAACACCCCCCCCCCCCCCCTTTTTCTCCTTCTGGTCCCTGGCCCCTTGACCCCCCCCCAAAATCACCCCCCCCCCGCCCCCGCCCCCCCCCTCCAAGTGAGCGATATGAGCAGCATCTAATACACACTAACTGATATGGGTCTGGATGATAGCCTATAGCCTCCTGATCTCTACATTAGCATCCAAACCTATGCATCCCTATACATCTAGAGCCACAAGAGTAGCCTATGGAATTGAGGGCTCACCTCGTGCACTCCTCGCCAAATCCCTCTCATGAGTCTTGAGCTCTAACTGATACAATAGAAGATCCCATTGAAGTGTCATCTTCTCCATAGCTATAGTGACACTCTTAATTTATGCTAGGTGAAGATTCCTCTCCTCTTGGTATCCCTACCACTGATCCTATCCCTATGATAGTTGATCCTACATAGCTCTCAACTATACCTATAGAGTAACGATAGAATTATCCCTATCTAAAATCTACGTCTGGAGGGTCCCTAACCATGTCTGTAAGCTAGAAATCGGGGCTATAAGCTATGTAGCCTCATTATCTAGCTCCTTCTTGCCCTCCTCCTCTACTTGAGGGCCCTCCTCTATGGCTATGCCCCTACCCCATCTGCCCTCTATTCACTGGCACACTCTACACCCATGAGGATCTACTCCCTTTGGATATGACTCATCTACCTCTGCTACTACCGCACCATCTATAGGTTTTCCTAGTGGGTCGTCACCCCACCAAAACCTGGTAGTCCAGTAGGCATCATAGTCTATTGTGATCCCTATATCTGATAGTCCATACTCTTGGAAATCATCATTATCATCCCCTAGTGGAGTCACTTGAGGCCATGCCAAGTCCTTCTCTACCTTAAGATGATGATAGATAGTGGGTAAAAGAGGAATATCCTAGCAAATCCCAAACTACCTGGTCACATGGGAGAAGTAGAAGAACTCTCGTATCTCGGTATTACACCAAAGAATCCATCTATCATGTTGCATCCTCCTCAGGTATCTTTCTGTCTCCCTCCGTGCAAGGTAATATAAGTAGGGTCTCCATACCACATGCCTAGGATGTAGTCATGCAATTTGATCGATGTACATTGCTTATCCCCTACTCGAGTCTTGCTCATAAATCCCTTGGAATCTCAAGGCCAGCACATAGTATAGCATTGTCTCTCCTCAACAATATCGACAATCTAATGGGGTAGTCCTGTAGGGTGCTCAACTGTGATGTGCTTCCATACCCAAATCTATAGTAGGATACTACAACCGACTCCCATGTGGCTCCTCTGTGTGATCTTATATAACTCATCATAGAGTTATGCAAGTAGAGTGTTCCCCCAGGATAAGATCAATGGCTCTCCGATGTTGTCGCTAGCACATCTTGGGTTCTAGCCAAGAGGTTCCAAGGTAACCTCACTCCTGATGTGTTAGGCAACACAATGTAGACTATCAAATGCATGAGTACAGCTACCCATCATATGAAGATATTCTAATGACACCAATACTCGATGTGGACCCCTCCATGACCTGAGTCTATTTGTGTCTCATCACTTCTAGTGCCAAAGATCCTTTGGAAAACTCCATCCTTCATATATATGGATGAATATGTGATAGACTTGCCATAAATTAGGATATGGAAGATGTGGTAGAAATCCTCCAAAGTCACAGTAATCTCACCTGTGGTAAGGTGAAAGGTATTGGTCCTCGCATCCCAGGGACAGGCCAAAGCGGTCATGTAAGCCTGGTCAGCTCTGATAGATGGAAGTTGTAGCATGTAGCCAAATTTTATGGCTCTAAACTAGGCCCGCTTAGTGTCATTAAGTCCATTGCAAAGGGTATTAAGGATATCTAATTCCCTCACCCTCGCGGTTAAATTTTGAAGAGAGACATAAATAATATACGTAAAATCAATCAAAAACATAAAAAAATGATCTAAAAAAGTTAAACAAATTCAAAAAAAAACTTCAAAATATAAAAACATTCATAAACACTTCAAAAAGTCAAAAATATTCAATTAAATTGGACAAAAACTCAAAAAAATTATAAAAAAATTTCTGAAGTGGGTTAACCACAGCTGGGACCTGTGGTTGGTAGCAATAGTCAAATTTTTTACCATTGGGATTTGAATCCCACCATGACTGACAACTGCGGCCCCCAATTTTCCAATTGGGAGCCACACCTGCCACCCACAGCTAAGAGAAATGACTTTTTTTGGGTCATCTCTCATCCCAATAAACCCAAAAAATAACAACCCACCCATCTAATCTAACTTAATATAAATCTAACTATGGTGTGGTTTGTTACCGATAGTTTAATTTGATTTAATTATCCCATTACTTTATGAGGTTCATTTTAAGCTGGTAAATGTAATAAATGATGGTTTGTGATGCTACCTTCAGAGCACCGATGCCTCCACTAGTGGATGCCTCTGGTTGGTCGACCATCGATCAGGGTGAGTGTATGGTTTGACAGCATTTTGGGTAAAAATGTCACTTTCTCCTCTCAGATCTCTCTAGATAGTGCAACAAATTGGAAAATAATGAATTGAAAATGATAAATTTTTCTTTTATATTTTTTATTTTACCCTCAGCCTCACCTGGCAACCATGGGCATAGAATTAGGGTTTTCCAATCACAGGTTAGAGTCACGGCTAAGAAAATTGCAAAAATTGGCTATGTCTGACACCCATGACTAGCATCTAGACATAAATACCCTCAAAATTTCACCATGAGGGGCTTCAAAATGCAAAATAAAAAATATCTAATGGAGGAGAATCCCTCAAAATTTCAAAAATAATAAGATACTCATATAATTCAAAAATTCAAATGTGCCTCATATCCAGTTATTTACCCTATACACTTGGAGGTTGTAGCAACTTGTGATCCATGCAATCCGGCAAGATGAGTAAATTACAATAAGGTCATTTGGGGTAAATTAGTCTATCGTTGAATTGATATGCTTCACTTCAATCCCTAAGAAGGCCACGATGGTTGGACTGCCCCAAGGGAATGAGGTATTCATCTCACTTCTTCTATGATATTTTTTAGCAAATCATCAAACATTATGATTCAACATAAGCCTAATTGGAATTGCTATCATTTTGATTCCCTAAGAAAGCCACAGTAGCCGAACTGCTCCACGGGGTAGAGATGTACAATTACTATTAATAGTTGAAACCATGGTTGAATTAGGCCTTGCCAAGTAATCAAGGTGCTAAAATCTTAAACTATTCAAAGCACCCATTGTGGTCAAGCAACTCGTTGCTTCATTCAATTGTCCTACCCTCATCAACTTGTCACTTGAGGGGGTAGTCATAATATCAATAATCATAATCAAATTAATAGGAGATCACTTGATCTTGTCAAATTGTGTTCATCTTATGAATCATTACCAATGACTATCATAAGCTTACCATTTACCGAGGAAAAAAGTAACTATGACAATTAAGTTAGTAGCTCTCCACCTATCGGTACTATTGTAGCATTGAAGCTACCCAATCATCGTTGGAGCTTACAAAAGATTTGCAAATTTAAGCCTTCCCTCAGTTGGAAGCAATGATTCTAAGATGCATATCCTTTGGCAGGATTGGGCATCTAATGTTGATCAGATCAATGATTATCATTCAACCTATGACATCATTTTAGGAGGTCTATTTTTGCTCAATGTTGTTCGTTCTCACAACACATCCCAAAAGGGGCATCTGTAGACACCTAAAATGCATTATGTTGATGCAACTACTCATATGGGCATGCTAATATACCATATGAATGATCTTGGATAGCTCCAAGGTGAAGTAGTGGTTTTAACCACTCAATTTGGGTAGAGTTGGCTAACTCAGCCTTAGCCACAGTTGAAACCTATGGCTAACAAAGTTGGCCACACCTTAGAGTCGTGGCTAGCATAAAAACTATTTTGAATCCTGGGCCAAGCCAAATTCAGTTGCAATAGCCTGGGCAATGGATATTCAAATGGTTTTGGATGGGAAAACTTTGAGAGCTTTCCTACCAATTGATCCAACCTCTTGGATCTTGATCTTGGCTTCCCAAGCAAGCCAAGATTAGATATTCGGAGTTCTTTAAGACCCTCCTCCAAATTGGGGAGAAGAAGAAAAAAGTTTGCATTTGAATAAATCGAAGCTGTATCAAAATAGATAGCAAATTTATAACCCCTTGAGTAGATTTGACATGTTACCCAATTGTGGAGTGACAAGCATGAATTCGACAATGAAGCTTTCAAAGGACTAGAAAGCATAATCACACAATCAAGCCAATCGAACGTGAATCTCAACAAATTCAATCACCAATAAATCAGAGGACATAGAGGTGACCCTTGATCATCAATTCCATGGAGTAAATTGGAGACCCAAGCCTTGATCACAAGAGCAAAGACATTTGTGCCTCAGTCATGGCTGTCAATCGTGGCTAACAGTGCCAGCTACGCCACAAACCCATGATGAGGGTTTGATTTTTTTATTCCTTTGTTTTAGCATTATATTTTCATTTTCAGTTGTGCAATTAGCTTAATCTAGCATAGATTAACATTTTAGTAGACATTTGACCAGTTGATTTAGGAATTAGAGGTAGATTTGCTTCATTTCCTTGCAATTATCCATTTAGACTAGTTTCATGTTTTGCAAGTTCTAATGGTTAATTAGGCTTCCTAATTACGATATTTCATACTTTCTTTACATATTTTATAGTAATTTGATGATTTCTTGCATATATTCATAGATTTACATTCTTTATTGCTCTCTTTATCATCAATTTATGCAATCATCCATCAAAAGACTCATCAAGAGAGGTCTCATTTATTATTAATTTCTTTCATGTTGTTTCTTGAATGCAGGGTTTATAGGACCTAATCATTTTCAAGGCATTCAAGGCAGCATATGCCTCCAATCATGTGAGAAGAAGGCTATCCTAGGCCTTGAGTAGTTCGTGTTCCTTCTAAAGAGTCTATGGATTACACCATCCCCTCATTTAGAGGGTCTCCAATATTGTATTAATTGTATCAAAGTTGAGTATCCCTAAGAGGGACGTAAATGTAATCAAGTTTTGACAAAGTTTTAATAAAATGAAATCTTATATTCTTGTTAAATTTATTGTTTTCCATTCTTTATTACTTTCATACTCGATTTAAATTGATGCACTAGTTAGGTGTATGCTTTTTAGATAGATATAATTTTATGCATATAGTAATGAAAAATGTATGTCATAGCCTGTTGATATGTGGTACCAACATTTTTGAGACCAAATGATATAACTTTATAGCAAAATGTTTCCCATGGAGTGGTGAAAGTAGTTTTGTACGGATCTTCAGGTTTAATTCAAATATGGTTGTAACCAGAAAAACCATCCGTGAGAGAAAGCATTTCGTGACCTGCAGTTGCATCCACAAGATCATCGATATTAGGCAACAAAAATGAATCCTTGGGTGTTGCCTTATTGAGGTCCCTAAAATCCATGCATATGGAGATTCTTCCATTAGGTTTTTCTATGGGTACCATGTTTGATACCCATTATGGATAGTTGATGGGAATTATGAACTCTACATCAAATAGTTTTTGCAATTCATCTTTAACCATCAAGGCAACGGTTGGATGCATTTTCCTAAGTTTTTGCTTGACTAATTTCTTGATAGGGTCCAATGAAAGGTTATGAGTAACTAGTTTTGGATCCTGGCTCGACATGTCCTTATAGGTCCAAGAAAAGAGATCAGGTCTCTCTTTAAATAGAGGAATGAGGCTGGCACACTCCTAAGGATATAAGCTCTCTTTGAATTTAACCTTATTTGGATTGGTGGGATCATCATTGATATCCACTTTGAAGGTTTCCTCTATTGGCAAATGTGATCCCTCCTCAAGCTGGTGAGGTGTAGAGATCAAATGGATGTCATCTACTGGGTTTAAAGGTTCCACCAAATCAGGATCAACCTCAGCATGATAGAAATCATGTGCACAACTTGGTTCAAAATGGAACGGTTGCAACATTTCTTTGTTAGGTAAGAAATCTTCAAGCTCTAGGGGTGAATTGATGTAGTTAAAATCAATGGCCTCGTGATTAAGGTGCAAAGGTTTTGAATGGTTAGATAGACTGTGAAGTGGAGGGGTTAGATATATGGAGACCATATTTATGGAATGGAAGAAATCTCCAGGACCATGTGGATGAAACTCCCTACCTTTGGTTTCTCTTCCATGCTCTAGATGTGGCTCAAACAGAATGGGGATAACCAGGTTTGCTCTAGGAACATACACAACAATTGGATCCTCAAGGGGAAGTAATTGCCTTAAGTTTGAAGGACCAGGAAAAGCTATATGATATATCTCTTCTAAATTCATTGGTATTATTTGGATGGGAGGACATGGGAAGACTGTATGATAAATTTATTCCATGTCCACAGGCTCCCTATGATGACATAGATGTCAAGGTCCTAGGTAGGCTATCTTTGTTTCGTCCTCATATTACTCATCATCTAAGAAATACTCACCATCATATTCCTTAGAGTTGTACCATGATTCATCTTTTTCAGAAGTGGATTCTAAATCAAACTCTTACTTTATGCTAGGGCTATGAGGTTCAATGCCAATGTCATCAACATACTCATTATCTCTATGTAGACACTAAAATCTGGTCAATTCGATTAGGTAACCAAGATAAGGTCTAATTGACACCATTTGGCTCCCTTGGGCAACCCTCAGAGGTTTACTAGTGGTCCTAACCACTCTTGGAAGGCTCTACCTCACTTTATGGAGCTTTTGGGCCATATAGGCATGATTTTCCCACCCTGAGATGGTCACAGTTTGTAGCCATCCCACCCTGTGATGGTGGCAAACCGGTCATCTTGGGGTGGGACAGCCACAAGGTTTGGCTCCCAAAAAGTAAAATTTGGACAAATGGTGCCCAAAAATTACCATTTTCCCCACCTATTCAAGAATACAAGTTAGAGGGCATAGTATCCTTATGACATACTACATAAGGGAGACCAAATAGAGAGATTATATTCCCCCTCCAATGCATCCCACCCTATTGGCCAAATGACGCCTCTTGCCCTGCATGCCCTGGCATACCTTATTGCCCAAAGGCTTCCTTTGGCTATAAAGTGGATCCATTTTCCACACAAACGATAGAGAGGATTTTTGAGACATAGAAATGGAGTGCTGCCAAGATTTCCCCACACCATTTTGTGCCCTTTTCCCCTCAGAATCTCTACCTAGCGAAGGACGTTTGTGAGTGATCTAGGAGACGCAATTTATTTGCAGAACCATCTGAGTGAATTTCACCACCAAATTTGATTACAACGCTATTTAGGAGGTCTTATTGTGGATTTTTCCTGCTTACCCTTAAAATATTTATCACGTCATGGGAAACTCTTGTAATCACAACCAATATTATGAATTTTTGTTGACACACCTCATTAACCTGGGAATAGACTACCTTAAACAGCTTTAAACAAACTAGGTTGTGTAAGGAAACCCCAAACAGTGGGGCCTTTTACTAATGCTCTATCGTGCACATGCCCACTATGCCAGAAAAAATGTTGTTACTTTATCATTTTGATGACTTTGGGTGACCGAACCTATCAATATGAGTGCTCATCAAGCCCAAACCGGTGCCTTATCCATTACAAAGTCATAGCAGTTTGATAAATGACTTTAGGAAAATATGACAGAAAGAAGAACTAGTTCGTTTTACTTCATTCAAATGATGTAATGTAAATAAAACAATTAAACTAGTGAAAGAAGGTGTTATTTATGGATTTTGATTACAGTAATACATAAATAAGCTAACACAAGACAATCACACATAAGATGCCAAGGGGAGAGTTGAGATTTTTATTAATAAAAGATGTGCATAAAAAAGATCAGCTGAGTGCTTGATCCTCATATGCCATTTGATTACAATAAATCCCTAGTTTGAATGTTTAGAACAAGAGGTATCTCCTCTCCATCCTGATTACAGTGACGTAAGAGTTCTCAACTCCAACGCATTCCACAAGAAATAATCACAGTGAACAACACACCTTGATAGTCCCTGGTGAATGACAAGAGAAGGGCGGTAAGAAACACACATAGGATATACAAGGGAAAATACAACTCAAACAATAGATAAAGTTATACCTAGATTTTCTCTCTCAGAGGTTCGATAAGAAAAATGTAGCTACAGTGCTCCCCTTATATAGTGTAGGTTGTCCGAGTGAGGCTGTAACCATTTGCTCCAGCTGGATCAATATCACTCCCTCCAAAAGTAGGGTGTAATAAAAAATGGGCATGTAGCCCATACCTTCTGTCTATGTAGGTGGTGGTTATGACTATGTATCATCTCCTCTACTACCCTGGGTAGGCGGCTATGCTACACTCAGCTCGTGTGCTCTCACTAGTGAACTGGGCCCCACTTCTTGTTCATTCTCCTTTTGATTCTACCAACCTTTCCATCCTCAATGCAACAATAAAACATAGCCCTTCTACTGACTTGTCAACTTTCTTTATCCTTCCGTAGTTATCCTACGCTCACAGATGCCATCAGTAGTACCATGTTTCTCACATATAGGTAAGTATATGTATACAAAAAATATATATTTGCTTTATTTCAATACTCGTCTATGGAGGGTTACTACACATGTTTAATTTTCGCTGGGAGAATCTTAAAACATGGGGCGCACAACTTTAAAATGGGGTGCACGAACTTGTGCGCCCCTCAAGACCTTGGTGTGCTCCATAGGAAAATGAGGTGCATGAAATTACCATGGGGCGCACTAGTTTAACATGGGGTGTGCAACCTCACGCGCACCTCGGGATTTCACGTGCTCCAAAATTAGGGTAAAAATAAAAGTTGTCAAAATTTAATGAAATTTATCAAGGGCATAAAAAAGTCAAATGGGTATCCAAATCAGTTGAGATCACCAAACAATTTCTTCCCGTTCGTGATATATGGTCCCCCAAAGTTGGACGTAAAATTGCACGTGCATCAATGGGGTGCTCAAACTTAAAATGGGATGCATGACCTATGTGCCCTTCAAGACCTTGGTGTGCTCCATCGGAAAATGGGGCGCACAAAATTTACATGGGGAGCACAACCTCACGTGCCCCTCGAGATTTCATGCGATTCAAAATTAGGATAAAATTGAAAGTTATCAGAATTCAACAAAACTTCTTAGGGATCTAAACGGGCCAAATGGGTACTCAAATCAGTTGAAATAATTGAAAAAATTTTCCCCGTTCATGATATATGGCCCTCCAAAGTTGGATGTAAAACTGCACGTGCATTAATGTGGTGCACAACCTTAAAATGGGGTGCACGACTTGTGCGCCCTTCAAGACCTTGGTGCACTCCATAGGAAAATGGGGCACACAAAATTTACATGGGGCTTACCCTTAAAAGATCTATCACATCACAGGAAAATCTTGTAATCACAACCAACACTGTGGATTCTGGTTGACCCACCTCATTAACCTGGGAATAGACTACCTTAAACAACTCTAAACAGCCCAGGTTGGGTAAGGAAACCCCATACAGTGGGTCCTTTTACTAATGCTCTATCGTGCACATGCCCACTATACCAGACAAAATGTTGTTACTTTATCATTTTGATGACTTTGGGTGACCGAACCTATCAATATGAGTGCTCATCAAGCCCAAACCAGTGCCTTATCCATTACAGAGTCATAGTAGTTTGATAAATTACTTTAGGAAAAGATGACATAAATAAGAACTAGTTCATTTTACTCCATTCAAATGATGTAATGTAAATAAAACAATTAAACTAGTAAAAGAAGATGTTATTTATAGATTTTTATTGCAGTAATACATAAATAAGGTAACACGAGACAATCACACAAAATATGCCAAGGGGAGAGTTGAGATTTTTGTTAATAAAATATGTGCATAGAACAGATCAGCAGAGTGCTTGATCCTCATATGCCATTTGATTACAATAAATCCCCGGTTTGAATGTTCAGAACAAGGGGTATCTCCTCTCCATCCTGTTTACAATGACATAAGAGTTCTCAACTCCAACACGTTCCATAGGAAATAATCACAGCGAACGGCGCACCTTGACAGTCCTTGGTGAATGACGAGAGAAATGCAGTAAGAAACACACACAGGAGATACAAGGGAAAATATGACTCAAACAACATACAAATCTATACCTAGATTTTCTCTCTCAGAGTTTCAATAAGAAAAATATAGTTGCAGTGCTCCCCCTTATATAGTGCAGGTTGTCCGAGCGAGGCTATAACCATTTGCTCCAGCTGGATCAATCTCACTCCCTCCAAAAGTAGGGCATAATAAAAAAATGGGCACATAGCCCACACCTTCTATCTACGCAGGTGGTGGTTGTGACTATGTATCATCTCCTTTACTACCCTGGGTAGGCGGTTGTGCTACACTTGGCTCGTGTGCTCTAACTAGTGAACTGGGCCCCACTTCTTGTTCATTCTCCTTTTGATTCTGCCAACCTTTCCATCCTCGATGCAACAATAAAACATAGCCCTTCTACTGACTTATCAACTTTCTTTATCCTTCCATAGTTATTCTGCGCTCACAGATGCCATCAACAGTACCATGTTTCTCACATATAGGTAAGTATATGTATACAAAAATTATATATTTGCTTTATTTCAATACTCGTTCTATGGAGGGTTACTACACATGTTTAATTTTTGCTGGGATAATCTTAAAACATGGGGCACACAACTTTAAAATGGGGCGCACGAACTTGTGCACCCCTCAATACCTTGGTACGCTCCATAGGAAAATTAGGCACATGAAATTACCATGGGGTGCACTAGTTTAACATGGGACGCGCAACCTCGCATGCCCCTCGGGATTTCGTGCACTCCAAAATTAGGGCAAAAATCAAAGTTGTAATTTGATGAAATTTTTTAGGGGCATAAAAAAGCCAAATGGGTATCCAAATCACTTGAGATCACCAAAATATTCCTCCCGGTTCATTATATATGGCCCCCCAAAGTTAGACATAAAACTATGCACGCATCAATGGGGTGCACAACCTTAAAATGGGGCGCACGACTTGTGCACCCTTCAAGACCTTGGTGCACTCCATAGGAAAATGGGGTGCACAAAATTTACATGGGGTGCACTAAATTAACATGGGGCGCACAACCTCGCGCGCCCCTCGAGATTTCGTGCGCTCCAAAATTAGGGTAAAATTGAAAGTTATCGAAATTCAACAAAACTTCTCAAGGGTCTAAATGGACCAAATGGGTACTCAAATCAGTTGAAATAATCAAAAAATTCCTCCCCGTTCGTGAGATATGGCCCTCCAAAGTTGGACATAAAACTGCACGTGCATCAATGGGGCGCACAACCTTAAAATGGGGCTCATGACTTGTGCACCCTTCAAGACCTTGGTGCGCTCCATAGGAAAATGGGGCACACAAAATTTACATGGGGCGCACAACCTCGTGCGCCCCTCGGGATTTCGCACGCTCCAAAATTAGGGCAAAAATCAAAGTTATTAGAATTTGATGAAACTTTCCAGGTGTCTAAACGGGCCAAATGGGTATCCAAATAAGTTGAGATCATCAAAAAAATCCTCCTGTTTTGTGAGATATGGCCCTCCAAAGTTGTACGTAAATTACGCGCGCATCAATGGGGCGCACAACTTTAAAATGGGGCACACGAACTTGTGCAACCCTTAAGACCTTGGTGCACTCCATAGGAAAATGAGGTGCATGAAATTACCATGGGGCACACTAGTTTAACATGGGGCCACAACCTCGTGTGCCCCTCGGGATTTTGTGCGCTCCAAAATTAGGGCAAAAATCAAAGTTGTCAAAATTTGATGAAACTTTGTAGGTGTCTAAATGGGCCAAATGGGTACTCAAATTAGTTGAAATAATAAAAAAATTACTGCCTGTTTGTGAGATATTGCCCTTCAAATATGGATGTAAATGCGCGTGCGCGTTAATGGGGCGCACAACTTTAAAATGGGGTGCACGCTTCAAGACCTTTGTGTGCTCTTCAATATATTTGTGCACTCCATATGATATTATCAAAATTCAGTCCCATTGTGAAGATTGGATCAAGCTCTTTCCCCTAGTTTTCAGATTAGCTCAAATGGAGTCTTCGAGCTCAAGTTATTGCCATATCAATTTACATCCAAATGCAGGGAAAAAGTGACGAGATTGGAGCAGTCCTAAAATGGAGTTCAATTAATTTAGCCTTTGACAATCTTACAAAAAATGCTCAATCCAAACCATTGCCACTAGACCTCGGCCTTCAAGATACAAATATCAACACTTTTGCAAGCCAAAAATTTAGATTAAACCCAAGCCTTAATTTTTTGAAATCATCAAAAATTGGGCCTTGCACCCTAATCTCACCTAGATATCAATTAAATGAAATTTTTCAAAAATGATGGGGTGAAAACTAAGTTTTGACAATGGGGTACAACATGGGCTCTGACTGGGACAGGTAGTATGAATGGCACATGAATGATCCTGAGAACTCCAGAATATTCGGTTGACAATCAAGAGACCACAAAAATTTAGACTAAAAGTGAAAAGGAAAACAAAGGCAACAAAGAAAGAAAAAAAAATACTAAAGGATGGACCTTGGTTCTAATCAGTAAAATATGATGACCTAGTTTAAGAGCAGATGAACTTTGAATTATGGGGCAACAGATCTATCAACAATGTCTTAAGATAGAGTTGAGGCAGATTTATTTGGAAGTTGTTGTGTCATCATGCCTAGTCTTGTGTGTGTTTTGTGAATTCATCCTTATCCCTTGATCAGTCAGAAATTCACCATATCGTCAGGAGCTAAGCCTATTAAGTATTTCACTTTGATAGATATTTTCCTTGGCATTGCTCCACTGCTAGTCAGGCATTTGTAGCCCTAGTGGAGATGACCTCGATTTCCCCCAGACCTGCTCTACTACCAGCCAGGCATCTATAGCCCTGGTAGTGGTTATCCGGATACCCCCAACATATAGCTACTTTGCATTATTTATATTTTTCTTCTTTTTGAGAAGGATTATGATGAATTACAAAGCTCACATTAGGTTAGAAATATATAAGGCTAAGGAAGTAGAATGTATGTATTTTTAGCTCAAGGCATCCTATCAATGATGGCTTCATTCTTCTTGATCTTGGAATATCCTTAAAATATGTGGGAGATGTGAAGCCTCAGCATAATGCAACGCACCTTCCTCCTAATCTATTTTAGCTTTGGATTTGTTGGACCATTGCCTAAAACCTGGCCCACCAGATCTCGATGTCATTTGCCCTTACTCTAGATCTTCCTTCTTTGACTGATTAGAACCAGTGTATCAAAATTGTAGTGTGCAACGAAAAATATTAAGGAGACAAAATCATAATCACTGCTGGATACTGATGGTGATCAAACAAAAAGGAAAATTATCCCATTGGAATATTTGCAATGACAATAAACTTTCCTAGGATAATTTTTTTGAAACCTAGAATAAGATGGGGGGAACGATTCATTCTAAAAAAATAGCTTAATGACCTCAGGATGTAGAGTGAGTTCAAATTCCTTTCGTTTTTGTTTGAATGACTTAGGATGCACTCTCAATTCTTGATGACTCCAGAGAAAAATAGGTTGTGGTCAAAATTTATGCATTCTTTTTATCCTTGTCCTTTTTATGTTGTATCTTTTGTTAGACTGGCTAATTATTGTGGGGTTCCTGATGATGGGTTGGGCATTGGGAATTTCACTTTGAAATGAGGTAAAAGATGCAGTATTACCTAGGACTAGGGCCTTGTTAATGAACATGATGGAGAAGTTAGTGAATGAACCAATGTTATTTTCCAGACTATTGTGGCTGCTCCACAACACACCCCAAAATTTGGGACCCATTTTTTCTGTTTCAAAGCGTGCGTGTATAGAAAAGGCAAATTCACGGATGAGCAAATGAAATCGATCGCGTGTCCCAACGTGTTCCTGAAAATGGAGGGGTGAGAATAGAAAAAACGTAAAAAAACAATTTAGGTGGAAGGGAAGGTGGGGTTTGGGAGGGATGAATAAGAGGTAAGAGGGGGAAAAAATGAAACTGAGTGGGGGTGATATCTTAGGGAGAAATTGGTGAAAATAAATTGTGTAGGGTTGGGGGGGGTTTTTTAGACTTTATTATATTTTAAGATTTTGGTTTTTTTTTTTTTAATTAATTTATTGCCCTTCCATTCCATAATTGGTTATTTTTTGCTCCAGCGGGGGGGGGGGGGGGGGGGGGGGGGGGGGGGGGGGGGGGGGGGGGGGGCGGGGGGGGGGGGGGGGGGGATGTTAAAAGAGGAGGGGGAGGATAGTGAAGAAGGAAGATAAAAATAGAAGAAATTGGTAAAGGGTAAAAGGGTTGTATGGCGAGAAGCAGTGTGGTGTTTTTCTTCCTTTTTTTGGTTTTGAGAAAATTATAGAGTTCGCTATTGTAACATGATTTATTTTTAATGCGAGTGTTCAAAAATTTGCATCTTGTTGGCAAGAAAGGAGTCATTTTCTGCATGCAAGATTTAATTGTTTTATTTTCCCCTTTCGATTCTAGGCTTATAGGTGAAGTTTAATGCAAGTCTCTGGTGCTTCATGCGATGTCTAAATATGAATTAAAACCCGAGACACTTAACTCTTGGATTGTGCGTGTTTGGGGTTTAATAAGTTAGGTTGCATGCATGGAAACTCATTACTCGGTTTCCCGGACGGGATAGCATCGACTAAATGCAATTTTATTTCTTTTTGTTTTGCATTTTTTTCTTTTCTGCAATTATTTTAAGTTCCAATTTTTTCAAGCATTAAAATAAATAAAATTAAAACTTCAAAACCATAAAATATTCCTCATTGGCTCTAATTCTTTGAAGTACAACATGGCATTAAAACCAATACTTGCTTTATCGCAAGGAACAATCATTAATTTCATAGTAAATAAACCAAGGCCCCTTGTTTTCACTTGCAACCACTAAGTGTTCCAAGCTTTTAATTAATCTTTATTGAGTTTAACCGGCAAATGCTAACATAACGAACCTTGGAGAGTTACTTCCTAATTTCTTTGGGAGAGGATTTAGAACCCAAATCCTATCGGAGAGTGTGTTTTCACAACCGGGTGAAAATACCACTCGACATAGACCAATGGGTACTATGAATTTAACGATTTCATCTGATTTGCCATGTTTCAATCTGACTAATTTTGCACTAAAAATAGGGAGATAATTCTTTGCATAAGAAAGACTCAACAGATCAATTATGATTTTACATGAAGTTCTATTATCAGGCGAGTGATTTCAAACAGAGTAGTTATTCATTGAATTCAACATATATCTTTGGAAAACATGGAGGGGCCTCATTTCTGATTGATTAATAAGCTTAGAAAACCTAGAAAATTCATCTTCCTTTGGTGCTATGATTCTCTAACCAATATATTTTTTATAATTAATCGTACTTCTAGGCTTGTGATTGGTCAGTTCTATTTCAGGGTCTACCTCTACATTGGGCTTCATATGGAGAACTATATCTTTGGATAAATCATCCTCAATAATTGGCCTTTCATCTACTTTTTCATCTTCAACCTCCATAGTTTTGTTGGTCAATGCCTCTTCCTTCGAATGTTTTTTTGGAATTTCTAATATATCGAAATCATTGATTTGAAGGCCTTTTGGAATTTTTGTTGTTACAAATTGATCTTGTTGGCTTTCATCAAAACTATCATCAAGAGCTTGATGTTTATGTTCTTTTCTGGGAAATAAAGTCCTTTGCTCATTACTGATAAGGCAGATGTTGGTATCTTCTTCAACCCATGGTTTATGATCAATCCATTCTATTTGGTGGTTCTCTTCCACATTGGACTTAAAAATACCCCCATTTTTAGACTCATCATTATTAATTGTTGCCCCTTTATCAATTTCTTCTTCTTCAGTCTGCACTATTTTGTCTGATAGTGCCTCTACATCTGAGTGTTGTTCTCTCATATCATCCATATTAGAAACATTCATCTCATATTTTTTGCTCTCAAAGTCCATGGCATGGCTTTCTTGAAAAATATCCACTGCTATTATAAGCGGTTCCCATTTGGCTTCATCAAGTATGACATTAGAGGTTTCAGGATGAAGTTGCTCTCTTTTGGATATTAAAGTTCTATGTTCTTGATAGACCTCAATACCTCTTTTAGATTTAGTGTGATTATCCTTGAAATCTGAATAGGTCAATCCTTGAGGTTCAGGCTAGGGTGTGAAGCTAAATAGATGACACAACTAGAAGGCTTATGAGGTGAACTACAAACGGGGCAATAGAAAGGGCATTTACTGCCAATCATGTTCCTTTCTATGTGAATATCCTTATTCATTCACTCATCAATAGTGTTTACTTGCTCTTTCCCTAGTTAATGATTGAATTATGTAGAGAAAGCATTTTTATAGAAGCATATGGACTGTTGATCATTAAGAGCCATCCTGTCAGAAATTTTGTTCTTAACCTTGATGAATCTTTTGTTGAAGTCATTAACCGGTTCATTTTTTTGTTTTTTCATTGTTGCCAATTTAGTTATGAGTGAATGTATATTCCTCTCCTCACTATACCTTTCTAAAAATGCTTCTTCCATTTCTTGGAAACCCAATATGTAATGTGGGGGAAGACTATTGAACCAATCTAAAGCATCTTTATCTAGGGTTTTTCAAAATAGCCTAAGAGCCACATCTTCTTCTTCAACTTCCAATCTATCCATGGCATATATAAAATCTCGAACATGGTCTTCTCCAGTTACAGTGTTATCCCCCAGGAATTTTGGTATGTATTTGTGGGCCTTAGGGGGTAATGGATTTAAGATCGGGGGTAAGATAAAAGGCCTGTACGTATTTGTACATCAGTTGTTTAAAAGAGGATTGGCCATTTTTGTAACTAGGCCCCTTGGCACAGGAGGTACAACAGACATAACAGTACTTGATAGATGGGGATTTTTAGAAACAAAACTAGTACTATTGTTATGATGCTTATCTAAAGGAACAAAGAGTGAAAGTTCATTTCTAATCTTACATGGATGGAAAAGTACCTGTGGATCTAGAAGTTTAGTGTAGAGTTCCTTTTTGCTGCTTCTTTTGGACACCAGATCAACTCCTTGTTGATGATAGGTTCTTCAAAGTCGCCAACACAGTGTGCAAAAATAAGAGGTGCTTTCTGGACAAGATTACTTAGCCCAATACTCTAGATCTCATAGGAAAACAAAAAGAACTGGGAGACTTTGCAGATATTTAGTAAAAAGTTAGTCCCCGACAACAACGACAAAAACTATTGTGGAGTTTTCCCGGTTACCCTTAAAATATCTATCACATCACAGGAAAATCTTGTAATCACAACTAGCATTGTGGATTTTGGTTGACCCACCTCATTAACCTAGGAATAGACTACCTTAAACAACTCTAAACAGACCAGGTTGGGTAAGGAAACCCCAAATAGTGGGTCCTTTTACTAATGCTCTATCGTGCACATGCCCACTATGCCAGACAAAATGTTGTTACTTTATCATTTTGATGACTTTGGGTGACCGAACCTATCAATATGAGTGCTCATCAAGCCCAGACCGGTGCCTTATCCATTACAGAGTCATAGCAGTTTGATAAATGACTTTAGGAAAATATGACAGAAAGAAGAACTAGTTCATTTTACTCCATTCAAATGATGTAATGTAAATAAAAAAATTAAACTAGTGAAAGAAGACGTTATTTAGGGATTTTGATTGCAGTAATACATAAATAAGCTAACACGAGACAATCACACAAAATATTCCAAGGGAAGAGTTGAGATTTTTATTAATAAAATATGTGCATAGAACAGATCAACAGAGTGCTTGATCCTCATATGCCATTTGATTACAATAAATCCCTGGTTTGAATGTTTAGAACAAGATGTATCTCCTCTCCATCCTGTTTACAGTGACGTAAGAGTTCTCAACTCCAACGCGTTCCACAAGAAATAATCATAGTGAACGACGCACCTTGATAGTCCCTGGTGAATGACAAGAGAAGGGCGGTAAGAAACACACATAGGAGATACAAGGGAAAATACGACTCAAACAATAGACAAAGCTATACCTAGATTTTCTCTCTCAAAGGTTTAATAAGAAAAATGTAGTTGCAGTGCTCCCCCTTATATAGTGCAAGTTGTCTGAGCGAGGCTGTAACCATTTGCTCCAACTAGATCAATCTCACTCCCTCCAAAAGTAGGGCTTAATAAAAAAAGGGTACATAGTCCATGCCTTCTGCCTACGCAGGTGGTGGCTATCACTGTGTATCATCTCCTCTACTACCTTGGGCAAGTGGCTGTGCTACACTCAACTCGTGAGCTCTAACTAGTGAACTGGGCCCTACTTGTTCATTCTCCTTTTGATTTTGCCAACCTTTCCATCCTCGATGCAACAATAAAACATAGCCCTTCTACTGACTTGTCAACTTTCTTTATCCTTCCATAGTTATCCTACACTCAAATATGCCATCAAAAGTACCATGTTTCTCACATATAGGTAAGTATATGTATACAAAAAATATATATTTGCTTTATTTCAATACTCACCTATGGAGGGTTACTACACGTGTTTAATTTTTGTTGGGATAATCTTAAAACATGGGGCGCACAACTTTAAAATGGGGAGCACGAACTTGTGCACCCCTCAAGACTTTGGTGCGCTCCATAGGAAAATTAGGCACATGAAATTACCATGGGGTGCACTAGTTTAACATGGGGCGTGCAACCTCGCGTGCCCCTCGAGATTTCATGCGCTCCAATATTAGGGCAAAAATCAAAGTTGTTGGAATTTGATGAAATATTTCAGGGGCATAAAAAAGCCAAATGGGTATCCAAATCACTTTAAATCACCAAAATATTCCTCCCGGTTCATGATATATGGCCCCCCAAAGTTAGACATAAAACTACGCGCACATCAATGGGGTGCACAACCTTAAAATGGGGTGCACGACTTGTGCGCCCTTCAAGACCTTGGTGCACTCCATAGGAAAATGGGGCGCACAAAATTTACATGGGGTGCACTAAATTAACATGGGGCGCACAACCTCACGCGCCCCTCCAGTTTCGTGTGCTACAAAATTAGGGTAAAATTGAAAGTTTTGAAAATTCAAAAAAAACTTCTCAAGGGTCTAAATGGGCCAAATGGGTATTCAAATCAGATGAAATAATCGAAAATTTCCTCCCCATTTGTGAGATTGGCACTCCAAAGTTGGATATAAAATTGCACGTGCATCAATGGGGCGCACAACCTTAAAATGGGGTGCATGACTTGTCCGCCCTTCAAGAACTTGGTTCACTCCATAGGAAAATTAGGCACATAAAATTTACATGGGGCACACTAGTTTAACATGGGGCACACAACCTCACGCACCCCTCGAGATTTCGCACGCTCCAAAATTAGGGTAAAAATCAAAGTTGTTAAAATTTGACAAAACTTTGTAGGTGTCTAAATAAGCCAAATGGGTATCCAAATCAGTTAATATCATCAAAAAATTCCTCTTGGTGTGTGAAATATGGCCCTCCAAAGTTGTACATAAAATGCTCGCGCATTAATGGGGCACACAACTTTAAAATGGGGTGCACGAACTTGTGCACCCCTCAAGACCTTGGTGTGCTCCATAGGAAAATGAGGCACATAAAATTACCATGGGGTGCACTAGTTTAACATGGGGCGCACAACCTCGCACATCCCTCGGGATTTTACGCGCTCCAAAATTAGGGAAAAAATCAAAGTTGTTGGAATTTGATGAAACTTTGCAGGTGTCTAAACATGTCAAATGGGTACTCAAATCAGTTGAAATAATCAAAAGAGTCCTCCATGAGATATTTCCCTTCAAAGTTGGATGTAAATGCGTGCATGCGTTAATGGGATGCACAACTTTAAAATGGGGCGCACAAACTTGTGCGCCCTTCAAGACCTTTGTGTGCTCTTCAAGATATTTGTGCACTCCATATGATATTCTCAAACTTTAGTCCCATTGTGAAGATTGGATCAAGCTCTTTCCCCTAGTTTTCAGATTAGCTCAAATGGAGTCTTCGAGCTCAAGTTATTGCCATATCAATTTACATCCAAATGCAAGGAAAAAGTGATGAGATTGGAGCAGTCCTGAAATGGAGTTCAATTAATTTAGCCTTTGAAAATATTTAAAAATTCTCAATCCAAACCATTGCCACTAGACCCTGGCCTTCAAGATACAAATCTCAACACTTTTGCAAGCCAAAAATTTAGATTAAACCCAAGCCTTAATTTTTTGAAATCATCAAAAATTGAGCCTTGCACCCTAAGTTCACCTAGACATCAATTCAATGAAGTTTTTCTAAAATGATGGGGTGAAATCTATGTTTTGAAAATGGGGTACAACAGGTCCCTAACCAATTCATAGAGGAATTGATGATAAAATAAGTGTAGAATTGGTGGCAGTCCCACCCCAAGATGGTCCCTATTCTATGACAGTCCCAACCATCCCACCCCAGGATGAGGACTTATATATGCATTATTTCTTTACTACTTTTAATTATACATATTCTAGGCTATTATATGATGCTACTATCCAAATTTCATGCATTTTGGAGTTGTATGGGGTGAGATATCGTATTTTTAGTGTTTTGCAAGGTCTTATGTAGGTCTATGGGGCTCATCTAGAGATGCACATGAAACTATTATTTATTTTGTAAATATGACCATATGGGTTGTCTTTAAATGTCATTTTATATATTATGTCCAATTTTCATGCATTTTGGATATGTTTAGGGGCAAAAATTACTTGCTTTGGGTTTTGTAGGTTGGAAAAGCGCACTGCGATTACGCCATGCCATCGAGTGCAATTTTGGTTCTATTTTTAGTGATATATTTCCAAAACCATATATTTTACATAGCTCTAAAATTTCAATTTATTTGGAGTTTATTTAGATAGGCATCCAACATATTCATGTTTTCTAGTCTTTTAGTGCCTACGGGGATTGCATATTTTCACCATACACACTTGCTATTTAATGATTATGGTTTCCTTGTGTGTAGGTGTAGGTCATACAATGTACAAGGAAGGAGCACACCATCATAGAATAAAGTGGTGGCATCATATGTTCACCCACCTCAATTGTGGGTACAAGGAAAGACATTGGAAGTGCACGCGAGTTACTTTGAGGATTCGATCCTTGGGCACCATTTTGTAATAATTGTATCGATCTTGATCCCTCAATGGGACATCTATGTAACCGTGGTTTTGAACCATCAAATTAATAGAAATAAACTTCCTTTTATTTCATTTCTTGCAATTTGGTGTCTTTCCACTACTACTTGCATGCTTCCATTTTGATGCTCATAACACACTAGCGATAGATGCTTATTGTTTAATACTCTTAGATGCACCATTTTTTACTACTTCAATGGCGATCATGGTGGGACCCTATCCCTATTGAATTTTTGGAGATTTAACCTTGGTTTTTTCTTGGTTTCTATTGCAAAACTGGTCGGCCTGAAACGACCTTTGGACTGCTCCTCATGCCACCTTAGGATGACCACACAATCGTCCCACCCTAGGACAGCCACAAAATAGAGCCTTTTCTACTTAGATTCTAGAA
Organism: Wollemia nobilis; assembly: GCA_028583015.1. NCBI lineage: Eukaryota > Viridiplantae > Streptophyta > Pinopsida > Araucariales > Araucariaceae > Wollemia > Wollemia nobilis. The sequence goes on along the minus strand of JAQPPZ010017111.1, from coordinate 12,686,067 downwards.
ATAGCAGGTTCCTTGGGTGATAATATAGGTGCCTAAACTTTTGGTTTTATGTTACACAATTAGAAAATACTAAAATTTGTTTTTTCTCGCATGCTTTGTTTAATAGAAAGGTAGAAAGATGGTTTCATTTTCTTATAAATGCAAAACCAACAAAAATAAGAAGAAAAATAAAAAATAAATTAAGTAGAGATGCATCTCTATGGTTTTCTTGCTTGTAGCCTACCCAATGGGTAGGTTCTCATTTAGGATTTGCATCTTCTAGGTTACTTTTTATTTAGCCTTTTTGGAAAGTGAAATGTCATTTCTTTGCATTTAGTGAAAGATCATTGAGTGCTTCATTGTTTACTTTATTTAATCTTAGAAGGAACCATACACACTTGCACATTTCACAATAATATTGGTAAGGTTGGATTTCATCACCAACCCCTAATTTAGATCGGTGACATTGGATTTCACCTCCTTCCACCAGCTTACCCCCTAGATACCTTAAGTAGAATATGGCACTCTCTCAATATGGAATAGATCACTAGTGTTTAAACTCCCTCCCACTATTGGAAACTCTTGTTATTTCATAGTGGAAGAGCTAGATGAACCCTCCACTCATTGTGGGTTTTAAGCGGTGTACCCTAGACTCTTTTGAGGACCTCATGTTTGGAACTAGTGTTCCAAGTCACCACTTTGGTTGAGTTTCCTCATTCTAAGTCCAAAACACGAACAAGAAAGCAAGAGCAATAACAAATCTAAACACACAAAACAACTTAGGGATTCACATCTAAAACTTAAAGGAGATAATCACATTGTTTGCTTGTGTGCTTCTTTGATCATTTGATTGTGTATTTCTAAGATTTAAAAGAGATAATCATATGCATCTAATCCTTAAGAGAGATAATCATATTGTCTTCTTTGTGTGTTGCTTTATTGTTCGAGTAATCAACATAAGATCCTACCATATAGGACCAAAAAAAAAATCTTCTTTTTGATTCTATATCCAATAGATTGAGAATCATGTAAATCGGAGCTATAACAAAAAATTTATGTTGGTTTTATGATTACTCTATTTTCGAAGCCAAAAATAGAGAAAAACTACACTAAAATGGTCATATAATGGTCTATACAACCCCAAAAATTTCCAAATTTGTTTTGTTGTCTTAGTTAGCCCCTTCTGCACCTCTCATAGAAATTTTGATTCCTAACTCTTCATACTTCAAAATTTCCTAAAAATTCCTAAAAGTGGGCATTTCCCCATGGGCCCCGGTTGGCCAAATATTCCAAAAATACAAATTATTGACCCCAAAGTCAAACTTTGGAGCCCTATCCCATTGTGATCATCTTGATGCACTAATCGTTTTGATATATAACACTTATAACCTTTTTTGGAAGTCAAAATTTTCTTTAGTGTGGGTTCCCTTTAGGGTTTGCCTAGTCAATATGTCATGAAAACCATGCATAGTCAAGCTCAATCACGAGCTAGTGAAGCAAAAAACTTTAGGAGAGGCCCTAAGCACCATTAGTATAGGTATGAGGATCTCCTCACTCCTACATAGAGCCCTGATAGTAGTCACCTTCTCTATTCTCCTAAGGATCTCATCATTCTTGCACAACACCCTGAAAGTTGTGAGATCAACTCCTTACTTAGAGGACCTGACCACCAAATTACCTCTACCAGGAGAACATAAATGGGTTATCCACATGATCAAGTGGATTATTTAGTTATCCAACACCGATTCTAGTCCTAAATCATATATAATCAGCCTTCCAAGTGGTCTAGTAGGGAGGTCTACACTCCCTCCATGTCATGGTCTTCACCACCTAGAACTCCAATCCAATAAGTGCTAACAACCTAGAGTAGGTCTATATGAAGTTTGCATGTACCATACAATAATATGACCATGAGAGAGCTTCTATTATATTCCTCCAAGCATTGAGAATCTTTCATGAAGATCTTGGATTCCATCGAGGTACAATCTCACGACTCTGATGCTTTCACCAACATTATGGAATACATACAAATGCACAAGAATCCTATTATATCATTTTAGAATCATGAGGTCAAACCCATGCCTACCAATTCACCAGATCCTACTTTGCACATCATTATGAGTATCAATAGGCTCCCCTATAAGCAATTATTGGTTGAAACATGTTCCTCAATAAATATTATTACCACAACTTCACTAAAACATCTCAACCTTCCATCCTCGTGCATTGTACCATCCAAATTCACCTTTCAATAATTCAATGATGCTTTATCCTCCACTGTGGGTATGATAATCCTACTTGTTGAAGTTGGAAAAAAAACTATACCTACATTGTTCTACATCTTGGAGGGTGCAAGATAGTACAACATACTACTTGGAAGGTCATGGATACAATACATGGAATGTGTTCCATCCATAGTGCATCAATGCATTAAATACATTCATGAAGGTAAGGTCCATGTGGTCGATGTCAACCCAAAACCCTTCAAGTATTATAAGCAGGTGGATCATCCATAGAAGCCTCCTATATCACCCAAGCATTTGGATACTAAATTCAATGACCTTATCCAAAGTCCAGATTCAACCCTGCAGTTAGTCGTGAAGCTACCTTCACCACCGCTAGTACCATCCTCTGTTTCTTCAAGTGAGGAAGATTCATAAGAGCCAACTACAAAAGCTCCCACAACTATCATCAATACATCTACATAAGACCTTCTCACTCCTACCAGAAAGGAGGAGGAACCCACAGTTGATATGGATGAATCAAGTCATATCATGCTTGAGGACACAATTCAATTGACCCACCCAAAACTTGATGAGTGCATAGTACCCAATGTTACATTCACAACTATCATAAAGTCGATCAAGGATCTAGGTCATGCTCCTGCCAAGTCACCATCCATTGATAGCATTCCTGATGCACCCCCTAAACATGGGGGCCAAGCAGATCACCTTGGATAAGTTGATGAGGCAGCCATGACTTGTCCAAATGCAAATGCATCTTCTCATGAGTTTGTGGGAATGATCAATGTGATGACAGAGAACCAGAGTCCATTGAATCTATCTATGCCACTTGCAACTCCATCCAACATTCCATCCATACCATAAGAGATACCATTAATGGATTCGGTCACACCTACTCCATCTCACTCAACATCTCCACAAAATCAAGAGCAGGTGTACCACCTACACCAAAGTGGGGGTAATCCAGCTACCATAGTTGAACACTCTAAGTTGGAATATGAGCATGAAATAAATCATGAACAAGAGCATATGGATATACTAACTAGTCCCAATCATCATGAAGCATCCACATCTACTCATACATTAGGGACTTTTGATCCACCTCTATCCAATTACCTCCTAGATCCCACACCCAATTCACCTCCACCACCTATTAGTTGTCATCAAACTTCCTTAATAGCTATTCAGTCATCGCCTCCACTATTTTTACAAAACATCTTGGATAGGCTAGCCAATGTGGAGTTACAAGTGAGTCACCAACATAATAATTTACAAAAAAAATTGAATTGACTCACAAGCATTGAGTTACAGTTGAGTCAAATAAATTAGGGGCAAAACCAACAAAATAACCCTAAGCAATAATTTACGATCATTGTTGAATCCATAGACTCTCTATTTGAGCACCTCTATGTAGCAAAAGCAATCAATCTACCTGAGAGTCAACCTCTCAATCCAAATGCACCAAAGCCCCCAAGATATTGTGAAGACCTATAGTGCAAGTACCATAGGTAAAAGGGGTATGACGTGTAAATGTGCCACAAGTTTAAACACCTGGTACAAGATATATTTGACAAGAATGATCTTCAAATCAACAATCAACAAATTGACATAGTTCAAGCTCTGTTACCTACATATAGGAGTCAAGAAGAGCAACCTAAATAGGTGACTGAGATACATACATCCCTACGACCTCATAAAATGAGTCGATCATTTTCACCTCGTGTAAAGCATCAACCTTGTACCTGGACTCTATTATCTAAGCCCATGTCAACCATATTTCACAACCTACAAGAAACAAAGACAATCATCTTGCCAGACATATCCTTGTTCAATCCAAATTGGTCTAGACCTAAAAAATACAAGGAGGATCATTCTTACCTTTATCATCAAATGAGAGGGCATGACATTAGCAATTGTTGTGCTTTTAGGCATGTGGTCCAAGATCTTATTTATGAAGAAGCTTTATCCACATATGGGGTACTCATTCTACCCCATCGAGACATGGGCATTACCTAGAATTTCCTACCAAAACGGAGGGGATGTCAATTTCTATCACTCCTCCTAGCCAAGCCAATAACATTGCATCGATCACAATACAGACTGGGGTTATCCAAGGTGTCACACCTTCCCCATTATTTACATCATGAGACATGAATCAAATTGGGGATCCTAAAGGTATCGCACATTTCTCACTTCCTTTGATCACCATACATGTTGGGGGTACACAAGGTGTACTTTCCCCCTAAACTCATAAAATGATCAAAGTTACAAAAGGCTCCAAGGGTATCTACATACCGCTTGGTTAACCCAAAATCCTCCTAGGTATTCTATGACCATCTAGATCACCCCAAAAGACTCCAATGGTATCTACATACCACTTTGTCAACCCAAAATTCCCTAGGTAGTCTATGATAGTCTAGGTCACCCCAAAAGGCTCCAAGGGTATATACATACCACTTGGTCAACCCATGTTAGTCTTACAATGACACTGAGAGGGGGGGTGAATCAGTGTAGCTCTTTAAACTTAAATTCATAGCTCTTAAAATAGAAGTAAAGAAACCTTAAAACTAGATAAAGCAAATATCACAAGAGAACATCACACAACACAAGATTTAATGAGGTTCATCAATGTGGCTACTCCTCAAAGATGACTGCTTGGACTACCATCCAAATCTAGCCTTTGCAAAGAAATAACTTTACAAAAAATTTACCAACACCCACTAGAAGGAGCACCAACCCCTGATTTATCTGCAACAACAGAAAGGAGCACCAACACCTGATTTACCAGCACCAACTAGAAGGAGCACCAACCCCTTATGCCAAGCACCAACTTGGACTTTAATTCTAAAACTAGAAGAATGATAGTAAGATACCTTTGCTCTTGCTAGACCCTGACTGGTCTTCTTCACCTTTGCTTTCTCTGTGCGCTCTGCTTTCTCTACACAATCACTTTGCACACTCTGCTTTGCTACAGTCGAACTTCACGATCGTCTTCTCCCTGTTGCACACTTTGCTCTCTTTTCAAATTTTGCACTTAGCATCCTTCGATACGACTTTCTCTCTGTGCACTACGATCGAACGTCGCACACATCAAATCCATTTTCAAATCTCCAAACAACCCTCCTTTTATAACAAAATTTTTGTGATAAAAACCCTAATCTTAGTCGGCTGTAAACCCTAATCTTAGTTGGCTTTAATGACAACTGTAAACCCTAATTTTAGTTGGTTGTCATCGGTCTTCGTCGGCTTCAACTCAACCATGAAAATACATGTCGTGATATTGCGACACTTTCGCTTTCTCTCTCTTTCTCTTTGCATCGGACCGCGAAAAAGCTACATGTCGCGATATCGTGACACTTTTTCTCCTTGCTCTTTCTCTTAGCTTTGGCTCGCAAAAATACATGTCGCGATATCATGACACTTTCGCCTCTGTACGCTTTCTCTATTTCTTTTGTCGCGATAATGCAACATGTTGTGATATCGTGACACTTTTGTTACTCTGCCTGCCTGCCCTTCTTGAGTCACGAAAATGTGAAATGTCATGAAATTGTGACACTTCTGCTTCTAAAGTCTTGCTTTCTGCTTTTGTTGCGAAATCATGACACTTCTGCCTTCGAAGTCTTCTTCTTTGCTTTTGTCATGAAATCGTGACACTTCTACTTTCGAAGTCTTGCTTTCTGATTTTGTCGTGAAATTGTGACACTTCTACCTTCAAAGTCTTCTTCTCTGCTTTTGTCGTGAAATCGTGACACTTCTACTTTCGTACTTCACTTCTTTGCTTTTGTCGTAAAATCACGACACTTATGCCTTCAAAGTCTTATTCTCTGCTTTTGTTACGAAATCGTGACACTTCTACTTTCATACTTTACTCTTTTGCTTTTTTCACGAAATCATGACACTTCTGCTTCTGAAGTCTTGCTTTCTGCCTTTGTCTTGAAATCACGACAGTTTTGCTTCCGTACGTTTCCTCTCTTTCTTTTGTCATGAAAATGCAACATGTCGTGAGATTGCGAAACTTTTCCAACTTATTCTCTTTCTTCGAACTTGTCTCCAAATCATGACACTTCTTCCTGCTTTCTCTTTTTCTTCCAACATGTCGTGAAATCGTGACAGTTTTTCCACTTGCCTTTTTCTCTTCCAACATGTCTAGAAATCACGGCTCTTCAACTTGATCATTGAACTCGATGGCCTCTTAATATTTATTTTACCAGCACTTAACCTCATTTCTCATAGCCTTCTCCATATTCTTATGATTGTTGATTGTTTTCTCCAACTTTTTAACCTTTTCCTCAAGTTTTTATATTGCTCCTTGCAAATTTTAGTCTTGACATAAATGGTTTCAAGGTGGGCCTTAGCTATGACTAATTCATCCAGTTGATAGTCCTCCACAGTATACTTTAGTATACTCTTCCAGTTGATAGTCCTCCACGGTCATATTCTCCTCTGGTTTACTTACAAGGGGAGTGATGGAGATAGTTGTTCTTTGCCTAGCCACTAGATCAAAAACTATGTTTTTTCTCTATCTAGTAGTCTTCTTCGAAGGCTAAGATAATTTCTTGGTCTAGAAGTTTTGAATTTTTTATGAAACATTCCTCACATTTTACAAATAGGTTATCGTAGGATGATTTGTAGGAGTGGAAGTAGTTTTGATTGAAGGGAAAAATGGGCCTAGCACAGATGAAATGGGAGTGGTTGTAAGGATGGTGGAATTTGTGCTTATTGTGGGGGTTATAATTGGTGTTGACATGGTAATGTATGTTATGACTATGGAATGAGGTGGGGAAGAAGGAAGTGAATGTCTCTCTATGATTACTACTGGTGATTAATTTAGGGATGAAGGCAGGTGAGTAGGTGATGATGTTACTGGAATTTTTGATGAATGTGGAGGAGATGGATTAGTTTGGGACGTTGTAATGACTACTGGAGAAGGTGGTGAAATATGAGGGAGATACATTTTTTTCCATTTGTTCTTTATAATGGGAGGGATATTATTTTGGGGAATGAGAAGAAGAAGGGATAGAAAATATATTTTTTCCTACCAAAGTAGTTTTTTGGAAAATGTCATCCAAACCTTGGTGCTTTATTTGCTAAACCTACTATTCTATAACTGACACAGGATTTTTTTCAGCTACTTAGGTTTGATCCATTTTCTGCTTCTTATCGACCTCTATTTTAGCCTCCCCTACTGAGTACTTTGCCTTTCTCTTTAATACAATAGGTATTGTAGGTTTATTCTTCTTTTTCTTTTTTTTTGGTAATTAAGGAACAATTTCATTACATCCAGGTTTTCCAGGTTGACCCAAAACCTTTTACAAAAATCAGCACTATGCTATTACGGATCAAAACCTCAATAGGGACAGTCTTTCCTTCACTACGAGTACCCCTCTGAGGCCATATTGCCAAGAAAGAGCACAGCCCCTTACCCATATTTACAAACACCTTAGAACACAGGCAGTGGCCCACCGCATTGCTTTCTTGTTGCCCCAGCCATGGAAATGCGACCTGTCACAAAATCGGGATGTCCTTAAGTCTTCTCCTTCATTTGCTCTGGAGAGTCGTGAAACGGTGACATGTTGCGAAAATGAGACATGTCATGAAATCATGACATTCTGCCTTCGTTCTGCTCCTTTGCCGCTATAAGTCGCGTAAATGCGACATGTCATGAAAATGAGCCATGTCGCGAAATCGCGACATTTGTCTCCCATTTTGCACTCTTTTTGCTTCCAGTCGTGAAAATGCGACATGTCGTGAAATTGCGACGTCCTTAAGTCGTTTCCATATTTTACTTTGGATAGTCGCAAAAATGCGACCTGTCACGAAAAAGAGACATGTCACGAAATTGTGACATTCTGCCTTCGTTTCGCTCCTTTGCCCTACATTTCATGAAAATGTGACATGTCGCAACAATGAGACATGTCACGAAATTGCGACATTCATCTCCCATTTTGCACTCTTGCCACTTCCATCCGTGAAAGTGTGACATGTCACAAAATCGTGACGTCCTTAAGTCTTTTCCTTCATTTGCTCTGGATAGTCACAAAAATGTGACATGTTGCGACAATGAGGCCTGTCACGAAATCGTAACAATCTGCCTTCGTTCAGCTCCTTTGCCACTGCTTGTCGTGAAACTGAGGCATGTCATGAAATTGTGAAATTCATTTCTTGTTTTTTTCTCTTGCCACTTCTAGCCACAAAGAATCGACAAGTCATGAAATCGTGTCGTCCTTGAGTCTTTTCCTTCATTTGCTCTAGATCATCACAAAACTGCGACATGTCAAAAATGCGACATGTCGCGACATCGTGACACTTCTACCTCTTTGTCCTCTTTTGTTGCATTTGGACATGAAAAAGCAACATGTCACGATATCGTGACACATTCACCTCCTTGCTCCTTTTCTTGGCTTTTGCTCGCGAAAATCCAACATGTCGCGATATCGTGACACTTTCACCTCCTTACTCTTTCTCTTGTCTTTTGGCCACAAAAATACGACATGTCGTGATATCGTGACACTTTTTCCTTCCTACTCTTTCTCTTCTCTTTTAGTCGCAAAAATGCGACATGTCGCGATATCGCGACATTTTTCCTTCTTACTCTTTCTCTTCTCTTTTGGTCATGAAAATATGACATGTCGCGATATCGCGACACTTTTTCCCTCTTGCTCTTTCTCTTCTCTTTTGGTCGCGAAACTGCGACATGTCACGATATCGCGACACTTTTTCCGTCTTGCTCAACATGTCGCCAAAATGCGACACTTTTTCCTTCTTGCTCAACATGTCACGATATCGCGACATTTTTTCTTCTTACTCTTTCTCTTCTCTTTTGGTCACGAAAATGCGACATGTCGCGATATCGCGACACGTTTTCCTTCTTGCTCTTTCTCTTATCTTTTGGTCACGAAACGGTGACATGTAACGAAATCGTGACACTTTTTCTGTCTTGCTCAACATGTCGCAAAAACATGACACTTTTTCCTTCTTTCTCAACATGTCACGATATCGCAAAACTTTTTTTTTCTTGCTCAACATGTCGCGATATCGTGACACTTTTCCTTTCTTGCTCTACATGTCACGAAATCGTGACACTTTTTCTTTCTTGCTCAACATGTCGCAAAATCACGACCCTTTTTCCTTCTTGCTCAACATGTCGTGATATCGTGACACTTTTTCTTTCTTGCTCAACATGTCACGATATCGCGACACTTTTTCTTTCTTGTTGTATTTTGCTTTTCCTTAAACTACAACATATTGCGAAATCGTGACATCGGTCCTTGGCAGCTGCCTTTGCCCCTAACCCCATAACATGAGACCACCATGCTACCTGGATCCTTCCCCCATTGCACAGAAAACTAAAGCCATCACAAGAAGGACCGAAGCAATACTGACAAAACAAAAATTAAACTCCTCTTCCGTTTTTCGAACCCCACAATTTATTCTTCTTAGTGTCATATTTATATTGTATTTTTTGCAGTGTGATTTCTAAAACTAGGGATGGCTTTACTGGGGCTACAATGGTGAATTTCAGAGGAGCAAACATGAAGTTATCCTCTGCTTATTTTTCCACTGGTTCTTGTAAAGAAGTTTCTCCATTCAAGGATAGATATTTTAGCCTTTCACCTACTTGGATATTTTCTACATTTTCTATTTCATCCATATCCAAACCACCATTGGAAAAATGCATCTTCTTCATTATCTTAACACCCACAGAGTATTTCTGCAATTTCTCTTATGAAGGCTCAAACGTGGTCTATATTCCTTCAGTTACTAATGGAGCATTTTTCATAGTTTCTTGTACCTCTTCCTATGAAGGTGGAGAAGGGGAATCAGATGATAATTGATCTTTCTTTTTCCCTTTTACTCTTGCTTTCTTGTAACTCAACACCAAAATCCTACCATTCTTGACCTTCCATGTCTTAATATGTTTGTCATATCACTCAGAAAACTTAGTATCCAATTGAAAACCAAATATGGTCCTTGCATTATCCATTTCTACTCTCATCTACCACCATTCCACAATTTTACCATTGTCCTATTTCTGATTTTATTCTAATTCTTTGATTTTGGATTCTTTCAATTGGTGGGCTTTATTGTTTTTAGGATCATAATAAACTATTTTCTCATAAAAATATCTCCAAGGGGTAAGTTGTTCCATCTTGTTAACATTCCATTCCAATGGAGCATTTTCCTTGCTGTTTCCACCCTTATCAAAGTGAGGCCTCAAAGTTATTTCAGATTTAAGGGTCCTCTCTCTATTTAGGGCTATGTTACTCTCTATGAACTTATTTTTTGGGTCATACCTCCACATTTTTGGAATATACATAAGAGCAAGTATCTCCAAATATTGATCAATTTGTTCATGTTGACCCTTTTTTATTATGGTTATATCATCCACATTGCAGGAGTATACCAACATTCCCTTCCTTCCCTTACCGGTGCCAAAATTGACATTGATGTAATAAACCTATCTCAAATATTCCAAAGCTAGCAATCTATTGATGATAAAATGAGATAGAAAAAATGGTTTACTAATAAATCCATAGAGCTTGATTACTATTCCTTTAGTGAGGATACCTTCCTTGGCTTGCTCTACTCACAACAAATTTTTAACCATAGGTGTAATTCTAAGGAATTGGACATACATAATTTTTAGGGCTAGCCCCAAAAAATCCATGTTGAATATATAATAAGATGGTGTTTCTCAAATGGTCGATCCATTGGTAAACTAGTATATGATCCCCGTTATCATTTTTATATCACTAGAATTTAGGGCATCATTTGCCTTACAGCACTGAGGAACATCCATATCAAGTTCAAACAATTCTAGAAATAAGGGGCCTCTCAATCTCTGTTCATGCTTACCAACTATTCATGCATCCTTTTGGAGATATAATATGGCCAATCAAAGTAAGTGTTTTATACATTTTCTCATTAGATATGCAATAAACAATAGCTATTTTCCAATCCCTTCCATATCTATTAGAATCTAGATCCTATAGGAAGGCTAGCATGGTGAAGAGCTCAGAGTAAGCACAATGTTCAATAGCAATAAGGGTTGTAGGTAGGGTATTCCTATATTTTATCATCTTAAACTAAATGTAAACTCATTTCCTAAAAGGCTCACCATCATGAGAATGCCCCTGCAATGAATAATATTTGGCTTGGGATGATGGATCAAAAGGTTTTAGATTCATAGGAGGATCTACACCCATGGCAAAAATATCCCAGTAAGCTTGGGTAGTTATACTGAAGAGGGTTTTGCCCTTAGCTATCTTAACCACTCTAGTTTTAGGATCATAAAATTTTGCTATTGCAAAAATCAATTCAGGGCAATGGTGCACTAAATCACAAATATAAAATGACAAGGAGTTTACAACAATAATACCTTGGAATGAAATTGGCAACCCTTCAAATTAGTTAGTCAATTTCTCTCCTAATATTGGTCCTCCTTTTACATGTCATTTCCTATCTGCTACTACCTCTGCTTTATCTACATACTGCTCTAGCTCATCACTCTCTTGTTGAACTATTTGCTCTGCAACGTTTGGTACCATATTTGAGAAAATTATCAAAGATTTGCATTTTTTATCACTTGATAGCTTCTTCTCACCACTTCGTTGGAACTCTCTAGTAAATAGACACTATTTTCAAAATGAGCAATAATCAAATTTTGAGCTTTGAATATCCTGCATGCATATTTTTTATCATTAATGTGGTAGATGAGCTATTATCCATTGCATGCTTTAAAATTCAAAATATGATTGAACTGGCGATGGAACTTGTCACTATGTTCATTGATTGGTCATGGTATAGAACATATCGTAGCCCGTGACTCATATTTATTTTTTTCTCCTTGGGTGTATCACAGAACACACAATAGAGTAGAGTATGTTTTAGTTTTGACTCTCTTGAATCCCAACTAGGTACGTGTTGTGAGCTGCTAGATTACCTTTTTCCTTTTTATCTGTACAAAAAACTTAAAAGAAATAAATTATAGTACAAATGTGTACATATGTTACATAAAAAGAACTTTATTTGAAGTAGATCTTTAGATGATATCCATTAACCAAAATCGGTTGCACGTTTTCTTCTAGATATTGAAGCTAGAAAGAATTGTTCTCTTTGACCTTCACCACTTAGAATGGATATTCCCAAAAGGAATCAAACTTCTAGTGATTTCCTAGTTTGGATCTATCTACATTCCATCTTAGGACTAAGTCATCCACTTTTAATTTTTTTGAATTTGCCTTTCTTGTCAAACCATCCTTTAGTGTCAACTGAGTGTTTCATGAAATCCTCATTGCTTGGGTTATTTTTTCCTCTAGCTATAGGAGATGCATCAACCTAGTTTTTATTGGATTTTTATCTAACTCTTCCTCTTGGTTTGCCAACCTTAAAGCTGGTATTTCCAAGTGAGTAGGCAAAACATCTTTCCCATACACTAATGCATAAGGGGTTATCTTATATTTTTTAATAGTGATCCTATCCACCCATAGAACCTACTCTAAAAGGAGATGCCAACTCCTTTTGTTATCCTCCAGTGTTCTCTTTAGAATCCTAAGCAATATTTTTTTAGTTGACTCAGCTAATCCATTCACTTAAGGGTAGTAATCAAAAGAGTTCTTTAAACTTATGTTGTATTTTATTTTAAACTCGATGTATTTAGCTCCTATAAAATATGGACTGTTGTCACTTACTATGGCTTCAAGAATACCAAACCTCATGATCAAGCCTTCCATGAATTTAATTACCACTTCCTAATCTAATTTCTTGGTAGGAATGGCTTCAACCCATCTAGTAAGTTAGTCTATAGAAATCAAGATATATTTATGTCTTACTGAGGAATTGGGGTTTATATCTCTAGTGAAATATAGTCCCCATTGTTGGAAAGACTCTTCCACTTGGATAGGTTTTAGATAAAATGCAACATTTATGTTCCTTCCCACATATCTCTAGAATTTTTTGCATTCCCTCATTACCTTGAAGGCATCAGCAAAGATAGTAGGCTAGTAATAACCTACCCTCATAATTTTTATATTTGTGACCTTCCCTGAAAATGTCCTTTAGATAGTCTATCATGGAATTCTTCAATGACTTCCTATATATGGTCATTTTTAAACATCTTAGAAGGACTCCATCAAGAATTTTCTATATAATCCCTCTTGTAAATATACTTCAAGGCTTGAATTCTATACCTCCTCTTTTGTGAAGGATTAAGACCTAGAGGATAGACCCCTATTTGGAAATAGCTTATCATATGATCAATCCAATATGAATCTTCTGAGGAAAAATATTCACTCTGTTCTATTGCTAATGGCTGACATGGTAACATTTATTCTGCAATTGCCTTATTTTTCATCCCCTGGCATAACGCTCTACCTCTGACTAACTTGGTAGGATGGATTTATACATTGTATTCTTAGATTTTGGTAATCTAGCCAGTTATTTTATCTCCTAGTTCTCCTTGTAAGATACAAATTTTAACATCTGGATGTACCACATAAACAAGGGTTGTACTTTGATTTAAGTATTGCCTAAACTTATTCAATGACTTCATTACTACAAACACTTATCTCTCAATAAATTTTTATTTGATCTAGTTCTCATGATGAGTTTGAATCCAAAAAAATATGGAATGTTCTTCTCCATCATCATTTTCTATGTTAGTACACTTGCATAGCTCTCTTTTGCTCCATAGGCATGAAAAATGAAATTCTTACTAAAATCAATATTCACAAGGACTAGGGCAGTGGAAATAGCCTATTTATTTGCTTCAAAAGCTTGTTTTCTTACTTCTGTCCACTTAAAATCTACATTTTTCTTTAGCAACCATGAGATAGGCTTAACTAATTGAATGAATTATGAGATGAACTTCCTCACAAAATTGATCTACCCAAAGAAATATTGCAAAGCTTTATTATTCATGGGTAAGGGAAGGGCTAGAATTGAATTTACCCTATTTGGGTTAATAGACATCCCTTCATTAGAAAAAATATGTCCTAATAACTTTCCCTCATGGACTGCAAAAAAGGACTTCTTTGGGTTCAGGGAGATGCCAAATTCTCTATATTTTTTAAACAATTGTTCCAGGTGCTCTAGATGAGTTTGTTTCTTATGAGATAAAATAGTCATATAATATAGATAGATTAGGATGACCTTATTAATTAACTCTCCAAAAGCATAATCCATGGCTCTCTAAAAAGTGTCCCTTGCATAGGATAAACAAAAAGGTATCCTTTTATAGGCAAAGGTTCCCCACTTACTAGTGAATGCAGTCTTGAATTGATCCTCATATTTTACCCAAATCTGGTTATACCTAGAGAAACTATCTATTAATGATAACCTCTCAAATCCTACAATAATCTACAAAATTTTATCAATCTAGGGGAGAGGGTAGTGATCTTTCAGTGATGCTTGGTTCAGGTTCCTAAAATATACCCATAAATAGATGTCCCCATTCTTCTTTCTGATAGGAATCAAATTAGCCACCCATGTGGAGTGCTTGATGGGGTAAATAATTTTGGATTTAAATAATTTTAGCAACTCCTTCCTCATTATGGATTCAATCCTAGGGTTCACTGGTCTCTACTTCTGTTTGAAGGGCTTTGCATCAGGCTCTAACTCAATAGTATGTTGGATCACTTTCTTATCATATACCTTTAGACCTTCATATGACCAGGCCATAATGTCTTGGCATTTGATTTTCTCTACCTCTTCTAGAGAACATTAGATACCAAATTTGAGCTTCTTATCCTTTTCAACTTTGATCTATTTATATATTTCTTCATTTATCTCCATAGCTCTAGCTTTCCTCCCATCCTCATTATCAAAGAGGTTTTCTAGGATGACCAAAACCCTAGGGATATGATTGTTCTATAACTGAATGATATCTTGTTGATCTATATCATGAGGTAACTCCTCATATGCACTAAATATGCAAGCTTCTCTCACTAGAAAATAAATAATCTAATCATCACTTTCAAAAACCTACCAAAATATCTATGTATCTGGTACTGCAAGTCTGAAAACTAGTTTGACTTTTTTGTATTTTGATGATCCCATATCTGAAGAAGGGCTGAAATTTGAACCCTTAATGGCTAAAGAATCAGCCAACATGTTCTATTTTCTGGGGATAGATTTAATATTAAGGGCATCAAAATATTCCATCAAATCCCATACCCTATTCCTGTATGATTTTAGATAATGATGCTTACTACTGCACCTTTCTCTCACTTGATTGACTATCAACTTAGAGTCACCATATATGTCAAATATTTTGATCTCCATAATCTCTGCTTGCATTAATCCTAAGCATAGAACCTCCTATTCTACAGCATTGTTAGTGCAAGACCATATTAGTCTGTATGCAAAACTTTTTACACCCTCTGAGGGATACTTTAAAACTACACTTGCACCAACTCCATTTCTACACCTTGCACCATCAAAATGTATAGTCCATATTTTTGTTTCTCTCAAGGATTGATTGGATATGGAAAGGGTCCTTTTCCCTATTTCAAAAGAAATGTTGTAAGTGCCCATATCGATTCCAAACTAGCTATAATCCTCTATGAATGGCAATTCATCCTCCACTTTTAACTCCTCAAAGCTTTCCACTAGTTCAACTTCATCTAGAGTTGTGAGGTTGCACACATCCTCTTCTATATTTTCAATGTGATAGGACACAATATTTTTGGGTATTATTCTTATCCTCTTTCCTTTGAAAGGAATCATCATGCCAGAGTAATCCAAGTACATATAGCCTCCTAACTTAGGTGTAGATCAATTGGTTCATCCAAAGGGGATGGAGGTCCAAGGTTTAAATATTGGGCCTCACTAGATTGAACGCATGTCCCTTTTCTAGTGCTCTCAATGGTGTAAAAGGTTTAAAATGATTATGGCATGGTGGGTATAGGGGTGGATTGTGCGGAGATTTGTATGGCGTATTCCAGGGTAGACAACGCAGAATATTATGGCAGCTATAAAAAGTTGTAAAGC
Organism: Wollemia nobilis; assembly: GCA_028583015.1. NCBI lineage: Eukaryota > Viridiplantae > Streptophyta > Pinopsida > Araucariales > Araucariaceae > Wollemia > Wollemia nobilis. Next base: position 12,669,856 of record JAQPPZ010017111.1, on the reverse strand, counting down.
TTACCCAAATTCATTATGGCTATCGATTCCACCATGTAAAATTAAAAAAATTAAATTAAATTAAATTAAAAATTAAAAAATTAGCAGTAAACTCTCTAGAGAGACACAGGCAAAATAAGGTTCTAGATCTACCACCATAATTTATTGCATAATGGTCATTTTTGGAGCCTTGTGCAGTCTCATTAGTACATCCTTTACTACTACAATAGTTTTAACTGGTGTTCCATCCAATTTTAGAACTTTGGGATAGGATTGGGTATACTCCATGCCCATCTAATTGTAGACTACTTTTGGAATGGTTGTGGTCAAAACCCCTCAATAAATCATACATTTGTGGACTATCCAACCCTCCATAATCAAGGATATATATAAGGGGGGAGGTTTGTTCTTCAGAGTAGTAGGAGTCATATTCTCCTTGCTAGAAGGTATGCTAAATATTGTGGTAGTCTGCTTTTCTTGATCATTTTTATTCAAAGAAGCCTTGAGCAGATCTATCTGACTAGGAATAAAGAGTGTATCATAGATGCTTTGGAAGGAATTTTTTTCATCTCTTCTACAATGTTATACTCTAATTTATCTGAAGGGAGCTTCTCGTAGTTCTTTCTTGTCTCACTATATTTCCTCTTATACTATTGTGTAGCTTCAATCCTTTGCCTCTTAGTGATGAAATGGAACCTCAACTTCTCTTGCACTTCATCTTTGAATCTTATTATTTTTCATCATTTTCCTTATCATACCTCTTTGAAAAATTGACCTCATTTTCTTAGCTCTTTTAAGCTGCATATTTATTTTCAGTTGCTTGAGGAATAGGGAATTTATCATTACTTTATAGGGGAGGATCTTTCTTCTTTTGATAAGGGACCTAGTACTAACCCATATTTTTTGTATCAACCTACAATATCTTTTTACCTGACCTCGTCATGATAGAAATGGGTTCCTCTTCATAAATATCTTGTCTAACCATGATCTGCTCTGGCTGCCATAGTGTGTTAACTCTACCCTTTTGATTTCTCTTAGATTTATCCATGGCCTATTGCACATGGAATTAGTACATAATATAAGAATATAAATCATGTAGATCATTACACACAAGGCATCATACATTCACAAGACTGGTCTCAAGGGCATATTCTTGATCTTCTTGATTTGTGTTAACTCTGGTCCATGTACTATTATTGGTACCAATATTTAAATCTCTATTTATTTATGGATACCTCTTTTGGTGAGACCTCTCCATATATTTTTTCTCCATCGCATTCACATTTTTATTGATTAATTTTAGGGTACTCTAGATATCAATCAATAGGGTGGATTTTTGAGGAACTTGAGATGGGAGCGATGGAAAATAAATTGAGGTATATGTTGCTTTGGGGGTTGGGATTGGAGACATTTGTGTGAGAGGTGATGATAAAGGAGGTGGGTCCATATAGGAGGGTGTAGTTACCTTAGCTTGGGCATGATGAATATTAGAATAATAGGGTATGACTATCTTTGGAGGTAACCTTCCTATATTGATAAGGATATTTTATGCTTGTACGATCGTATTATACACTTGGGGGAAGGTGTATACTCCTAAATTTTGAGTTTATAGCTAAATTTCTAACTCAAGATCTCTAATATAGTACATGAAAGCAAGAGGGCAACTGGTCTAGCTTTGGGTGGTATTCTTTTACAGGTTTTACTGAATCTAAGATTAAAATTTGAGACTAACTCTTGCTAATGTTTTTGCATAGATGTGAATTATTTAGGAGGGAAAAGGGATTAGTAGATTCATTGAATTACTCTACAAAGGGTTCAGCTAATGCATCCCATGAAGTGATGTTTTTATCTTCTAAGGTCCTAAACCAATGCAAATTCTTCCCTCTAAAGGATAGGGCTAGAATCCTCACAATCACATCTTCATTTCTAATATTGTGTATGGTTGTTAAATTTAGGACATCTTAGCAATTCTCGTAAGTAGTTTTACCTTATCCATCGTATGTAAGTATAGCTTTGGATACATCTTGAGGAATATCATGCATTTGTGCAAGTCTTAAATGACCAATTGTATCCCAACTAGGGTATTTTGCAGAGGCTAATTTGGGTTTACATTCTATTGTGCAATCATGTTTATTAGTGGTGTTCTTAATGGAACCAGTCTTGGAGGTATATCATGGGCTAACACAACTAGAACCTCTCCCGAATGTGAGTCTAAGAACAAATTTCTTATAATATTGGACCATCCTAAGTGAATCTCATAAAATATAATAGGGTCTTGAATATTTTTGATAGACGACCTAGTTTTCATGAAAAATATGAGCATTAGGATGGCTTTTCTGATTTCTTGCATGCAGGGAGTCACCAAGTGAATATTTTTTTACCGCTTAATGAGTTCAATACAATACACTAAATATTGATTCCTCTGGGAATATTAGAAATTAAATCTTGTGTATTAATTAATATTTCTTGCAAACAGGGTCCCATCAAGCATGCCAAAAATATTGGGATCTGAATTGACATCAGGGTAATATTGAAACTATGACTATTATCCGTAATTATTTTGTAAGGTTTGCACCCACTAATCCCAGTCCAAACCCCAATATTGTATGGATTAAAGATTACTTTAATTCAACCTCCGGAGTAGGCTAGTATACCTTATCAACTAATTTGGGTGTTGACTCATTTATTCTCAGTTAAATATTTAAATATAGGGATAGAATTGAGTTTAGGGTTAGAAAGGTAATGATTTAATAGTGGGTGGATAAAGCTAATAGAATAAGCATCTACAAGAAAAACCTCCACAAATAAATTTCCAGTGTCCCACACTTGTGATTAATAGCACTCAAAACAAGTAATCTTCATCAATTATAGAACAAGAAATATGCTTCAAGAAACTATTTCAAACATCTGGAGTACTAATAATCCAAATAGTAGAATTATATCAATAATAAAACTAACAAAAAATAATTCCTTTTGATTATATATTCAAACATGAAATATTTCAAGGTGCTCTAATTTAGCAATCTAATATCAGCAGAATAGACTAACCATAATAGTAGTAGTAGAAATGCATTCATAGATCAAATATCCATAAAACCCATAAGACACCAGCCTAAGGAAAACATCCAAGTAGTATTCCTTCTTTTGATTTGTAAAAATATTACACAATAGGAAAATCAAACACTCGAGAGTCGACCCTAAAAAATGAGGGTTTGACATCTATTTATAGTTTTACATGTTAAGATTTGAAGGAATTAGAACATTACAAGTAATTTGGAGCACCAGATCAACAAGATGCTAAGGTGGTTGCCTACTATTTGTTTTGGAGGAAGAAGAAACCACATAATCTTTCACTCCTCTATAACTCAATTTCTACAAGTTGATCGATTTTCATGGCCTTCTATCGTAGATTGATTCAAATTGGAATCAGAACCATCCATCATTATTTATGATGCTATATAACCATGGATATTCAATTAAACTCAATCACATTTCTTGATTTTTTCGTTTTATCTTCCTACTCATTTTAGCTTAGAGACCTTCAGACAACGATCAGTTGTTTGTCTTTATATGTGGTTCAAAATATAAAACACATGAGACATCGATCCCTTGTTGAACGATTGTGATTAGAGCATTAGAAACTTGACGAGCACATCCATGATCTACAACACCCATGGTATAGAACCAATTTCATCACTTCCTCTTCAACTCCTTAGGGGTGTAGAACTATGTTCTAGCCTGTTCTTTGAAAGTTCCACTTGAAAATTTTGATCTCTTTGATCATGGGCAGGAGCAAAGGAATCTTTATTGTACTATATGAAAAAATGTGTTCTATGTCATGCAGGGTATAATAATGTCATGGAATGCTTCTCCTAGCCTTAATATCTTCTCCTTTCTATGTTTAGGTCATGACATAGAACCAAACTTCACAAGATGTCATAGCCCACAATTTGAAATCACAACTTGTAAAGTTGACCAATGTTGACCACAGGGTAGAACCTATATTTTGGGCTACGTAATATAAAACATCCACTAGCCTATGTAGGATATAACCATGTCATGCACTACACCTTGGAATGTTGGTTTGTCAAGTTTGACCATTTTGATCACAACATAGAACCATGCACCAAATTGTGTGATGTAGAACATGTGTTGTCAATCGTAATTTGAATGGCAAGTTGGCAATATTTGACCATGTTGACCATGGGGTAGAACATTGTTCTAGATAACACAGGGTAGAAACTTTTTGTAGACCACTGGATCTCCATTGTGCTCTAAGCTACGACTTCAAAAGTGCTAAGTGCAAGTCTGACCGAGTTGACCACGGGATGGGACATGATGCACTGCATCATTACCATGATTTAGAGCACTTCCTTTAGGACTTAAAAAAAATTGCAAAAAAAAATCTAATTATGTGGCCATTTTGGGCCTATAGGATGGATTAATAATATATGAGTTTGACATCGAGTAAACTAATCAAGGATAGGACTTTGTGTAAAATACTAGAAGGAATATTATTAGAAGAATAGGATTCTCTAATATAAGAAATAGATAGTATCTATGGAGCTATATGGATGAGCAATATGTGTAGGTATATGGCAATAGTACAAGTCCCTAAGGGGTTATCCACCAAGGAAAGTTCCAGGTTTAGATAGAAAGTGACACTACCAATAACTAGATAACATTTTTTTCAAACAATGCTATGATGTCATTCTACTCTATTGTGTGGAAGAAAATGGACAAGGGTCCCTAATAACATAGTATCATGATAGGAGACATTTATCCATGCTTACTATAGCTCATAAAATCTTGAGAGGTAGATATTATTGGCTTACCTTATTCATTGAATATTGTTAATGGATCAAGGATTATAAATCTAGATGAATGTTCTAAGGAAAGAAGAAGAGAGCTCTAATATTATTTAAATTAGTTGTTGTAATTAAACCATTCCAATATTAGAGCATTAATTTCATAGGCAATAATAACCCATTTTCAAGAGCTGGCCATAGATGGATCCTCACTACCACTAATTACTTCACAAAATGGGTCAAGATGGTCATGGCCAAAGTAGCCAATCAAGATATAGAGGTTAAACTACTTGAGGATATCATACCTAGGTTTAGAAATCATGCTACCATCATGACTGATAATGCTACCTATTTCAAAGGAGCTACGATAATGAATTTTATCCTCGAATATAGGTTCCTAGTCAAAATATTATCCAATTACTATTCTCATGGGAATGGATTAGCTGAGTCAACCAACAAGAATATTATGAGGATTTTTAAGAAGACCATTTTGAAATCATAGAGGTACTAGAACATAGATAAATAAAGCATTATGGGTATATGTATGACACCAAAAGCATCTATAGAATCATCACCCTATAAGTTGGTATACAATAAGGAGTCTATGCTACCAAACAAACTAAAGTTCCTTTCTCTCCAAATATCATAGTAGCTTGAACTAGAAGATGCTAATATTGGGTCCATGCAAGCAAGACTAAATATATCACCCACCCCTAAAGGATGAGAGAGAAAAGGCCTTTAAAAATATTATTCAATGATAAAAAAATTAAAAATTAGTTTGACAAAGAATTAATTTAAGTCAAATATAGAAGATACCTTGTCCTCAAATAGTTTGAATATCATGTAAAGCTATATTCTCATTAGAAGTTTAATTCCTTATGTAGTGGACCCTACTAGATCATTTAAATTGTGGGACTAAATTCATATAGACTCACCTCCATGGAAGGAATGATGCTCTCTATCACCATGAATGGGTAACACCTTAACCTAGTCTAATAAGAATCTTAGCTAAAGGTATAACTATGTACATTATGCTGGCTATTAATGCATTGATTATTTTCATTTTTACTATTTTTGCTTCCTTTTAATTTTTCTCCATATTTATCTTCTCCTCGATATGGGATTACACTAGGTTGAATAGGCTTGTTAGCACAATTGTATAGGTATTTAAAAATATATGTGATTCACTTTCTAAAGCAAGTTTTTTTCTTGGATTAGTGAGTGTCCCACGCCTATCAAATGTGAGGTCTATATGAACTACAAGAGTAGGAAATTGTCCCCAAATAGGTTGACCACCTCACTTGAGAAAGTACACCCAAGCATGAGCAATGTAGGTGCTACCCAAGAGCTATAAGACACCAAGGGGAACGAAGTGCCACACATTTATGCCATGCATATCATGAGCATAGAACCAATCACACACATAGCTAGCGAACCATATCCCTTATGAGTATTTAAGGTTAAGTGGGTCATAGCCCCATAGGAAATTCATAATGATAAAACAAGAAAATATCTCAAAAACCAAATGCAAAACTTCCAACTTTTTACAAAGTCCTCAACATTGACTGAATCACTCACTTGCATAAGCAAATCATTCAACTTATCGATCAAATAACTCATATTCTTAGTGAATTGCTTATTTTTTTAAAAATATATTTATTTTTTTATCAAATTTTTCCATGTAGAAAATTGCACCCAACCATTGGCAAAAGAGAATCGCCTATCTTTTTTAGCGAATCACTCTAGTTTATGATCAAATAACTTTGGGCATAAATAACCAAAAATTGCTCATCTTTTGCACATTTTTTCTTTTTTCTCATTTTCTTCTCTTTTTCACCATGGACACCTCATTGCATCTATTAGACCTTCACTACTAGAATCTTTAGTAGTTTCATCTTTATCCACATTCATTTTCCTATCCATGGGCATTCTTCTTTCATCAATAGTAATCACTATAGTGGAGACCAAGATACAAAAAGAGGTAAAATCACCTAAAGAGGTAAGGCTATTAGAGGGACAAGGTCACAATAATAAAATAGGTAAGAAGAGCCAGGAAGCCACACCCTCCAAGAGGCCTAAAGAGTAATTTGAGGACTAATACTAGAGGTTGGCTATGGCTAAATATACCCACTCTACAGTAAACATTAAGAGGGAAGCTCTAAGAAGATTCAACTTGTGCCCTCAAATAAATTTTCTAGAGCATAATCCAAGCTTGGATATCTATCTTGGCAATGAACTTGTGCCTTAGGTATAGGATTACCTTGAGATGATAAAAATAGTGGTAGAAAGATACAACCCTACCTATGGGAGTTTTGGACTTTACCAATGCTTTTAGAATGCTTTTTACATAAGGATAATGCTAAAGGAAAGCAAATAATTTGCCATGTGGACATCCTACAGTCACAAAATATATAGGGACTTATATTATATGAAGTCAACCACTTATTGGTAGAACTTCCTAATCTCCTATTTGAAGAATTCTGACCTGTCATTAGACTTTAACATCCCACTATATTTAAATCAATTTAAGAATGACATATATATAGTGTTGTCAGGGATTGATGTTGTCCTAGGACATAAGGATGATAAGAGGGTTTAGGAGGAACATATTTCCTTACTTCATGCAATCAAAACTTATCCTAGATATTATCAAATAATTTATTTCACTCAATATATTTCAAATAAAATAAATAATCAACTAAGAAAATCAAGGATGAGAAAAAATTCACTTATACTTCCTATATGATTTAATTAATTGTATACCAAAACAAAGGTTTGTTCACTACCCTATACCTAGATCAAGTAGGTAAGTATGGTAAGCCCTTAAGCATTATGGAATGCATTGATATACACTATAGGAGGAAGTAAAGTCTCCATACCACCTCTACAATGATGTGTATGAAGTAATTATGAAGAAATTTAGGGGTAGAGCACAAAGACTAAGTAATGATATGTGAAAAATTATGATAGAAGGAAAATAAATATAAGGATATTACTACTTGAATAGGAAAAAATCCTTTACTCATGTCTATGGATTTTCATCCATCCCCTTTTAATTGCCTACAAATATGCTAGACTATGTGTTCAATATTGAATATATCAGACAACTGGACTACATAAACTTGAAATATTTCAAAGGGTAAAAGAATACCAACCTCCATCCATTGAAATAAGGAATCATGAGGATCACTCAAAATATGCATGGGTACAACATAATAATATAGGTGAGGATAAAGGAAATGGATCTCCAACAACTTATATTAAAATGGTCCTTTGACCCAAGAAAAACTTTTAAGACCCTCAAAGATAAAATATTGGAAACTTTCTTTTTCCATGACAAGAGATATAATGTCTAATAATAGGTTGACCTAAATAAAGAGACAGTCCTAGAAATTTGAGAAGGAACAGAGGTTATAAATATTATATCTAGAGTTGATATGACAATCCCCTAAAGTGGTATGCCTTATATCCAAAACAAAGATAGTTTTTATCTAGACATCAAAAAAAATCACCAAAGGTTAGGGGTTCTCTAAAAAATGGGTACTTGGATAAAAATAACATAGTATAGAAAAGAATAAGATGTAAAATTGACACAATAACCAAAACCACAAGGGATGATCCATTTGATGCTAAATTATCTACCATCTGGGATAGGACATATCCCAAGGACACTAAAAGGATGAAGATATTTGTAGAAGTAGTAGTGATAGTAGGTACATCGGTCCTAGGGAATCAAAATCCTAGAAAATAGATAATTTCAACAATTAGCATCTCAATTGTGCCTTCCACACTAATAATGGTCAATGTAGTAGTTCAATATATGACAATAAAAGAGCAAAGGAGGTTTCAAAGATATGGTTCAATATTTTATGAGGTGGCTATGACAAGACACTCTATTTGAGGAGGAGGAGATACCTCAAGGTAGCCCTCCTCCACACTAGAGCTAGGCCAATCTAGTGGCCATGACTACTCCAACTTACCCTCCTACCTACACAGCATCTACCTTCCTACATTCTCACTCTACCACTTCTCTTCTATTTTCCCCTTTATTTATTCCTAATTCTCTATACCCACTCCTCTTTCTCATTCTTTGGCTACATTTCTCCCTTTAACTAATAATACATCCCATGTATATCCTAGGTGCTACTTTATTGATGGGTCACCAAGAATCACTTTGTCCCCCATCATCACTATCATGGCAAAAACCACCCTCATTGTCTTATTTTAATCTCAACTTGCATAAGTCCTTGTATTGCATTTCATAGTTTCACAAAATGTGATGTCTCTTTCAACCACACTAGTCAAATTGGCATGAAAAGCCACTCCTCCCACTTTAACTTTATTTTCTACCATCACCACTTAGTTCTCACCTCTTTTCATGCCCACCACTCCCACTTGTCCTCCCTCACATGTAAGGCAACTTCTACTATAGGCAACAATACCCACAACACTTGGTCAAAGAGTTGAGTCTACAGGATCTCCTCTAACTATCAAGATATTATAATGACTAGGATCAAGCTACCTATAAAATGATAGATATTTCAAGGTCATGAAGGCATTTAATATCCTCTTTACTAAATAGAAAGGTGAAAGGAGTACAAATTAATTAGCAAGAAAATATCTAAGGTATCAATACTCTTCCATTCACGTATATCCAAGAAGGGTAATAAAATATTCTTCATAGAGGTTACTAGGACCAACCACTCCCAAATAGCATCAACTCCCACTAACTTGACTAACATAATATCATAACTAGACCTAGACAAAACAAATCCATACCAAATGGTTTAGTTAGTGAACCATCTCATATTGGGTGTGACCATAAAATACGGTTGACTCGCAGTCAAGGATGAGGTAGTACAACTTTAAAATAGGATACTCAAGATATAATTGGTAAAGGTTAAGGTTAATATATACCAACTCTAATAAGATACAAAGGTCTCAATAAAGGTGTAATAAAAAAATAATTTAAGAAACAAGTGGAAGACCTTAATGCCCAACTTGCTAAGTCTAAACAACTCATTTAAGAGATGATTTAAATAGTAGAACAAACTACTAGAGGACATAGAGATGAAATACTAGTAGACAAAGTAGTTGGAAGCATCAAACACCATATAAAAAGACGTTAACCTAAAGCTGGTGCATGATATTGAGATAGCCAAAGACATATGGCACTAGATCAAAGAGGAAATTTAAAAATGTATTTGAATTATTTAGGATAACATCCTCTATATGAGAAAGCTTACAAACAACCAGAAACTCCATAAGACTAGTGGAAGAGCATATTTTTATGAGGGATAAACACTAAGAAGTCTTGGAACTCCTTTCATTGATGATACCAACATAGGCACAATAATATGGGATAGACCAAAAGGACATGGTAAAAAGAATTTAAAAAATACCAAACATCCAAAGAAACTTATAAAAATTAAAATACAACTTTGCATCTCTTAGATCCCATCTAAGAAATGAAAAAATAAATTTAGGGATTGATCGTTGCTAGAATTCTAGACACCTTTGATAATAGGAAACACATCCTAGATGATAATTTCATATTTGTTATGACCAACAAAGAAATAGATCAAACCAATAAAGGAAATGCCTCTAAAGTATGCAAGAAGCTAAATCCAATCCATGTAAAACTAAAATAATTATCATCCAAGGGTAAATAACTCTTAAAAAATTATTTTGAAGACTTGGTAGGGGAGGTTGAAGACCTAGGGATAGTGTATTTTCCTTAAAAATAGTGAATGCAAAAATTATTGAACCTTTTTCCATCCAAGACTAGCTAAGGGGAGCTAAAGAACCAAGGGGGAATAAACTTTATCATTTTTGCAATGGGGACCACAACTTTATAGATTTTGTGCCTAAGGATAGAGGTAATATCTAGGATTCTATGCCAATAGAGGTTGGCATACCATGAAATAACCATAAGTGTAGTACCCTAACATGACCTTTGCAAAAAAAATACACATTTTAAAGCAACAAACAAAAGATAAAGATCAAATGGTAGAAAACTTCTCAAAATTTTAAATTTTTCTAGATTTTTAGAAAAGTTATAATTTGCTTACAAAACCCATCGATTGGATTGGAGAAGCAATTTACTTGATAAAGGTGTTGATTTTATCAAAGAGAAATTCATTCAATTTTCCAATGTGAGTAAATCACTAGCAAAAGTAAGTGAATCACTCAACATAATGAGTAAATCACTCGATCAAGGTGAAAAGATGAAAATTCCTATAAATTTTAAGGAAAACTCCTAAAAGTGATATATTTTGTATTTTATGGCACACTAAGCATTTTTTATCCTTCTAAGCCTATTATATGCATAGTTAGATTCATGTAACATTTGGAGATGAAACATTTGGTTAAAATTACCCCCAAATATTTACTTTTACTAAGAGTAATTTTTTTTAATCCTAAATAACTCAAGGGTAAACTCTTGCTTTAAATAGAGGTCTAGGGCCCTCATTGTAATCATATTTTATCCATGATAATTCTAATCTACACTCTATGAAACATACATTGTGCTTTTTACTCATGAGATTGTAAGAAAATGACAAGTCCTTGTGAATCCTATTAGAGGCGCCATCCTCATGGTTTATCCAGTGCACAGGAGTTGGCTACAACACTTCTAGCCCATCTTGTGATTCGACCATCAATTTTATAATCAAACAAAAGAGTGCACATTACGTTATTCAATTTATCATATGTTGATTGATCATATGCTATACTTTATATAGTGTAATGATTGTATTTTATATCATCTCTTGAACTCTAAACTTTATGCTTTTCCTTTTTGCACTTTACTTTATGTATTTTAAAATTTACATTTATTTTCATGATTTAAATACTAGATTCTTGATATCCTTAAATTTAAGTCAACTGAACATTAGGCCAAATGAAGAACAAGTATTACCATACTATATCAAGGCTTTACAATTTGATTTAGCATTAATGGTTTTTATTTCTAACCATCGTACACTAACTATGGAATTTGAAGAAGTAGCAAGAGGTAAATATTTTTTTATTAGGGTAGGGAAAATACCCCCTACCTTACCTATGGCCTACACATCCCAAAGTTTTTAAAACACTCCTATACCTAGTACTATACCCAATTTTATATCCTAGTCCAATGCCTCAATCAAGTACCTCCTTCCATCCTCCTCAATCAACATACAACATTACTCATCCTGGCCAGAACGCATCACCCATAGTTTAATTCCAACCATCACTTCCAATGCTCCCTACCCCATCCAGCCCTAACAATGAGTCTACTACTAAATTTTTAAATAATGATGATGAAACCCTAGTGAACCAAAATATGAAACAACAATGGGAAGAACCATAGAATTGGTATCCATAGAAGACTCCATACTTAACAAAATATTAGGTTCCTTGTTAAAGTGCTAACTAGGGGATGAACCAAGTTCATAATCATATGGTTAATGCCAATGTATAATTAGATCCTATGTGTGTCTCCCTTGCAATGATAAACATGATCCTACCAACTACATGAGCACCAATAGGTATTCATAAACTATATAGTACACTTAGCAATGTTAGGTTCAACAAGTCACTACCCCTAGATAAGCATCTCCTACCATTTACTAGAAACCTCAAGTCATGTAATTAGCACCCATTTTATCTAATCCCAGTAATGTAATATTATAAAATTCTAGTGTTATTGAGATATATGAAGAGTCCTCCATCAAAGAAGATGCTATATTCACCATATAGCAAGGTGTAGAGACTAGGGGAAAATAAAAATAATGGTAAAACAATCAGCTATAAGTAAGTGGATAAGAAAAAAGGAACAATAGTTTTTAAGAGATGCAATTTTTTTGTTGTGTCTTTATAGTGTGGTCTACTAAATATTAGAGTAATATTATGTGGTTGATTTGTATGGAGCATAATTGTGGTATTATTAATGTAGAAATAGGAATATCTTGTGCTCATGATGCAAAGTGTTGGTATTGTGATAAGTATCATATTGAGCCTTCCTATCATTTTTATAGGGTTTATCAAGGATCAAGCTACAACAATCCATCACAGTCACACCATAAGTGACTTGATTTTCAAAATGTGGGCCACATACAGTATATTGTGCAAGTATGTATGATTTTTGAGGTGGAACCAATATCCTTCCATCCAAGTGAGTATGGGTGAGGATGCAATTCTAGTGAAAGTTACAACTTATCAACAATAAATCTTGCAATTAAATTCTTTTGCAATTTGATGTCGATTATACAATAAAGTAAGAACTTACGAGTGAGGTGGGCTCTTGTAATGAACAAAACATCACGTCCACCTTCATACAAGTGATGATACATCGAGGGACATAATTTATTTTTCCTTTGAGCTCATCATATTTCTTATCTTCTCCTATAACATCAACGGGAGCAACTTGTGGTTCCTCATATTGATATTTTACAATGAGAATATCTTTCTTCCTAAAATAATTTTATTCCTCATGCCCTTTCCTATTATAATAAGGATATTTTTTTGCTAATGAAAGAAGAAAAATATTTTTGAGAAGAAAAATAAGAAGAGGAGGAAGAAGAAGAAGAAAAATGCTTCTTCACCTTGAATGTTTGCTACTATGAGTTTAAATTTCTTGAAGATCCTGAACCCCTCTATTGAGAAACAAACTTCTCCTGTATAATTTATGCATGATTGTATGTAAAATATAGTGTGGCAAGGGAATGTACTTCAATTCCCTATATATTTTCTCCTATAAGCCACTCTTAAACTTGATGATGAGTGTGAGAGTTACATTTACCACACCAAGAAAATTTTGCAATCTTTTGAATTAGAAAATATAGTCCTATACACATATTTAGTACTTTTTTATAATCTACACCATTTTACAATGATACCCTACTCATAATTGGAAGGATAAAAAAAAATCAAGGCCTTGATGAGGTCTTCCCAAGTGTGAAGTGGGTTTTGGCCCTCTTGATGCTCCATCACCAAAATTTTTGCTAACCCAAAAAGCTTGAGTTTAGCAAAATAAACTCTCTCCTCATTAATAATTTTATTATAGGAGAACTATATATCCATATCAAAAATCTAACTACTTAAGAAATCTAAATATTTTGATCCATCATACAACTTGACCTCGCACCTGGTCTTGGAGTGAAGGTCACTATTCTAAAGTTTTATATCACTTGGGATATTTTGTAATACTATGTCATTGGCCTTATCAGCCAAGGCACTAACTACATTGGCCAATTTATCCATTTGTTTTTCTAAATCAATGGCCATAGTACAATGGGTGAAATCTAGATGTGCCTAAATTGGCCAAAAGGTTCATAAATATTTCCAAGTAGTTATAAGCGCTTTAGATTTCTAAGCTGGTACAAATAAGGGTGGTATGATTTTATCTTTAATAAGAGGTGCAATTTCAATTAACTAAATAATTAATTTAATTAATTGAAATAATACTTTGTAAAGTGTTGAATTAATTAATTTACTACAAAAAAAATATTTTAGAAAAGACTTCTTTGGTGCTTGGAAAGTTAAAAGTTTTACCTTATGGTCGTAATTTCAATTATATGCACATTAGTAGTGGATTTCAAATACAACATTCAAATGGAGTAAACTCATTTAGTGAGTAATTATATGCCACTAGTTTATTTCACTATTAAAGTCAATGGTCAACTTTTCACCCACTCATCGATAGTCATAAACAAAGACGGGTGGCAAAACTAGGTGCTAGATATAGTGGAAATATGTTGGATTATTTATGAATGGTTGGCACATTATTTAACCAACGGAACCACTCCATGAGGTATTTTTTTGTAGGTCACCCCCACTCATAATTTGTTCACCCTGATTCTGAGGTCATTGTCCAAGGTTTTTTTATTGCCATGCCCTAGTATTAGCCTTTTTATGGAAGCAAAAAATCAAATGATCAACTCAAGCATAATTCATTCTATGATACTTTAGACATATTGCAACTTCTTTAATCCCCTCTCATTTATATTATGGAGACACACCTACTTCCTTAGATTAAGTTATCACATCAATGCATAAGTAAATCTCAGCAATATCAACTACACCTCTTGCCAATAATTTGTGCATCTAAACCAAAACTCCATGTTGGCATGATGTCATAAAAAACTAATGTTGCCAAGCTAAAAACATATCTCCAAGAATGCTCTTTGCAATCTAGGGTCTTTGAATCATGATGTTGATTATGGTAGTTTTCTATCCTAGTACTGTGGCCTTCTTATTTGCATTCCTTGGGTGTTCCATAAAAGAATCAACTTTAATATGGTCTCAAATATACCATTCAAAATATCTAGATCATTGTAAATGAAATGTTACTTCTCTTCTATATTTTGATGAAAGCACTCTCACCAAAAATCTCAATTATCCCTCTTTTTACCATAAACCAACTACATAGATTGGATGTGCTAGATGCCCATAAAAAAAATTGATACATTTCACTTCTCAATGGCTCTAGTGTGCCCTTGTATTTGAAACAACTACCACTAATAACACTATGAATAAGAAGTATCTTGCAACAACACTTCACGTGCCTTGAAAGAAATTATAGTGAGCTTACTTGCTTTGGAATAGAAACAATAACTCACTCTGCTTGGTCGAAGTTGATTCTAGTATAGTCTTATCATGTCCAATTTTTGTGTATACATTGTCCCAAGTACTTGAGTAGAGCAAGATGCTTATGTAGAGGATATCAAAAGAGCATATAGAATTCTAGCATAGTAGTTTCACCTAGATGACATTTCTCCTTGTGCCAAAAAGGAAAGCACAAGCATGGTTTTCTACATACATAATGTGTATGTAATTATTTCAACTCCCAAAGCATGTGCATAATGAGACCATTAACAATGCTACTTGATTCTACTTTCTACATAGATTGTGGAAGGTAAGCTAACGATAATTTCAATTGGGTATGCATTAGTCATGAAGTAAGCATGCAATGCAACTTTAACTTACCATCCACAAAGTGGAGGAATGGTCTCTATATGAGAAAAATAATCCCACATTCCATGTATAAGTCAATGCATGGATAGGGCTTCTCGACTAGAAGACTCGATGTCCTAGAAAAATGAAGTAACAAACATAAAAACTAGATTTCCACACTCACTTAAAATTTACATGCATAACCTAACCAATAATTGAAAGGAAAAACCTTTAACACTTGCTCTTATACGACTGATGTGGTTCCAAAATAAACTAAACTTTGTATTTCTAAAGGTGCTTAAATAAGTACAAGTTAAAATATATTATGAGTTAGCAAATATGAAATGGAAGGATAGAATTAGGGAGGAGAAACCATGTAGCTAGCTAATAGCTAACTAAAAAATATTCCCTACCTAAAACACAACTAAAACTAAATGTGAGAATTTGGAAGCTTCGTGTTTTACATTGAGGAGATAGAGTAATAAAATTATAGGACTAAATCATAATCTTAAGTCTAAAAATAAGAATTCCAGCTATGATATGTCCTCGTCAAAGACATTATTAGTGATCCTACTTGTGAGAAACAATTTTCTAGAACACTGGGGTGAATACAAAAATTCTTTTTAGAATGTTCATTACTAAAAGGACCAAATTTCACTCCTTGGAAATATGAAAATAATAATTTTTTGAAAAAAAATGGATATAGTCATTGGAGATAAAAACTATCCAAAGGATGCCACAACTAGACCAAAAAATAATTAAGAAGATGCAAATGTAGTGATGCTAATAACATTTTAGATATTACATGAAATACAAGCACATATAAGTGAGGCCAAAACTTCACAAGAGGCTTGTGATAAACTATGCACCATATTGAAGGGAAATAATGAAGCTACTATTTTACACTTACAATCACAACTATACTCACTAAAAGTTCAAGATGGTGAAAATATAGAACACTTTCTTAGAAGGATAGCAAATTTAAAATTAAAACTACAAACTATGGGAGAGAAAGTAGAAGATAAGTTTCTTGTCCTAGTTACACTTAGAGCACTTCCAAAATCATTTAATGTCCATTAGAAGAGTTAGTACTATTAGCAATATAAAATGGAAAATCAAATAGGAGATAAATTATCAACCAAAATATCATGAAGTAATACAAGAAATCCTTCCACCTCACCATAACAAAATCAACTAGATTGGAAAAGAATATATTATCGCGTTTATAATAAAGGACACATAATTTTGCAAATTTAATTCACTCAATCAATGGAATCAAACGTGTAGACTATTCCAAAGAAATAAACAAAGGCAATATCAATCAAACCAGCAATGATATACACAAATATAACCACAATATCAAAAATAAAAATAAAAAATTACACATGGTTCAAGAGGTACAAGAATCAAAATCAAATGATGAGGAGGACTATGAATCATCTCATAAAGCACTTATGGAAAATAAGTGTTTGAAATCAATGTAACATCAAAATATTACAAAGAATATTATAAACAAGAACAAGATGAAATATTGAGTAATAAACCCAAGATGATGAATGAAAATCATGACAAATGTGACCTACTTCAAAGTGACAGTATTGATATTTTTCTTTAAAATGATAATACAAAAAATATTTGTGTCAAAGAAGTTTTATGTTGATCATGTATGTGAGACAATCAATATTTGTAATGGTCATGATTAAAAATTGCTAAAGTTATGACAATGATAGTTCATTGTTTATTAATGAACATTTAGATATTGTTGATAGTAACAAGGATAGCACTAGATGGATTTCTCCAAAGGATTACGGTTTGAGGGCTTCTGAGTTTGATTGTGATAGATGTATTTATCAGAATGCTTGTATAAAAAATATTTACTTTAATTGTATAGAGTGTATTGGTCAAAATGAAGGTCAAATTATTAAATTTGATAGACAATGTATTGTTAATGATTTGAAATATTCAAATAGTTATAGGGATAATGATGGTATAAATCATTCAAAATTTGTTAGTAACGGTCTAAGTTGTGTTGACTTATTGCATAAAAATATGGATAATGATAAATTTGAAAGGAATAAAAAAGCAATTGGTACTAAACTAGGATATAGTGAAATAGATAAAAGAATGAAAGAACCTATTGCATCAAGAATAAGCCAAAAATGTGAATACCTTATATTTATAGGATAATCCAATGAGAGTGATTTTGTGACAAGAAATACTAATAGCAATTTTGTGATAGATAATGTTGAGTTAGATAACAACAAGACAAAATTCTTTAAAAAGGAATCAGAAAAAAAATTATAACAAACATGGACATAAAACAAAGAAATGTTAGAATCTCCATTGTCACAAAATTTGTGGAGAAAATATTTATTCTAAAAAAAAATCATTATGAAGAAAAACAACAAAATAGATTTCAACTTTGGGTGGATAAATATGACAAAATGGAACAAAATGGCAGAAATGTTGAAGTGTCTCTACAAAATAAATAAGAGTTTATTAAGCATAGTCTCATCTATAAATGATGATTTGTATCAAAAAGGACTTACAGTTATTGTGTTTGCAGAGGAAATAACATTTTTTTATTAGATATAGAAGGGGTTTTGATAGGGTCCCCAAAAATTTTATAATAGGAGAAGCCTTGTAAAACTTGGCCTAAGACCAATAATACAGGGATAAGAACTATAAAGCAGTACTACTGGCCACCCATCACCAAGTGAACCAGCTACAACTTGATACAAGAAATAAAATTAGAACAACATTGGTGAGCCCCTAGCTAACCAACACTCCCACAAAACTGTGCATAAAACCTTTTGTCATAAACATTAAAATATTATAGAGCATCAAGAAGCATGCATCACTATATCTAATTGAAGAATACCTTCGAGAAAATTATCTCTCCAAACAAATAAACCATTGAGACTTATACCCAGGTTTACCAAAAAGTCAACGTGGTAGTTTCCTTCTTTGAAGATATACTTTATCTCCTTATCCTCTCTATCTTGAAGAATCTACCTAGATTCCATAGTCACACTCTCAATTTTCCAACCGAAGATTGAATCACCTTTGACCAAGTTTATAATATTAAGCGAGTCTCCTTCAATGCAAACTTTTTGGTACCCCATATTCTCCACAAGTAGGAGATCTTGGTAAAGGGATTTGGCCTCCACAACATGGCAAGTATGGATATCTAATAATTCAACATACACCAGTAGAAGCCCAACTTTATCATCCCTAAGCACCCCACAAATTCTAGCATTACCAGGGTTACCCTTTGAAGATCCATTGAATTTCAGTTTAACCCAACCCAGAGATGGAGGTTTCGGAAGACCAGCAACCCTATTGCTTTATTGAAAGCTATTTTTTCTTTCAAGATCAGCCTCCTCAAATTTTCCCTCCAAATTTAAAGAGGATATATTCTCCAAGGTGGAATCCAAGGCTCTGGTATAAATAGCGGTAGGATCTCTTTTTAAGTTTTTAAAAATTCTACTATTCCTCTCCTTCCACACCTACCAAAAAATATGCAACAAATAGAAGTTCTAAAAACATTTCAATCTTGGAGAGTAAAAAGGAGATGACCATTGAACTCAAACATCAACAAGTGAACTCCACACCACCCAACTCAATCCCAAAAAATTAAAAATAGTGTTAGTAAATTCCACAAAGAATGAGAATTGAAAGAATAGATGGTTTGTCTATTCCTCATTAGCACCATAGAGGTAGCATCTATTCGATGTCGACCAACCTCTTTTTTTAGATTTTTAATGGTTAAAAACTTATTCTAAGTTGTCAACAAAAAATATATTCACCTTTGGTGTTATACCCTTAATCCATACTTTCAAATATGGGACCCAAAAATGAGTCCTAACAGCCAATAGATTGTAGGTAAACTTGACTAAAAAGGATCTGTTATTTTCCCCTATCCAGAAGATCTCATCCTCTTCATTTATTTGTTTAAAGACCTGAAACTTCAACTTTTTAGTAATTTAAACACAAAATTCAAGTTTAGCATTGTTGAGAATAGACTAGTCTAATGATTTCCAAACCTTTAGCCCATTGACCACCTCAATAAATTCAGCCACCTTAGACCCAAAGACCAATTTAGTCCTAGGCTCCAAACATGCCAAATTTGGAATCTACGTAATGGGCTATTCCATTAGCCAAATATATTTCCAGAAATCAATCTTGAGTCCATCACCCAATCTCCACTGGTAACCTTTGAAGACTAGCACTCTCAAATTTTGCAAACTCAACCAAAGGCTAAACCAGAGGTCGATAGAGGATTAGCAAGCAATAGAGGATATAACATTTAAACATGTAGGAAATAAAGAATATGATAGTTTATTAATTGATCCAGATATAAGCTCAAGTTAGCATTAGAAAGATAAAATTAGAAGAGCAAGAGTCTGAGTCAGTACCAGAGTTAGATCTAGGAGCCAAAACTAGAGTTAGATATTGGCATCAGACCAAATAATGTAATACAAGAGAGTGTTTGATATTATTACATTATTTAGTATCTCAAAACCAAATTCAAAGATTTACATCATATAAAATAATGCAATAGGAGAGGGTGTTTAAGATTATTACACTATTTAGTACCTTGCAATCATCTTTGTAAATATTTAGTGTCTAGGAGTCTTATAAATATTTTGCATTTAGTAATAATTAGATGTTTTTTAATACTAGGGAGTCAATAAATATATTTCTCCTATGAGAAATATTAAGAGTCATACCTCTAGAGAGTTTGAGGATATGAAGAGATAGTTGAAGATGAAATCTCAAGAGACTCTTTGTAAATGCTATTTGTAGGAGCAGCATATGAGTTGATTTGTAATAGAAAATTGTAATGCATCATTTGTACTATAATACATTGTAATTTTTCATCCATGTGAATATAGTGAGTTTGATTATTTTGAGTTATGGCTTGAATGTATTGTGTGAGATCTTTAACCTTGTTGATTATTGAATCTAGCTCATTTGCAAACACCTCCTCTAAATATAGTTGGAAATATCTATTTTTCTTAATTTTAACAATATTTGCCATTATAAATCACACATTTATATATAACTCCTCATTCAACATTATGCACCTTATAGTATAATACTAATATCCCTTCTACGATAACAAATGATAGTACTATAATACTAAAACATATAGCAAAAATATACCATTGTATGCATAATATGTCTCCATAAATTAACATGCATTCTCTTTTCTAAATTATAATTAAACAACAAAAAAATTTACTCTTTCATTTATTAGCCTCTCCTAAAATTCCCATGCAAACCTTGTACAGTCTTGCTCAATGATAAATTTAAACATGACAATGTTAAAAATTTCACATTTCATCATCATGCAACTTCTACACTAATTATAAAACAAATATACATAAATTTTCACGTCTTTGAAATATGAATAAACAATGTATAATATATGTTTAAATATCCTTTATTTTGTATTTTCTTCCCTCCAAATAATTTTATCAAACAAAGTAAGGTAAATCCAAAAATATAAATGGGGTCAAGCACCTTTTTGAAAGTTTAAATGGGGTCAATTAAACATATATTTTCACGTATCCGAAATATGAATAAATAATGTATAATATATTTAAATATCCTTTATTTTGCATTTTCTTCTGTCCAAACAATTTTATCAAACTAGCTTTGAATGAAGTTAAATATATAGTAGTACCTTTTTGAAAGTTTAAATAAACTCCATAATTCATTTTACACCACTCCTTTTCTTTTGCAAAATAACATATTATATGCTTTTCTTTTTGTTTTATCTTTTATATGCATCCTACATAGTTGAAATAAACTCTTCCAATAAGGATTTGACATGTGTCCTTTGGATCTCTATTTAATATAGGAGAAAAAGATAAATTTACTATTTTAGATCAAGCTCTCAGTGTCCTTTTCAGCATTCTTAGAGCCCAATTCATCAAAATATCCCCTTCAGTTGATTCCTTCCTTTGCAAAGTGAACAATAAGGGTCTCTTTTCAGTTAAATCGGCCTACTTATTATAGGAGGATGGAGAAGAGGATTGGTTTCCAATAAAAAAAAATTGGCTTAAAAACCTCACCCCCAAAATCAACTTTTTTTTGCTGGCTTCCCAAAACAAAAATCCTCACCATTGAAAATCTCCACAAAAGAGGCTTTCTAATTTTTAAAAGATGCTACCTTTGATAAGAAGCCTAGGGTAATTCTGATCATTTGTTTCATGAACATCCCTTTCTTCTGGATGTTTTCTAGCTTCTCCTTAGAAGCCTTAATATTGCCTAAATTCTGCTCAATAATATTTTTTATTTTTGCTTGTAGTGGACTTCTCCTTTTTGTAGTACTAAGGTCAAACATTTTTGGAACTTCTATATGCCTCATTACCTTTGGGGAATTTGGCATGAAATAAATAATAGAACCTTGTAGAATGCCAAAAAGGATTCCAAATCAATGGAAATTAAAATTTTCAATGCCCTAAAATAAAATATTTTGGTGCTTTTCTTCCAAGATGAGAATTGGTCTAAGAGTGAATCCATGATCGTTATCCTTCTAGGACTCAAGAATAGTGAAGGCTCTTCTTCTCCCCCTCCCCCCATCCTTGTTCTTCTATCAAACAGATTCCTCCATCTTAAGGTTGGATTAAGTTGAAATTTTATGGGATGACTAAAGGTAATTAGGGTATCTCTAATGTAGGAGGACTCATAAAATATGACAAAGGAACCATCCTTCTAGCCTATGCTATTTTTTTAGGGTTTTAATCAAGTTGTTTTGTTGAAGCAAGAGCTCTCTTTCAAGGAGTTATGCTTCTAGAAAAACTAGGCCCTACTAAAGTAATTGTTGAAGGGTATGCTTTATCCATTATCAATGCTACCAAAGGCCTCCATCATCCTCATTGGACCATTGAATATCTCTTACAAGAATTCATTTTTTATCTTGAGAAGATGGAGAGCCATCACATCTTTAGATAAGGGAAAAGGGAAGCCAACTTGTTGGTGAGTAAGGGAATTCTTCATACTTCCCTCCATGTTTGGATGGATAAATTCCCTAGGGATATTATTTTTCTAAATGAATTCACCTAAATTTGTTGCGTTGGACCCCTTCCAAGTCCATTGGTCTCTTCTTAGTTGGAAACTCTCTGTCTTCCCACTTGTTTTAAAGAGCTTTAGTTTATTTTCTCTTAGTCATTCCTTTTTTATTATTTTTCTTCATGGGTCTCCTTGCTTCATTTCTTTTATACCTTTCATCTCATTCCTTTTCCTTCATGGATATGATGATATGTTGATCTGACAAGGAGAACCCATCTACAATTTTTTGCACGCATTAACCCTGACTAGCTTTTTTTGGGTTGTGAAAGGTCTTGTTTTCTCACCTAGTTTCCTTCCCAAGACTCATAGTCTAGTGCTCACATGGGCATTGGAGATCAATATTTCCAATATATTTTTGCTTAGGGACTATTTTTTTTCTTGTAATTTCTACCCTCTACTCTTTTCGTGTCACCTTAGTCCCATCTCGCTTCTTGATCTTAGGTGGTAGATGAATCATGTTTTGGATTTGACCTTTTCCATGTATGATTACTTTTCGTATACCATATTTTGAGTTGACTTAATTGTTAGATGTGGATTATAATTTTCTCACAAGATTAAAACTCCTATTATTTCCTTTAGCTCGAAGGTCATCCATTAAATTAAGTGTATTCGCTCAATTATCAATTTCTCTTCACCCCCAATTTGGTCCTACATTTATAGGGAATGAAAATATAGAACTAGAGCCCCTAAATCTGGTTCTTGATAATGATGTTAGTGAAATTTTAGATAAAGGGGGTTTCGTGAAATGCATGCAGAAGTTTGATGGCCACAATGAGTTGATATCTCTGCAAATTATGCACTTGTGGTCTAAATAAAGAGTGAAAGTAAAAGGGATCGAATTCACCATCAAAATGTCCCTAATTGTTGAAGCAACATCCTTGGCCATTGAAGGGGAAAGCATTAATAGAGAGAAGCACTCTCTTGATAAATATTTGGATAGATTCCTCAAGAAAAATGAAATGACATAGAGGCTAGAAAATGGCATTATCAAGGACTCCCTCCCCAACTTGTGAGATAGATTGGTATTACCAATCTTGAGATATTATACCTTGGATGGTAAATTTAATGTCATGTAGATTTTCCACTTCATATTTCTAATTCACCATCAAAGGGGAAATAAAATTAATTTTTAGGCCTTCTTGTTGTGCTCAATTGAGAAGGTGATTGGTGAGGTATTAATTATGGCAATCCCATGACTTCAACTGAAAAATCTTAAGGAATGGGGGGAAATGATGTAGACACCTAAAACACATCATATTTAGGAGACTACTTATATGGGCACCTTTTCAAACCATATGAATGATCTTGGACCTTTCCAAGACCAAGAAGTGGTTCTAACAACTCATTTTAGGCAGTCTAGGCCTATACAGACTTAATCACTCATAGCATCAGTGGCTAGGATTTGGTATGCAAAACCCTTCAAGTTAGCTATAAATTTACATTTCTTAGCATGCATTTATCTTCTTCTTTTTTTAGCGAAAAACCCCTTGTGGGGCTGCCTTGGTCTGAGAGACCACGAACAGGGGGTTCTACACCGTCAAAGTCACCCGGGAGTCACACCCGACCCTGCCCGCACCAACATTATCAATTGGATTTTGGATACCCAATTCAGATTTTTGGTAGGGTGGAGATTTGAACCTGGGACCTCTCTTGGAGGATTTCCCTCTCCTCTCCAACTCACCTACAACACCTGGTTAGCATGCATTTATCTTAAATTAGCATAGGTTAATCACATTTAATGTATTTCCATAGTTTATTTACAGTTTAATATGTATCTTTGCTTACATTTGTGCACTTCATGCTTTCCTTTATATGCTTTCATATATTAGGTTCCTTTATGCTTAATATGCAATATTGCATGCATCTTTAGGTTTCTTTATATGTTCAAAGCTTTGCTTCATGATTTTTTGTCAATATTTTAGGCAATTTTATGCATCTTTATATTTGTTCATGTATTCTTTACATATTTTATCTATTTCATGCACTTTCTTGGAAATCAGCCTCATCATGAGAGGCTTCATGTGCTACTAATGTGCTTTGTTGTTTCCTTACATGCAAATAAAAAATCTCTCAAAGACAAAGTATCTTTCAAGACTCTTCCTCTTGACATTTGAGAAGGAGGCATCCTAGTAAGCCCTCAAGCAATTTGGTGTTAAAGTGAATACCATTCAAGTGCATCTCTCCCGTTGAGGGGCTTCAAATTTTCTAACAATTGTATCAATTTGAGTTACTCCCTAAGAGGGAGATATTGTAATCGAGATTTATCATTTTTAATTAAAGATCATCCCTATTTCTTGAATATCTTTTATTTGTGCAAATGATTACTTGATTTCCTTTATAAAACTATTGTATGCTTGCAGTAGCGTAGATGTGTGGTTTTTACCTTTATACAAGTCGCAAGCATGGTGAAAATCTCATATTTTTTGTTGTATTTACTGATTTGCTTTGTTTTTCTATTTACAGGTATCAGCCATTCTAATTTATAGTGGTTCACAGTCCCAACCACATTTGAATGCAGTGGCTAACATCTCAATCACCCTAGGCAACATTGGCTAGTAGAGAATATCATAAAATAGTAAGCAGCCTATTTCATCATTGAATGAGGATTCTAGGTTAGTTGTATTTCTTTGTATTTTCATGTTTTCTATCTGTATTTTATCTGTCTGAATGTAAATTACAAATTTTAAATAATGAAATACTATGTTTGTTGCTAGTTACTACTATGAACAATAGCCAGATCTATTGGCTACCCTAGTCTCCAATGGCTAGAATTTCTAATTGCTACTCTGTATAGTGGTTGAGTCTGTTTCCTACTATATAGAGTAGCGACCCCTATTAAGATTATGTGTTAGGGTTTGCTTGTTTGGGGCCTATTTAAAGGCCAATATAATTTTGATTTTATATTTGTATTCTCTGAAAGTAAAGAGTATTTAGTACTGCATCTTTCTAAAAGTAAAAGGGTATTTTCTCGCATGTAGAAGAAGAATCATGAATGCTTCTTGATACATCTTTAATTACTACAAGATTAAAAGGAACACACACACCATGATTCAAAGTAAACATTAGCGGCTTTGGGATTTCACATCCAACCCATTGATTGATATCAATAGTGGAAGTTATTACCACTCGGTTGGCTCATATGACATTGTATCATTAGGACCCATCCATGGCCAAGGCCAACCCAAGAACTATCCTATCCATAGAAAATTGCATGCACTCCTCTTCGGAGGGTGTATAGTTGACTATGGTGTGCTAGGTGAGGGTTGGTAGTACCTATGCTACCTCATTGAGTATGGATTTCATCCCCATATTCTAGCGTGTGTGAGTATATAGGTTAAAACATTTTAACAATCTAAGAGAGTACATCAAAAATTGCAAAACATGATAAGAGTTAGATTGTATACTCAAAAAATCAAAATGCACTAAATATTTTTAGGATACACAAAGAAAATTTAAATGATATAAACACTTTGTATACTTTGTTTTCCTTAAAACTTGCAAATGAGAATTCACAAATCATGGTTAACACACGGGGCCACCATCCTCAGTTCACTATTGAAGCAGAATTTGGTGCTCCAACCAACACACAAAACAATGAGGTTGAGCCTCCCACATAGAATGTTCCTGAACAATTTTCAAGCAACATTAGAGGTGATGACACGACTCATGGGGGTTCTCATTAGGATAACCCAATTAGAGGATGTAATACACATTCCTCTCATGTTAGAACTAAGGGTGGTTTTGTTGTGGCCTCTCCACAACTATCCCCAAAATTTGGGGATCGACCTTTTGTATTTTGGTTTTGGAGTTTTTGGATGTGTTTAAGTAGCATTTTTGACAAATCTTCGCCCTTGGATTTTGTAGATGCCAAAATTTTTTTGTGTTGTTTGCTTATGTCCTTGATATTTAATTTTTTAATTAAATGTTTATTTACTTTAAGTAGTTTAAATATTTTAAGTTAAATTAATTTAAAATATTTGAACTAATTAAAGTAAATCTTTTAATATAAAAAAATAAAAATAAAAAAATTTAATTACCTCCGTTATTGACACCCACTCGGATAGAACAGTGCAGTAGAAACAGCATGGTGAAGAATTACGCGGTGCATACGACGAGTGTGATGTGGAGTCGATTCTAAAGCTTGGGAAGTTAAAATAGAAATTAGAGGTCATTTTAAAAGTCTACTCCAAGATGATGTGGTGTAACTTGAGTGATAGCAAGCATGTTGGGATTTGGGCAATCATGGACAAACATCCACTTAGGATATGTACTCGACATCAGATCCAAGGTTGAAGATAGAGGTTACGTGGTGTAGTTCACTCTCTGATGGTAGATTTTTGATATGATTTGACCAGCACAGCAGGGGATAATACAACATAATTAATATCCACATCGGATGACCAATTAGACATTGTTAATTACGTCAAAGCCAGTGAGAAACCTAACCACAATGGATTGAGGGTGGAGGGTGGGCAGCAGTAACAACTGCTGCACTGTGCAGCAGTTGTTACTGCTGCCCACCCTCCACCCTCACCCTCCCTCAATGTGAGGGTGGAGGGTGGGCAGCAGTAACAACTGCTGCACAGTGCAGCAGTTGTTACTGCTGCCCACCCTCCACCCTCAATGAAAGTAGCCAATGTCATGTAGAGTTTCTAAAGAGAATTTATCTTGATCGATGAATATACGCTAAATCAGATGTTTGAAATCAACAACACATCTAGTTTTATAGAGGGAATCTCAGTATGGTCAAACAAAGATTACTTGAATGATTGGTGATGGGGTTTTCAGTTAACATCGATAGTTGGTTCATGGTATGGAAAACAGCCAATAGAGAGCACATTTTTGGCATCAGTTTCTTTTTGCAATGCCATTACAAGTCAGTGTAGTCATAGCAGGACTCAGCTCTCATAGGAAAAGTGGAGACTCGTTCAGCAAATGTTCAATGGGAGGGCAGTTTGAATTAGTTGGCACCGGGGATAAGTTTAGCATCTTTTTTATTAATGAATATCGATGCTAACATGGAAGGATGCTTCTAGTCATCATGCAACTACGTTTAAATTAATGATTTGACAACTAACACTACAATGACAGTTTTAACCCAAAAATATCTGGTTTGAAGACGTTTTGACATAGCGTTCCCATGTGCAGATAGTAATTATACGAAGAAGGTGCGTTCAGAGGACATCATTGTCTGTCAATCAGAGATGCTTGAGATATGAGTGCGGTTAATTCTGGAGTAGTGTAAACATATTGTGAACAGATGCAAGCGTGAGCTAAATAAGTATTATGGTACTTTAAAATACATGTGAAAGGGACATTACCTACGAGGAAAGATGATGTTCAATATAAATGGATAAAAAGGTACAATGGTTACCCAAAGGGATGAGACCACTTTGCAAGAAGGTAGAGGACCCTATTATTCTTGGTCAAGGGAAGCGTTACAGGGACCTAATGATAAAATTATAAAGGGAGTCGAGGCTGCATTTTAGAAGGGGGGGATTTTGCAGAGGAAAACTGGACCTATGTTGTAAAAGAGTTTTCTTCCATTCTGTGAGGCTAGAAAATTTTCCATCTTATGCCTTTAATTTAAGTATGTTTACTGAATTTTCAGAGCTTGTTGAAAATCTATTTCATATCAATGTATTGAGGTTTTGCAGGTTTTTAATGCAAGTTGATTTGGTTAAATTGGCTGAGTATTATATGTTGCATTTTCCTTAGGAGATTGTACCTCATTAGAGGTTGGATTGCATAAACATGGATCCCCCTAATGATGATTTTCTATGTAGTATACAGACATTTGTAGGGTCTATGAAATTTCTAGTTGCGGCATTTTTATTTCAAATTAGTTTTATTCTTATTTTATATTTTTCTAACCCTGTCCTTTTCAATTTATTTTAATGTTGGAAAACTAAAAGTAAAATAAAAAAAAAGTATAAAAAACATAGAAAACCTAAAAATAGTGGCATGGTTTCCAAGAATAAGCTCTAAAGGTTCATTTAGAGTAGATCTGATTTCATTTTAAAACACACAAAAATTACAAAGCATGTTCAAAATTCAGCATTTTAAGGATTTTGTAATTTCCATTTTATTAGATTTAATTTTTTGAAGCAATATGTAGGTTTCAAACTTTACATTTCTATTTCCAAATAATAAAGTAGTTTGCCCTTAATGAAAATCACAATTTTATTCAAGGGGAGCAATTTTATAAGGTATTTTAAGAGGTGTTTTCGTATGGACTTTTCTTCATGAAAATTACAGTTTCATGAAAGGAAGGTAATTTCATTAGCCATCATTTTAAAGTGATAAACTAACCCCTCTTTATGAAAACCAATTTTATTAAAGAGGCTTATTTATGAGGAACATTAAACGCTATTTGAGCTACAAAGTTAGTCATTCATAAATATTTTATTTCCATGTTTAAAGCAAACTAAAAGGAATCATCTCACCATTTTTAGGAGCACTTTAAATTTTCCTTCTAGTTTCATTAACAGTAATAGCATAGCATACTCAACTAAACCCAGCATAGGCCCCTTGTTAACAGTTGTTTTACAGAGCACTGAGGTATTCCAAGAACTTATTTTTATACCTACATACATGCACACATTAAAGTAAAATCAACCTTGGAGAAGTTTATACTTCTTTGCAAGAGAGGGTTTTTAATTAAATCCTAACTGTAAGTGTGGTTTTGCACTTGGGCAAAATCACCACTCAACATTTTGGTGCTAGAAGGAGGGCCTAATTCGATTGTTTTGTTATAGATGCTAATTTTTTCATGTTATTTGAAAGAGTGATTTGAAGGCATTTATCTTGATTAACGGGGTTTTATTGATCACACCTATTGGTTTGAAAGTTCTCCAATTGATGATACATATATGCTAACCTTTTGTAAAATTGGGGAATGGTCTTAATGTCATGTTTTAATTGATGCATATCTTTTGAGATTTGTTAGTCATTTCATGTTTATTGCAAGACATCTCTTTGACAAACAAAATTGGTTTTAAAGTCATATTCTTTGAGGTTATCTAATGGTATTTATGGCTTCTTTAAAGGTAGATTGTCCTTTAAACATACCTGGGCCTTCGCATCATATGCCTATAGATATTATGTGTAATCTACCTCAGTTTAGGCATGATGGGATGGAATCAGCTGAAGAGCATATCCAAGGATATATGAGCATTTTGATTCACTTGCAAATCATACATGAAGATGTTGTGTGTAGGATGTTTCCATCCACATTGGATGAATTTTCTTATGATTGGTATATCGGTTTACCTGTAGGTTCTATCACCTCTTGGGATCAATTAGAGGTAGCATTTATTAAACATTTTGGAAAATTGATTGATCCTAACAAGATATTAAATCAGTTTGTTCTTGTTTGTAAAGAACCTAATGGGTCCACAAACCAATTTAATGATAGGTTTCATAGGTTGTACACCGATATGGAAAGTCATTACATAATTTCAGAATAAGAAGCTATCCAAGTGTACCTAGAAGCCTTAGACCCATTTACCTCTACATTTCTAGGGAGAATTCTTAAAGAGTCGTCCTTGCCTAGAGACTATAGTGAGGCCATAATGGTAGAACAACGGTGCATTTCAAAAGGTGTGGACATTGGTCAATTATCATTGTTAAATCCTAAAGCTCATAATCAAATACTACCAAAGGATCTAGTTGAGGAACCCCCTTCTCCTATGATGGATTGTGTTTCAAGAGTAATGGATTCCAACCAATACCAACCTTCAAACCTAGTAGTCTTGAATCAAGCAAATGAGGATGGTGATGATCAAGTTGATCAAAGTCTAGAGGTTGGCTTAGGGTCACTTTTTACAAATGAATATTGGGACAACTTTAGAAGTTTGAATACAATAATGGATCCTCCTGAAGAAACCCTTGACTCACCAATAGATGAATCCAAAGAAGATGAATTATTCGAAGTTGAGGAGGATGAATCTGAGGAAGATGAATTATTTGAAGTTGAAGAGGGTGAACCAATGGTTGAATCTAAATATTATACATAAGCCTTGATAGAATTTGATAATTATGATGATGTTTGGGGAAAACATGAGGAATGTGTTCCTTTTGCACATTTTGATAAAAAAATTTCTTCATCTCATATGCATGACTCTAAAGGGTCTATCTTGCATGAAGAGCCTACAATTTCTAAATCTTTATGCAATTTTAAAACATCATAGATTTTTACCCCATGGGTTTAGAAGATGATTATTAAAATAGATGGGGAAGATATGAAGACTTGTTTGTTTCTCACTTTCCTAATAATGAAGGTTTGGTGTCATTTGATATGCAAGATGCTGAAACTGCTATATCATAAGAAGTGTTACAAAATAATGATGATGGAACCCACGAAGAAGTAAAGGTCATAATGGCTCACCAAGTGTTGGTAAATGAAAATATACAAGAGATAGAATCTAACCTTTTGTGTCCAAGCATGCAAACTTCAGGTTAAAATTTACATAATCATTTATTGGATTCAAATGCTATTTATGATGAAATGCCACTAGAGGTGAATGAAGAGCTACAATGGAGTTATACTCATACCCCTAATGAAATTGCTTTGTTAGATGAGAGAAGTCAATATGTTTGAATTGTTAAATCAGGTTCATCAACAATTAACGATTGACTCTAGGATACAATATTATAATTATACTCATTTAGTAGACATCCTAGATAATTGTAAAGTTCTGCATGAGTATGATTGGTCTAAAGACATGAATGAGGATGTTGCTTTAAAATTTTCAAAAATAGCCTCTTCTTTAAAGGAAATCATACATGCCCGTGAAAATGAATCTAATTTTGAAATGTGCATCTCATTGAGTAAGCAAAAGTTTATTGAAAATCATGCACTCACTTTCAAGTTTAATGAATCAATTGTCCAACATGGAATTGCTAATGAACTTGAATCAATGTGGTGTGAGAGAGGCAAGATGAGAGGTATTGCATTATTAGGTTTAAGCCTACTTGGATTGAATTTTTTTAAAGCTTGGCAGGCATGCAATGATATATGTGTTTTAAATCATGCTAATCAGGTTTGGGATCTAGAAAAATGATGGTCAATTTTTTTTTTTTTGCATCATCTTGTATACTATTGTATATAAGTTTTGGTTTTCATGTTTTTGCTTTGGTTTTCAATTTTGGGTTTCATTTTTAAGTTTTGGTTTGGTGATATTTGTGTTTGTTTTAGATTTGGTTTTGGGTTTGTTTCCAAGTTTTGGTTTGTAAGTTTGAGTTTTGGGTTGTTTCCTCTATGGGTGGTAGTTTTTTGTGGTAGCTATTGATTTATGGCCTCTTGAGGGATGAATTACCTATCATGCAGATCCAAAAAAAGGGTATAGAATTATTTTGTAATTGCTCCTAGATTTTGAGGACTAAGATAGTGAAGTTTAGGAACCATGAATCATTTTACTAAGGCTGCACATGAACACATCATATTAAAGGGCATTCTTTGAATATTGAAAGAGGAAGTTATTTGGTTTGCAAACTAAGGCAAAAATGTTTTATATACTCAATATTTAACCTTATTTGATCTCTAACCTAGGTGGTAGGTGAAATTTGTGAAGCAATAAAATGTAAAAAAAAAAAAGAAGAAGCCAAATCAATCAAATGGCTTAGGACATCTCCACCAGGGCTATAGACACCTGGTTGGTAGTGGAGCAATGTTTACAAAAGAGGCAAACACAAATTTAACTTGATATCTAGGTGAGTGAGGGCATCTCCACCGAGGCTATAAATGCCTGGCTGGTTGTGGAGCAATGCAAAGGCATATTATTTCATGAGTAATATTTTTTGTAGCCTAATGCAAAACAAGCGATGAATTTTGAATAGTTTTTCAGGAATGCTAAAATGAAATTACTTTCACACAATTAGCTAAAGCAATGGTTCATGTGTTTTTGAATGAATTTGTTTATTCCCCATCATCTTTGGATGTTGCTAAATAGTTTTGTTTCTAATCTTTGGTTTGTTGGGTTTCAGAACCGGAGATTCTGTATTTTTGTCCGAAATGCTCATGAGAATTTCCCACTAGAATCGCCATTTGTTGTGGACTCTCCACAACTTTCTCCAAAATTTGGGGACCCACCTTTTGTATTTTGGTTTTGGATTTTTTGGATGTTCTTATGTAGCATTTTTTAAAAACTTCACCCTTCGCTTTTGTAGATGCCAAAGTTGTTTTGTGATGTTTGTTTGTGACATTAATTTTTAATGTTTTAATTAAATGTTTATAACTTTAAGTAGTTTAAATATTTTAAGTTAAGTTAATTTAAAATATTTGAACTAATTAAAGTAAATATTTTAATATAAATAAATAAATAAATAAAAATGTTAAAATCTTTTAAAACAAAAAAAATAATAATGATATATATCATATATGATATTATATAATATATATATATATATAGGTATCCTCTTATTAAAATATGTTTTATTTTGATGTGTTATTTTTAGCTTCTTGGTTTAAAATCTATTAGGTAGTCAAATTTTAATTTGTTTTAGCGTGTTATGTTAGTTAGTTATTTCTATTGTTTTAATGTTAAGTCTTTTAATTTTATGAATGAATCAATGCTAATGTTTACTATCATATGCATGCAGGCAACCAAATACGACATGGGCAAGGAGATAGCCCACGTACCACCTATAATAACAAGGCTATCCACATGACAGCACCGGGAGCAAGGTGACGAAGCTGACTGTGATGATGTGTCAATCTTTGTGACATGGAGGATATGGCCAAGATGGCTAATAGTGCATACTGCTCGACACTAAGCTCACTAGAGATGGATTTCAAGATAAAATGTGGCAAATAGTTGGATGCCACAAAAGAGGGGTGACTCGGATGCACACCAAATCCATGGTAGTGAAACATGTCGGTGATATGTTGTGATTAACCTCAATTATCGATACCCACTCTGATAGAATAGCATAGTAGAAATAGCATGGCAGAGAATTACACGGCATATACGATGAGTGTGATGAGTCAATTTTGAAGCTCGAGAAGTTAAAATAGAAATTGGAGGTCATTTTAAAAGTCTACTCCTAGATGATGTGGCATAACATGAGTGATAGTGAGCATGGTAGGCTTTGGGTAATCATGGACGAACATCCACTCAGCAAACATACTCGACATCAGAGCCAAGGTTGAAGATAGAGGTTACATGGTGTAGTTCACCCCCTATTGGCAGATTTCCAATATGATTCGACCAGTACAACAATGGATAATACAGCACAACGAATTTCAATGGTGGATGACCAGTTAGACATCATTAATTGTGACAAATCCAACGAGTAACTAACCACAAAAGACAAGTTGCTAGTGTCATGTAGCATTTTGAAAGGGTATTTATCTTGATCGATGAAGATAGGCTAAATTGGATGTTTGAAATCATCAGCACATCTAGTTTGATAGATGGAATCCTAGTATGGTTGAACAAAGATTACTCAGATGATTGGTGATGGGGTTTTCAGTTAACATCGGTAGTGGTTTCATGGCATGGAAAGTAGCCAATAGTGAGCACATTTTTAGCATAATTTTCTTTTTGTAGTGCCATTACAAGTTAGTGTAGTCATAGTAGGACTCAACACTCATCAGAAAAGTAGGGACTTATTCAGCAAACGTTCAATGGGCAGGCAGTTCAAATAAGTCAGTATCGGGGATAAGTTAAGCATCATTTGTATTAATGAAGACCGATGCTAACATGGAAGGATTCTTCTAGTCATCATGCAACTGCATTTAAATTAATGATTTGACAACTAACACTACAATGATAGTTGTAACCCAAAAATATCCGGTTTGAAGACGTTTTGACATAGCCTTGCCCTGTGCAGATAGTTGTTATATGTAGAAGGTGCATTTAGAGGACATCATTGCCTATCAATTAGATTTTCTTGAGAGATGAGTGTGGTTACTTTTGGAGTAGTGTAAACAGATTGTGAATAGATGCAAGCACGAGCTAAATAAGTATTATGGTATTTTAAAAGACACGTGAAAGGGACGTTACCTACGAGGAAATTGTTATGATGTTCAAGGTAAATGGGTAAAAAGGTACAACGAGGAAAGTGTTATGATGTTCAAGGTAAATGATGGGTTTGACTGACACAGGATCATCAATCAATATAATAACCACAAAGGCCTTAGGACAGCTAAATTTACCTAAGTCGCATATTATACCTTAAACTTTTATGTTGTGAGCTTTCAATGACACGTGCTCGACATTAGGTGCAATAGTTCTTCCTATTCAGGTTGGGATAAAAACCATCTCGATGATGTACCATGTGCTAGAGGGTGCTATGCAATATAACATTCTCCTAGGTCATTTGTGGATAAGGTACATGTGTTGCATCCCCTTTATTTTGCACCAATGCATCAAGTATGTGAATGAGAGACAAGTACATGTGGTCCCTTCTGATGTAGAGAAATTTAAATATGTTAATTAGGTTGACTTGCCAGGAGACTTCATCCTCCCATCTACTCACTTGGATATTAGACTTACATCTCCTATCAAATATCCAATGGGTAATTTAAATTCAAAGTGTGTTGATCCTTCCATGTTGGCACTACAACCAACCCCTAATACAATAATTGCTTTTGAAAAACCTACAATATTGACAAACCTAAAGAAATATCAGAAGCTAAAGGTAGTGTTGGGCGAAAAGAAACCTAGGGTAATCCCCAACATAGCAATTGCCAAGACTCCAAGTCCTATGGAGGAGTAAAACTCACAAAATGTAGTCCAGGTACCTCAACCTACCTCACCTGTGTTATAAACTACATAATCTACTCCACAGGTGATAATTCACCTAGTCAACCCTGGGTTAGCCGAATATCTGGTGTAGAATGTAATTTTTACACAAATTATAGAATTTGCATAGGATATGGGTAGGCCTCAACTCATCACTTTTCTTTTAGGATGGTGGTACCATTGGGGGTGCCACCCAATCAGATAAATTTCATCTATGGGGGTTTGTATCAACTCGTAGATCGCTCACCCATGGAAGAAGATGATGATGAACCTTTTGCTGTAAATGTTCATTATCTTCAAACCTGGAGTATTCCCTTTGTTATTTTGATTGTTACCATTGGCATGGTTATATACTAGGTTTATTTTATTAAGGACATCAAACTTTGTATCAACTGCAATACCAATGGCTCCCAATTTGCTACTTGGGAATTATTGTTGTTGTAAATAGCTAGGTTCAAATACCAACTATCAAAAAATTGATCATTGGTGCTAGTTGTTGTTGCCTTGAGCAGCTAGGAACCTTAGCTATTTTTTTTTTTGAGTTTGAGGGTGATTATGCATTTGGTTTTGCACCTTAGACCTTGACTACATGGGCATGGGAGCCTGATTTACTACTCAAGCTATTGCCTGAGTTGAGTTGTGTAGACCTAGATTTTTTTAAGGCCTTGGGCCTTGGCTATGTTCTAATACTACTAACCATCAGGTCATATCAGGTGTATATCATAGTATTAACCCATCGTTAGGATGCGAGGACACACACTTTTCATCTTTTGACTTGGGAGATGATGGTGACATTGGAGGATGTCTACCATATTTACAGGATTCCTATATATGGGTGAGCTATCACCTCTTTGGCTATCACAGTGAAGGCTACAGTGTTTTAGAGGGTGTTCAGTGATAGGCACATTGAGGCATTGGGTAACATAAATCATGGCAGAGTTCCAGTGACTTACTAGTATAGAGAGGATGTCTTCTCATGGAGTTTTTTTATGTAAATTATCTATAATGTGCTTCTACCAGATACTTCAAGTGTGAGTTTCTCTTGGAACCTCTCATAGAGGGTCTGCTCATCATGGCATGGGAGATTCCACTCCTAGCCCAGCTTTATGATGAGATCCACTGCATTACACGGTGGGGGTGAGTGGGCATAGGTTGTAGCCTGCTATTATAGATATAGGTATGGGAGCACATCAAGATAGACCAACCTGGAGGATTACCCTTGGATTTCATAGCAATTGTAGTAATGACTTTGTGCTATGGTGTTCGCTAACCATGGGATTCTGAGATATACCAAAGTAGGTCTCACCATGGGGATCTACAACACTACACAGACTCACTAACAGGGCTTCAGGTGAGTCGAATCATATGGCAGCCCTACTTGGGTTGCCCAGCATGGGAGGAGGTCAACTGATACTTGGCATGGACTAGAGGCAACCACTAGGTTATTGGGTGTAAGCTTAGGGTATAGGAGTTCTTTCACTTATCTCGAGTCACTAGGCAATTTAAATTTCGATAGGACATCCCAGAGGAGTCGTTCCTCTACTACCATATTAAGGTAGAGATACAACTTATGTGGCCTTAGATAACAACTCTAATATATGATGATGATACCATAGGAGACATGGGGGCAGTAGATGCAGGGATGATAGTTGATTATAATGCCTAGTGGACCACTAAGCTATGGTAGGGTGGCAATTCTCTAGGCCACTCTAGGAATGGTGAGGCTACTGAAGCTATGTTTGATGACCCACATGGATTGTGAATGCATGCTAGGACTGAGGGTGAGTGGATCAGGTGGTCGTATAGGTAGATAATCCATATAAAGAGGAGGAGGTTGATGAGGAGGACCTAGATGATGAGATGTCCCAGCTACAAGATCAAGTACACAATCTACAGGTATAGTTTCAAATAGCATAGTGATAGATCCTAGAGAGAGACACCTCTCTTGCTATAGCATAGGCTCATATGAGTGTAAGACATACATGATTATGAGGATATAAGGAGAGAACTACCCTACAGGCACAGGTGGATTTAGCTACTACCGCTATAGAGAATATCACTTCATAGAGGGATATTCTACAAGTGCATCTTGATGCTAGGACGGCTAAGAGAGATTCCTTCAGGGCACAACTAGAGGTTGCTATTGATTCTCAGGATACACCATCCACTCTAGTCACTCAGAGATTGGTAGGTTTAAATGCAGATGCAGATATTAGATGACTGAGAGGATTCTTAGAGCAGGCCATAGCTCAGATGGTTGTCAATGCTGGATACATTATCTCTTTATAGGGTCAGGTTAGGATATTGGGTGGAACTCCTCCAGAGTGATATACAGAAGGGGGTTTCCACTAGAGTAGATGGAGCAAGTTAGGGCATTCATTAGTGTGGCCCAATCACATATCAAGGGCCCGATCGAAGAGATCAGTGGGCACTAGCTCTAGGAAGCCTTATAGAGAGGGAGATGAGGGAGGAGGTGAATTGGGGGGCATAGGCCCTCCATGATATGACATGATGTCTTAGTATTATTTTTGAGTGTAAGGTCTAAGGACATACACTATTGTAGCCTACAGGTATTTTTGTATCTCATGTACTCATGACTTACACACACACACACACACACATATATATATATAGAGAGAGAGAGAGATAGATAGATATATGATACTCTATTTTATTTCTTATTATGTGTGTTATTTTATTGTTTTATGTTCATATGATGCAAAATGGATGCAATGCTTATATGATGTTTTGATTATGCTATATGGATACGATGTACTAATGACATGCATTAGCTAGATGAGAGATGTATGATTAGGTGCTATGATCTAGATGTATAGATGCATTATTATGATGTATGCATATATGGATGCAATGCTTATTGTTAAATGCATGTTGAATTTATTTCAATTTTTTATACATTTAATCTATGTGATATGATATGATACATGATGTGTGATTTAACTCATTAATTATATATGATAATGATCTAATGCAAATGAACTTGCATGCTTTAATCACTTAAAACATAAGGAATGAATCTAAAATGTTTTTAAAAAACTAATGGATGACACCATAAAAGGTATGAAAATCATGAATTAAAATGATAAATCTTATCATAAGAATTAATCATTTAAGCATCCATATGTGAAATGAAATGATCTGAGATGTATGGGGATTTCTCTATAAGCTTCTATAAATTAAAATATAAACATAAATTGTCAGTGACCATCTAAATATAATTGTTGATATCTATCCGGTATCTATCTTATTTCATTAACATCTCTTAATAAACAAAACCTCATAAGGAAAATTTGATGATTGATTGATGAGATGACTTGTTGCTATAAGGGATTTTTGAGGTTTTCCATGAGACTCAAACACCCTAGTTGATTAATCAAAAGTTGTATAATGACTATATAGGACTCCTAAAAGATAAAATCTTTTGTTATGAAGACCAAGATATTCATTATCCCTATGTGTGCAAATGAATATATTATATGAAACATAATACTACCTCATTGCCTAGCAAGATTCATTCAGCCCATTTTTGTAATGAGGTTCACCAAATTTTCATCATTATCCTAATTTTGGATGCAGTTGGACTAGACTACTAGGTAATACAAGCCACCTAAAGCTAGCTCATTTGTAAATTGCTTAGAACTACCCCATTTTCAGGTGGGATTCATTCATCTCATTTTTATAATGGGGATCACTCAATGGATCCGAATACTGACCATTCTAGGGATTCAAGATCTTCACCCCCTTTTCATTTCATTGTTTGGGATACTTGATCATGCTTAGTGATGATAATCATTGTTTATTTTACATTTTTTTTATTTTGGAGCAAGAGATTTGCTTTGATTTTGGAATTTTTCTTATTTTACATGAAAGCAAGGGATTTCTTTGGGTAGGGGAGCTTGTCCTTTTGCCAAAGATCAACATCCTAGACCATGTGCATCACAAGATGAGCAAGTAAAAACCTTTCACTTAAGGTAACCAAGACTACTTTGTAGTGTTCATCTTTCCTACTAGGATTGTTAATGTTTAAATTGTGATAGGATTTTGATATATGCAATGTACTATCAAAACTATACCTCATATCCAAAAGCAAAGATAGCTTTCTACAAAATTTGAGAAGATCACTAGGTATGCTTGAATGATCGTAAAACCCTAGTATATACCTTATAGCAACAGGAGGGGTTGTATTGAAAAACATAATTACTCATAGGGGTGATGGATGATGATGATTAATAGATGTATGATTAGCATACAAAATGTGGTGTCGTTTGTTAGATTATAAACATAACCTAACCTAATGCAAGTGCAATAGATGAAAATACCTAATGCAATGTAATTAAATGAATAAATATGCAAAATGAAAATGCATAATGTAAATATTTTGTGTTTTTGATGTTTGGTAATGTTTTTGAATTTAATTGCTTTATGATTTGTTTTTATTTTTGGTGTTTGGAAATGTTTTTGAAATTTGAGTGTGTTTCAAATGTTTTTTATTTTTTTATATTATGTATGAAATGTTTTTAGATTAATAATATTGAGAGGTTCAAGCTCCTCAACACCTTCTAGAGATGTTAGGTAATAAGTACCAGGTCCTATCTTCTCTGAGATAATAAATGGACCTAACCAATTGGCCACAAATTTGTCTTGCAGATGCGATGGTAGGTTTGAGTTCTATTGGTTCTCTTTTAGCACAATATTCCCAACTTTAAATTCTCTCAAGTGGACTTTATTATTGTAAGCTCGTTTTAGCCGAGCTTGGTAAATTCGAAGATGCTCAAGAGCATTCATGTGACGTTCATCAAGAAGCATAAATTGATCTAGACGAGCTTGTTTTGCAGTGTCATCATCAATGAACTCTTTCAATGTGACGCACAAGGTTGGAATTTCCAATTCCAAGGGCATGATGGCCTCAGTGCCATATACTAGTGAGAATAGTGTTACCCCAGTGGGCATTTGTATACTAGTTCTATAAGCCCATAATGTAAGAAGCAACTGAATGTACCAATATTTATGATTTTATTGAATAATTTTCTTTAATATTGCTACCACTATTTTTTTCGAGGTTTCTTCTTACCCATTTTCTTGTGGATAATATGGAGTTGCAAAACTATGTTGAATATTATACTTGGATGTTAAATCCCTTATAGTTTTCTTTTTGAATGAAGTTCCATTATCCGATATTATTTTGGATGGTATCCCAAAATGACATATTATATTATGGAGTATGAACTCCGTAATACATGCTCCTATCATTGTAGTTAAAGGGATTGCCTCCATCCATTTGGTGAAATACGTAGTGGTCGTTATGATAAACATGTGTCATCCCAAATATGGGGGAGAGATATTACCAATTAGATCCAAACCCCACTGAGCAAATGGCCAAGCCGCTTGGATGGGTTGTAAGGCCTACAATGGTAGGTTTGTAATATTAGCATGGTGCTGACATTTAATCCACTTCTTGAAATATGTTGTACAATCCTTCTCCATAGTGGATCAATAGTAACCCATTTGAAGGATGTATTTGACAATGGTCATACTATTGGAATCACCACCTCATGTACTATCATGAGCTTGTGAAATCATCCAAGATAATTCTTGAGGCTTAAGGCAATGAAGGAGAATTCCATCATAACTATGATGATGCAGGATATCTCCTAAAAAGACATATCTAGTTATGTTTAAATGCTCTTTTTGTGGCATGTGATAATCCCTGTGGGATTACTTCAAGCTTAAGGAAATCATGTAATTGTGATAAATAATCTTGATAATCAATGGCTTTGACTAACTTTATAATGTATTCCCATTGCACTTTGACTTGCACAAACACATATTGGAAAACAACCTTATGGAGAATAGTGGTACCAATCTCTACAGGGCCCTGCGAGAGCAAATATCACCAAGGTGCCTTCTTTAGAAAGTCTCTAGCTCTATAGAACCACTCATGGTTTGGTTCTATGTGAATCATGTGTATTGATTAATTATTTTCTTGAGCCCCACATTGTATCATGGATTGTGATAGCATTTTTACCTGGATGGTATTGAACTCAGCATACAAATTTTGAGGGATTAAATATCCCAAAGATGTCATAGTGTCTACAAATTTGTTGGACATTTGAGGGATTACCTCAATGTTATACCACTCCAATTGGGCTAGGTAAGTGTCCACAAGTTCCTTGTATACTTTAAATATGGGACACCTATGCTGATAAATTCCCTTAACTTGATTTACTATGATAAGCGAGTCACCAAAGATATTCATCTTTCTGATCTTTATCGTGAATGTTGTTTGGAGACCCAAGATTAGGGCCTCGTATTCAGCATTGTTATTGGTGCAAGAAAATTTAAGTTTAAATGAAAAGGTAATTATAGAACCTTATGTTGTGAAAAACACAATCCATGTGCCACCCCCTTGCTCACACTTGGAACCTTCGAAGAACAAAGACATGTTTGCTTTATTATCCGATTATTTGAGTTTGGTTGACTCTAACAATGTGAAGAGTACATCATCGAGAAGCTCTATGATTAGAGGCCTATGATCCTGAAGGGGAGCCTCTACAATTTGATCAACTATGACTTGAGCTTTGATTGAATTTTGACTGATGAATTCTAGGTCTAATTCTGTCAATAGCATGATCTACTTTGTGGTACGTGTGTTATGATATGTCTTGCTCATCATGTACTACAAAGGATTTTTTTTCAATATTACATATGTCGTATGACTCAGCATGTAATGGTGTAACTTCTCTATCATAAATACCACTACTAAGTACAACTTTTCTAAATATGCATATCATAGCTCATAACTAACCAATGTTTGATTGATGTATTATATCACCTGCTCTTTGTCTTGCACATTCTTCTGGGCTAGCATGGTTCCCAGTGCAAAGTCTATGGTAGATATATACAACAAAAACGATACATCTGGTCTAGGTGGAGCTAATACTGGTAGCGATTCCAAGTTTTTTTTATCTCAAAGAAGGCTTTTTGATATTCTTCATCCTAGTTAAATGGGACCCCCTTATGTAGCAGTCAATTCATGGGTCAATATTTATCCGATAACTATGCAATGAAGTGCTTTATGGATGCTACCTTGCCCTGTAGGCTTCTTAATTCCTTTATGTTTATGGGGGGACCCATTTCTAATATAACCTTTACCTTCATTGGGTCAACTTGGATATCTCATTTAGAAATGATGAATCCCAATATTTTACTTGAAGTTATGCCAAATATACATTCTTTGGGTTGAACCTGACATTGTGCTCTATTAGGTGATTGAAGACTTTCCTTAGGACCTTGGCATGCTCTTCACATAGCAATGACTTGGCCAGTAAGTCATTGATATAATATTCTAATATTTTATGCATATAGTCATGAAAAATATATTTCATAGCCTACTGATATGTGGCACCAGCATTTTTGAGGCCAAATGGCATAACTTTATAGCAAAATATTCCCCATGAAGTGGTGAAAGCGATTTTGTGTTGATATTTAGGTTTAATATAAATCTAGTTGTAACCAAAAAAAAACATCCCTGAGAGAAAGTATTTTGTGACCTACCATTGCATCTACAAGAGCATCGATATTCGACAATGGAAATGAATCATTGGGTGTTGCCTTATTAAGGTCCCTAAAATCCATGCATATGTGGATTCTTCCATCAGGTTTTTATATAGATACCATATTTGATACCCATTATGGATAGTCGATGGGAATTATAAAATCTACATCCAACAACTTTTGTAGTTCCTCTTTAACCATCAAGGTGATGCTTGGATGCATCTTCCTAAGTTTTTCCTAAGTTTTTGCTTGACCTATTTCTTGTTAGGGTCCAATAAAAGGCTATGAGTAACCAGTTTTGGATCCAGATCCAGTATATCCTTATAGATCCAAGAAAAGAGATCAGGTCTCTCTTTTAATATAGGAATGAGTCTGGTGCACTCCTTAAGAGATAAGCTCTCTCTGAATTTAACCTTATTTGGATTGGTGGGATCATCGTTGATATCCACTTTGAAGGTTTCCTCTATTTATATATGTGATCCCTCCTCAAGCTAGTGAGGCGTAGGGATCAAATGGATATCATATGTTGGGTTTAAAGGTTCCACCAAATCAAGATCAACCTTAGCATGATGGAAATCATATGCACAAATTGGAACAAAATGGAATGGTTACAATATTTATTCATTGGGGAAGAAATCTTCAAGATCTAGGGTTGAATTAACGTGGTTAAATCAATGGCCTTAGGATTGAGGTGCAAATATTTTGAAGGGTTGTATGGATTATGAAATGGAGTGGTCAGATTTATGGAGACCATGTTGATAGAATAGAAGAAATCTCTAGGACCATGTGGATGAAACTCATTATCTCCAGTTTGATCCCCTTGCTCTAGATGTGGCACAAGTGGTATGGGGATCACTCGGTTTGCTTTAGTAATAGACATAACAATTGGATCCTCAAGGGGAAGCAATTGCCTTAAGTTGGAAGGACCAAGAAAATATATATGATATATCTCTTCTAAATTCACTGGTCTTATTTGGATGGGAGGACCTGGGAATACTACATGATAAATTGGTTTTATATCCACAAGCTCTTTAAGATGACGTAGATTTTGAGGCCCCAAATAGGCCATCTTTATTTCATCTTCATACTCATCATCATCATTGACATACTCACTCTTGTCATCTTCAAAATTTTATTCTAGATTTTTCTCATAAATGGATTTTGCTTCGAATATTTCTAAGGAGAGACCTGGATGGTAAACAAAAGGTGGTTCTTCTGTAACCATGGTCATAGGCCAATTACCCCTCAATTATTATGAAGTGTTTGGATGATAGAGATTCCAATCGAATTTATCCCTAATACTAAGGATCGGATGATCTAGAGATATAGCTAATAACTCATCCTAACCTCTAATATAATAACCTAGATCAAACCTATCAGTCGTTAATTGGTATTGCAGCTGATACAGATTTTGATACCCTTGCTCAATGGTAATAATCAAAATAATGAAGGGTGTACTCTAGATTTGATACATAATGAATATTTACAGCAAAAGGTTCATCATCATCTTCTTCCATAGGTGAGCGATTTGCGAGTTGAT
Organism: Wollemia nobilis; assembly: GCA_028583015.1. Taxonomy (NCBI): domain Eukaryota; kingdom Viridiplantae; phylum Streptophyta; class Pinopsida; order Araucariales; family Araucariaceae; genus Wollemia; species Wollemia nobilis. The sequence continues at coordinate 12,625,187 of JAQPPZ010017111.1, read as the reverse complement.
CCAAACCCCCATAGATGAAATTTATCTGATTGGGTGGCATCCCCAGTGGTACCACCATCCCAATAAGAAAGAAATGAGCTTGAGGCTTTCCCATATCCTATGCATATTCTATAATTAGTGTAAAATTTACGTTCTACACCAGGTATTCAGCTAACCCAGGGTTGACTAGGTGAATCATCACCTACGGAGTAGATGACTTGGTTGATGACATAGGCGAGGTAGGTTGAGGTACCTCCTTGACTACATTTTATGAGTTTTTCTCCTCCATAGGATTTGGAATCTCGATGGTTGCTATGTTGGGGATTACCCTAGGTTCCTTTTTGCCCAACACTACCTTTAGCTTTTGATCATTCTTTAGCTTTATTGATGTTGTAGGCTTTTCAGAAGCAGTTGTTGTATTAGGGATTAGTTGTAGTGCCGACATGGAAGTATCGGTGCACACTAACTTTGACTTACCCACTAGATTTTTTATAGGAGACATAGGTCTAATATCCAAGTGAGTCGATAGGGGGATGAAGTCTCTTGGTAATTCAACATGATTGATATATTTAAATAGCTCTTCATCAGAAGGGACCGCATGTACTTGTATCTCGTGCACATACTTGATGCATTGGTGCAAAATTGAGGGGATGCAATGCATGTCCCTTATCCATAGTAGACCTAGGAGAATGTTATTCTGCATAGAAATTTTATCATCGAAAGGGACCGCATGTACTTGTATCTCATGCACATACTTGATGCATTGGTGCAAAATTGGGATCGTAGGGTTGAACTTTTATGGCTCTTAATATTTCCATAAGCATCTCCCTGTGCCTAGAATATTGTTGTATGATCTCATATATCGATAATTTTTTTGATACTGTTTGTATACTCTAGATGATTCTATTCCTAATTGTTACCACCGGTCTTTTTGGTGGGCCTGGTAATGGGTTTTTTCACTAGCCTATGCTGAGATGCAGCTTGAATTTGAATGGTCACTAAAGGAGGATCGTGTTAGTTGTACCTCCTTATTTGGTGACCACATTCACCATACCGATAAATCCTTGAGTAGGCATATCAATCCGTACTTGGTTCACTTGTTTGGCATTGTTCCTTGGTGACTCGTGATTCAACAAGGGATCTTTGAGTATTCCTATATTTTGATTGTTTGGCACCAAGGGGTTTTCTATCTACTAATGATCCTTATCAATCATATTCTACACCACGTATTTAAAACCATGGCACACTTTGATGTCATACCCCTTTTGTGCCTACTAATTTTAAGGTTGTTGGATTTTGTCCCATTTGGTATGGGCAATAATGATCTTCTCTAAACCCTTCGGGTTTAGGATGGTTGGGATCCAGCAGCTACACTTCGGGTAATTGAAGTGACTTAGCCTCACATAATTGGTTGAATATTGATGCCAAAGTCTCTAACAATGGCATAAATTGGTGAGGTGGGCATCATTTCTTATATTTGCCCTTCTTCTTATTGCACTGATTGTACTACGCAGGGGTGGTTGTGCCTAAATTTTATGATTGTTGGCTTTTATCCCCCTTTGGAAGGTTTAACATGACTTGATTAACATGTGCAATATTGGCCTGATGATTTTGATTTTTCATGTTCTTAATGTTCCATTCTTTATTTGTCAAGATTTTCAAGTCTCCTTCTTACAACTTAATATCCTTGATGACTTTAGCTTGCACAAAGACCTCTTCAAATGTTTAATACTATTGTAGTTGTAACAATAGCAAAATGTGCTTCACATAACTCTTAATAAATATTCATGTTAACTCTATAGTTGGGATGGAGAATGGAAATTTGGCCATCATTTTCGTCCATCTATTGCCATAGTCCGTTACTAGCTCATCATCATATTGATTTAGAGTAGCTAGATTGGACCGATTGGTCTTCTTCTTGATGCCAAATGAGAAGCATTCAAGAAAGGAATTCACTAGCAGTTCAAATTTGGTGATGCTATGCCTCTTCAGCTAATTATACCATTCTAGGGTTGGGCCTGAAAGGGTTATTATAAAAGTCCTTAGCAATAAGGTATCATTATTTTGAATCTAAAAACACAAATTCATGAAACTAGTCACATGTTCTTGGGTGTCATCATTGCCCCATAACTTGTCTAGCCTAGGCATCTCAAAATATTTAGGATATTCTAGGCTAGGGACCAAGGTACATAGAGGTTGATTATAAATATTTTTTAGGATAGGCTTTTGATAAGCCATCTCCTATTTCTTAATAGCTTTGATTTTCTCAGCAAGGATTCTATACGCTTGAGAGGATATAGTTTCCTCTTCTCTAAGTGATCTTTGTGGTGCAAGCGGAGGTAAGTTTCTTTGAGATAAAGATGAATGATTGTGCTCATCATCCATATCTACAAAATAGGGCTCAAGATATTGTTGATATTTTTCATCCCTCTCTAATTCCTCATCCTGACTATGCATATATTGGTATAGCGTTTGACGCTATTGTTGACTTTGAGTGTGTTGGGAAGTATGACGAGTGTGGTGCTCAATTTTTCTAGGGTGTTGCTCTGGTTGTGATATAGCATGTACAGTGTTACTTTTCTCCCCATATTCACTATTAAGAGGTAGATTAGGTTTATTCTAGGTTATCATAATAGAGGTCAAGACTAGCTATATCTCTAGATCACCTGAACCTTATCCTTGGGGATGACGTCGATTGGAATACCTATCATCCAAACACTTTGTACTTGTAGAGGGGTAATTGGCCTATGACCATGGTTATAGAAGAACCACCTTTGTTTTACCATCCAAGTCTCCTTAGAAATATCCAAAGTAGAATGTATTTCTGAGGTGAAAAATCCATAATACAATTCTAAATATGATAAGAGTGAGTATGTTAGTGATGATGATGAGTATTTTTTTTGGTAGATAATATACTATAGAATTAATACCGGGTTTTACAGGTTGACCCAAAACCTTTTACAAAAATCGTCCCAAGGTTGTTGATGAACATATCCTTACTAAGGATCCTATATATGTAAAATCTACATGCCACCAAAGCCATTATATTCGGTAAGGCACATAGCCTGTTATCAAAAAGAAACTCCCCATACAAAATTTTGGGTATACCCCGAGAAAACACACATTCATCATAATTACAAAAAATAAACAGACACGGATCCCTTCCTTAAGACAATGGAGAAACAAAAAGTTGCAGACACACAGCAGAGTACTGAAAAAAACTCCCACAAGCTCTGTATTACAGTTACTCTTAATAATTCTTTGGTAATTGCTTTCTTCTGTATATGACATTCTTTGGTACCACATACTATCTTGTCCAATAAGCCTTGGAGAAGTGAACCTACTAGCTAGATTTATGGTTGTGGCTATCTGGTGGTCCACGTGGCTTTGGTTTGAAGTCTTATATTGTCGTTTCTTTCCTTCCCTGTGATTATCAACCAACCTCAAATTACTAAGACAACTAGGAGCCATGTTATCTGACATGTGATTGTCCCCATTAGTCTTTGTGGTATTTCCAAGCAGCATCCACAAAGACTGACAACTCAGATAATTTTTATTGTGAGTCCAATTCAAAAAATAGATGGGAATACTCCTAGCCTTCGAACTTATAGTGCCTTCCCTGTTGGTAAATTTGACTATAATTATTGGCATTCTTGTTGAATAAGCTCCTCTACTTCACTCGGGACACCGTGTTCCCATTTAAAAAAGTTCATCACCATCGACACCCAAATTGGCCAGCTTATCAGCAATTTTGTTAGCTTCTCGAAAGACATGTTGGGCTTTTTTGTCCTGTATTCCTTGGAAAAGGATCCTAGCCTCTTCAACAATTTTTTTAATCCTCCAAGGAGGTGTTTTCCAATTATTGAGGAGATTTATAACATGCATAGAGTCTCCTTCTATGATCAAATTGCCTTCTAAGTCTTGAGTCATTTGAAGGCCTCTCCACATAGCTCTAGCTTCAGCTTCGTTGTTCGTCCTTGTTCCCAAATATTCAAAAAATACAAGCATCATATTCCTATTATGATCTCACACAATGCTACCAGCACCTACTCTACCAGAATTGTCCTTAGCTACTCCATCAAAATTAAGCTTAAACCAACCTGTAGGAGGTGGAGACCACTTAACATTGGCTCTGGGGTTGACTACCCTAGGCACAGACTCATCTAACAAGGTTAAGCTTAAATATTGAGCAATCGTGGTCTCCTACAGATGAGGTTTATAGCTATCAAAAGGGATAAGGTTCACATTCTCATTGGCAAAGGATAGGATCCTAGCAATGATAGTTTTATGATCATGGATAGACTCATTAAAGACTCTATGGTTCCTTTCTAACCACACCTGCCAAAGATAGTGATTGAGACAAATTTTCCACATGTATCTAATTCTTTGGCTTGAAAAGGGGCAAGGCCACTGGATGAATAAATCAAGTATGGTGGCTGGTTTAACCCATGAAATATTGAAGTCCTGAAAAACCCCACTTAGGACAGTCAAGGAAAAAGGGCACTCAAGTAAAATGTGATAAATGGTCTCCCAATTAGCCCTGCATAGATAACAATGATTAGTGCTAAAAATACCTTTACGCATCATTTTATCAATGGTTAGAATTCTTCCTTGGATAACCAACCATGAAAATACTGCAATTTTTGGAATTAATTTTTTTATCCAAACTAAGTCCTTTTGGAGGACAAAATCCTCGTCATCAATCAGAATCTTGTAAGCTGATTTAACAGTGAACTTCCCATTTTTCGTAGGATCCCAGGTCACTTGATCTTCCTTGGGTCTCATGGGGATAAAATATTTCCTGATAATGTTACAAAGATCATTTGATTCCGCTTGAAATCCCTGAATTCTTATTTGTTTCCACTTCATTCTACCTCTGTCCTTAACCATATAATTGAAGACTTTTATGCCAATGAGTTCTTCTGTGATATCTCTAATTTGGGCTGAAAAAAATATGGCCTATTTGGGACCTTTACATCTACATCATATTAAGGAGTCTATGGACATGGAACCAATTTATCATGCATTATTCCCATGTCCTCCCATCCAAAGAAGACTAGTGAATTTATAAGAGATATATTATATAGCTTTTCCTAGACCTTCTAACTTAAGGCAATTGATTCCCCCTAAGGATCCAATAGTTATGTCTATTCCCAGAGTAGACTCGATGATCCTCATACCGCCTGAGCTACATCTAGAGTAGGGGGAGAAAATTGGAGATAATGAGCTTTATCCACGTGGTCCTAGAGATTTCCTCCATTCTATCAACATGGTATCCATTAATCTAACCACTCCACTTCATAATCCATCCAACCCTTCAAAACCTTTGCACCTCAATCTTGAGGCCATTGATTTCAACTGCATCAATCCACCGCTAGAGCCAAAATATTTCTTCCCCAATGAATAAATGTTGCAACCATTCAATTTTGCTCTAGGCTATGCATATGATGTCTATCATGCTAAGGTCAATTCTTATTTGGTGGAACCTTTAAACCCAGTAGATGACATCCATTTTATCCTTATGCCTCACCATCTTGAGCAGGGATCGCATATGTCAATAGAGGAAATCTTCAAAGTGAATATTAGCAATGATCCCACAAATCCAAAGAAGATTAAATTTGGAGAGAGCTTATCTCCTGAGGAGTGCACCAGCCTCATTCCTCTATTGAAAGAGAGATCTGATCTCTTTTCTTAGACCTATAAGGACATGTTGGATCTGGATCCAAAACTGGTTACTCACAACCTTTCATTGGACCCTACCAAGAAACTAATCAAGCAAAAACTCAGGAAGATGCATCCAATTGTCACCTTCATGGTTAAATATGAAATACAAAAGTTATTATATGTAGAGTTCATAATTCCCAATGACTATCTAGAACGGGTATCAAATGGAGTACTCATAGGAAAATCTGATGGAATAATCCACATATGCATGGATTTCAAGGACCTCAATAAGGCAACACCCAAGGATTCATTTTTGTTGTTGAATTTTGATGCTCTTATAGACACAATGGTAGGTCATGAAATGCTTTCTCTCATGGATGGTTTTTCTAGTTACAACTAGATTCATATTAAACCTGAAGATCAGCACAAAACCACTTTCACCACTCCATGGGGAACATTTTGTTATAAATTTATGCTATTTGGCCTCAAAAATATTGGTGACACATATCAATGGGTTATGACATATATTTTTCATGACTATATGCATAAAATCTTAGAATATTATATCAATGAATTACTAGCCAAGTCATTGTTGCATGAAGAGCACGTTGAGGTCCTAAGGAAAGTCTTCAATTGCTTAATAGAGCACAATGTCAGGTTGAACCCCAAGAAATATATCTTTGGTGTAACTTCAACCAAACTCTTGGGAATCATTATTTCTAAATGAGGTATCGAAGTTGACCTAGCAAATATCAAGGCTATATTAGAAATAGGTCCCCCACAAACATCAAGGAATTAAGAAGCCTACAAGGTAAGGTAGCATCCATAAAGTGCTTCATTGTGTACTTATCGAATAAATATCGACCCATGAATTAATTGCTATACAAGGGGATCCCATTTAACTAGGATGAAGACTATCAAAAATTCTTTGCTAAGATCAAAAAATGCATGGTATCACTGCTAGTATTAGCTCCACCTAAACCATATGTGCTATTTTTGTTGTATATAAATACCACAAAATTTGCACTAGGAACCATGCTACCCAGAAGAATGTGCAAGATAAATAGCATGGGATATAATACATCAATCAAAAACTGGTTAGTTATGAGCTCTGATATTCATATTTAGAAAATTTATGCTTAGCAGTGGTATTTGTGATAAATAAGTTACACCACTACATGTTGATTCATATGACATATGTAATATCAAAAAAAATCCTTTACAATACATGATGAGCAAGACATATCATAACACACGTACCATAAAGTGGATCATGCTATTTATAGAATTAGACCTAGAATTCATCAGTCAAAAGTCAATCAAAGCTCAAGTCACAACTAATCAAATGGTAGAGGCTCCTCTTTAGGATCATAGGCCTCTCATCATATAGCTTCCTGATGATGTAGTCTTCGCATTGTTAGAGTCACCCAAACTCGAAGAATCAAATAATAAAGCAAACATGTATTTTTTCTTCGATGGTTCCAAGTGTGAGCAAGGGAGTGGCATAGGGATTGTGTTTTTCACACCATAAGGTGCTCCAATACCCTTGTCATTTAAACTCAATTTTCCTTGCACCAATAACAATGTTGAATACAAGACCCTAATCTTGGGTCTCCAAACAGCACTCACCATGAATATCAAAAAGTTAAATATCTTTGGTGAATCCCTTCTCATACTAAATAAAGTTAAGGAAATTTATTAGTACATGTGTCCCATATTGAAAGCATAAAAGGAACTTGTGGACACTTACCTAGACCAACTAGAGTTGTATGACATTGAGGCAATCCCTCAAATGTCCAACAAATTTACAAACACTGGCATATTTGGGATCTTTAATCCCTTCAAATTCATCTATTGACTTCACTACCATCCAGGTAAAAATGTTATCGCAATCTACGATACAATGTGAGGCTCAATAAAATCATGAATCAATCCACATGATTCACATAGAATCAAACCATGAGTGGTTATATAAATATATAGACTTTTTGAAGAAGGCACCTTAGGTATCTTTGCTCTCGTAGGGCCCTACAAAGAATGGTACCATTATTCTACATAAGGTTATTTCCCAATCTGTGTTTGTGCAAGTCAAAGTGCCATGGGAACATGTCATGCAGTCAGTTAAAGTCATTGCTTATCAATATTGGTTATCACAATTACATGATTTCCTTAAACTTGGAGTAATCCCACAAGGATTATCGCATGCTGCAAAAAGAGCATTTAAACAAAAAGTAACTAGATATGTCTTGTTAGAAAACATCCTATATCATCGTAGTTATGATGGAATTCTCCTTCATTGACTTGAGTCCTAAGAATTAGCTTGGGTTATTTCACAAGCTCATGATGGTACATGTGGTGGCCATTTCAATGGCATGGCCATTGTCAAATGCATCCTTTGAATGGGTTACTATTGGCCCACTATGGAGAAGGATTGTACAACATATGCTAGAAAGTGCGTTAAATGTTAGCACCATGCTAATATTACACACCTACCATCGCAGGTATTACAGCCCATCCAAGTAGCTTTGTCATTTTCTCAGTGGGGTTTGGATCTAACTGGTAAGATCTCTCCCCCATATTTGGGTCGACACACGTTTGTCATAATGGCCACTGAGTATTTCACCAAATGGGTGGATGCAATCCCTTTAACTACAATGACAGGAGCATGTATTGCAAAGTTCATACTCCATAATATAATATGTCATTTTGGGATACCATCCAAAATAATATTGGATAATGGAACTTCATTCAAAAAAAATTGTAAGGGATTTAACATTCAAGTATAATATTCAACATAGTTTTGCAACTTCATATTATCTACAAGCAAACGGGTAAGCAAAGGCCTCGAACAAAATAGTGATAGCAATATTAAAGAAAATTGTTTAATAAAATTACAAAGATTGGCACATTCAACTACCTCTTGCATTATGGGCTTATAGAACTAGTATATGGACACCCACTAAGGTAACGTCATTCTCACTAGTATATGGCATTGAGACCATCATGCCCTTAGAATTGGAAATTCCAACCTTACGTATTGCATTGAAAGAGTTCATCGATGATGACACTACGGGGTTAGCTTACCTAGATCAATTTATGCTTCTTGATGAACATCACGTGAATGCTCTTAAGCATATTTGAGTTTACCAATATCGGTTAAAATGAGCTTACAATAATAAAGTCCACTTGAGAGACTTTAAACTTGGGGATCTTGTGCTAAAATAGAACCAACAAAACTCAAACCTACCATCACATCTATGAGACAAATTTATGACCAATTGATTAGGTCCATTTATTATATCAGAGAAGATAGGACCTGGTACTTATCGCCTAACATCGCTAGAAGGTTTTGAGGAGCCTGAATCTCTAAAAACTATTCATCTTAAGGCATTTCATACATAAAATAAAAATTTCAAAAACATTTGAAAAGCACTAAAATTTCAAAAACAATTCAAAACACCAAAAATCAAAACAAATCACAAAACAATAAAATTCAAAAACATTGCCAAACATGAAATACACAACAACATTTAAACTATGCATTTTTATTTTGCATATGTATTTATTTAATTGCATTGCATTAAGTATTTTCATATATTGCACTTGCATTAGGATAGGTTATGTTTACAATCTGACAAACGACACCACGTTTTGTATGCTAATAATTCATCTATTCATCATCATCATTTATCATCCCTGTGAGTAATTATGTTTTTAAACACAACCCCTCCTGTTTCTATAAGGTATATACTAGGGTTTTTAGGTCATTCAGCCATACCTGGTGATATTATTAGATTTTGTAGAAAGTTATCTTTTCTTTTGGAGATGAGGTCTAGTTTTGATAGTACCTTGCATATATCAAAATCCTATCATAATTTAAATATTAACAATCCTAGTTTGAACAAGGAAAGATGAAACTACAAAGTGAAACTGGTTACCTTAAGTGAAAGGTTTTTACTTGCTCATATTGTGATGTGCATGTTCTAGGATTCTAATCATTAGCAAAAGGGCAAGCTTCCCCCTATTCAAATAAATCCCTTACTTTCATACAAAATAAGCAAAATTCCAAAATCAAAGTAAATCCCTTGCTCCAAAAGAAAACAAAAAAATACAAAATAAATAGTGATTATCATCACTAAGCATGAGCAAGTATCCCAAACAATGAAAATAAAAGAAGGGGTTGAAGAGCTTGAATCCCTGGAATGGTCAGTATTTGAAGCCATTGAGTGATCCCCATTACAGCAATGGGTTGAATGAATCTCACCTAAAAATGGGGTAGTTCTAAGAAATTTACAAATGAGCTAGCTTTAGGTGGCCTGCATTACCTAGTAGTCTAGTCCAACTGTGTCCAAACTTAGGATCATGATGAGCGTATGGTGATCCTCATTATAGCAATGGGATTAATGAATCTCGAATTGCAATGAGGTAGTCTTATGTTTCATCTAAAATATTAATTTTCACATACATGGATAATGAATATCTTGGTCTTCATAACAAAAGCTTTTACTTTTTAGGAGTCCTGTATAGTCATTATACAAATTTTGATTAATCAACTAGGGTGTTTGAGTCTCATGGAAAACCTCAAAAATCCCTTATAGAAACAAGTCATCTCATCAATCAATCATCAATTTTTCCTTATGAGGTTTTTTTTATTAAGGGATGTTCATGAAATAGGATAGATATTGGATAGATATCAGCAATGATATTTAGATAATCACTGACTATTTTTTGCATATTTTTTTAATTTACAAAACCTTACAGGGAAAACCCATACATCTCAATCATCTCATCTTAATAATTCAAGTTAAAAAATATGGCATAATCAAAACATTATATAAGAATTGCATATATTTTACATCACATGAACATAAAGTAATAAAATAACACACATAATGAGCAACAAAACAGAGTATCATATATATATATATATATATATATGTGTGTGTGTGTGTGTGTGTGTGTGTGTGTGTGTGTGTGTGTGTGTGTGTGTGTGTAAGTCATGAGTACATGAGGTACAAAAATGCTCGTAGGCTACAATAGTTTAGTTCCTCATACCTTACACTAAAAAATGATACTAAGACATCATGTCATATCATGGAGGACCTATGCCCCATGAGTCACCTCCTCCCTCAACTCCCTCTCTATGAAGTTACCTAGAGTTAGTGCCCACTGATCTCTCTAATCGCACACCTGATCTGTGACTGGACTGCACTGATGACTACCCAAACTCACTCTACCTACTTCTATGGGAGCCCCCTATAGAAGACCAATTTGGAGGAGTGCCACCCAATATCCTGACCTAACCCTGTAGAGAGACAATGTATCCAACATCTGCAATCATCTGAGCTATGGCTTACTCTAAGAGTCCCCTCAATCATTTGATCTCTATGTTTGTATCCAAACCTATCGATATCTAAGCGACTAGAGTGTATGATGTAGCATGAGAAGTAACAGGAGCCCCTAGCTGTATCCTGAGAGTATCTCTCTTAGTAGTCCTAGCATCCAGATGAGCCTGTAGAAGATCCCTCTATCCAGTGATCTTTGCTATAGTAGTAGTAGTTGAATCCATCTATGCCTACAGGATAGTCCTCTCCTCCTCGTATCTCCACTATCATGTATATCCTGCACTCAGCTGGTCATATGCTATAGTGAGAGATGTATCTCTCTCTAGGATCTACTCCTATGCTATCTATAGCTATACCTACAGACTGCATACCTAAGCCCATAGCTAGGATACCTCATCATCTAGGTCCTCTTCATCAACCTCCTTCTCCTTCTATGGATCCTCCACATGTGTGGCCATATGATCCCACCTACCCTTAGTCTTGGTGTTCACTCACCATCCATGTGGGTCATTAAATGTAGCCTCAGCAACCTCACCATCCCTAGAGTAGCCTATAGGAATGCCATCCTGCCATAGCCTAGTGGTCTACCAAGCATCATAATAAACTATCATCCCTATATTTTTTACCTCTATGTCTCCTAGGGTGTCATCATCATCTATCAGAGTTGTGATTTGAGGCCATGTAAGTTGTATCTTTGCCTTAATGTGGTGGTAGAGGATTGGCTCCTCTAAGATATCCTATTGAAATCCAAACTCTCTAGTGACTCGAGATAAGTGAAATAACTCTTGTACCCTGGTATTATGCTCAATAAACCAAAGGTTACCCCTAATAGGACCTCCTCCTATGGGTAACCCAAGTATGGACACCATATGATCTGACTCACCTGAAGCTCTATCAGTGAGTCACTACATATCCCTAGTGTGAGACCTACTTTAGTATGTCTTAAAATCTCATGGTCAACGGGCACCATAGCACTGACTCACTACTATGATTGTTATAATATCCAAGGGTAATCCTCCAGGATGGTCTATCCTGATGTGCTCTCATGTCCAGATCTATAACAGCAGGTTTCAACCTACACCCACTTACCCCCGTCGCATAATGCAGTAGAGCTCATAATAAAATTGGGTTAGGAGTGCATTCCCCCATGCCATGATGAGCATATCCTCTATGGTACTCTCGAGAAGGTCCTACACCATTTCCAAGAGGTTCTAAGGGAACCTCACACCTGAAGTATCTCTCAAAAGCACATTGCAGATAATATGCATCATAATGGCTTGGCACCATGAGAAGACATACTCTCTGTACCAGTAAGTCACTAGCACCCTACCATGCTCTATTTTACTCAATACCTCAATGTGCCTATCACCAAACACCCTCTGAAACACTACAGACTTTGTTGTGGTAGTCGAAGAGGTGATAGCCCGCCCATCTATAGGATTCCTATAAATATAGTAGACATCCTCCAATATCACCATCATCTCCTCAGTCGAAAGATGAAAATTGTTAGTCCTCACATACTAGTGATGGGCTAACACTGTGATATACGCCTAATCTAACCTAATATGTGGCAGTCTCAGAACATAGCCAAGACCCAAGATCCCAAACTAATCTAGGTCCACATAGCTCAACTCGGGTAAAATGTCAAGTAGCAAATCAGGCTCCCATGCCTATGCAGTCAAGGTCTAAGGTGCAAAACCAAATGCATAATCACCCTCAAACTCCAAAACAAATAAAAAAATTTAAAAAAAAAATGGCTAAGGTTCCTAACCACTCAAGGCAACAACAGTCATCGTGGTAGTCGATGATGTCAACAGCGGTTAGCACCAATGCTCAATTTTTTAATTATTGGTATTTGAACCTAGCTACTAATAGTATAGCAGCCCCCAATTGTAAAATTAAGAGCCACTGATGCCAACAGTGGCTACGAGAAATACCCCTTGCAAGGTTGTTTCCCATCCCAAAAATAAAAACCCTCCCACTAAGCTATAGTAATGCTAAATCTATCTAAGGTGATATTCATTACTAGTATTTTAGTGAAGTTCATTTAATGCCATTAATTAGTGAGGTTCTTTTTAAATGCTCAAATCACGAATGAGAGATGAAGATTCTACCTTAGGAGCTCTAACTCTGCCACTAGTAGATGCCTCTAGTTGATATACCATGGTGGTGATTGGTAGGTTTGGTAGCATTTCATATCAGATTCTTTCTCTCTCCTTAGAGCTCTCACTATCTCTATCTACTAGCTAGAAATAATGAATTGCAAAAACCCTAAATTTACTTTTATATTTTCCATTTGATCCTCAGTCATTGATTTCAATAGTGGGCACAGATTAGGGCAACCCTGGTTGTTGTTGTCAATAGTGGCTAAGTAAATTACAAAAACTAGTTGTGGCTATCGATAGTGGATAGCAACAAGCAATAAATACACTCATTTTCTCACCATGAGGAGCTTCAAAATGGACAATAATAAATATCTACCAGTCCAAATTTCAAAAATTTCAAAAATAACAAAAAAATCAAATTTTAAATATACCTCATACCTAGTTATTTATTCTACACACTTGGTGGTTGTAGTGACTTGCACTCCATGCAATTCGGTAAGATGATTAAATCACCATAAGGTTATTTGAACCAAATTATTCATTGTAGACTTGACATGTTTCACTTCAATCTTGAAGAAGGCCATGGAGGCCAGACTACCCCATGGGAATGAGGTATTCATTTCATTTATCCTATGATGTTTCATATCATCGAGCATAGTGATTCAGCATAAGATTCAATGGAATTACTATCATCCTGATTCGCTAAGAAGGCCATTATGGTCAGACTGCTCTATGAGATAGATATGTATAATTACTATTAATGGTTGACATCACAACTATAATAGGACCTACCATATAAAAAAAATGCAAAATTCTTGAATCATCCAAATTATTCATCATGGTCATGCGACTCGTCGCTTTCATCACTTGTCCTTTCCTCATCGACTCATCGCTTGAGGGGGTAGTCATAATATCAAAATTCATAATCCAAATTAACATGGATAACTCGATCATATAAATTGTGTTCATCTTATGAATCATTGCTAACAACTATCAGAAGCTTACCCTTATGTTGGTGAAAAAGTAATCATAATGAATTAAATATTTGGAAATCTATTTTTCAGTCATTGTTGGTCAAAACAATTTGTTCCAATTTCATGCAAATCATGACCAAATATTTACTCAAGCTAAGCCTTCCATTTAATTGGAAGCAATGGTTTTGGTAGGTGCACCCTTTATATGATTGAGGCATCAAGCATTGACAAGATCAATGAACATCAATCAACCTATAATATGGTTTTAGGTGGTCTATTTTTTCTCAACGTCATGTTTTCCCACACAACGCATCCCAAAAGGGGTATCTATAGACACCTAAAACACATCATGTTTAGGATACTACTCATATAGGCACCTTTGTAGACCATATGAATGAGCTTGGACCTTTCCAAGACCAAGCAGTGGTTCTAATGACTCATTTTAGGAAGTCTAGGCCTATACAGCCTCAACCGCTGATAGCATCAACGACTAGGGTTTGGTATACAAAATCCTTCGAGTTAGCCATAGATTTACATTTCTTAGCATACATTTAGCTTAATTTAACATAGATTAATCACATTTCATGCATTTCCACAGTTTATTTGCAGTTTAATAGGCATATTTTCTTACATTTGTGCACTTCATACTTTCCTTTATATGATATCATATATTAGGTTCATTTATGCTTAATATGCAATATTACATGCATCTTTAGGTTTCTTTATATGTTCCAAGATTTGCTTCATGCTTATTTATCAATATTTTAGGCAATTTCATGTATCTTTATATATGTTCATGTATTCTTTACATATTTTCTCTATTTCATGCACTTTCTTGGAAATCAGCCTCATCATGAGAGGCTTCATGTGCTACTAATGTGCTTTGTTGTTTCCTTACATGTAGATAACATATCTCTCAAAGAAAGTATCTTTCAAGGCTCTTCCTCGTGATATTTGAGAAGGATGCATCCTAGTAAGTCCTCAAGCAAATTGGTGTTAAAGTTAAGACCATTCAAGTGCATCTCTCCTTGTTGAGGGGCTTCAACTACTGTGACAATTGCATCAATTTAAGTTACGCTCTAAGAGGGAGATATTGCAATCGATCTTTATCATTTTTAATAAATGATCACCCCTTTTCTTGAATGTATTTTATTTGTGCAAATGATTACTTGATTTCCTTTATCAAAATATTATATGCTTGCAATAGTGTAGATGCATGGTTTTTACCTTTTTACAAATGGAAATCCTCCCACCTTTCTAGATGAGTATATTTAAGATATCTTGCCATCACATACTATTTTGTGGATTTTAAAAAAGGTAAGAGTAGTTCCATTGGTCAACATAAAATATTTTCATTCAAAAAGGAAGGCTTGACTACTCTGGGTAAGGAAACTAGGTGCTCATCCTACTTGAAGAAATTTTTGAAGAAAGTGAAATCCTTTGTTCCTCCTTTGTACTTTTTTGAAGTGGACTTAGTCTTATAAGAAAATGAATCCTTCCACTTAGGTAAAAGGCTCCCCCCATGCAAAGGGTAAGAAAATATTAGTTTTTGAAGGTAAGAGATACCCCTAAAGTCCTCATTCATGGTCATCCCAAGCAATAACCTTGTCATCCACCAAGATCTTACAAAATCCCTACATAGAATGAATAGAATATCATCCATGCTCATGGAGGAGGTTGTTAACAATGTGGACATTCTAAAAAAAATGTGTTGACCCCCAATCCCAGTAAAGTGAGACCTTGGATTTCTTTTTTATTGTATTGGGGGACCTTCCCTGCCCTATTATATTCTAGATTCTCCTAATTCTCCACTTCCCTTTGGGCTTATGGGTTGATGATTTTTTATTCCCTTTGATTGACCTTCTTCTAAGTTGTTCTTCTACATGTTGTAATTTTAGGTTTAGCCTCATCTCTTAGGGGAAATTCTTCTTGTTTTTCTCCTAATTTTTTATTCTTCATGTTCCCCTACTCTTTGTAAAAGTTTTGGGAGTCCTTTCAAAATACCTTTTTTTACCATTAATAAAAAAAAGTAATTTTATCAATATCTAGAACTCCAAGCTTACTGTAGTGGTAAGGTATTTGGCCTCTCTTTGGGAAGGTTCAAGGTTCAAACCCCACTCAGTACAAGGGGACCAGGACCCCTCATAAAAACCTATATTTTTAACTCAAATTATTGGCTAATGAATGAAGTAATACCTAAAAATAATTCTGTGATAATCTAGAAATAAGGCACACTAGATAAAATAGTACAAATTCCTTTATGCAAAAAGAAGGGAATATTCTATATGGGATGCCATTGCATGTAGAATATTCAGTAAAGTGGAATGGTTGTAGAATACGAAGATTAGGGTGGGATTTATTCACATCAAATATTGTTCAAAACAAGTATAAATATATTTTTTTTGTTTTCCTCTCCTAGTGTGAGTTGTTAGGATTTTTTCAATTTTCTATGGTTTTCAATGGCCCCCAACCCCGATAGGCCATCGAATAGTGTTGGCATTATGGGGGAGAAGACAAGAAAAAATAGAACCCATGGAGCATACCAAGAAATTTTTGCCGTTGGTGATTCATGATTCAATCAGGGAGACGAATCCCTCAACCAAGGATATTTTGTAGAAATAGTTAAGGTTAGTAGCAAGAGAGAGGTTCATATAGAGGTACAAGTTGGAAAATGAATGCAATAATTTTACAAAGGAAAAAATACATAAGCATAGCAGGCATGAAGAAATGGGTGTTTTCCTCAAGTAAACTCAGTTCTTGTCCTTGACATAGTAGAAGAATTAATTGCAAAATACATCATGTACAAATATACTCATGCTTTGATATGTAAATTTATGGGGTTGAGGTCATCCCACCATTTCTTGTACAGTTGGGCAAGGAAACATTGGGACCCACAAGGAGAAGTTGATATCCTACTTCTTCCAAAAGGGTACTTTATAGTGGATTTCATAATGATATCAGATAGGAACAAAGCTTTTGAAAGGGGACCATACAACATTGGACTAGCAGACTTATTCATGTAACCTTGGCAACCTACATTTCATCCTTGTGTGGAGCCATCTATAGCCCCAATACAGCTAAATCTCTTTTCTCTTTCACTTGAATTTTGGAGAGAGGATATTCTTAGGATGATTGGTAACCTTCTAGGCACATACATAGGAAGATCATGGGAATCGATTAAAGGGGATCAATGGCATATGCAAGGATATGTATGGAGATGGACCTACAAAATATGCTCCCAATGTAAATTGAATTTAGAGTGGGAAGAAATACATGGAAACAACAAGTGGATTATGAATCGATTCCTTTAAGGTGTAGAGCTTACCACGAGTATGGGCATATGGTAAGTAATTATCCTAAAATAACAAGAGAGGAAATGCAACAACCTAGAACCAATCCTAAAAAACCTCCCCCATAGAAGAAAAATGATGAAGGGTTTAAAATAGTTTCAAGGAGAGACCAAAGAAATAATTATCAAGCAAGAGGATGAAATCCAACTAAAGCAAGAAATATGAACCAATGCCCACACTAGAGGGTATCTTCTAACAAATATAAAATTCTTAAACTAGATGATCCAATGGAAGGAAAAGATGCTTCAAATGTGGAACCAGTTAGTGACATGGTCTAATAGCAAGAAATATAATAATAGATCCACCAAGAGCACACCTCCATACCAAATGAGACAAATACCCCCAAACTCCAACTGATAAAAGTTTTAAAAGAGGGAAGAAGAGCTAATACACTTAGAAGGTTATATCATAATCAAAGACATCCAAGTCCCAATATTTTGACATTTCAGGGGATTAGGGAGAGCAACCATAGACACTAGATACATCCATGTTCTAATAGAATTATATGGCAGGGGCAATGATAGTGTATGTGCAGGATCAAAATCCATCAAAATTAGTCAATATGGGAGTTGTGAAGAAAATTAGAGAGAAGCCAACACTAGGAATCAGCTAGGTAGAGAAGTGATTGAAGAATACGAGTTCACAAAGAGTGGGAATAAAAAATAAGGAAAATATAAAGTAGAACAAATGAGAGAATCCAAACTGGTGAAGTCAATTTCCAACTTCTACAACATGAAGCCTCAGGAAACTAGAACCTCCTTAGAGGCTATGCAAAATATTTCCAAGAAATTTTGGGGGTAGGGATATTTTATGGCCTAAGCCTCTTAGGGATTTTCAAGAGGAATAACCACTTTATAGAATAATAACTCCTTACAATTAATGGATTCAGCTTCAGCTAAAGGAATCCTCATGACCAAACTTAAGGAGAGGGACTCTAGGGTGGTATGGATGATAATTAAATTTCATGGCATGAAATAGGTGCAATATCAAAAAATCTAATGGAAGATTATACAATAGATGAGGGAAATCCAATCAAGAAGACTTATGGATAGTGGGAGGTGATCGAAATGCTAAAATATTAGTGTAAGATCAAGAAGGTTTGACCTAGCTAAATGAGAAGGATAGGCTTTTGATGGCTCAGTTAGAGTACCTGGATTTGATTGACATACCTCCATCGAGATGTAGCAACACATGGACTAATAAAATAAAAGTAAAACACACAATCAAATCCAGATTAGATAGGTTCCTTTTAGAGGAGAGAGTCTCCATCCTTTGGCACTATTAATCATAGATATTAAATAGGTTAGCATCTGACCATTTTTCCATAAGTCAAGAATCACCCTTTTAGATTTGAGACTTTCTAGCTCCAAAATAATGACTTACCAAAACTAATGAAATAGTGGTGGTAGCAAAGAAAAACAAAGCATGGGATAACATAATTTTAGCTTCACTCTAGATTAAAGTTTATTTAAAGCAAATTGAAAATATGGAGTAAATTTCACTAATCATATTTCCAAAAATAGAAAATAAATCTCTCAATTTGAATGCAAGAAATAGTAGAAAGGATTCACTAAAAACCTATTTCTAGAGAGCTTCTCTACAAAGAAAGTATTTTGACGCGAGAGAAAGAAGAGTTAGACAAGAAAGAGAAAGTATATTTGAGACAACAAGCAATAATAACCTATATGCAAGAGGGAAATAGGAACACCATTTTTTCCATCACTCGGCCACAACACACTCTCACCATAATCGAATTGATGCCCTATCCACAAGGTACAAAAATATGGAAACCACTACCCTAGGTATGCAAGAAACTTAAAATAAATACTTTTCAACTTTGTTTACTACATAATTACACATATCCACTCAACACCAAGAAAAAATTTTAGGAAGCATACCAATATTAATATCATAGAATTAAAATGAGAAGCTCTTAAGAGAGATAGAGAGGAGGAAGTTAACAAAATAGTTTTTTCTATGCATATTGGGGAGGCTCCAGGTCTAGAAGGATATCTAGTAGAGTTTTACAAAGCCTATTGGGATATAATAGCAAAGGATTTAACCCAAGTAGTAGAAGTTAGAACTAGTGGAAGAATCCTTAAAACATTGAATCTCACCTTTTTGGGTCTGATCCCAAAATATGGAGATATGGAGAAACTTACCAATTATAGACCAATTGCTCTTTGTGATATGGTTTATAAGATCATAACCAAATTGATGGTAAATAGGATAAAATAGATCTTACCAAGGTTAATCTCTCTAGAACAAGGGGGATTTATGTAGGGCAAACAAATTCTGGATGGGATTGTGATAGCACAAGAAACTATTCATAAGCTTTGCCAAAAGGAGAACAAAGGTATGTTCCTTAAGCTAGATTTATCCAAGGCTTATGATAGAGTAAGTTGGGAATTTTTAGTCCAAATATTAAAGAAATTTGGTTTTAGTGAAGAATGGATAAAATGGGTTATGGAATGCATCTCTACTATCTCTTTCTTAGTGCTCATTAATGGTAATCCATCCTAATTGTTCAAATCTTCTAGAGGCATCCAACAAGGGGACCCACTTTCACCATATTTGTTCATCATTTTTGTAGAGGGCTTGGGAAGACTCATATAGAAGAGGAGAGTAGAGAACACCATTGCAAGGGTGAGGATAACTAGGGACATAAAGCTTACTCACCTCTAGTTTGTAGATGATACATAAATGTGGGTGAGAGCATCAATAAGAGAAGCGACCAATATCATAGAAGTGTTGGAGGGCTACATAGTGGCTACTAGACAACTACTAAATGAAGCAAAATCAAAATTAGTTTTTCAATGTGACAAAAAGATTAAGAGAACAAATAATTCACACCCTCATATTCTCATATGCATCCCTACCCTTAGAATATTTGGGTATCCCCCTAACAAATAAGGACCTTAAAAATAAATATTGGAAATCAATAAGAGATAGAATCCACTCAAAAATTTTGCACTCGACCTACAAGTGGCTAAGTTTTGGAGGAAGAGTAACATTGTTGAAATTAGTTTTACAAGCAATTTTGATGTACACATTATCCATTCTAGTAGCCCCAAATATTGTCCTAAAATATTTGGACAAGATTATGAGACACTTTCTTTGGTCTGGAGTGTAGGGTAATCACACAAGGGCACTAGTTAGTTGGGACAAGGTTTGTAAGCCAAAGGAAGTTGGAGGTCTAGGAATTAGAGAAGCAACAACAAATAACCAAGATCTAATGGCCAAGTTGTATTGGAGATGGCTAACTCATCAGGATTAGCTTTGGATCCATGTATTGAAAGCTAAATACTATCCCTCAAAAAATACAAAAGATCTTCCTTGTCTTCCAATAATAGATGAGGGATTAAAGACCTAGAAAGCTATAAAGAGAAGGGCATCACTTATCAAATAAGGGCTATATTGGAAAGTGGGGGATGGAAGGATTGCTATACTATGGTAATATTCATGGGAATAGTTTCCCCCCATAATTTATCAATACCCCCACTTAACAAGCCTTAGAGAAGACTTCCAAATGAAATGGTGGTATCTCATAGGCCATTATTTTAAACACCAAATCAATAGCAGGCCAATCCTGGTCAGAGGCAAGTTCCAAAGGAGGGGCTAAGGGAAGAATGAATTGAGGAGAAAAGATGACTAAAATAAATCTTGGATAAAAGGAAGTGGCCAAGGAGGAATGGACCTGATCAACTAGCTTGGGGGCATAGCCAATTAGGAATTTACATTGTCAAAGAAGGTTACAAAAATATTATCCACAACACTCAAATTGGTCCACAACCCCCTAGTTGAAATTATGGTAACCCAAAGGATGGTCAAATATAAACTACTTTATGTGGTTGGTTGCACATAAGAGTATTATGACTCAGGATAACTTGAGAATACATGGATTTATTGGACCCAACTAGTGTGTAATGTGTCACCAAGAGGAGGAAACAATGGGCCACCTCCTTTTTGTGTGACCCTATGCCCAAATAGTATGGGGTTGATGGTACAACATTTTTTCCTGTCATAAAGATCCATTCCCATTGATAACAACTTTTTGGACTAGTCGAAGACCAATAAATTCAAATCAAATATCTTAAAGACAACTTGGGATTTGGATTTGGATTTCATTTGTTGGCAACTTTGGTTGGAATATAACAGCAGTATTTTCAAAAAATAATTGAGACTAGAGGAAATAATTTGAGGAACTCTAACTAAGAAACTTTTAGAGATGATGCAGGCTATAACTCAGGAGGACTTTCATATGGCAAAGGATGAAGTAGATATATAGATACAACTCCAAAAGCAATTGTAATATGGGAACTAAGAAAGGGAGGATAAGATTAGAAAGAGGGATTTGTAGATTCGGGATGAAGGCCAAGGATTCAAAAGAAGAGGGTGAATGGAATACCTTAAGTATTCATCTGAAAGGAACTGGAAGATCCAAAATTTGAACAGTCAAAGAAATAGAGCTAAGCCCCATATTGAGCCTTTCCAAGAAAGGTAGGTTATTAAAAGTAAATGTATAACTTGAGTTTTTTTTATCAAATTTTTACCTTTTTCTCAAAAAAAACTTTATCAATAACTCAATCATTTAATAAAATTAATTATATCAACACATATACTAAAACACATTTATACCAAATATCACATAAAACTAAATCTTATAACTTCTATATCACAATGCTATTGAGATCCATAAAATTAATTCACCATGTAAAACTACATTCTACCCAATATAATATGAAGTAAATTAAAATGCTAACAAGAAAAAAAACTATTAATAATATGTCAACCATAACTATAAAAACATCACATCCATAGCATCGATATAAGGCACACCAACTACATAGCATCGTTACCCATGTCTACGGTTATCCATCTAAAACATGAAAATATAAATGTATATATCAAAATTCATAATCAAAGTCTAAAGAAGCATCTTAATCCAAATCAAGGTGGAAAAAATAGTACATTGCAAGACAATATTTTTTTCTTTTATATTAAGGCTTTTCTAAAACTTTTGAAGTACCTAATTTCTTCTCTCACATGTTTCTCATTTGTTACTCCTTCGTAATTCATGAAAATTATAGTCAACTTGCAAACTTTTGAAGTTGTATGATCTCCAAATTCTTTGAGTGAGTCATGTGAATTGGTTCTAAGATTTATAATAATTACTTTTTCTCCTAGGTGGACTAGAATAGAATATAATAGAAGGTTTTTAATATCCATGAGGCTAAAAATAGCCTATGGCATAGGAACTTTACAAAGAATTATGATGATCAACCCCAAAATTTGACCCAATATTTTTTCTTTTGTAACTTTGATCTTTTGCTATTGATTTTGATGATGAATTCTCTTACTTTCTCTAATTTCTCCTCTTAACAAAATTCTTGCCATGATTCCACTGTTCGAGTATAATTATAGCTAGCGTAAATATCATTATATATCTTTCTTTCCAAAATTAAATAATTCTTTGTCCCAACTATCCCTTTGAGTATAAAAGGTACATATCCTCTTCTCGCATTCCTCTTTTTGTCTCTTCCATCTACTTATTTCACATCTACTTCTTCAATTGATTTTTTCCCTATATAAGCATTTTGGTGGTGATTGTATGTAGGGTTAAATTTAGCAAGATATTGTTCTCTCTTTCTTCCTAACTTTTTTCTCCCAAAGTTACTCTAAAATTTTACTTAACAAATACATTTGTCTTTGTTATTATTTGTACATTCTCCAAGTTGATATTCAATTTGTTCATCCACTTGTTTTCTTTTATCCGTGATTTTCTTTCTTTTGTTCATATATTTTTCTATTGCAAGTTTAGGCTATTTTTTTGCATTCATCTATTTAATTTTTTTTAGATATCCTAAAAGGATTAACTATAGTAGTTGCATATACAGGGAATGTACAAATTTCTAGTATAAGAATATCATGTAGAACACTTTTTTATTTTAAATTCATTTGTATGTTTTTGAATCCTCCCTATTTACCTATATTTTGAGTTTGATGTGTTGCTAGCCCACATTTCACACCTATACAACATCATTGTCCCCACTAATAACCTAAATAAAATGTGTAAAGTCTTCTATTTCTATAATTCAGACTCTCTACTTCAAATTTAAAATACAAAAAGTACACTTTGTCCTCCCAATATTCTCTTCATTCTACATGTTTTCCAATTAAGCTTATTATTGAAGACTATTCCAAAATATTTTTACTTTGTTACTTTTTCCATAACACCCCCTTAAAAATAAAAAATTAACTATTATTTTCCTTTTGATTGGAATTGATTATGGTGTTAGTTTTTATGGTGTTTAATTGCATTCCTACATTCTTGCAAAAAAATATCTAAGGCTTTTAAATTATCTCTCAAACACGCTGTTGACCTTGAAATTAGAATAAGAGTGTTTGTATGTAAAAGAAGCTTTACCTTTTATATTCTCATAAGAACACTATCCCATCCATTCAAAATTAGTCATTCTTCTAATTTATCAATATATAAACCAAATGAGGTAGGGGATAATAGGCATCCTTATTTAAAACTTAATTTACTTCTAAAGTATTCTAAAAGGGTTACTTGCCTTCTAATTTTAGCTTGGACCTCCTCATATAATATGTACACTATTGCTCTATAGCTTTTTGGCATGCCTAAGTCTTTCATTCTACTCCATAGTTTACTTCTAGGTATTGTGTCAAAAGATTTCTTAAAGTCCACAAAAAAAAAATAAGATTCTTGTTTTTCATTCTATAGTTTTTTAAGGATACATCTCAAAGCGTTGTTGTGGTCTATTGTCAAGTATGTTGGTCATAAACCTACTTATCATTTTTTCATTTTTCCTTTTTTTCTATCCATTTATTTCTTTTACTCTTAATCATGCTTCCAAATAGCTTTGTAAAGAAGGGATTAATAATAATGATTAAACCACTTGAGGGATTATTATTTTTATTTACTTATTGATAGAAAGAATGGGTTTTGAAAGGGTCCCCAAACCTTATACAAATGAGAATGGTCCTCAAAAAGATGACAACGTGAGAACAACATGAAAGCTATAAAGAGGAGAAACTCTTGGATCCAACAAAAAGGGGAGGATGTTAGGACCAAGAAAAAAGAGAGATCATACCAGGATCCAAATAAAGAGAAAGTAGAGGAAAGCTAGGGACCAAAAGATAGGGTAAATTGCTCAAGGTTAGTCCTATTTAGTACCAACCGCAAGGGCATCCATCGAATCATTTGGGTCATCATTATTGTATTTGTTTTTGTAGCCCTCCTCGAGGGTGGCCTCTTCTTTAGCATAGGTGATGGACATCTTGCGCTCTGTACAATGATATGCTGAGATCATTCAAGGCTTAAATGTAACCCTGATGGCTAGGAAATGAGATGACCAGTCTCTAAAGAGGGGATTTCAAGGTAGGGGGGACACTACACTACACGACAACCTTTTGAGAGAGAGTACACAAATGCGCAAAGCTTCTACATTTTTCCAACCGCATGATGGGAATGGATTCCAAGGTATCTTTATAATTTTATTCTAAAGTAAACTGGATGGGGGAGCATCTCATTTTCATCATCTAATATTTTAGGTATTTAGACCACCTTTGGAAGTCAATCCTATATTTGGGGTCACAACATCACCACCACCCTAAACTAAGTCTTTAATGATTTTGATGTTCACCTATGGGAGAGTTCTCAATGACCACCTCAAGTTCAACACCCTCAAACTGGGTCACTTCCATGGAAGCTTTCCCCTCAAAAAGTAAGGGGAGTCGAGTCATACCACACTAAAAGGATTCCTAAGGCTTGGCCCGAGGCTCATAAAGGTACTTTGGCTCTATTTCTTTGCTATGTGCTTAAACAAAAGCATGTGGAGCCCTTGATGGATCATGAAGGAAGAAATCCCTTTTTGAACTTGCTTCATCGACTTGTCCATGGACTTAAAAATGAAAGTTGGGATGTTGATGCTTTTCTTACCATGATGTGATTTAGAGAAGCAAAGTGGAAGCTCTTAACTATGGATGTTTGGTCATCCAACGTGAAGTACTAAATGATAAGAATGACCACTTTGTTCCAGTTCTTGGGTAAGGACTCCCTAAGGATGTCATTTTAGTTTTTGTTCAAATTTTCACTCTAATCCTTAAAGAGAAGTAATTTATTTGTAAAATAATGCTTATCTCTATTGACACTTTTTCTAGTAGCTAGAAAACCTAACTTCTATAATTAAGGCCACATTGATGGTGAAATCAAGACCCCTGCCCTTAACTATACCATAATCCCAAGAATGGGTTATTTCCTTTGAGATATTATGATTGTGGCCACCAAATTTCTTGAGTGATAGAAGACCCACATCATCCAATATTTCCTCAACCAACTTGTCTAGGGTTGGGACTACAGGCTCCACCTTGTTGTTGATGTCAGCCATCTTCGAGTAGGATTAAGAGGAGAAAAAAATCCTTTCAAAGGGGAGAGGAGGATGAAACAAAATATTATGAATGGATTGGAAATAAATCCTTCCAATATGGAAGAAAATCCCATCCCTGTCAAAGATCCACCTCAAGACCAACTCCTTCATGTGACACGAGGAAAGAGTGAAAATTAGAATAAATACACTCATTGGAATTAGTGGAGTGTTGAGCTCGATCCCAAGACCAACTATGGTTTGAATAGAGATAAACATGTGGCACCAGATAACCAGAGGGAGGAACCACATTGAACTGATCTGCTAAGAGCGTAGGGTTATGCGTAAGATATCAACCCCAAAATGTATTTATAAAAATTTGGTGAATTAGTTTCAAAATCCAGGTGAATAGTTTCCAAATGCATGTAGAATATTCACTATAGGGGTAATGTTGGAAATCTAAACTTAAAATGGTCAAATTATTATAAAATTAGGGCAAATCGACCCCAAAAAAAATTGCATCCAAAATTTTTTGGCTAATGGGTCCTGGTCAAGGGTCCCAAATATTAGCCAAATTCAAATTTTAAAAATCCTAATTTTAGCCAATTTGGTGATAAATAGCCATTGTGCATAACCTTGCAAGAGCAAATTGTAATGAAAATACCAAAGCAATCATTGGTAAAAATGGGGAGCAGCTTGTAGTTTCAAGTTCAAATAGTGGATGGGCCAACATGAATCACATGAAGCCAATACATGGGCAAGCCCACCCTAGTTCCACAACCCACTAGCTAACTTGGAGGGCTGCTTTGAGGATGAAGCAATATTGGTGGCCAAAAAATTAAAATTAAATAGAAGCTGACAAGCAAAAAGCCACTTCAATACCATAGAGCAAAGGAGAGAGGGGGTTCCATAGAGGAGGGAAACCAACCAAACTAGCTAGACCTCTTCGGGGGATGCCAAATTAGGCTACATGTGGGAAAGGAATGAGTTGAATAGCCAAAACTAGGATTTGACAAGATCCAGCTAGAAACAGCCTAAGGGTGGAGAGAAAAGGGATCAAGAATAGCCACAAAAAATAGATTAGTCAAGATGGGTCCCACAAGAAAGAAAAAAGGGAGGGGATGCTGACTATCCATGAGGGCGAAAAAAATGTAAAGCAACATATGATAAAATAAGAGAGCTCAATAAAGGAACATTGAAAACTAGTGAGGGAGAGTAATATCGGAGTCAACTAGTGGAGGCCAAAACATCATAGCTACAAGATTACAAAAATGTTGGAGGAAGGTTGCTACTCCAAATAGAGAGGTTCTCCTAAAGGATGTCAAGGTTGGCTAAGGAGTCTCCAAATTTATCCTTTTCTTTATCTATAGATTTGAGGGATTATTTATGTCTCTACTCTTGAAAAGAGGTATTGTTAGTCATGTTGGATGATTTTTTTGAATGTCCTCTTGATGTATGGTGTTAAGTCCTTTATTTTCCATTTTAAATATTTTTTTTGTATTCCATCCACGTCACAAGCCTTACATGTTCCTAGTTTTTTAATACCTTCCTTGACCTCCCTTAAGGTAAATAAATTTGTTGTTGTAATTATTACAATAGGGGCCTCTTCTTATTGCTCTTACCATACTTTTGTTTTGCATATTCTAATAACTGGATTTCAATAATGTTATTTTTTGTTGTGCTAAATTTCCTTCCATAATAACTTTAAATAAATGAATTCTTATCATCTTGCACTCACATATTCCGTTTTTCTTTCACTATCTATTTGTTTTCCTCTTATTCACCCAACTCTTTTGGAGATTTCCTTGTACCATGAATTTGTTGAAAAACTACATTTTTTCTTCTACCTAACTTTGAACCTTTTGCACCCCTTTAATACCTTTAGAATTGTATTTTTTAACTCATGACTCTTTATTCCTTGCTCTCTTGTCTCTTTTATCCACCCTTTAAAAATATGTTTTACTATTTGCTTGAAAATTAAACAATTCTCTTGGGTTATGATGACTTTTCCCTCTATTGGCAATTGTTGATTGGGCTACACTTTTCTATTTATTAATTCATTTTCTTCCATAAAAACTTTATATACGCCAGGTTGAGATCTTATTTTAATTTCATAGAGGAGTCTTCAATCTCTACTTTCATTATCTTCTTTACCAAATTTTATTGACAAAAAATATAATCGATTATGCTTGCACTCGTTGGAAATATGAGCAATTTTTGTTGTCATTGATGTCAAGAGTCAGTTTCGATGAGCAGTGCAAAAGGAAGGATGTTAAGAGTCAGTTTCAGTAAACAGTGCAAAATAAAAATTGCTTCTAGGCCTAAGGGAAATAATATTATAATATCTCTTATTATAATATTCAAGGTGGTTAGATAAGGTCTAAAGGAGCAATAGGAAGGCCCAAGAAAAATAATATTATAATATTTTATTATAATATTAAAGGTCTAATGTTAAGACCTAAAGTTATTAAATTAAATTATATATTAATTATAATAATTTCATTATAAATTAATTTATAATTTAATTTAATTAACCCTAAGGTTAGGGTTATAAGGGCAAAAGGTTTAATTTTTATTAAAGCATCGATGTCATATGTATTTTCCCCCTTTGTCGACGTCTAAAGGGAGATGGCACAATGGTATAAATACCATGTGCATTTGGTTGCCTAAGCTCCTACCTTCGATCGATTAATATTGCTAGTGCCTACAAATTTCCGCGATCTGCGTGCAAGAAAAAGGATAATATTTTTATTGTTTCGGCAGCCATCGAAGGGATAATATAGTGGAGGCTTAAAGCCTCATTACCAACCTGGCGATTGGTCTAGCGGCAAGTGGTTGTGCATTGAAGTGTTGATAGGCGGGAGGTCCCGCGATCAAATCTCGACAGTAGGTCTGGGAGTGTTTTGTTGGCGGTCCTATTGGTTTTGGTGCCTAGCACATAATACAAAGCATACAAGGCACTTTTATCTACCAATGTAAGCACCTAGCTCACGCAGAAGTTGGGCCGCAGCTAGGGCACTGGTCGTAGCACAACAGGGGATCAAATCTCGTGGAGGGCAATAGAGGTATCTAATTTTTTAATTAAATTTTGCTCCTAAGGTTTCTAATGTGGCATAAATTTTTGAGTTAAAGGGAGGTATAAGATGTTTTATTAAAGTTTATTTTTGCCAATTTAATTTTAGAACTAGGGTTTTGAGTAGTGTTTAAGAGTGTGGAGATTATAAGGTGTAGTTAAGGAATAATATTGATATATATGTGTCATATGTTATTTTTGGAGTGATAAGGTGTATTTAAGATTGAATATTGCATTGTAATTATTGCATGATTAAAGTGAATTTCCAATGGAAAGTTTTGAGGTAGATTGTTACTATCTAACCTGGAATTGGCAAGAGTTTTTGGTTGAGAGTAAAACAGGTTTTGAAGACATATCTCCATCAAATCAAAAAGGTATGGGCACATTCTTCTTTGTATGAGGTATATGGTTGATTGAGGTTTTCTGAATATAAGTTGGAGTGAAAAGGTTTGTTTTATAAGCATTAAGCTTTCATGTGCATGATTTGTGAATGTTTGTGAGAACATTTGAGTGAGAAATTGAGAACTATATTGAACTAGAGTTTGTGAAAGATCATGAGTATCATTGGTATGTGAGATTGTTTGATAAGCATTGTTGGAAATATGTGAGTAAACCTTCATATGCATGATTAAGGTTTGTGAAAAGATCATGAGTATCATTATTATGTGAATGAGAAATCATCTTGAGTAAAGGATTGAGATTCATAGTGTGATTTGTTGAAATTGTAGTGAAACACTTGTTTAGGGTTTGTAAGTAGGTTGTGTTTCATTGAGTGATTGGTTGAGTGGATTTGATTGAGTGAAAAGAGTTTGAAAGTGAGTGAGTGATTATGAGTGTGAAATATATTGAGTCTCTTACCATTTTCTATATATTTATGTGGTTTAACAAGATTCTGAGTGAAACTTGTTTGAGTGATTAAAGAGGGTTTTTGAAAGAGATTAAGTTGAATTTTGTAAGTATTTAGAGAGTGTGAAACATATTGAGTCTCTAACCATTCTCTATATCTTCCTGAAGTCAAACAAGATTTTGTGGGATTGAAGAGGTCTTTTGTGAGATATTGTGTTGAGTTTTATATGCAAGTTTACAATTGATTTGAATAAGCTTTTGTGAAATCTTGTGAGCATATTTGAGTAAGTCCTAGAGGGGACTTAAGGATAAAATTGAGGAATATTTTTGTGAAAGCTTAAGGATAGATTTGTGTGAGCTTTTGTGGAAGCTTACAATCAGATTTGAACAAGTTCTAGAGAGGACTTGTTGAGTAGTTTTGAGACAAGTCTTAGTGAAGACTTGTGGACATATTTGTGTGAGCTTTTGTGGAAGCTTATAAAGTAGAGTTAAGGCAAGTCTTGGTGAAGACTTGTTGAGCAAATTGAACAAGTTCTAGTAAGAATTTTTTGGACAAATTTGAGAAAGATATTAAGCAAGTTTTTGAGAGGACTTGTAGACAGATTTGAGACAAGTCTTTGAGAAGACTTGAGATCATAGTTGATTGATTTGTTCAAACCTTGAGTTAAGATTTGGGGCAAATCTAGCATAGTTGATTAGTGATTGGATCAATCTTTGTGTTAAGGCTTGAGGATAGAGTTTGATGCAGATTTGAGGATAGGTTTATGCTAGACCAGAGACAGATATTGAGCAGATTTATGCTAGATTGAATGATTGTGTTTAGTCCAAATTTGAGACAGATATTAAGCAAATTTGTTCTAGACTGAAGGACTGTGTTTAGTGTAGATTTGAGATAGAGATTGAGTAAAGCTGAGAGCAAACTTTGGAGGTGATAGAAAAGAGTACAGTAGTCTCCAGTGGGTAGATATCCATTAGCCAGGGTAGAGAGGACAGAGGTCTTCAGTGGAGAGAGATCCACAAACCAGTGTAGTGGAGGTAGTAGTCTTCTAGAGGATCACCAACAAAAGTAGAGGAGAAGGAGTTCTCCTGTGGATAGAGATCCATAAACCAGCAAAGGGTATTGGTGTCTCCTGTGGGTTGGTGCCCACAAAACAGATTAGAGGATTGGTGTCTCCTTTGGACAGAGGTCAATAAACATTGTAATAGGGAAGGATTCCCAAGATATTTGTTGAGAAAATTTTAGTGAAATATTTTATCCGTGGAGTAGCCCACATTGGGTGAACCACATTAAATTGGTGTCTCTATTGTGTGTGGTGATTTGTGCATTGCTTTGATTATTGTTGTTGATATTGCCATTGATATATTGGATGTAAGTTCTACATGTGTGCTTTCTATATTTCTTCCATCTCATACCATTACAAATAATCAATCCATGTATTTCACAAGGTTTAATAGTTATTCACCAAAATGAGTAACACTCCTTTGTCCTATGAGCATCTTGTCTATTGTTGGTTTTCCTTTTTTGCTAACTATAATGTATTGCTACCTATATCCTCCTTACTACTTAACATATTGCTTTGCTCACTTGTTGTCCTTCCCTTATGAGAATTGTCTTTGAGATTGGACTATGATGACATGTCTGATAAGGAATGTTCTAACTTTAAAATAGCATTGTTATCATATATTGATATGTTTTCTTATGCTTCATTATCATCATGCTAAACTTAAAGTACCTTTTAAATATTTTTCGTCAATTCAAATTACAATTATATAATTACTATCTTTATACTTTAAAATATCTTTAAACATAATATTTTTAAAATTATATAACTTGAAATGTATTGGAAAAAATATTTACATTCCAAGTTTTTAAGCTTAAATTTTATCTTAATAAAATGAATAAAATTAATTATGTTCAATTGTTTCATTTTCATACTTAATTTTCAAATTTAAAAAATAAAAATAAAAATATTCGCAGTCATTTTTTTTAATTGGTTATATGGGATTGAAATGGGTCCCACCTATATATTACATCATCACCACATATTGGTATTTAAACAAGTTTGGGATATTATCCATGTATCGCTTGGCAAGATTTGAACCTTGATCTCCTCTTTAAATATTTAAGAATCTAACCAGTTGAGTTAATACCACTTGATAGAAATATTCACAATCATTATAAAAAATAAAAATTTATAATTAATACAAACAAATTAAATACTAAATAGCTTTCAAATATTAAACTCACTTTAACACAAAATAACACAATTAATCCTTCAAATTATTTTCTCTTGAATTTGAAGCATCTCAAGTTAAGATCAAAATTTAGAGCATTCCTTATTTTCTAAATTTTAGGGAATAGGTTCAAGGAGAAACATAAAAGATGAAATGACAAATTTGGGAGTGGGGTTGCAAGGATTACAAATATAAAAGATGAAATGGCGAACTTGAAAGTGAGGCTTAAAGGATTACAAGATTGGCAATTTGACTTTTCTATTGCTCTTATGAAACTGGTTAAAAAGGAAAGGAGGGAACGACAAGTTGAAAACAGTTAGATGGTCTAAGTCTAAATATCAACAAGTTAGATGGTCTAGAGTCTAAATCTTCTATCACAGTGACACAACTAGCTAAGTTCACGCGAAGGTCCTCTTGCAATAGGGACTTTTCTTGAAGACACTCATAGTAAGTTAAAAGCTCCATTAGGTCCAAGGAGGCACTAGACTTTCTACAGTACCTAAATTTTTATGGTGTTTCTATCTTTGGTTGGTTTGGTTTTGTGGTAGTGTTTTAATTTTTATTGACCATTAGTGTGTTGTCTTAGTTTTGCCTTGCAAAATATTATAGTTCAATGGATTGTGCCAGTAATTCTATGTTTATGGTGTTTCTATCTTTGATTGGTTTCGTTTTGTGGTAATGTTTTAATT
The DNA here is from genome assembly GCA_028583015.1 of Wollemia nobilis. NCBI lineage: Eukaryota > Viridiplantae > Streptophyta > Pinopsida > Araucariales > Araucariaceae > Wollemia > Wollemia nobilis. Next base: position 12,592,537 of record JAQPPZ010017111.1, on the reverse strand, counting down.
TTTATTGGTCCTTAGTGTATTGTGTTGTCTTAGTTTTGTCTTGTAAAATCTTATAATTCAATGGATTGTGATAATAATTCTATATTTATGATATTTTTATCTTTGATTAGTTTGGTTTTGTGGTAATACTTTAATTTTTATTGTTCATTAGTGTTATCTTAGTTTTATCTTCCAAAATCCTATAGTTCAACCAATATTTTTATTTTCTTTTTAAAGAGATTATTAAACCTATTGAAAATTTGTTTACAACCTAATGTGTGGGTTTGATTACCTGAATACCCCTTCTACCCAATCAAAAAAAATTGACAAGGCTTCAAGCACTTCACATTAGATTGTTATAGCTAAATTTTGACCAAAGAGCGAATATTCTCTAATATTTTATCCTGGAGGCACTTCGAAATTTGGTGCCTTCCGTTAGGTGTAAGACTTTCTAGAGCCTTAGAATATTAAAGTTGTTTGCTGCCATTTTCTGCTTTGACAATTCTTGTTTATCAATAGTTGTGAACTTTTGTAACACGCTCCTTATCCGACACGCACACCAAGGCCACCTGTGAATTTTTGGTCAGAATTCATGATGAGAGAGCAGAGTATCAACTAGAAAACTTTATACCCGAGAGGAAACTTGAAGAGGAGATTCAGGACGGTTGGGTCCGGTATCACGGAAAATTCACGGATATTTTACCTCTTACCAAACTTCTACCAAACATATTCATGTACATCACAGGAAACTATGAAACAAGTTGTTGGAAGGTTGCTTTCTAAAAACTCCACGTATACATCGCACAACTGGACACATTTGGTGGTTTTCCCTTTCACACTGTAGTTGCGTAATCCCTGGGAATAGGTAACAGGATCTGGCACTGGTCTCTCTATGATGCACCCAGGAATCAGCACTAACCCACTCTGATTAAAGATATTGTTCGATTCGACCCTCAACATGAATCAACCTTACACCGCAGTTAAAGGAGAGGGAGACTACAATACGCCTTATATTATTAAGCTATAAGGCGAACAAACAAGATCGATCTTACTATAAATCAAATCCAACTTTACCCTTAAAAAAATCTAGTGGAAAAGATGGATTTGACACAGCTCTTTAACATCCTCGCCGGCGACTAAAAACAGGGGAAAAAATATAGCAGGTTGTAGACCCTAAAATAAAGATATAAGCCTGTATAAAGGAAGTCTGTAGATTGAGTTTAACTAACTGAAAACTATTGGTTTACCTTTCTATCCCTATGTTTATGTTTTCCAGTGTAACCTCTAAATCCTTCTTGAATTTGTTTTCCCTATGATCCAGCTTGCTTTATAGCTTTAACTTGAGGAGAAAAAAAAAAATTGGTAACCAAGATCCTGTTCGCACCTCGTACTCAAGAGAAAATGCCTAGATCTTTAGAGAGAAGGTATCAATATTGAAGAAAAACCCATGGAACAAATTCGCCAGGGAAGCTCATCATGGTCGCAACATGGATATCCAAACAAGTAAATGACTAACTACAGAGCTTACAAATTACCATAAACAAAATATCAGAAGAGTATTCCGCATAACCGCAAAAACCACAAGAACTTTTTGTAAACCTACTTTAAACCAATTCTAAGTTTAGCTGTAATTAACATCCATTTGTGAATTTAAAAATCCAGGTGTTTTCCACCAAACTTGAGGAAAACCGTCCAAAAAGGCATCTTTCACACGGCACTCCTATTCAAAGAGAAGTTAAAAAGGAAAAGCATGTCAACTCGATCAAATCGATCGATTTGGGTATAGCATATATCAACCTAATCATCATATGTTTCTTAATGAATAAGAATTTCTAATAGAAGATAAACATCACAAGAATAAAGCCCTTCTATCCACATACAATATATTTAGACAGCGATTACAATTCTCTAAAATCCTAAAATAAAACGGGACTGAAGATCCCAGTGCTCCTTTGCTTGTTTCACTCTCTCTGCACGCTCTGTAAGCAATCGTTCCTTCCAATACTCCCTGCACCTGCACGTTTACAACCCCAGCCAAACAAAAATTAGCCATGTACACATCAATATTGATTGTCAATCAGGAACAAACAATTGCCTTACGGTGACGACAAATGTTCCAGAATATAATCATAGACCTGAGAAAAAAGGAGCAACCGAGTTTAAAGCTCACCTTCTTTTTACGAGCAAGCCCAATTCAGTCAAATGAACAGCGTCAGTATAAACTCCCATCTGCATTCATTAAAAAAATCAATAATCAACGGTTGTTGCCTACATCATATGTCCTTACGGAAATCTTGTTTACGATGACATAACAATAGTGACGATTTTACTTTTTTGACAAATTATGATTTCGCAATCTTGGTGATCTTGTTGGAGTATCACGACTACGTTCCTTTGAAATGGAATAAAACAATACCTGTCTGCATATTGGGCATTTTGCTCGCCTATTGGCTGCCTTGACACCTTCAATGGTGGGTACAGAGGCCCCTGAGCAGGCACAACTATTGCAAAATATATGTCCACATCCCAACGCAACAGGATCAAACACCGTGTCCTGAAATACCCACAGAAAACCAATTGTAAATCTGATTGAAAACGTTTAAATCATAGGCCTAAACCTCATCAACATCAAGGTTCCATAAGCTTGAGAAGATTACCAGGCAAATAGGGCATGTGAGGCTAAACTCTAATTTCACAGAATCGGGCAATGTGCATGTAATAACGGGATCGGTGCCACTAAAATCACAGGAGCATTCCGGAAAAATTTCACCAATATAACCATGTCCCGAGTCTCGAGTGTTGATCTGGAAAGCACCCAATTCGATTAACCAGGGAGACTTCAATAGTTCGATGTGCTTGGCCTGCAACTTTATTTTGAAGTCTCGCCCATTTACTGACCTGTGCACCTGCTCTCACAATCAAATTTCCAAGTCTGATTAAAGTTTTCAGTGGCACAATTCCCAACTAAGCAAATAAATATTTTGCCTAGGACTCACTTTGTCATATTTCTTGAGGATTTTTCGAACAGCAATCGCATTCATGGCCACATAACTGACAAGATTCCGGCCCTCCTGAATCATTGCCAGATGATCGTCAGCAAAACAGTGTTTAATGCGCCATAGATATCTTTGAAAACCTGACGCAAGATGCAGATGGAGCAAACGTCTAGCGCGGGAGCTGAAGCATCCAACTATAGCTGATATTTCGTTTGTCAGTTCATAGAAAAAAATCTTGTCGCATACTGTCAAACAATTCAAAACAAAGGGGGAAAAAGATTAGGTCGAACTGCCCGGCAATGTGGAGAATGCCAACAGACAAATTACGCTGATTCCTGCAGGGAACTTTAATGAGGTACTGAAAGAATCTGGAAAAACTAAACAAAGTGTGTAAAATAAATACTGACTGAAAGAATCTGGAAAAACTAAACGCATTGTATGTAACCTAGATAATATTAATTAGGAAAAATGTACTGAACAAGAAGATTTTATTGACAATAAGCACCAGAGCAAGTCCGCGAATGGCATGTTGCGTTGGGAAAATCACACGGTTTTGAAACGCGTTTGGCCGCTTGCCCGCAGGTCACGTTCTCTTTCTCTGGCACTGGCGAAGAATAAAGAGTTTCTTCCGTCTGCACTTGCGCATCTCCGTGCACATCTTGAAGACGGCACCTCTTCAGCACCTTTTTCAATCGTTTGTATTCGACGTGTGAATACTTATCCCGAAATCGTTCGCCCTCTCCGTGTAAATACTCCGTAAACTTCTCGCCGAACTTCATTATCGATGGCTTCGGACCTTAAAAACGGAACAGAAAAACTCAGCATGAGATCACCTAAACATACAGTCAAATAATGGAAACACCGATTTTTGAAAAAAATCACTGGAAGCTTAGTATTTACAGGAAGCGGAAAATTATACGATCGACGGAAAACGCAGTACAGTTTGAAAGCATTGCACGATCGTTTCTATCGAAAAATCAAAATATATGTAAATGCTTCTGAAAAATTGTTAGAATGTAAAATCTAAGTTTCTGCTAGATGTAAGACCTAACAGGTAGAAAATATTAACTCCCTTGAACCAGTTTAGATGCCTCCTGTACTGGAAAGAAACACCGAAACGGTTTTTCCTTGGAATCAAGATGTTTAAAAGTTCAGATCCCCCACCGCACTAAACGCAGATTCCTTTATCGCCCCGTATCAAGAAATTTAGGCCGCAAATCCAAGAAAAAGAGGCCGCAAATCAAACGAAAATCAACAATCAGAGAAAACCTCAACGGAAAATCAAGATCGCTGTCTAAATATTTAACCAGTGCAAAGCGAACGCCGTCAGCCACTGTATCGGGCGCTTACGGCCTCCATCCAAAGAGATCGTGTAAAGTTAAAGCTTGGCAAAATACCTTCACAATTTGCGCCGAGAAAACCCAAAATCCCTAAATTATCATCCCATTTTCAATATAATGCACAGAAAAAAACAAACAGATCACAAAATTTTGAAAAGTCGGAGAAGCTCGTCGGATCGTCCGTTTGCATGCATTTATTGTGTAAGCAGAACATACCTGAATCGATATCCACAATGGAGAATTTTTTAAATACACCCAGCGAAACAGCAAAATATCTGAAATGAAAACTGATCGTTCCGAGGCTCTTGCGTATTAAGAAAAAGTCCAGAAATTCAAAGCTTTTGAGCGTTAGCGAGCCAAAAAGGTTTTCCGGTGCCGGTGGCGTGTTTATATTTATATTAGAGAATTACACGCGTAAGTCACTGCACCGACATTAATTGCCACTCAGCGTCTCCACAGACAAAACTATTCCGGCCTCGATTCTATACGAATGCTCATGCAAACCCTCAGCATACATAGACACCCCCTCTAACCAGGGTTACAAAATGCCAACTGTACCGGGAGGTGACTTGTAATCCAAGTTTTATCTTTGCTGACGTGTATTTGATTATAAAAGCACTTAATTTCAAAGATTTACTTGTTATTGTTCGAGCGGCGGATGTGAAAGGAAATCGGAACGTATTAAATAAAATATACTAATTTAAAATAATAATAATAAATTTATTTGACTTGTAAGCGTTACATGATTTGTTTAATTAGAAGCATTTACTATAAATTCAAGCAAATCATGAAGTGCATAAGAATATTTTGGGATGTTAAGAATTAACAAAACATAAACATGGGGATTGTGATTTAGCGAGTCACAACAAACAAAGTGGAGAAATTTTAGAGACAAGATAAGAACAAAGCATGTCCCATGCCATAGGGCAAAGTTCGTTGTTGATTCTACTTTTTTTTTAAGGCTAATAAAATAAAATATTAATAGTACAAAGTAAAGTCCTATAATGTCCACTAGCTACGCTTGATAGTCAACAACTTTTATCCCATTAGTGGATGTGGTTGCACTATGTATTAGTACATGCAATGATTAAAGCACTTCATTTTACTGTTTCCTCAATCATGAAGTTAGCAAGAGCAACATGTTCCAACCTCTTTTTTTTATTCTTCAAATTTGACAATTTTTTAAATTACAATTTAAAGTAGAAATGCACATGATTACCATTCATGAATAACATGCTTTCCTAGTAAAGTAGATTACATCATACTGTATACCAATATATATATATATATATAGGGAGATTCTTAAGAATAGGAGAAGTTTTCATCTATAAAAAGATAATAGTTGTTTAAGTTTTATAGTGCATCTATAAACGATTAGCCTTTGGAAGTTATTCTCGTAATACCATTAGAAATAAATAATGTAGTTATAGGTATGGTAAAACCCTCCATAGTTAAAGCTCTAAAATATTAGGTTTTCCACTAATCAAGAATGAGATTATATATCATAGAGCCCACGAAGTCAAACACATCTTGATTTAAGTTATCTCTATTGAAACTTTATTTTAAGTACTTTCTTATTCAAAAGCAAAATCAGATTTGATCATACTATGGAAGAGACTACTCTAGTCACAGTATAACAATGTAGAGAATGTCTAGTGTTACATTACAAAGAATATGCAATTGGATAGTACAAAGAATATACAATTTGTTTGTAGAATGAATATAGAATTGACAATTAAAGTAGTCAATTATTAGTCATCAGAGCAGTCAGTTGTTAGTCTGATAGTGTAGAAAGTAATCAGTCTGACAATCAGAGTAGTGAATTGTCAATAGTCTGCTAGCAGAGCAATTAGTTGTCAATAGTAAAAAAAACGAGTATAAAAAGCCAAAATTTATCATTTTGTGGTATAGTCCATTCTGATCCTCTCTTCGAGTTGATCATTTTCACATATAACTCTGATAAAAAAAATTGGAGACCTTAAGGTGACTAAAAATGGCTAGTGGTACTAGAGCTACCCAAGAGCTAGAGCGATTAGGTGACCAAGTGAAACAAATTGAAAACCATCAATCAAATCCTTCAAGTATTTTTCAAACTAGATAAATTGGATAAAATGGACAATCTTGAGAGTTGTTTAACAAGCCTAAATAAAAAATACAACGTTCTGGCAAGACAATCACCAAGGAGTTAAGATGGTATTCTCAAGGGCAGAGCATGAAATACCTTACCTCTAAATACAATTTAGAGAATGCCCAAGCTAGACTTTCCAAGATTTGATAGAGGACCCAACCTATTGGTTGTATCGGGTTGAACAATATTTTTCTCTTCTTGTCACTCACCATAATCAAAGGCTCATAATTACATCTCTCAACCTAGATTATAAATCAATTCAATGGTACCAATGGTTAGAGAATATGCATCCATGACTCACTTGGGTTGAATTTGAGATAAAATTACTCACCCATTTTGGACCTAGTGAATATGAAGATTTCAACGGATCTCTCACCAAGTTAAAATAGACAACATCTATCCATGATTACTAGATAGTTTGAAAAGTTGGCAAATCACAATAGGGGATTGGATGTCGAGTTTTTCCAAAGTTGTTTCATTAATGGATTAAAGGAATATATTTGTGCTAAAGTAAAATTGTTCAAGCCAAACAACATGATGGTAGTTATAGAATTGACTAGGCTTTCTAAAGATAAATTTGTAACACAAAGGCATACTTTTAAACCTCCACAAGCTCAAACTTCATTTACATCCCATATATCATCAAACTCACAAAACAAGCCACCCCAAAAAATGGAGTTGTTAAAACTCAATGCTTTGATGATTATATTATGGAAGTGATAGGTATTTAAATACATAAGATGCCTATTTTAGGTATAAAAAACCTTCAACCAAACTTGCAACTATCTTTGTCCTATACTACATGCATATACCTTGTGAGGGGTGGTTATACCACTTGACTTATTACATGGTCTATGATGTAATAACTCCTAACATAACCCCTTTATTACATCATAGTCAAAGATCTATTTTTAGCTTATGACCAAAAATTAATTTCTAGGGTGATGCTAGAATCTATAGATTTTGAGAGAGAAATTATCTCCCTTAATGTAGACTTACTACTTTGATACTTAGGAGTGTTGGGTTCCATCAATAATGCACTCCAAAAATACATTTATTACAAAAAATCATTCGATACTTTCTACTACCACTATTTATCCTTAATGTTTGGATTCAGGTCCTTATCCCTCTTGCATTTTTGTTGATAGGAATTGACTTCTTATATAGGTTGTAATTGTAGTAAAGCTAAAGTGCTTCTTTTCTTCATAGATTTATTTTCTTGAAATATTTCAAGGATTTGAGTCCTTAAGGTATTTTTGCTCTTCGTTGTTTTCTTTCTAGATTTTTGGATGATGTTTTTGACAGTCTATTGTATTAATTTATCTATTGGAGTGGCATAGTCTCTATAATCTCTAATTGTTTTCCTTATATCTAAAGTGTTTGATTTTTTGTAGTCATTATCATCTTGTATCTTTTATTATTGTCTTGAATCTTTTGACAATATTCATTTTGTAATATTTCTTTGGTTTGTTCATGAGCTTCCTTATCTAATTTTCTTCTTGATGGCTTTGGTTGTTTTGAGGCTTTTGCTTCAAGTTCTTCTATGGATTTGGAATGCACATATTTAATCTTAGGTGCTTGTATTTTCTTCATTTTATCATTCTTGTTCTCCTTTGGCTTGGAGTGATCATCTAGGCTCTTGATGTCTCTAGTTGTATAACTCATTTTTTTTTTTTACCTATGATATGTTTGGTTGCTTCTACTTGATCTAGTTGACTTGGTTGTGCTTGTGCAACATAAACATGTTCTTCTTGATCTTTTTCTTTTTATTCTTTAACTTGATTGTCTTTGACTACATAGTTTTGATGTGCCTTTTTCTAATTTTGATTTCATTTTTCTAAAGATGACCTATCTTGTTGTTGGTTCATCTCTCGTGAAGGAAAACCATTTTTGAATGGATTATACCAACATTCCTTCCTGATGTGTTCATTTTTTCCATAATGTTCACACATCCTCTATTTGAAAAGTATTTCTTTGAGAATCATTTCTCTGATTCTTACATATTTGAAAATTGTCTCCTTATTGGAAGCCTTGTGGAGTTTCATACCTCTTCTGAATGGTTGCTTCTTCATTTGATTTGTAAGTAGTAATTATTATTTTTCATCTGTTGTATGTGACACCTCTACTTTTTGAAGTAGGTTCACCAACTTTTTGAAGCTTGGTGTTTGCTCAGTAATATTTAATGTTATCATAAAAAAATTGTACTTAGATGGGAAAAATATTAAAATATTTTGAAGTAATGTTTCATCAGATACATGAGTTCCCAATTCTCGTCATGAATGACTCCAAATTTTCTCCACTCTTCATCTTCAAACAATGGAGCTAGTTTTGGAGGAATAAAATTTGATTTTGATTATTGGCTTCAAAAACTATTTTTTATTTTCTCCCATGCATCATTGGTCGTTGTTGAATCTTGAATGTATGCTTGAACTTAGTCTTCTACTTTTAGCATGATAATTAATCTTACCTTTTTTTCTTCCTTATCAGATTTTATTTAGTCTTCATTACTTCTTTCGAATAGGTAGTGGTCTCGTCTAATACTTGTCATACACTATCAAACTCAAGATGCATTATGAGTTTGGATTTCCAACTAGCATAGTTATTTCCCCTCAATAGTTGGGAATCTAGCAACAAAAACTTTGGTGCTCCACTAGCCATAGTAAACTTTCACAAAATTTTAATATCTTCTTTTCACTAAATCAACCTCAAAAAATACTTTCTAACAAGTATATATAATCTTATACTCAAACTTTGATTGATGTTTCAAAATAAATAAAAAATTATCCCAAATAAATATGAAGGTCAAAAAAATTATTTCCCTCGTTTGAAAAATGAATAATCTCTTTTAAAAGAATAATATTTATTCTTTCTATTCTTCTCTTAATCAAAACACCTTTTAATTTTATGTACCTTTATTTTCTTCTTCCCACTATGAAATAATCAAGTCTTATTGAATATTGTTTCTTTGATCTTCAAAATTTAACTTTGCACTTGTCCTTTTGGAAATTGTACCAATGCATTTATCCTTTGGAAATACCTTAGGTAAATATATTTCTGATATTACTTGACTTTGAAGGAGTGATAAAGGAGGTAGACACCTTCTTCCTTGAAATAGTTCATTCTTAGGGAAGATCCTTTGTATGTAACATCCCTATTTTGATTTTGTAAGACTCACTTTCTTGAATGCCCTAGTTTTGTAAATTTGCTATATTTTCTAGAGGTTGCTTAGTTTTACAAATGATTGTTTCATCATCCAAATAAATTCCTTTGATGTATGGGTTTTTGGATGATTTGCTTTTATCCTCTAATAAATGTATTTTAACATACACAAGGCACCTTTGAGTTCCTTCAATGTTCAACTATCGAGTGGTTGCTTTTATCCTTTGGGTGAGTGTATGCAATAGGTGCTTCTCTTCTATTCCAATAAGTGTCATTATTCTCTCTTTCGTTCGAGTGAATGTTATCTACTATCTTCCTTTTGATTTATTCCACTTGAATGCTCTACTATATATATATATATATATATATATATATATATATATATATATATATATATATATATATATGGAACATGGGCGTTTTGCTTGAAAATAACTTTGCTAATTTTATACCCATGGGTTGCTTGCACTTGTTTGAATGTGGATATTTGGTCTTGCTTGGAATTTCCTTCCTGATGCAGTGTCTTCTTCTTGTTCTTTGATGCAAATAATTTTGCTAAACTTAGAAATTTATTAGATTTCTTCTTTCCATGCAAAGTATACTATTCACATTCAACCAATCATTCATTCCAAATGAAACATTCACAATAATACCTTGAGATAATTTGCTTCTAGTTGCTTTATGCTCTCTTGCCTTTGAAAGTATTTTGTGTAGGATTATTCTATCCTATTTCAAGTTTCTCTTGGACTAAATACCTTTTGCTAAAGTGCATTTTTTAATTGCACTTCATTTTGATTTATCTTTTGAGAGAAAATTCTTTTTGGAATGTTCTTTCAATGCTTCTAGAAGCTTCAATGGCTTATTTATCTTCTTTTTAATTTTGAGGAGCTTCTCATGGCTTCCTTTCTTACCTTTTGAAATGGCAATTCATCATGGAAAACTTATGACTTCTTTTATTTCTTGTTGAAATTAGCCTAGTTGTTGCTTGCAGGTTTATGACCTTATTGATATTAGAAGAGATTGAAACCCTTATTTATGTTTGAAATCTTTTGCCTATGGAAGGGGTTTTTCACCTTTAACTATTAAATCTATTATAGAATTTTTCTTCATGGTTATGTTATTCCTCTCTTATGAGGTTTATTTTGGACAATTTTATATAGGGCAATATTATCCTTGAAATTATTTTCCTCAAATTGAAATTTCTATTCTCAAACAGAGTGCTCTTTTGGCTTCTTTATGTTGAAGCTAGAGGAGGATCAAAAGAAGAATTTTTTCTTCCTTCTACCTCATCTGATATCACATGCTAGAACTCAATGCTTTGATGATTGTATTATAGAAGTGATACACATTTAAACACATAATATGCTTATTTTAGGGATAACAAACCTTCAACCAACCTTTCAACTATCTATGTCCCATACTACATGCATATACCTTATGACGGGTGGTTATACCAGTTGACTTCTCACATTGTATATGATGTAATAACTCCTAACATGAGGCACATAGGGCATAGGAACTATGTTATAACTATGATAATAAATATTCTTCAAGCCACAAGTGTGTACAACATGAACTATTTTTACTCAATGTGGGTAAACTTTCGACCAGGGAACCACATGATGACGGGGAGGACCATTGAGAAGAAGATTAACCTGAAGAGTCTAAACCAATAGAGGACCAACCATCCAAAATTTTAGCACATGCATTAGCTAGGATTTATACTCCTTAGACCATGAAAGTGGTAGGGAATTTCAAGGGCCAAAAACTCATAATCCTCATTAATTCTAGTAGTACCCATAATTTTATTGATCCTTGAGTAGCTAAAAAAGTATCCTATTACATCTACTCTTGCATTTTATTTGAGGTTATGGTTGTAAATGGGGGTACTCTACCATGCAAAGGAAAATACAAAAATGTAAAGTTGATAATGGGCTACTACAACCTCAGGATGGACATATTTGTGTTTCCTTTGGGGGGTTATGACATTATGTTGGGAACTCAATAGCATCATACCCTAGGCCTGATAGGATGGGACTTTTCTGAGCTATGAATACTATTCGCTAAACATGGAAAGCAATACACTCTTTTTGGCATGATTATGGGTGTCACCCAAATCATCATCTCATCTTAAATGGAAATTTTTTTGAAGAAATTGTCTCAAGGGCTAGTGGCACAACTGTTTGCACGATAGATCCTAAATACTAATGATACAGTTCAACCAACGTAATTATAGAAAATTATAGATAAACATGCACCTATATTTGTAGAATCAAAATGGATACCACCACATTGCACCCACAATCATGCCATTGAACTTGTCTCGTGAAGCTTACCATTGAATATTCATCCCTACCGGTACCCATATGTGCAAAAGACTAAACCAAAAATATGGTGCATGAGTTATTAACAATAGGGATATTTTGACTGAGTGTTGACCCATATTCTTCCCTAATATTATTGGTTTGTAAGAAAGACAAGTTTTGGTAGTTAGTATAGATTTTTGAGAACTCAACAAAATTCCTATCAAAGATATTTTTTCCATTCCCATCATTAGTGAGTTACTGGATGAACTTCATGGATCTCATTTCTTCTCAAAGTTAGATCTTCATTTAGGATATAATTAGATCTGAGTAAGAGAAAAAGATATTCCAAATACAACATTCTGCTCTCATGATGGCCATTATGAGTTCCTCATCATACTATTATGTCTTACCAACACACTGTCCACCTTTCAGAGTCTCAAGAATGTAATATTTCAACCACTTCTACATAAATTTATTTTGGTTTTTTTTACAATATTTTGATTTATAGTCATACATGGGTGGCATATTTTCCAACATTTAGACTAGACATCGCAACTCCTAGTTGATAATCAATTGTATGCCAAATGAACCAAATATTATTTTGGGATGTAGGTAGTGGAATACCTAGGTCATATAGTTTCATGGGAAGGGGTCAAGGTGGATCCTAACAAAAATTACTACCACATAAGAATGGCCCAAACCACACACTCTAAAAAGTCTTCAAGGTTTCCTATGTCTCATTGGATATTATAAAAAAAAGTCCATTATCATGAAATATTACATACCCTTTGATGGATATGTTGCAAAAGAACTCATTATAATGGTTAGAACCCACTGAACATGTTTTTTTGAAACTCAAACAAGCTATGCTCTGTACTCTTTCTCTAGCTTTGCCTAATTTTCCCAAGCTATTTATGGTTGAAAGTGATCACTCTGGAAGTAGAATTGGTGTTGAAAGTGCGAAAAAGCATGCACCATAACAAAACAGATAAACAACTGAAATGAAAACATGGTGTAAAACATGAAGAAAGAAACTAAATAGCAATGGAATCCATCTGTATTAAACTTGCATTGATTTCTTTAAAATGTATTACATAATATCTCCTTCAAGAATTTTACCAATGATACAATTTTAAAATAATATTCTTGGTGCAATTTGAATGATTTTTGTGCCCACAGTAATGATTCTAAGTGGATTTTATTGAGACCACTACTCGAGAGTGAGATTCAAATTACTTTATTGTCCTGAATCCTGTAACCTGCATGTAATGAAATACAAGGAGGAATCAGTAGAATTTGCAGTGCCCACCAATATTGGACCCATATTAATCAATATATAAAATAAAATAAAACAGATGCATGCATGAAATGATGGAAATCTATGCTACTGTAGAAGACAAAATGCATAAATGTAAATATCTAATACTAAAAAGGACATGCACACAAGAATTTAACCTTAGGTGCAAAAAAATAGTAAAAAGTGGTCACCTGAATGGGATTATCTCGATTGAGATGGTCTCTTTCTACAGACCATATCGAGACGAGATGATTGCTATCATAAACTTGAAGCTATTGAAAACCAGGTCTAGGTGAGATTTAGATGACCTCAGGGTGAGTTTTGTCGATGAATGGTTGATGAATATAAATATGATTTCATGGGTTCAATAATCTTGAAGTCATGGTATTGATCAAATAAGTTTCGTGGAGTGGCAAACCACTGATATTGATTCGAGCAGCAAGTATGCGTGGTAATACTTCTACAACACTTTGTTGCTTGAGATTCAAAATTATGGATCTTTTAAATGGAGAGGGAAGCCTCCATTTTATAGCCCTCTCGACATACAACCAAAAGGGACAAGTAGAAATCAAGAGCAACCTAATTGCCACTTTGCAGGGGTGATTACAGGTCATCAGGGGCGACTACAGGTCATCAGGAATGACAAAAAATCTATCACCATGCTGACAGGCAGTTTCATTACCTGATTTATTCCTTTTTAAATTAGCATGCACACGACCATCTTGCATCAAGATAGTCCCAACTTAGATATTGTATCAAGCAAGATGATCTTGCTTCCCATGGGAAAAAATACCCTTTTGGTATAGAAAGGCATTAAATAGCCTTGAGATTACCATAGGTGGGTTATATGGGTTAGAAGGAGGTATTTTGGATAGTCTCCTTATGATTACACATTTTAGGTGTCTATAGATACCCCTTTTGGAATTCTTTGTGTCTAAGCATAATGCGGAGCAAAAATAAATGGCCTAAAAGGTTGAGTTGATGATGTATGATGTTAAGTTGGAAAAGTCAACATGAGATACCCTAATCATAAAAAGGGTGCACACCTTTGAATCATTGCTTCCAATATATTGATGAATTTAATTTTATCTTGGTAACCCTTTAGCTATGGGTATACAAGCTTTAGTCTACTCTTCAGGTTTTAGGCATACCAAGTGTTTGTTTGATTTAAAATGTTCTTGTTGTTTGCCCCAGCAAAGAGGGTTTATGATAGTCTTTGGCAATGATTCTTTGGACAAATGTATTTTCCATTCTTGAATGTTTGATTGTTGACTTGATTTTGAAATATAAATTTTGTTGTTATTAACTACCCCTCGAGTGACGAGTTGATGATGAAAATTTGATGATAGTGATAAGATGCTCGACAATAAAGACATTGTTAGCATGGCTATATTTAAAAAAGTGTCATTTGATTAGTTTTTTTTTCAAAACCAAGACCATATTGGATGGTTGCGTGGCACCATGTGATCAGCTCGGACAACCGTGATCGTGGAAAAATATAAGTAGAATAAATAATGAAAAAATGGGTCATTTTCATTGTGTGATATGGGAAACGAGTGAGATAGGGAGGAGGAGAGATTAGTTTGTGAAGCAAAGTGTTGCCAAAACTCCCACCAATTGCTACGATGGACTCATCTCGTGCCTCGATGAGTGGAGGAGTCGGTGTGAGAAAGGTAAGGACAAAAATCCTAAATTTTCTTTTAAAAAGTAAAATGAACCAAACTAAATTAAACAAAAACAAATAGGGCAAAGTGGGTGAAATGGGTAGTTAGGTGAAATGAAAAGGGGATGGGTGATGGGTAGTTAGCATGTTAATGTATTTTCTCATTTGTGTGTGCTTTTGTGTTTTTGCTTTGTTGTTTGTTGCTTTTTTTTTCTTTTTATGAGTGTATTTGGGGATCATATCAAGTTGATATGGTTCCATTTTGTAGCCATCTCACTTGAGACAACCTTGTTTGGGGACCATCTTGCAATGAAATGATCTCATACTGTGATCATCTCGTATCAAGATGGTCATGTTTAGGGGTCATCTTGATGTGATACAATCATGTGTGGTGTATTATTTTTTGATTGAGTGTTCACTACACCAAAAAAGGGCTTTAATGGCAGTTATTAACCACCCTTAAAGGCATTTAAAGGTGATTATTCAACCACCATCTATGAGGGTTGAAGATAAAAATCAAACACTAGATATAACTAACTAAAAATGAATAAACCAAATAACATAAGAAGTTGCACAATGGAATAGATCTGATATTATTATTGCTGGGGGATCTGAGTACAATCAAATGTGATCCCAAATAGGGTTTTTACATAGTTTATTCAAATGCAATAAATACAATAACATTATGGTTCTCTGAAACCCTTGCCAACAATGCTTATGGTGTTTGTAAAACTCATTCTTGCTCCCAATAGAGTTGAGTGGGCTTCAAATATCCATTGAGTTGGGCCACTCTAGTTTAAACAACTATCCAATGCTAATGAATCTCCAAACTTGCACACATAAAAATAATAACAAGGATTCAGTAATAACTGTGAGGGCTCCACTACGTGAGACCCTCAAATATCAATAAAACCCTAGCTATTGATAAATGAACTTGCATGCAAATCTAAATATATTGAAAAATAACAAAAATAATTGATTTACCTTGTTCCTTGTTGGTTGTCCTTCGATTGTTGGATCTATTGCAGGTTGATTGCGAATGTGTGCCCTAGTATCACTCAAAGGCTAGGGGGTTGTCATAAGGGCTTACATAAAATGCCTATGGGTACCTGGTAGCTATAAAAAATTCCCATGGATGTGCAGGATTGGTAGGGAGGTACCCAGAGGTAACTGGTGTTGATAGAAAGCACTTGAAGGTATCCTACGGATGAAGAAGGATTCTACAAAGGTAGATCTAGCGAGGGCGATGGATGTGGTGGTGGCGATGGTGAGTGATGGAGCAATGAATATGGTAGACGGAGTGGGGTTAGAGCACAAAGGCTAAGTTGGAAGCTTAGGGCATACAACAACTTAGGAAATTTGAGAACTCAGTAAAAGATCTAGGGCACTTAGGGAAAAATCAGGGAATTCAAAAACTTAGGGGTTGAGCTATCAAAATGGCTCCTATTTATAATCCAACCTAGGGCATGCTAGGGTTTCAATGATACTAATCATGTGGCTGATATTAAAGCACATCTAAGGGTAGATATTAAATTTAGGGTGTGGCATGGATTGATGTGGATGGATGGATAGGATTAAATAAAATCGGATGGTTGGGATTGATTTATTTATATAAATATATATTTATTAAATATATATAAAATATAATATATAAAATATTATTATTTAAATATATATATATATATATATATATATAATATATAAATAATAGGTGGAAATTTATAGGAAAGCTAAGATGGAGGATAAGTGACTATGTTTTTATGGTGGAAATGGTGGGAAAGCATGGATGAAGGACAAGTGGCTAGATTTTGGTGTCTACAAATGCCTCTTTTTGTACTACGTTGTGTGAAACACAAGGTAGTTCAAAAACATGAGACACATGTTTTAGCCAGGTGCGGAAGAAACTTCTCTTGGGGTATGGAACATGAGCTTGAAGATAAAAGAATAAAAGAATTTGAGTTTTGTGTAGCTTATCCCCTCAATTGGCAAATGAGGTTGTGGATGAATCTCATGATCCAATTGAAAACTCTTTCAAATGTGCAAATGTAATGTGAATAATATGAATGATGTAAAATGTGATACCATTTTTACCCCAATGGTAGGAAGGGGATTGTCAAAAAAATGTGTATGTTTTTTCCCTAAAATATGAAGGGATGTGTGAAAATGTGTTTATTTCTGTCCCAACATATGCAGGGATGTGTGAAAATGTGTCTGTTTTTACCCCAACAAATGAAGGGATGTGTGAAAAACATGCATATGTTTTTGCCCCCATAGATGAAGGGATTTTTGCCAAGTGTAGATACCATGATCATGTAAAATATATCCCTTTGTGGGAAAGTCAAAACCAAATGTGGTTACCCCAAATTTTGGGGTGATTCAATGTTGTTGAAACATTTTACCTTCCAAGGTCATTGATATGCAAAGATGAAGATGCATATAAAAATAAAAAGAGTCAACCTTGGAGGGCCTACTAGTGATTGTTTGAATAATTCCCATGGTTGGAACCAATCATCCTAGCTATTGCTTATATCTATGATGGTTGTAAAGGAGATGTGTGTAGCACCCTAAAATTGGCGCAGTAAACCTTAGCAAATAATTAAAATTACCTTAGTAATAATTCAAATTCAAATTTTAACCCCAAAATCGCTCCCAAACCGCCTGCTACCCATTTCCTCATTTTCCGTGCCATTTTTAGAGTTTGTTTCGTCCGTTGGACGATATCGTCTCCGATCAGACGATATCGCCTCAGATCGGACGATTTCGTCTGGAGCAGAACGTCCAGTCGATTTCGTCCCAAAACTGATTTTTCATAATTAGCTTCTGTTTCAACGACGTCTCTAATCTGGGCAGAAGCGTGTCTACGCCGTTAGAGACCTCCCCCGTTGGAGATCTTCCAGATTAGGATGATCTCCAACCTCCTAACCTCCCTCCTAAGCCTATTTAAACCTTAGGACCCCCCTTGACATCCCCCTGGCTGAATTTTTCTGCACCACTTTGAGTTCTACATGCATTAGAATATCCTAGACCATTGTTTGCCTTTGTATCTTTTCAAATTTTCTTGCAGGAACTTTGTTATTCTTCAGCCGGAGCAAGCTCAGATCGTCGCAGACGATCCTGTCCAATTCGAGACGATTTCATACCAATCCGAGATGATTTCGACTGCAGTCAACATTGGGGGCAATCAGTGCCCTGAGTTTGCATTCTTTCTCCATTTTTTACTGTTTTGCTTTGCATTAGTTAAACTTATTATTATTTTGCATCCCGGAGTTCACCCATATAGTCTTAATGCATAATAAAATCATAAATTGTCATTAAATCATTGTAATGCACTCATGTTTTTGTTTATTATTATCATTTTAACATTATTATTGTCATTCTACATCATTGCCCTCTGTTGGCATAGCTGCATTTTCTGTATTTTGTATCTATTTCTCTGATTGCAGGTCTCTGACGAATTCATCTGAGATTCGTCAGATCTCAGACGATCCTGTCAGATCGGAGACGATTCTATCAAATTCCAGACGATCTTGACTGCTTCAAAAATCAGAACCTCCATCAGACATCCGAAACTAGGTATGGATCTCTTCACTTAATTATTCTCTGTGTTTTCTGTTTAAATCTATTTTCTGTCTTCATTTAATTTGCATTTTCATAATAGAACAACTTAGATTCATCTGGCCAAACCTAGGACTTGGATGTTTAAAGCTAAAATTGAACACATCAAACACATTCCCAACCTAGGCGTGGAAACTGCCACTAAACGTTTCCTGGTGAACCCCACCATCCGTCAAAAAATCACCTTAATACCCCTCCCCCGAGAGGCGGGACCTTCAAAGGGCCTCTCAGTCCGAGGTATTGTCCCATCCTTTTCCCATCCTCCTTCCGGGCATGGATCCTTTAGCCTGAAGGTAAGGATGCAAAAAATTTGGAACGATACATTTTGGTGAACCCGACGTGAAACTAAAACCTTTTGAAAACAAAAACAAAAAAACAAAAACATAGATGCATTTGAAATCATTAGAAAACTACTAAGTTGCATATCATGTCTAGATGGTAGCTCCTAAGAAAAGACTAGCTATCACTATAAATGTTGAAAACCAATTAGCAGCCATAGAAGTTAATTATGTGCTTAGTGTGCCTGAAACAGATAGAAACCAACTTTTGTGGAAAGAACTTGATAGGAGGCTAGGTATCATTTCATCTAGATCAATACAACTTAAACAAATCAAGAGGTTTGCCCTAGATAGGATCCTGGATCCTCATCAACTCATTTTTTATCATGAACTTCAGAGAGCCTGCCATAGGTGGTTAGCTTATAGGAGAGCTCTTGTGTCTTCAGAATTGTTCACCTTCGAGGAATACCTCGAGAACGCAGCTGTGGTACGCCAATTTCTAGTTCATATAGAAGTCCAAGAAACTGATCTTATGATTAGAAAAATATGGAATAGAGTTCCTAGAGCTATGTTATATCGTGAATATTGTCGTGAGAATTATTATTATCAACCAGAATCTGAAATACATGGTATTGCTATAGCACATTTCATTAAATTCTTGAAAGAAAATTTTCAATTTGAAGAAGAACACTTCATGACTCCTGAAGAACTCGAGCCCATTAATGATATTTATAAATTGTTTATAGAAGACTAGATCATTGCTTTCATTATTATTATTTCTTGCATTTAGTGTGTTGTTTGTTATCTTTATAATATTGTTACAAAAACAAAAAACAAAAAAAACAAGAAAAACCAAAACATAACAAAACTAAAACATTTTATTTCAAATACTATAGTAGGTATATAATTAAAATATATACCTCTTAAGCTTGTTGCATATATATATATATACAAGTATATATATATTTGCTGAAATCTAAATTTAAGCACAATGCCTAGACTTAGGAATGGTAAACAAACTGAAGAAGAAGAAGAAGATTGGTTAGGAGACAAAACAAAAAACCCAAATGTCCTTCCTGAGGATTCAATTCCGGAAGGAGAAACTCTAGACCAGCCAGGAAGATGAGCTAGCTGAAGAAAATGAACAACAAGAAAATCTTAAAGAGGAAGGATCCTCATCCCCTAGAATGGCTCCAGATGGAACTATTGCTTTTGATAACTTAGATCATTTCTGGAAATTTTTCAATAATAACATTGGTGCTCTTAATATGGCAGTTCGTATTGATAGAGGACAAATTAGTGACACTCAAGCAGCCATGGAAGATATGTTTAACATACACACTAATCCCTTGTCCTTTGTTGATCAAGAAAGTGATAAGGCTGGACCATCCAATAGAGATATGGTCACTATGATTCAGAACATGCAAAAACAACAGGTTACCCAACCCCCTAAGGAACCTGTTATTGAGCCTAAAATCATTCCCACACAAAAGAAACCTTCATTCACTGCTTTATTTCGCCAAACTATTGATCAATATGCTTCAAATCGACAAAAACCTAAAATAAAGCCAAACACCAATTTTCAACAATCGGGATACAACATAATACAACTTCAAAACTTCTTCATAACACCCTTCCTACCAACAATTTACACAATAGCAACATAGCATCTAATCTTCATGTCCCTCCATCATATGTTCACAAATCCCATATTAATGCCCTACCGAATCAATATGGTGGGCAAACCAGTAATCTGGAAGCCATGGTGAAACAGTTAGCTTCGCGTATGGACCAGATAGATCCCTACCGTCCCTCGTACAATTATCGAGAGATATGTAGTCAACCTCTGGATCCCATAGTTGTAGCACAACCATACCCTAAACACTTTCCCATGCCCGTCCTGCCTATATATAAAGGAACTGAAGATCCCATAGAGCATCTTCGCATGTTTAGGATAGCATGTCATGATATATCACATGATGACTTGCTATTACTAAAAATGTTCCCAAAAAGTTTAGGAGGAATGGCATTGGAGTGGTACTATCAATTGCCCACTCATTCTTTGAGAAATTTTGAAGAAACAATTGAATCTTTTGTCCATCAATTTAGTGCCTACATCGAGAGGCATGTCACCATTAAAGATTTATACAACTTAAAACAAGACAAAGATGAATGTTTTGCTGATTTCTTAGCTAGATGGAGGCAGTTGATAGGAAAACTGCACTTTGTGCTACCTTATAGGGAAATGTTGGATATTTTTATCAATAATTTGCAAGAACAAATATCTTATGAGTTATCAATCGCTACCTTAACCACCTTCGATCAAGCTATAGACTTAGCTCGAAGGGTAGAAGATGCTCTCATTAGGAGAGGTCAGCTCAAAAAGAAAGATGATGAGAAAACATCCAAAAATCAGTATAAAAACAAACAAGTTGTAGGTGACGGAGTCACTGATAGTAGAAACGTTGCTAATATCAATACAACGAAGACAACAGAAAAATTTATATTAAAACCTCCTGATAAACCTCCTCGAGAATTTACTAGATTGAATCAACCTTTATCAACCATTCTACCTCAATTACTAGCACGAGGCTTGATTCAATTACCAGCTATCCGGGAACCTGATCCAACTATACCCGGATACAGAGCTGATTTACATTGTGATTTTCATAGAGGACCTGGACATGCTACAAACTCTTGCAAAATATTGAAACATAAAATACAAGATCTGATTGATAATAATGAAATGGAGGTGCAAGCTTTCCAACCTAAACAAAATGCTCCTAATAACGCTCAAAAGACCATTCCTCAAAATCAGAATCAGAATGCCAATCAATCATTAGATATATTTCAACATCCTTTACCAAACCATGGTAAAGAAGTGGCTAATCAAATCGAACATCATAATGTTCCCCCTCCTACCCGATATGTAGGGACTATTAGCGGACAATTACCTGTTCAGGATCCTCAAATATTTGGCACAACTTTATCCATAGTCACGACCAGGCCCCTACATAATATTCAAACTCCCGATCCTAGTGATGTAGAATCGGATACTGAAAGTGAAGTAGACATCACCTCAAACCAATCGAATAGTTCTGAAAATGAATCAGATCCTATTCAACCTATCACAGATGCTATGGTTCCAGAAGAACCATTTCCTAGAAGAGTTACTACTCGACCCTCTTCTAATCAGTTCCTTCCTAATGAACAAGCCATAAACGCTCAACCAAGACCAGTTAAGCATCTTCAATATAACATTGTAGGTACCATCGGAGTTGTTACCAGACAACAAGCTCAAAACTCTCAACAGGATCAAACTCGAATGATGGATCAGCTCCATTTGTTTTGAAAAATCCCAATAAAGGGAATCATATGTCTAATGTTCAACCTAAGCCTCCTTACAATATTAATGAACAATTATCCAATACTACAGCCAGAATTTCCCTTTTGGACTTGTTAAGATCTTCTCCTACCCATAGAGATGAATTAATGCTCACATTAAGCCAAATGATGGTGCCACAAAATATTCAACCCGAAGCCATGTCCAATACTATCATCACTCGAGAGGTCGATTGTATTGACTTTCGGGATAAAGATATCCCACAACATAGTTTACATAAGGATAACCCCTTATATATTACTGCCCTAATTGGAGATGTAGCTGTTAAAAGAGTCTTGATTGATAATGGTTCATCTTTAAACATATGCACTTTTGACTTCTACCAAATATTTGGCTTTAGAAGTGATGAAATGAAAAAAACGGATATGATTATCAAAGCTTTCAATGACGAGACACAAGAAACGTGTGGAGTCATTACTATACCCTTGCAAGTTGGTCCTCGAACCCTAGATACAACCGTGTTTATTGTACATTGCCCAACATCGTACAATATACTTTTGGGTCGCCCTTGGATCAATGCGATGCGAGCGGTTCCCTCCACTTTACATCAATGTGTTAAATTTGAATTTAAAAATCAGTTGGTCACTATCCATGGTGACCCTAGACCCTTTGATATGTGTGCTTTGGCAGAACCTGTTGGAGTGCAATTTTGCCCCGCTCTGTCATCCACACATCCTAATTCTTATTTTTCATCTAAAAGTGTGAAACACACACCCATAACATCATCTATTTTTCCTCCATCAACTACACCTATACATTTACCTCAA
Organism: Wollemia nobilis; assembly: GCA_028583015.1. Taxonomy (NCBI): domain Eukaryota; kingdom Viridiplantae; phylum Streptophyta; class Pinopsida; order Araucariales; family Araucariaceae; genus Wollemia; species Wollemia nobilis. The sequence continues at coordinate 12,569,606 of JAQPPZ010017111.1, read as the reverse complement.
CCATCTTCTCGAACAAACCACACTAGAACCTCAAAAGGATCTTAAATCCACAACCAATCCTTCATGTTCCATCCCTATAATTTCAAAACCTATAGACCCATTTATTAACACCTCCACATTATCTACATCTATCATACCTTCCACATCTAAAGATATAGGGAATGATCCTTCTACATCTTATGCTCTTTCTGATGAGCTTTTACCGGATTTATCTAAAATTTTAATATCAGAAAAAACAAATGCTTTTATGCAAAATTCAATTCTTTTAAATAACTTGCCGCCATCTCCTCGTACTTTGGGCCTCCCACAACCTATGGGAAGTACTTACCAAGTCGGGAGTTGTGCTTTTATTTATAAAGGATATGATTGGGGAAGAATACCCCGAAACATCAAGACGCATTGTGATGGATATGCTCGATGCTATTTTGCTAATGAATATATTAAAGCTAAACCTATAATGCTTAAAATGGGATATAAAGGGAAAGGCTTGGGACCTTTCCAAAATGGTATGAAAGAACCTATCGAGGTAGAACCATGGCCCGCCCGATGTGGTGTGGGCCTGTTTCCTAGTAAGGGTCAACCCTTCCCTTTTGAAGGTGATGATCAACTCATATGTTATCAAGATTATCTAGATAAACAAGATTCTTTGTGTCCAAAGAATAATCCCTTTACATGCAATATGCTATCCATAGCTTACCCTGAATTGATTGTTGAATCCGACGATGAGTTGGAAGGAGATATTTTCCATGATGTCTCCGTTGAAGAGTTGTTACACAATGGTTTTTATTTTGATGGTTCTATACCTACTATAGCCCAGCTTGAGGCCACGACTCCTCAAGATGAATTCTCCAAGTTAACCTTAAAATAATTACAAGAATTGGGCGTTTCACCCGCCCCACCTAATTTTGAAAGAGATCTACACATGGAAGTAGAAAACGTCATTAAAGTTAACATTGGAACTGAGGATAATCCTCACATAATCAATATTGGATCAGAATTAAGTCAAGAAAAACAAAATGAATACATTGCATTTCTTAAAGATTATGAAGATGTCTTTGCTTGGACATATGAAGACATGCCAGGTTTGGACCCTTCTGTAGTCATGCATCATCTAGTAGTCCATCCGGATGCTAAACCCGTTAAACAGAAACTTAGAAAAATGCATCCCAAAGTGGCCTTGCTAGTCAAAGGGGAGTTAGAAAAACTCCTGAATGTTGTTTTTATACAAGCTATTGATTATGCTCGAATGGATCTCAAATGTAGTTCCAGTCACCAAGAAAGAAGCTACCAAAGTTAGGGTTTGCACAGATTTTAGAGATATTAACGTTGCATGCCCTAAAGATGATTTTCCTCTTCCAAACATGGATCAAATCATTGACTTTACTGCCAGGAGTGGAATGATGTCCCTAATGGATGGATTTTTTGGCTATAATCAGATCAAGATAGCTCCTGAAGATCAGGCTAAAACAACCTTTATTACCCCTTGGGGTACCTTTTGTTGGAAAGTGATGCCATTTGGTTTAAAGAATGCAGGTGCAACATATCAACGAGCTATGACTTATATCTTTCATGATATGATGCATGATATCCTACATGATTATGTAGATGATATTATAGCTCGCTCTATTAAAGAAGATGATCATTTAGATGATTTGAGAAAAGTATTTAATCGGTTAAGAGAATACCTTATTCGATTAAATCCAGCCAAATGTATATTCGGAGTCAAGTCCGATAAACTATTAGGGGTTTTAGTTTCTTTACGTGGTATCAAAATCGACCCTCTCAAGATTGCGGCTATCACTGATATGCCCGCACCTACCAATATATCTGAGTTACGAAGTTTACAAGGTAAGCTTCAAGCCATCCGTCGCTTCATCGATAAGCTGGCGGACAAAATCGGTCCCTTTCTTAAGCTCCTTAAGAAAGATGTCCCTTTTAATTGGGACGACGAATGTAAGGAAGCTTTTGAACTTCTCAAACAATACCTCCTTAACCCACCTGTGCTTTCACCGCCTAGACTCGATCGCCCTTTTATCCTGTATATTTTAGCTTCTGATTCTGCCTTAGGAGCTATGTTAGCTCAGCTTGATGATGAGAAGAAAGAACGTGCTAATTACTACATTAGCAGAACCCTCATCAGTTATGAAACCCGTTACACAGCATTAGAAAAATTATGTCTAGCAGTCGTATTTTCTACACAAAAACTACGCCATTATATGCTCAGTCAAAAAACCTATGTCATTGCCAAATATGATCCCTTGCGGTATCTCATGAGTCGACCTTATTTATCGGGTCGTACAACAAAGTGGGTTCTTGCTCTAAGTGAGTTTGAACTCACATTCATAGGACAAAAGTCTGTTAAGGGTCAAATCATAGCAGATCAGTTAGCTGCTGCACCCTTAGAGTCTACCCATCCCCTCATCATTGAGTTTCCTGATGAATGCCTTCAATTAGAGGCAGACCATATTGAACAATGGTCCTTATACTTTGATGGAGCCCGATGCATGAGTGGGGCTGGTGCGGGTATTATTTTAATATCTCCACAAAAACATCTTATTCCTCTGTCCTTCAAATTAACATTTGCTTGCACCAATAATACTGCTGAATACGAGGCTCTAATCCTTGGATTACGAGCTGCCTTGGCGTTAAAAATCAAACATCTGCTAGTTTTTGGTGATTCTCAACTTGTTATAAACCAAATTAATGATGTTTATCAAACCAGAGATGATAAATTATGCCCATATAAAGCATATGTTTTGCAATTGTTATCCTTGTTTGATAAAGTCACTTTGGAAGCTATTCCTCGAACTAGCAACCGTGCAGCTGATGCTATGGCCGCAGCTGCATCTCTTCTGCCCTTGGAGTTAGATGACGAATATGCCACCATCATTATTCGTCGACTCCAGGAACCCGCTTCAAATAAGTCATGTTTAGAACCTTTGGATGTGTTTCTAATCAATGAAACTACTCCTGAACCTTGGTATACGAAAATATTTGATTTTCTTCAAAATGGGACTTTCCCCGCCAATTCTAATAGAAACCAACGTCGGTTATTACGTAGACGAGCAAGTCGATTTGTAATAATTGGCAATACTTTATATAGGAGATCTTTTGAAGGTATCCTATTGAGATGTTTGAATCTAGAAGAATCCAAATCAGCTTTAAGTGAAGCCCACGATGGATCTTGTGGAGGACACTTCAGTGGTAGTGTCATTGCTAAAAAGCTCCTTAGGATAGGCTACTTTTGGCCTACCATGGAAAAGGATGCACATGATTATGTGCGCCATTGCGACAAGTGCCAGAAACATGCTGACCTTGTCCATGCGCCTGCACAAGAGCTGCAGGCTATTTCATCTCCTTGGCCCTTTTCAAAATGGGGCTTAGACATTATTGGCAAAATTAATCCTGTGTCATCCGATGGACACAAATTCATCATAACCGCCATCGAGTATTTCATGAAGTGGGTTGAAGCTATGCCTTTAGCTTCCTGCACTGGAACACAAGTCTCTAAATTTATTTTTAATCAAATTATTTGTAGGTTCGGAATTCCTGCAAATCTCATCTCAGACAATGGAACTTGTTTCAAAAATAAAGATGTTAAGAAATTATGCCAAAAATATAAGATTCAACATCGCTGGTCCACTCCCTATTATCCTCAGGGTAATGGTCAAGCAGAAGCATCTAACAAAACCTTAATCAAAATTCTTAAAATATTGGTCAATAAATTTGGTCGTGACTGGCACATTCAATTATATCCAGCTTTGTGGGCATATCGCACTAGTGTTCGTACTCCCACAGGTACTTCACCTTTTGTCTTGGTTTATGGCGCTGAAGCTGTTTTTCCCTTTGAATTAGAAGTTCCTTCTTTGGCTCTACTACTTCAAGACACCGAAGTAGGAGATGAATATCGAGCTGGTAGACTCAATCACCTGGAACTCCTAGATGAAAAGTGCATCAATGCTTTGGAGCATCTTCGTGCCTACCAAAACAAGCTTAAAAGATCATATGCCAAGAAAGTTCGTCATCGATCCTTTGAGATCGGTGACCTTGTTTTAAAGGAAAATAAAAAAAATACTAATGCAACTAAAGACCTTAAAGGTAAATTTGAGCCCAACTGGCTTGGACCATATATTATCACTGCTAAATTTGAATCAGGAGCATACAAATTAGCTACCTTAGATGGTAAAGATTTAAAAGAACCTATGAATATTATGCATCTTAAGCGATATTACGCATAAAATTTGGTTATTCCATCATTGTATATATTTGTTTTGTATATTATTTCCTTTTAAAAATATATATAAAACTGTTTAAACAAAAACAAACAAAAAATAAAGTAAAAACAATCAATTTTATTGTCTTTCAATTCCAAAATTAAGATCAAAATACAAAAACATCAAAATTATCAAATTCCTCAAAAATATTTGTTGTATATATTTCTTCTTAAAGTATTGCAGTTATATTTTCAAATTATTTTTGGATAAATTAGCATTTATTTGGAATCCCTCACTATCACAAACACAAAAATAAATATCTTGATTTTATCTGGCATGATTACTAATCTCTCTTATATCAAAGTCCACAAAATTTAATTAAATAAAGTTTGAGCATAGAGAATTGATCTTGTTATTTACTTAAACCAAGCATATCTTTTCACAATAAAATGATTATATTTGTAATGTCCATACTATGCTACATAGTAGAAGTGGTTTCTTGAGCGAAAAGTTTCCCCTGCTATCCTATCATGCACATGGTCTAGAATCTTTGAGAATTGGCAAAAGGACAAGCTCACCCCTACCCGGAATAAAAATCCCTTGCTCTACAACTAATCCGAGCAAGTATCCCTAGCATAGGAAGAAAAGAAAAGTTCAAGAAAAAGAGAAAAAGAAAAAAGTTATTTCAGCGTTATCTCAAATATCAAGCCAAAATACAAAAGTACAAAAAAAAAAAAAAGAGCAAAAGAGAAAAGCAAAAGCAAAAGCAATAAAATCCCTTTCCCTACCCATTGAAAAGAAAAGAAGGGTTGATGAGCTTGAATCCCTGGAATTCTCAATTATTCAAAAACTGTGAGGTAAGCCCCATAACAGGTGGTTTGTGCCCAACCCGCTTGGCCTTGGGTAACTCCTAGCGTGGTGATATGTCCGTCACATTAGCGACCTTCTTTTGTACAGACCTATGTTCGCTTATGGATTAGCTAGCTCTTGATAACCCGACCTACATAGTAGTCTGGTATGGTTATATGCATCTAAATCATGGTTAATGAACACTTATTTGGTTCATTCAAATCACTTGTATCAAATTATCTTGCTCAAAACTGGTAAATGAACAATGCAATTGCACACACATTTGTATTTGAGAGATTTTGTGTATCATTATGATAAATCAAGATTGGTAATGAACTCACATACGCACATGGGATTCCTTATAAATCTAACTTTTGTCTTTAAGATACTTTGAAATATTTTTGCAAATTGTTTGGAATAAATTCATTTTCTTCTTTGAAGAACAGTTGTTTAGTATAAAGACAACTACATGCATTATCAAAAATCAAAATCATTTTCAAAAACATGCAATCAAGTTACATTTATATATAACTTTTGACTTTCGCGACGATGGTATAGTTCCAAAACCAAAATTGGAATTTTATGACTAGCGCAAGTCCTCATCTTCATATTTTTTGACTATTTTCAAAAATTAAAAATCAACCATGCAATAAAACAATCTATTTTCTTCTTTGGATTTCGCGATGATGGTATAAGTCTATACCTAAATATTCTATGCCTAGCGCAAACCATTGTACCAATTTTATTTTCCATTTATTTAAAAGCATCAAAACATGTGACTTAAATCATTATGTTACACAATTATGCTTTAAAACAAACAAACACTTATTCTATTTCATGTCATTATGTCAAACTTCAACTTTGCAATGATGGTATAATTCCTAGGGAATTATTCAAAAATTTTATCACACTTAGGAATTTATGCCTAGCAAAAGTCATTTTAAAATATTTCATGCATAATATTTTCATGGAAATCTGAAAACAAATCATCATCATCATCATCATTTGCATCATCACAACAAAGTCTTAAGACAGTCTCTTAAGCACTCTTTTACTTTTAGCAATATTTCTATACCAGGATTAGCTTGACGACCGAGTGAGCGGCGACTCCATGAAATGGTCTATAATAGCGACAATGTCCTTTGAAATTATTGTTAAAAGTCCCCTTTTATTTTTATCAAATTATCACATCACAAACAACCAATTTGTTTACATCAGATTATTTCATTTAAATTTTACAAGCATGACATTCAAACCATAATATTTCCAAACGACATAATTACATGAATCATCAAATCAAACAAATCAAAACATTAAAGCATCATACAAACACATAAGACAAGTCATATGATCAAAAATATCTCATCTATATATATATCAACAATATATACATCATCTCAAAACTGGATCGGTATGCCACAATCTGTACCTCGGCATACTCAATCCCCTATCAATAATAATAAGCACTATGTATCAATCTGTGCAGTGCAATCTGTAGCAGCTAGCCTCGAGAACCCCTCGAGCTCTCAGCCTCATCTCCTCCCCCGCCCTGAGGTGGACGAGGTGGCCCCATCGTAGTCCATGTGGTGCTATGAGTCCTGGACTCTGATCGTGATGATGTCCTCGATGACCTCATCACGACAGGCTCCGCAATATGGGCCGGCAGCGGTAACCTCTACCCCTCTGGCACCATATGGTGGTATAGTGTCTGATAGAATGTGACCTAGGCAATAGCCCATGCTAGGTCCCGAGTGCTCGCCCCTCCGCTCCGTGCTCTGAGGCATGCAACCTCATCTCTGAGCTGTGTAGCCTCATCTCGATGGCATGTAGCCTCATCCTGTAGAGTCTGCACCTATGCTTGGAGACGGACAGTCTCCGCCCGAAGAGTAGCCATCTCACTACTCTCTCCTGTGTCCACACCCTTGCCCTTATCGAGCGATGGTGGCCTCTCTCTCCATGGAGAAGGGGGTCTCTCCTCCCTCCTCTCCCACTGTCGTGGCCTCTGCTGAGCCTATGGCCTCCTCTGCTCTCTCCCATCGTGACCCTGTGCCACCTCAATGGCCGCCTAGCACCGCCTCCCCATCCGATGCACAACTGCATGAATCAGACCCTGAGCCCTCGTCATCCGAGGAGGGCGGATGCCTGTGTACCAGGCATCATAGCCGTCGGCTACCCCTGCATCATCCCCATCCACTGGCTGGATCGGGGCATCATCTACGTCCTGACTCCAGAAGCACTGCATATCTGGAGCCCCGCTAACCGTAGTGTTATCCCGGACGGTCCGAGAAAACTCGTAGTCTCTGAGAGATGGGATCCCCTGCTGTAGACCGAACTGCCTCAAAACTCGGTCGTAGCGGTGGAGCTCCACCTCTCCCCTCTCCATCCTCAGCCAACAGGTTCGCCTAACGTGAGCCAGCTCCTGTCCATCCTCGGCCCACCTTGGATGATCTCTCCAAGGCCTCCAGGTGATCTGGTCGGAGACAAGGTCATCAAGTAGTCTCCGGGACATTGGCAGATCTATCCACCGCTGTGACCCTCTCCGGAGCCACCAGTAGAAAGCTCGAGGCCTCTCCCCATCAATCCCTGTCAGTGGGAGCCCTACCGGCCTCCGCACCGTGATGTGCTCCCAGCACCAAACCTGTAGTAGTGATGTCATAACCAGACATCGACCGCCCTTGTATACGACCCCATGCAGGATCCTATACAATCGACATAGTACATAGCTCCCCCAAGCAAACCTATACCCGTGGTCTCTCATGTCATAGACCACATCTGTCAGTAGCCATGGTACTCTGCATCCACTCGATGGCATAGCAGCAGACCACCTACCACCCCAGCCAAAACCTGTGTCAGTCTAGATGCCCCAGGCATCTGGCGTAGCGACTCGATGTTCACTCCGCCCTTCTCCAGGGCGAAGCTCGGATCTCCGCACAGTCGCATCATCGCGTGGCCCTGATTGGCCATGGGAGTTATTAGCCATCCTTGTATGGGGATCCTCAAAATCCTCCATACATCCTCCAGTGTGGGAGTCATCTCCCCTATCGGTAACCAAAAACAGGAAGAACCCGGATACCACCTCTCTGCTAGGGCTGTCAATAGCCCCATATCTATAGAAACCTGTGGCATATCTGCCACATGCTGCAAGCCGACTTGAGCCAACTGATCTCGCTCTGCCCGAGATAGAGCGGCCAAGTCATCCCTCAGCCCATCGTATTTCCATTCTCTGCTCTTTAGTAATCCTCTCTGCAACATAAACAACAAAACAATAAAAATCATTAATCAAACAGTGATTAAAAATACAAGTAACACAAGTTCAATTTGAGCAAATTCGTCTCCGATTTTGCAAGCCGAAATCGTCCCTTATTTGACGAAATCGTCCCCATTTCGCCGATTTCGCCCCTGGACGAAATCGGCGATATCGAGACGATTTCGACGAAATCGAGACGATTTCGTCTCGACGACGTCGACGGCCCAAAAAATGGCCGCGATGCTCAAAAATCATTTAAAATTAATCTAAAAAGCATAGAAAATCAAAATTAAAGCATTCTAAACTAAGTTTAGACTCTTACCCGTAGCCCGCACCGGACCTCTGTCGATCTGTGCGCTGTCTCGACCATTTTGTTTGCAGAGCTCCAAAAACCAGAAAATGAAAATGAACAGTAACAATGAATTAGGGTTTTTCCCTATTTTTCTTAATTTTATTCAAAAACAATTAACAACATTTTAAAATTTTGCTTTTCCACGTTTTTACCTCAAACGTTCGATTTGGGTAAAAACACGGAGGGGGCACCATAGTAAGTTGTCGTACGATTCGACCAAGAATCGTCGCCTAAAAATGGGAATAATTTTTGCTTTCTCGTAGATCGAGAAGAACTCATCTTTAACGCATTTTCCTCGAAAAATTTGCTAAAGAGGGGGCAAAATGTAGCACCCTAAAATTGGCACAGTAAACCTTAGCAAATAATTAAAATTACCTTAGTAATAATTCAAATTCAAATTTTAACCCCAAAACCGCTCCCAAACCGCCTGCTACCCGTTTCCTCATTTTCTGCACCATTTTTAGAGTTTGTTTCGTCCGTTGGACGATATCGTCTCCGATCAGACGATATCGCCTCAGATCGGACGATTTCGTCTAGAGCAGAACGTCCAGCCGATTTCGTCCCAAAACTAATTTTTCATAATTAGCTTTTGTTTCAACGACGTCTCTAATCTGGGCAGAAGCGTGTCTGCGCCGTTAGAGACCTCCCCCGTTGGAGATCTTCCAGATTAGGATGATCTCCAACCTCCTAACCTCCCTCCTAAGCCTATTTAAACCTTAGGACCCCCCTTGACATCCCCCTGGCTGAATTTTTCTGCAACTTGAGTTCTACATGCATTAGAATATCCTAGACCATTGTTTGCCTTTGTATCTTTTCAAATTTTCTTGCAGGAACTTTGTTATTCTTCAGCCGGAGCAAGCTCAGATCGTCGCAGACGATCCTGTCCAATTCGAGACGATTTCGTACCAATCCGAGACGATTTCGACTGCAGTCAACATTGGGGGCAATCAGTGCCCTGAGTTTGCATTCTTTCTCCATTTTTTACTATTTTGCTTTGCATTAGTTAAACTTATTAATATTTTGCATCCCAGAGTTCACCCATATAGTCTTAATGCATAATAAAATCATAAATTGTCATTAAATCATTGTAATGCACTCGCGTTTTTGTTTATTATTATCATTTTAACATTATTACTGTCATTCTACATCATTGCCCTCTGTTGGCATAGCTGCATTTTCTGTATTTTGTATCTATTTCTCTGATTGCAGGTCTCTGACGAATTCGTCAGATCTCAGACGATCCTGTCAGATCGGAGACGATCCTGTCAAATTCCAGACGATCTTGACTGCTTCAAAAATCAGAACCTCCATCAGACATCCGGAACCAGGTATGGATCTCTTCACTTAATTATTCTCTATGTTTTCTGTTTAAATCTATTTTTTGTCTTCATTTAATTTGCATTTTCATAATAGAACAACTTAGATTCATCTGGCCAAACCTAGGACTTGGATGTTTAAAGCTAAAACTGAACACATCAAACACATTCCCAACCTAGGCGTGGAAACTGCCACTAAACGTTTCCTGGTGAACCCCACCATCCGTCGAAAAATCACCTTAATACCCCTCCCCCGAGAGGCGGGACCTTCAAAGGGCCTCTCAGTCCGAGGTATTGTCCCATCCTTTTCCCATCCTCCTTCTGGGCACGGATCCTTTAGCCTGAAGGTAAGGATGCGAAAAATTTGGAACGATACAATGTGTAATGATGAAAGTTGATTTTTTTCGTGTTTCAAACCCCACAAACTAGGCCATCAATGACAGCGTTTGTGCAAATTGCTCTTGGCAAGGTTTCACTCAAAATGTGAAGTATCAAATATGATTGTGATCTCGAGCAAGGAGATAAGTGAAGATGATCATGGACAAGTGTCCTTATGGTAGGCTATTCATCTTGCCAAATTGCATGGATGCAAATCGCTGCAATCACAAAGTATACCGAATAACTCACTAGCTATATGGTTCACTTGAATATTGTTGAAACTTAGGCAAATATGCAAATGACGATATGGAATGAAGTGAAGATGATGTATTAATGATGAAAATGATGATGATCATTGTTTTGTGGATATTTGTACCCTTTGGCGGTGCTTTTGTAATTTGTGTTGTGAATTTACAAAATGTGGTCACAAATGAAAATTATGCATCCAAATCAGTTGAAATATTTATAAAACATGATAAAATAATGACATGAATGCATGGATGCAATTTGGACTAATCTGGTGAAGGTAAGCCACTGTTTTATGCTAGTTTTGTCCCAAGGTGCCTGAAACGGTTATAAATAGCTTGTTGGGCGAGATTGAAGCTCATTTGTGCATTTGGAAGTTCAAGAAGTTGCATCTAAGGAGTGAGGGGAAGTGAGGTATTGAAGTTTTTGTATGGAAGCTATGGCGACAGAGGGAGCTAGTGCTGGGTTTGGGACTGCAAATGGGGCACGAGTTGCAGAGGTAACATTATGCTTTTGTATTGTGCAAAATTTTTGTTGTGTTTGTGGTTATTTTTTTTTAAATTATTAACAAATATTTTGTGTTGTGTTGCAGCTTAGGATTTTGGAGGCTCGGCATTAGTTTTCGCCCTACATCCCTGATATGAGGAAGGCAATTATGGAGATGGAGTAGGAGTTACTGGGGGAAGTGGGGCTAGTGGAGGTAACTCGACTGGATGTGGTGAGGGTCGATGAGGGGTACCTCTCCACCTTGGTAGAGAGGTGGGATGTAGATAGGGGGACATTTCAGCTTCCCACAGGTGAGGTGATAATTATCTTAGAGTATGTATATCACATCCTAAAAGTACCAATGGAGGGGATCCGGGTTAAGGTCAGGCTCAACCGAAAGATAAAGATGATGAGGATGTTTGGGGATGCATGGCAGGGGGTGAAGGTGGAGAGGGGGGGCATACCTTATTTGTCCATGTATGTGGATAATAAGTTGGACCCCCTTCATTCTTTGGTGATGTTTATGTTATCCAAGGATGGAGAGCACCTACAACGGGTGCGGTAGGGTAGGTGGGTGGCTGGGAGACACAGGAGTGAGGCAGATTACTTACTATTTTCATGAGTGCTCTGTTAGTTTGGATTGAAGCAAGATGTCCCTGATGAGTCGGTGCAATATAGAAGACATTGGGAGGAGATCGAGCTACCTTACACGAAGCCATGGAGGGTGGTATTAGAGGATGATGAGGAGATAGATCTCTCGGATGTGGAGGATGTGGGGATGACCACAAATTATGATGCACGGTTTGTGGCTCAGCCACCATGAGCATCACCTCAAGGAGTAGTTGATGGGGACAGAGCTAGAGAGGTGAGGGATGAGGGGGCTTAGGAGACCCAGTATGAGGTGACCTAAGAGGCTTCCAAGTGGTAGTGGCACCTTCGATCTGATAGTCGAAGGTGGAGGGTTAAGGGTGCAGCACAATAGGCTCCTAAGATAGGGAGATATGGAGAAGACAAGGAGGATACAAAGGAGGTTCCAAATGTACCTTCCAATTAGAGCGAGGAGGATTGGGCATAGCTAGAGCAGTAGGTGGCAGAGAAGGATACGAGGATCGTGAGGCTCCAAGCAAAGCTATCTGAGAGAGAGTATTGGCATAGTATCGATATATCATGCCTTCGGTCTCGAAATAGATATATCGAGGCATTGGAGGATAGGTTGATGGAACATTGTATTCCACTTCTTGATCCTCCAACCTCATCTGTGTCCGAGGGTATGAGGTGTAGCGAGTCTAGGCATAGCTCTAGGTCTAGGGCTCCCTCTAGGTCACAGGGGTCTTCTTGGAGGGGATAGCTAGTACTTAAATACACTTTTGTATATGAGCCTTGGTGTTCCATTGTATGTAGTCTTTTGCCATTCATATATATATACATGGATTTTACCTTTTTGTGTTATATTTTTGTGTGAATGCTTTTTATGGAATGCTTTGTGTAATGTATGTTTATGTTTATGATTAATGCATATGATATGTTATGGATGATTAATGCAAGGTGACATGTATGGATGATAAATGCAATATGGCATGTGCTAATGATCATTTATAGTTTAGATCTTTTCTTGGCCATTTTGTTAGCATTATTGTTTAATCAGGGTCACTGAACTTGGTGGTGAATGGGATGGATGAATTATGAACTAACATGGATGTTTTAGCTTGGTTATAGTTATTCCTATAAAATGTGTGCAAGGTATCTTGATCCGGATAATCTATATCTTACTCATAGTTAGTACTTGTGGGTGAGTTGTGAATAGGGACATCCGATGGTGATTGTATTCCCACTCCGAGATGATAAGGTCTTATGGATCAATCAAAAAATGATCCATGTATTTGGGTGATGGATCAGCGACGTAAGCTCATGAATGAGACTGGTTGCGTGTTATGACCATCCACTAGGTAAAAATGGTGCATAAATAACCATTACTATGCTCTCAAGAACTTTCTAAACTATACACACAAAGCATACAAACAAACAAGAAAGCACTCTTTTTGTTTTTATTTTGATGATTTTATGATTTTTTTGGTTTTTGATTTGATTTTTTATTTTTGTTTTGATTGATTTTGTATTGGTTTTTGTGTGTTTTTGTTTTTTAGATCTACTCCTAGAAAACTAAGGAAAGATGAAATTATCACTATAGATAGGTAGTTTGTGTGCAACCTCTGTCAAGGAATGTGACACAAAAGATAAATATGGCTTCCTATAGGTAATATATGGGTGATAAGTGCTACTATAAGAATAATACCCCTGAGGAGGGACCATGCTATCTAAATCTTACTACTTGCCCAGTCAGGCTTTTGCTTCACACTCAATCGTGCTCGAATACAAACGATAGTTGGATTCCATAGATTATTAATCCCTATGGTCAAGGGGCATCTAAGCCTAACCTACCTTAGGATGCACCCAAAAGTAGGGGGCCTCTCGGTGATGAAGTCTAAGAAACCACTCATGGGGGCTACTATGGTGTTTATAGGGGTGAGCTAGAAGGAGGTGAAATCCAACGTCACTAGTCTCGATTGGGGGTTGGTGATGAAGGCCAACCTTACCAATGTTTAAGTGATACGTGGTGTGTGGTGGTCCTTTTATTTCTAAAACGAAAAACAAAGAGCATACAATTTATTCTAAAGAATGCTAATTATAAAGCATAATGCATCTATTTTTGCTACACATAGATTCTGTTAGGACCCTCCTAACATGTCCTAATACTTATATTATTTATTAATTATATTCTAGGGTCACAACCCTTCACTCTTACAACTATTAGACTAGGTATTTAAATGCAATACAAATATGATAATAAGGCATCATCGAACAAATATATTAATTAAGTCTATTGTGGGTTTTTCTACCTTACAATCAAAAAGCGATTCAATATAAAAACGATTCCTCATTCCGCACTATTTAGTTTCATACCATCTGGTATCAGAGCTTATTTTTCCAAGTTAGACTTACGGTCAGGCTACCACCAAATACGAGTCAATGAAAAGGATATTCCTAAGACGGCCTTTCGCACTCACGAAGGGCACTACGAATTCTTGGTGATGTCATTTGGCCTGACCAACGCTTCTTCTACCTTTCAAAGTCTAATGAATAAGGTATTTCACCCTTTTCTTCATAAATTTATATTAGTTTTCTTTGATGGCATTTTGATTTATAGCAAAACATGGGAAGAACTTCTGGACCATGTTAGACAAGCGTTCCAAATCTTGAAGGAAAATCAACTTTATGCAAAAATATCAAAGTGTTCCTTTGGAAAACAAGAAATTGAATACTTAGGGCATATTGTCTCAAAGGAAGGAGTTATGGTAGATCCTTCCAAAATTGAGGAGGTGAAAAATTGGCCTATTCCAAAAACCTTAAAAGCTCTACGTGGGTTTCTTGGACTAACGGGATATTATAGAAAATTTGTCCAAAATTATGGTAAAATCGCTGCTCCTCTAACAACATTACTTAAGAAAAATGCTTTCAAATGGTCATCTAAAGTGGATGAGGCCTTTATCACCTTAAAAATTGCAATGTGTACCACCCCTGTTCTAGCCATGCCCAACTTTTCTAAACCGTTCGTTATTGAAAGTGACGCTTCAGGAATAGGAATGGGAGCCGTACTCATGCAGGATGAAAGGCCTCTAGCTTTTATAAGCAAAGCATTTTCTCCTAAGAATTTAGCTCACTCTACGTATGAAAAAGAGATGTTGGCGATTGTCCATGCTATTCAACATTGGAGGCCTTACCTTATTGGCCAACATTTCATTATACGCACTGACCATCATAGCTTGAAGTATTTTTTGGAACAAAGGACTAATACCCTGGAACAAAAAAAATGGGTTACTAAACTTCTTGGCTATGATTATGAAATTACATATAAAAAGGGAAAGGACAACATGGCAGCCGATGCACTTTCTAGAAAATTTGAAGATATGCCTCAAGTCCATGCTCTTTTCTCCCTTATTCGTAAATGGGTAGATGAGGTGCATGAAGAATGGATAAATGATCCTACTATCCATGCCTTAATTCAACAACTTCAACATAATCCTAGTAGCAAACCTCCATACACTTCGAAGGACAATATATTAAGATACAAAGGGAGGATGGTCCTCACCCCCAATTCAACTTATCATGAAAAACTTCTTCATGAGTTACATACCTCACCCACTGTAGGCCACTCAGGGTTCTTAAAAACCTATAAAAGAGCCACTACATCCTTCTATTGGGTAGGAATGAAAAATTACATCAAAAACTTTGTAAAAGAATGTGAAGTTTGCCAAAGACAAAAGGGGGAGACCCTCGCTATTCCAGGATTACTTCAACCTCTTACTATACCCACCAAAACATGGTCAGATATTTCTATGGACTTTATTGGAGGATTACCAAAATCAGGAGGAA
This sequence comes from Wollemia nobilis, assembly GCA_028583015.1. Taxonomy (NCBI): domain Eukaryota; kingdom Viridiplantae; phylum Streptophyta; class Pinopsida; order Araucariales; family Araucariaceae; genus Wollemia; species Wollemia nobilis. Next base: position 12,554,087 of record JAQPPZ010017111.1, on the reverse strand, counting down.
AAACAACCATTTTCGTAGTCGTTGATCGTTTATCTAAATATGCTCATTTTTGCTTTGTGGCTCATCCTTATACCGCTAGCACTATAACCCACCTCTTCCTAGATAACATATTTAAATTACATGGTATGCCCTCCACAATTATTAGTGACCATGACCCAACTTTCACTAGTACTTTTTGGAAGGAATTGTTCAAATTACAAGGTACTCAACTTCGTATGAGCTTCACTTACCATCCTCAAACCGATGGCCAAACAGAAGTTGTAAATAAATGCTTGGAAACATACCTTCGATATTTTGTTTCTACTCAACCACTCCATTGGGTAAAGTGGCTTTCATTAGCGAAATGGTGGTATAACACTTCATACCATATGTCCATCAAAATAACTCCTTATGAAGCAATATATGGTCAAACACCACCATCCCTCACTTCCTATATTCTAGGGACTACAAAATTCCATGTGGTGGAAATGGAACTTGCTAATAGAGATGACATACTACGGATCCTAAAAGAGAACCTACACACCGCCCAACATCGCATGAAGTAGCAAGTCGATCAACATAGAAGTGAACGTAGTTTCCATGAGGGTGATATGGTTTTCTTACGTCTCCAACCTTACCGTCAATCCTCTCTTAAACAAAAAGGTTCTCAAAAGTTAGCACCCAAATTTTACGAGTCGTATAAAGTTCTCCAACGTATTGGGACCGTTGCTTACAAACTAGAGCTTCCTCCCTCTTCCAAACTTCACCCCGTATTTCATGTATCTTGCCTTAAGCTCGTAGTTGGAGCCCATATCACGACACAAACCACTCTCCTTGAATTCTTCGATATTGGAGTACTTCTAGTCGAGCCATAAGCTATCTTGGATCGTCGCTCGCGTCACCTTCGTACTCGCGATATCACGAAAGTTTTAATCCATTGGAAAGGTCTACCTTTAGAAGACACAACGTGGGAAAATTTTCAAGATATCCAACAACAATTTCCAAATTTCCAGCTTTGAGGACAAAGCTTCTTTAAGGGGGTGGCATGTTAGGACCCTCCTAACATGTCCTAATACTTTTATTATTTATTAATTATATTCTAGGGTCACAACCCTTCACTCTTACAACTATTAGACTAGGTATTTAAATGCAATCCAAATATGATAATAAGGCATCATCGAACAAATATATTAATTAAGTCTATTGTGGGTTTTTCTACCTTACAATCAAAAAGCGATTCAATATAAAAATGATTCCTCCTTCCGCACTATTTAGTTTCATACCAGATTCATCTTTTTATCAAATAGCAAATGCATCAAAAAAATAGAGAAACACAGAGACTGTCTTGACAGAAATGGTTGTAAAATAGGTACCATATCACCTTGAGATAATTATAGACCAGAGATCATCTCGACCTGAGATGGTCACTGTTTGATAGTTTTAAAACTGAAAATAAATAACATGCATGCAACTATATAATGTATATATATATATATATATATATATATATATATATATATATATATATATATATATTAGTTTTTTATCAAACATAAAATAAACTATACTAAAGAGTGAAAATGAAACCTCAATTCCTTTCATTAATTTTAATCCTTCCAGATCTACCACTAGTTTATCTTCGGTTGGATACCGTCTCACCTAAGACAGTTGTATAATAGGGGTCATCTGAGACAGCTAAGACATAAAGAGGTTATCTAAGACAATTTTGACTATGTACCTGTAAATCACCAAAACAAGCAGCAAAAAATCCACAAGGGGTCCCACCATGGTCAAAGAAAACATGATGCAAAACATGAAGAAAGAAGCCAAATGGTAATGGAATCCTATTGTATTAAACCTACATTGATTTCTTTAAAATGTTTTACATAATATCCCCTTTAGGGATTTTACCAATGATACAATTTTACAATAATATTCTTGGTGCAATCTACATGATTTTCATACCCATAAAAATAATTTTGAGCAGGTTTTCTTGAGACCGTCGCATGAGAGTGAGATTAAAATTCTTTCATTGTCCTGAATCTTGTAACTTGCATGCAATAAAAGACAAGGATGAATCAATAGCATCTACAGGGTCCACCAATATTGAACCCATATTAATCAATAGATAAAATAAAATAAAATGGATGCATGCATGAAATGATGGAAATCTATGCTACTGCAGAAGATAAAATGCATTTTAATGCTAAAAAGGACATGGACACAAGAATCTGACCTTAGGTGCAAAAAATAGTAAAAATAAGTCACCTAAATGTCACCATCTCGAGTGAGACAATCTCTATCTACAAACCATCTCAAGGCAAGATGATCATTGTCGCAGACCTGCAACTGTTAAAAACCAGGTGTGGGTAAGATTTGGATGATCCTGGGTGATTTTTATCGATGAATGGTTTACGAATATAAATATGAGTGTGTGGTTTCAAGCATCCCAAATTCATGGTATTTATCAAGCAAGGTTCATTGAGACAACATTAAGATTCACGTGGTAACCCATCATCATTGATTAAAAGTAGTGAGTATGCATGGTAAGATTTTTGTAGCACTTTGTTGCTTGATATTTGAAATTACGAATCTTTTAAACGAGGGGGGGGATCCTCCATTTTATAGCCCTCTTAGCATGTAGCTAAAAGGGACAAGTGGTAATTAAGGGTAGCCTGATTGCCACTTTAGAGGTGGTAGGGGTGACTACAGGTCATCAAGGGTGGTGACTATCTTGCATAGATATGGTCCTTTTATCGTTGCATGTTTTATTCCTTTTTAAATTAGTGTGTGTGCGACTATCTTACATAGATATGGTCATGACTTTGAGACCGTCTCGGGTGAGATGATCTCGTTTCCCATTGGGGAAAAGTACTCTTTTGCTGGGAAAAGGCATTAAATAGCCTTGAGGATGCCCTAGGTGGGTTAGATGGGTTAGAAGGAGATATTTTGGAGAGTCTCCTTATGATTACGCATTTTAGGTGGCTACAGGTGCAATGCTTATGCAAGAAGGTATTAGGCAGAAACATGGGAAAATCAACTTATGAGAAGGATATGATGGCGATCTTACATGTTTTCAACCAATGGAGACCTTATCTTATTGGGTGATATTTTTCCATCAAAATAGATAACCACAATCTTAAGTACTATCTTGAGAAACATGTATCTATGCTCAAACAACAAAAATGGGTTACCATACTACTAGGTTATGACTATGAAATCATTTATAATAAGGTCAAGGAAAATATATTTTTTGATGCACTATCCCATCAATATGAGAATCAGGGTATGTTATGTGCCATCTCTACTCCCTTACTCAATAGATCCATTAGATTCAATAAGAAGCGACCTAAGATTCCACCTTGCAATCCTTAATTCATCAACTTCAAACTAACATTGACTCTTTTCCAAGATATACATAGGATAGAAAACATCTATGATAGTGAAGTTAGCTTGTTATTCCTAAAAACTTACCACTTTGCAAGTCTATACTATAGGAAATGCTTAAATCTCCAACTTTAAGACATTCATGGTTCTTAAAGATATATAAATGAGCTAAACACAATTTTTTAGATAAAGATGAAAAATGATATCAAGATCTTTGTTTTAGAATGTGACACTTGCCAATGTGTTAAAGGTGAAAGTATTCACACATCGAGCACACACTCCAGCCTCCTCCTATTCTAGAGACTATCCATATGAATATTTGTATGGATTTTGTTGAAGGGTTCCCAAGTCTGGAGGTAAAACATTCATTTTCTTGGTGGTGGATTGTCTCTCTAAGTATGCTCATTTTTGTCCTCTAGCCACCCTTGCAAGGCCTCGACTATTGTCCAAATGTTTGTTGATTCCATTTTTTCCTTTATGGCATGTCCTAGTCCATCGTATCCAATCGTGACCCCATATTCACTAGTAATTTTTGATAGGAATTTTTCAAGCTACACAACACACAACTTAAGGTGAGATTGGCATACCATCCCTAGACCATGGACAAACTAAAATTGTCAACAAGTGCTTGGAAATTGACTTATTAGGTCAAATGGCTTCCTTTGGATGAGTGGTGGTATAATACTTCTTATCACTCCTCCACCAATATGATATAAATCAGTTTATGGACACCCTACACCATCACTTCTATCATACATTTTGGGTAGTCCCAAGGTTCAAGCAATGGATTCCACTCTCATGGAGCATGCACAACTACTTCAACATCTCAAAGTGAATTTAGTCATAACATAGAATCGTATGTGACAACAAGCAATAGTATATGCATCCTTACAATTTGGCCATAACATTGGAAATATGGTTTTCCTACGCTTACATTATTACAATCAATTATCATTAAAACTTTGTGGTAGTCAAAAGATAGCACTAAAATTCTATGGATTGTATAAAGTGCTCCAACAGATTGGCCCCATGGTCTACAAGCTAGAATTGTTGCCTTATTCTATGATACATCTAGTTTCCATGTCTCATATTTAAATAAGGTCCTTGGAAATTATATATATATCCAATCCACATTCCCTAGTTGGATGAGAAAGGCTCAAGCATCTTAGAACCTGCAAGTATTCTAGATTGACATGCACACACACTTCACAACTGCACTCTCATCTATGTTCTAGTACTATGGCATAAACTACAACCAGAAGATACCACCTAGGAGCCAGTACACCAATTACAGTAGTAGTTTTCTTACCTCACTCTTTGAGGACAAAGCTTTTTAAAGGGAAAAAGCATTTTAGGACCCTATCTTAATACAACCATTGTTATGTATTTGTGTATTGTTGGTATATATTGCACCTTGGGTGCCTAGTGTGTATGGGCCCATTATGATGTAACCTTTACTTTTATTATTAGTAAGAATTAGTAGCTTGGGTCCTCTCTGTCATGTGGTCCGATCCTTGAGCATTAGGGTTAGGATAAATAATAGTCTATATAAGGACATGGGTTTGAAGTAGAATGTATCTCATATTTTTCTCAAATTGTATCGAAGCTCTACTTCTAAGGAGGTTACCCCATTGAAGAGGCCTATGATATCTATTCTACTTGATTAATATAAGTTTATTATATTTCTAATGAACTATTTTCTTAAGCACTTATGTTATTTAATTTTCATGGTAATTTAGTTTATAAGCATTCCCATTAAATTTTGCATTTGCTATTGTAGTTTTGCTTATTTTTATTTGAAGGTTCCTAACACCCTTCTCAAACTTGCTTGCATAAATTATTGCACTTATTATGTATATTTCTAGTTGAGGTGGCCTAGGCCTTTTGGGCCTATAAGGAGAGAGAACATCATCAAGGTGATTTACTGCCCAGTCATGGAATTATTGTGAGGAATTTATCCTTTTCACTACCCAAGAGGATTGACCCCTAGGTGAGGAACATGGATATTGGACACTAGCATAATAGAAGAAAGATTGTGATGTACAATTATGTTTGCATGAAGTCAACTTAAATCATGCGACATTCAAATAGTCATATATGCAAGTATAATTCAATCCATATGAAGTCAAAATCAAATTATGTATGTGATCATATTACTAATAAATTTTATTATTTAGATGAACTCAAAATAAATCATGTTGTACACCCACTACTATGCATAACAGAAGAGAGAGAATAACCAAGTGCAACCATACCTAAATGAAGTACCATAAATTATATAACAAGAATTATTACATATTCATGCATGTAAAGAATGGATGTTCATCCTAATGATTATCCTATTAATATGTAGTCTTTATAAAACCATGTAGTTATACAATGAATTTATATCTTCATTAAATCCCATAAATCATGAAGTCATGTGGATAAAATGATTATATAAATCATAGCCTAGTCAAGTTTTTCTATACAATCTCTATGACTTGTACCACAAAGTGTAATTAGTTAAAAACATAAAGGCACATATCAATGCTTATCAGTATGCCTTCCTTTTTTATTCATATTGGGCTTGGATTTCAGTCCACTTGTATACCTTGATGAATTGGATTGTATTATAGTTTGCTTATAATTCATCCATGCCCCCTCTCTCTATGGGTGTGGGGGGAGGGAGATAGGTTCATACAATCATATACAAGTGTGTAAACAAGTTGACATATAAATCTTACAACCAACACTTGGTTACCATGCTAACAACATATTGCCATAACTATTGGTAAGTTCTAGACATAATTTTTTATTTTAACAACATACTTATGTATTAGTAACTCATGGTTGTAAATAATATATCAATAACAATTTATCACATTAATGTTTGCTTGTACAAAGTTAAACTTTCCAAGAGGGAACTCATTCATCTGAATATTAGTAAGACCAAGGCTTATTCTTTCTTTGTTGACATTACAAAAAAATTAACTTCATTTGAAATTTACCCAAGTCTCACACTTGAGTAGTACTACAAGCATCCACACTATGAGTGTTTGCATAGGCAAAGCCAAATTTACGATAAGGTAAATTACTCAACCAAAGTTGAACATGTTTTTGGGAATATTTGTTTGGATGCTACCCAAGTTCAAAATTTTGGCACCAAGAACAAATAATGATGGAAGATTATGTTTCTCTTTAAAACAAAACAAACCCTTCCCAACACAATTCTTTATGTTTGAATTACAATGCAAGAATCCAAAGGTTTCCTATTTGAAAGAGTTGATTTTTCTTTTAAAATAAAAGACAAACATTTAGGATACACATTAGATATGATATGAAGGTTCACAATGGTACTTGGTTGGTTGTGTCACAAAAGTTGAGACAAGAATACCATAATATTGTTGGTTGGGTGAAACATGCTAGTTGAGGCGAGGTTGCCAAATACTGTTGATATGCTTTGCACTCATAACTCTGTAAATCTCCTTTGTCTCTTGTCTTCTCTTATTATTTGTGTCTTTATCTTTGTCTTAACCTTCTCTTAAAGTATATTTAAATAAAAAATTTGTGAGCACATTACCGCCTCCAAAAACCCTTCCTTTTAACAAATAGCCACCTCTAAATGTAGAGCCATATTTTCTGAATTAACTCACAATTAAGGCTTGAACCCGATTCCTGCTCCTACAACTTTTTGGACTTGCGAATCAACCAAAATATACTAACTAATCATAAAATTAATGTTATTATTTTAAAATTATTAATAAAAACATATTATATATAGTTCTTGAGGTTTCTTTCTAACTTAAAAGTTTGTCCCAGAGGATAGGGTAATGGTTTGGGCCTTAGCTCTTCTTTGAAAGATCTAAGGTTCAAATCGTAGCATGGGTGAGTGTGTGAGAGGGTGTGTGTGGTGGTTGTGTGTTAAATTCTCTATTGATAAGCATAGCTTTCGGCTTGATAAGCATAGTTTTCGGCTTTATGAGAGGTCATGGTTGGAAGAAGACTACTGTTCAGCCTTGTGTGTTGGTCGTAGGGATTTCTCACACTAACCAAATATATATAGATTGGGTACATAGGGAAATAAGTAATGTCCCTTCATTTTCAACTACTCGTTACAGGGTCAACTCTTTGGAGAAGTCGTTGATCATAGGTTAAATCCTTGGAATTGCCACTGTAATCCTTACCTTGCCTCAATAAACATGACCTGGAGTGAGGGAGACCCCGATGGCTCAGGGTTGATACCGCCATCGTCAAATTGGCACGCACTCAATGGAATCAGGTCAAATTACTACCTTTGCCCCAACAAGGCTTGCCTCCAAGGTTTGAACCTGAGTCTCTTCTTGGTAAGTGCCTAAAACTTACCAATCCACCCAACCCTTGGGACTATTAAATTATGTTATATATTTTTTATTTTTTTATTTTATATTTTATATTTGGCTTTGGTTATTATCAGAAACCCTTATGACCGACGTATAGGGCTGAGCAGTCTTCTCCAATCATGACGCCTCCTAAAGTTAAGAGCTATAGTTATCAATAGTAAATTTAACACAAAGCCACTGCACACCCACCCCCTCACACACTTGCCCACGCCATGGTTGGAACCTTAGACCTCCCGAAAAGATATGTTATATTTAATTTCTTTACAGTAAATTATATTATAATATTTATCTCTAAAGTCAAATATGAAAATAAATGTTTGCCAATTATTAATACAAGGACATCAAAATTGAATACAAAAATACTTTAAAAATAAATTCATTAATAATTTTTTTTTTTAAATTTAAAAATAAAAATAATAAAAAAAAAATTCAAAAATTTAAATTTGAAAAAAACTAAAAAAAAATACATCAAACCTATCTTATATTAAAACTCTTAATCTTATATACTATTTTACTCTAACTTAAAATTATTTCATTTAAGTTATTTCATCAATATGAATCACACATTCCAATTGAACCCTTGCTAAAAGTTGGGCCGGTCCATGTTAAATGCATTAATAATTAGCCAATAAATTGACATTTCTGTGACAAATAATAAATGTTATTTGCATAATGAATTCTGTTTTTTATTTCACCCTTTTGTGCCACCCAAGGATTGGTCAATTTTTGCTTTAAAAAACGGTAAAGTTATCGTTGGGATTGGAAGAGGAAGTGAAATAAAAATTATGGGAAAGAATGGCCAAGGAAACTCCAGACCATCATAACCTACAAAATTTTCAATGTCCACGGCTTCCTTTTCTTAAAGGGAATGGACCGTTGAGAATGACTGATACGCAATGAATTCTATGTATTCAGAAGAATGAAAAACAATGTATTTTATTTTATCTATTTATTTTTAAAACTTTATTTTATATATTAAATTTTTTAATTTAAAAATATCATGGATTTATATGAGGCTATAGATTTTATAATCTCCCTTTAATCTATAAGATTAAGATTGAAAAAGCTTTAATCTAAAAAATAACTTATTAATTAGTATTTTTCATTGACTCGTTAAAGCCATTTTTATATTATAGTTTATCTTTACTTGTTTGAAATGTAACATGTTGTGTATATGATATTTATTATAAATATTTTTGTTTTTTAAGTTTTAAATTACTAATATTATAATATTTATTAATTTTATTGACAAGATTTAATAGATTTATTTTTTAGCTATATATTTATAGTTGATGGTTTTAGACTAAAAAAAGAATTTAGGAAGTTTTTAATAGTAAATTAAAAAATATCAGGGTTATATTATAAGTGTAGATGTAAATATGTAGTAGTTTGGTTACTATCATTGAATTTTAACAAGAAAATAGTTGTGGAGAATAATGAGAAATATGTAGTTCTAGGAGCAATAATGTAGATAAAAGAATTTTCATCAAATTTTCAAAAATTTGACTAACTGCATAAAGTGTTTATTCAAAGGAATGATTTGCACAAACCAAAATATAAAATTAAAATATTGATTGAAATGTAAATAGTCATTTCAAAAGGGTGAATCAGTCTTCAAAGTTTGAGTTCAAGTTAGGATGGCATGAGATTCAAGGAAATAACTTAAACAATGATATTTTATCTTCATATGGTGCCAATGAATGGTTAGAAGGCTACTAAAGGCATTTACTGACAATTTGGAGGTATGCAAATTTAGTAATGCATATATTTTGCTAAAGATGTCATTAAGCTAGAGAATTTACTAGGAGTCAAAATGTTTACCTCTAATTACTCTTAGGTGACTAATGTGTTATAAATAAGAGTTAAGGGCTCCATTGTTAACAATTTTAAGTAATTTATAAAAAATAGAGTTGCACTTTATGAGACCTTATTGTACTTATGAGATTAGTATGCCAATAATAGAAAAAATATGCATGACATCTATAGATTGATTATGTCATTTGAACTTTTGATTTATGGATTAATATTGTTTGTGGCAGTGCCCTCTCACTTTTTGTTAGTCTTTTCTTTCATTATGGTAAATTATGTGTAGATTGGATCACATTGATGTTATTCAATTCACTCCAAACGTGTTAATTGATCAACACTAATTTTTCTAAGGTGATGATTATATTTACTTTATTTCACTAACCCTTTTCCTTCTGGATTTACTTTCATGCATTTAGATTCATTTAGTTTAGCTAGATTAGTGAGGAGTCAACTTGAATATAGAGGTTAAAGAAGATACATCTTTTCCTTCCAATTGTTGAAATGTGACATTGCATGCATATACCTATACATGAGTTCAATAGTTTTTGGTATACCTAGTGGAACCAAAGACATGTTTTTTACAAGAATCAAGCCTATTCCATTTACATCTAATTTTTCATATCTATGCAAATCAACTTGGGCTTTCATAAAATTTGCTAAAGAGTTTATTTGTTAGGCTAATCCAAACATAACCTAGATTTGTTTTGTGATATCTACTTGCTATGATTTTAAATTGATTTATTTTAAGCTTTTGATCTATAAGTACTTTATGGGATGGTAACTTTGCTATCAAACTTAGCTAAATTTTCCAAATGTAGCATTACCTAATTAAAATTATAAATATTTTTCCATAAATCCTTAGATCAAGTCAATTTTTTCACATGCAAATTTTAACTAACTCTAGTTTGCAAGTCTAAAAAGACTAATTCATCCTTTCAACATTTTATTAAGTTTGTAAAAAGTGATTTACTTTTTCAATATTATGATTTGCTTTATAGTGAAAATCCTTCCAAGTTTAGAAAGAGTGATTTGCTCTTTTATAATTGTGATTCACATTTAGACTTGTTAAAAAGAATGTCTTCAAACTAAAAAAATATGCTTCACTCATTTTTCTATAAACCTTTGCAAGTTTTGAGACTTCCAATTTTTTTCTAACCTAGAAAACTATGATTTACTCCCCAATTAAAGGTGATTCACTCCTTTTTCAAAAAGAGAATTTCTCACCCAATGACATAGATTGTGAATTGCTCCCTTAGAAAAAGATAATTTATCGTAAAAGTGTGATTTGCTTCTTTTTATCAACAAAGAGAAAAATATGCTCAAGTAGGAAAAGGACAATCTACCTAAACAAAAAGTGGAAGTTGCTACTAAAATAGAGTGAATCTATTTTTTTTTTTTAATTTTGTTTTGAAATATTTTCAAGCTAATTTTCACTTTTTATAGGTGTAATCAAAATAAGGTAGAGGAATATGAATACAAGATTAAATATCAATAGTCTGGTAAAAGAAATCTAGCTAGTAAAATTCCTTGCATATAAAATAAAAGGTACCAAAGAAAAGAAACTACAACTACTATTTGGTATAAGAGTCAGATAATCTAATACAAACTCCTTTGTAGGAAGAATGATCAATGATTATTCTAATTGAAAGTGATATAAATTCAATCATAATACAAACTTCTTTGTAGGAAAAATGATCAATGATTATTCTAATTGAAATTTATGTAAATTCAATCATTTCCTACACATCCCTCATACCAATATGCCTAACCCTATTAATGCAAGTGAATCCTTGCTCTCCTATAGGTCAAACCTAATGGCCAAGACTTATCGATGACCATGCAACCTAGCCAAACCTAGACTACCGTAAGTCCTTTCACCTAGGCCATAATCATAAATCCTTTAGACAATATACCACCGATAAAATACTAATAATTCATAACCTACCTTAATAGATCTCATTACATCACAACCTATGTCAGTCTAGTTCCTAAACTGTCAATCTTAAGCATCAACTACTCCACCAACAAATGCATCAACCCAATAGACCATCCAAAGTTAGAAAGTTGGATCTAATCCAAAAGTTAACACTAATCAATCATAACTCTAACCAAGTCAATAGGTGAATGCCACAAATTCACAAATCATAAAAATTCAATCAAGAATCCAAGATTTACATAATCTATCAAAACAAGGCATGGGATAAGCATAATAGAATCAATCCAATCCCAAGACTATATAGTGTCAATTAACCCCACTAAACCCACATCCAAATAAAAATATTATAAAATTATCAATTTCCAGTAGGTCAACAAGGAGCTTTAAGGATTCAAAGCACTACCCATAATCAACCATCCCCTCATATTTAGCATTTATAAAATTTGCAACAAATCCTATAAAACTAACCATTTTTATAGTATTGCATAAATCCCATCACCAAAAAATTGTACCTAACCCATATTTAATGCAAAACATAAACCTCGCATGTGTATCCCAATATGTAGCTGGTTTAAAATCTAAACAAAAAATTTACTTCCTAATAAAATATACAAAAACCACAACTAATGGTCCCTCAAAGTCCTCAATTTATGCAAAATCAGCCTATTATCCAATATGTTCCATAACAACAATCATTCATTGGTACTCTATAATACCAAATACAATATGACCTATAGATGCCATATAGACAAAGACCTTATTGCTACTAAATACGGATATAAATAAGGTTATTAAATTAACTCCCAAATTGGACATACTAAAGGCCTTTGAATTTATTCTCCAATCCTTATTGTTGCATTGAAGTCCTTCCTAACCTTTGATGGAAATGGTAACAAAACAACTATGAATCATATCAATGAATTATCAAATCTAAAATTGATTTATTAGATCCAAGAGGAAGATGTTATGGTATGGTTTTTGGTATTCCCACTCACAGAAAAAACAACATTATGGTATTAAATATTGCTAGACAACTCAGTCAAAAATTAGGCTTCTATTGTTGAGATAATCATGAGGACACTTAACAATCTTGGGAATGCATATTCAGTTTTGTTTTAGTTATATGCTATTCAAAGGCACTTAGATGAAAATATACATGACTATAGCATGAGGTTCATGAGAACATTGCATATTATACCCAAAACATCAATATTTTAGATGAACAAGACTTGGTGTACTACATTAGAGGTTTATAATTGAATTTTCTCTTGATGGTTTGAAATGCAGTATTTAAAGAAGTAGCTTATGTTGAATATGCATTCATACAAGTAATAAAATTACCCTCTGCTTTATTGATATCCTACATTGTACATGTAGGTCAACCTCAAACTTCAAAATACAATATCCCCTACTATCAATCATGCCTATCCTAAACACTCAACATTAATAGGTATAAACTTACAAAAAATGCATAACTTGTGACTCCTCAAATTACTTCCTTTCCTACTACTATATTTGTGTATCTTTAAGCAAATGCTCCCTACATGGTACAAGTTCCATTGAATTTTAATCATAATTGCCAACACTATCTACATTGCCTCAATTATTTAATGAAATTTTTGCTCCCATATCCTAGAATCAAATTACTAGGTTAGAGGAGAATATGAATGACATGAGTAAAGCCATGAAAAGCTTAGCTAACTAGTGGATGTTCAAGATGAGACAAAGAATTAAATGGTAACAAATGAAAAAATAGTATTAAAGTTAGACTCCCTACATTACAAAATATTAAGCCCTCTGCCATTCTAGCAATTAAGTTGCTAAATAGCTACAAAATAATATGATGAATGTAAAGTAAAAAATAAATACTCTTTGGTGTTTCATCTATAATTCTAGACATAACCCAATAGAGTGTGCAATGACAATTCAAAATGCTCAAACAATGATATACAACCAACAATATCAAGCACAATAAGAAATAATGGAAGACCAACCAATAGTAGTTCAAAATACCTATGGCGTGTCAACCTATGAATCAAAATCTATCATGGTAGAATAGTCTAGCATAGTATAATAATCAATTTCGATCATATCCATTACATTTTCTAATTTCAAGATTCTTGAAGAACAAGGTGATTTTCCTTTTTAGGATCAAGTGGTATTGGCTAACTAGCAACAAGAGATTGCCATAAGAAGAAAAAGAGAAGCAATGGATGAAGAACATCAACCATCAACATCCCAAATAATCCTACAAAAGAAACTTGAGTTAGAGGAAGGTACTATTATTTTGAGAAGGGGACAATCATCACATCTTAAAAATAAAGGGCTAGTAGTTTCAAATTAGCCTATTGCATAGAATGTTGTTAAAAAACTAGAAAAACTTAGGTCCAACATATCAATGCTTCTAAAGCAAGTGGGTTTGAGGTTGAGAAAACTAAAGTAGGAGAACCAAATAAATAGGATGAACGAGAGAAATTACAAAATAAATATGAAATAACTTGAAATATCCATCATTGAATAATGAGGGATAAGTTGTTGCTACAAGACAATTCAAGAAAATTTTCCAATGTATTTGAGAGTAATATGACTAAATAAAAAATTAGCATTTCTAATGAATTGATAAAAACCCCATCTAAAGTAACATACTAGAGGCACTATCATTTCTTGAGCAAAGTTCTTTACTACAAGAAGCTCTTAAAGAGCAAGAGTGGGGTTATACTAAAATAAAACCATCTATGTAGAAGTAGGTATAGTTGAATTCAATTTAATGTTTGATGGTCTATATGATATTTAAGTAAATGTGGTGGAAATTCTAAATGCTTCAAAGCATAAATAACAAAACTAAAACCATTCTATATCACTCTAAAGATTGAAAATTACTACTGCACAGTGGTATAGTTTACGTAGGGGCTAACATGACTATTATACCTAAAGTTGTGTGTGTGAAGAAATGGAACTACCTTACACTGAAATAACTAGGGATCCAATTTAGATTGATAGTAAAAGAGGGAATGTTATAGAAATTTTGAAAGACCTAATAATGGCAATAACCAAATATCAAAAACTTTCGTCATCTAAGAGGTGATTATAATGGACCTTCCTCCTTACTTTGTAATATCATTGTCATGAGAATGGTCATAAAAATTATCAGTAGATGGATATCTAACAATGGATTATATCCGCATGAAATTCTCCAAGGATAAAAAGATCACCATGATTGATTATGAGTCTCCTTGTGATTATCTCTTGCATAAGACAGATAATAATAAAAGCATCAATTGAAAGGAGTTGCCAAAATTTATAAACAAATAATTGGATGCAAATGAGCTTGTTTTTAAATGAATAATTATTGGTATACTTTAGAAAGATGATAGTGGTGACCTAAAGGATATATTTGAAGAAACTAAGCTAAGGAATTATCTGGTATCTAGATCTTAATAAAATCATAATGATAACAAGCAAACAAGCTCAACAATCTAAAGGAATATGGATGATGTATTTCGATGGGATCAAAACTAAGAATGAGGCTTGTGTGGACATATAAATGATTGATTTGTAGCATTTAAGGTAGTTACACACAGATTGCTATTAAACTACACAAACTGTAGAATATGAAGCACTATGCTCTAGGATAAGAAAATAATAACAAATAGGATTATAAATTTGAATTTTTTTAGTGATTTAGAGCTCATGGTTAATCAAGCCAATCAATGTGTGCATCTAAAAACAAACATTTAAAAGTGTATGATAATTACTTAAAAGTTTTAACACATATGAAATTGCTATAGCTTCTAAGGAGCAAAATGCAAAGGTCGAAGAGTTAGCTTATCTAGCTGAAATATTTGACCTAACCATAGACATTAGAATTGGATAAAATACTTAAATGTGATCCTTGGACCTATTGGACTTGACAATTCCAACCATTGGTAACTATTTAATAATGATAAACAAATAATTAAATTTATAATCAAATATGCCCATCACATTGAGGGGCAGAATGAACACATAAATGCTATCAAGGATGAAGTAATCTAATAAAAACCCACCAGTTGCCTAGAGACCTAATGACCTTAGAGAATTTGTGTAACCCAAATTATAGCACCAATAAATCAAACATCAAGGTGTAGCCTTCATATTACCATCCCCATTGAGACTATTGAAGGTAAAAACTTGTTGCATTATTGATGATGTAACCCGGGTTCAATTCCCATGGTGGATGTGTATAAGAAGTATTTACTCAAAAAAAACTTTTTGATGGGAAAAGAATGCACAAAGAAAGAAGTTTGCATGTTCAAAGAGCTTTATGCAAATTGTGGTGATGTTATTGTCCAAGATATGAGGATCTTAAGGTTTATTATAGGAACATAATTGAACATAATCAACCTTGAGCCTGGGGCTAGGCTATTTCATTAAAATTAAATGCCAAATAATCCAAAGATAGGGTGTGTAATAAAGGAGATCCTTACACTAATTCAAGCATAGACCATATTTTCTATTAAGCACTCAATATGAGTAACTAATTTATTTTCTATGCACAACAAAATGGATTTATCTCTTTGTGTGAGTTTCAAAAATCTAAATAACACATCCCTAAGAGATCATTACCCATGGCCATTCATGGAATAAATATACAAAATGGTAAGACCACGTATGATATCATTGCTTAATGGTTTTTTGGGATATAACAAAATTTGTATCAAATATGATTATCAACATAAGATGATATGACCAATACTTTTTCTTATGAAAGAATATCATTCGCATTATCCAATGCAAGTACCACTTTTGAAAGGACAATTGATATAATGTTTATTAGACTAATTGATGAAATCATTCTCATATATCTAAGATGAAATAATTATATTTTACAAAAATAGGAACATACACATTAAGCATCTAGAATTTTTATAAAGGTGTAGAGAATACAAAATATCCTTAAGAAGTCCATTCTTTTGTCTAGGAAGGAAAACTACTAGGACATATGGTTTCAAAGGAAGAACTCATAATTGATCCATATTGCACCAAGGCCATAAAAGAGTTACTTCTAGCATCATTAGTTAAAGGGATTAGTTCTTCCAAGGATAGATACAACTTATAGCCAAATTGATTACCAATTTTATAAAATTGGTTAGGCCTATCACCAAAATGCTCAAGATAGATGCTAGTTTTACCTAGATCAAAGAAGGGAAATAATATTTCAAAGGACTCAAGTATATGATCTCTAATATCTAGTGCTACCTAACCTTGACTTCTCTTGGGATTTCAATTTTTCTTTTTTTGGCACTAGTGTAAGCATTGTAATAGTATTGAACCATAAGGAAAAAAAGAGAAGGAACCTCTCATATATTTTAGGAGTAAACATGTACACAATTATGAGGAGCAATACGTTTATTGAAAAACAACTATTTACAATGATAAAGGCATTAAGAAAATTTAGATATTACTTATCTCAGAGCAAAACAACCATTTTTTGTAGTGCATCCTACTATGATATTTGTTGTATTGCATGGTGAACTAAGAAAAAAAATGCTAAGCAGATTAAATTTTTGATATATAGATTAATCCTACCAAGTTGGTAAGAGGGTAAGATTTGAGATAGTCTTTCCATATATCATTCTAATGAACAAGAAAATGAATAAACTGGATCGATGAATGGCATGAGAAAATATATGATGATAGGATGTGTGCTAGAAAATTTGATGCCTAAAGAAAAAAACGTGGAATGCTATTGGCTATACCTGCTTGATGACATCCTATTTCATATTGGATACAACAAGATGCTTTTAAGGTGCATTAAAGAAATAAGAGTAAAACATCTATCAAGAGATCATCATGATGAAGGTGGTAATTATTTAGTTTAGATGACAGTGCATAAGATCCTACATGTAGTATGTTATTAGCCCACCATTTTTTCAAATTCTTTCCAATGGGTAAAAGAATGTAGAGCTTATTGTATGTTTGTGGGAAGAAGTTCAACAATGGGGTTTGGAATTCATAAAAAATACTAATCCCTTATCTAATGTAGGGCATGGTTGGGTCCTAACCAAAATAAATTTTTCACCAAGTGGACTAAAGCTATATTCTAGTAAAGTAATCAAAAAAAAAAAAATTATACAATTACTACACGATATCATCACTAGACAAGGGATCCCATTAACATTAATTATAAACAATGTCAATATATTTATTTGGGGAAATTTTGATATAATTTGCACTAGAACAAGGATTCATTCTAAAAGCATTATCCAACTATTATCCACTTGGAAATGGTTTGGCTAAGTCTATAAATAAGAACATTGTTAGAATACAAAAAAGGGCACTAGCTTAGTCTTAGTGATACTAAGATAGCAAGCTACAAAATGCCTTATGGGTAACCCCCAAGGCTTCTATTAGAACCTCACTATACAAACTTGTGTCTAAAAAGGAAGTAATGGTGTTAGTAAATATTAAGCTCCAAATGTCCCAATAGTTAATGTTGGAAAATATAAATATTTTTCCAATGCAAGCTAAAATAAATGACTATTTATCCATGGAAGAATAAAAAATAAAGCATTCAATAAATTTATTTATCATCAAATGACTATGAAGATATGATTTAATAAAAGGTTGGTAGATGTAAAATTTAAAAAAAAAAGAGACCTTGTACTCAAGAGAATGAAGTTAATATATGGTTGAGCAAATTTTGACTCTATACAATGAACCAAAATTGACAAAGTAATATATATTTACAACTTTGGAAGTAAACAGTTAAACGGCGCTAGTGGCATATTTATAAATATATTGGAGAATTACACGCCACCTAGCGTGTCCACAAACAAAACTATTCTGCCTTTTATTGTATAACAATGCTCATGCAAAGCCTCATCATACATAATACATAGCCAACCCATATAACACAACTAGGGGTTACAAAAGAGTTAGTAAATTTAATGGGAGCCCCCATCATTTAATAAATATGCAAAGTGTACCGTCTCATGACTCGTGGTCGAAAATTATTTTTGCTGACCTGTATTTGATTCTCTAAGCACTTAATTTTCAAGGATTTTCTTGTCTATTCCAATGGCGGCCAGGTTAGATTCCTCCAAATAGCTCGCGGTGGAATTTTATCAAGTTTAAATAAACTTATTTTTAATATATAAAAAATCAACAAGGTTTTCATAGAAAAATTATCACTATAATTATTTTTCTCATTAAATAATTAACTAATAATAATACTAATAAACCAAATAATTAACTTGTTATAATAATACCAATAAACCACTTTTAATCCGGAAAAAAAAATCCAATAGTGGTTCCCAAAGAGGGCCTACCGCTATAGTCAATCCAGCGTACATGTTTTAAAAAACATAAATAATAATGCTGGCTTGAATGCATATTATTGAACTGGAAAGGTACATCAATTTTTAGATAAATAGTAATTATTTAAATCAGGAAAATATGGTTTTCAGAGTGGTGTATTTTTATGGGATTCTTGATTCACTTTTTTAACTTTAATTTATAAAATTTTATAGTTATATTTTTGAAAATAAAATTTAACAAGTAAATTTTTATTTTTAAAAAGATTAAACAATTTTATATTTATAATACATTCAATTATTATTAGGTTAGTTTTTAACATTTGTTGTAAGATGTTACATAGTTTATGGTTTTACTTTCACCTTTATAGTAAAATATATAAAGGTCATCACCACGTAGTATTCATATATAACCACAACTTCTAATTAAATATAATTTGATATATACATTACTATAGTAATATGGTTTGAGTCTTTTTTCAAGTGATATTCACTACTAATTTTCGAACAAACTATCAATAAATTTTGATTTCAAATCTCATCCTTTTCAAAAAAAAAAAAAAAAATTGAAGCATTATCAATAATAAATAAGGTTACAATAGCTCTTAAAATAAAATATGCAAGACTTAATATAATTTATCATTTCAAACTTATCCCAAATCATAAGATCTTCTAAATAATTCATCCATCGTTATTTTTAAACATTTCATTAATTTGATGATACAAAACGGATGACATAAACATCCTATGTTTATGTCACTGTTTTTGCATATGTTCAAGAAGTACAATAGCATTCATGTGCAATAGTTCAAGCCATATATCTTTAATTACAATGTCTTTCACTATTTTTGCATATGTTCAAGAAGTACAATAGCATTCATGCGCAATAGTTCAAGCCATATATTTTTAATTACAATGTCTTTCACTATGTTATCACAACATTCACACATCCATTTATAAATTTCCAAGCACTATTATCTTTTATTCGTACAAATGTTAAAACCCATAATAACGTAGATGATAAAAGAAGTCAAAACATATTTATTTATGCAAATCCCTTTGATAGGACCTTATCCTAACACAACTGTTCGTATTTATTTGTCTATTATCGATGTATTATGTTATTGTGTAAGAACTAAGAAAGGTGAAACAATATATTTTGATAATTTTGTTCTCCCCAAGGTTTGAACTTGTATGTCTTTTTGGTAAGTGCTTGGCCAAACAAGCACTTAGCAATCCATTTGACCCTTTGGGGCATATTGGGCACCTAATATTTATGGGTCTATTATGATGTAACCTTTACTTATATTATAAGTACGAATTAGTAGCTCATGTCCCCTCTTTCATGTGGTCCAACCCTTGAGCATTAGGGTTAGGTTTAATAAGAGTTTATATAAGGACAAGGGTTTGGAGTAGAATGTATCTCATATTTTTCTCAAATTGTATCAGAGCTCTACTTCTAAGGAGGTTATCCCCTCAAAGAGGCTTGCGATATCTGTTCACTTGATTAATATAAGTTTGTTGTATTTTCAATAGGTTATTTTCTTAAACACTTCTATTATTTTATTTTCATTGGTCATTTAGTTTAGAAGCATTCCCATTAATTCTTGCATTGCTATTACAATTATGCCTATTCTTATTTGAAAGTTTCTAACAAGTGGTGCCAAAGCTCTTTCTAGGGTTGTATTCTGCAAAACAGTAACAATTCTTGTCCTTCCATCCATTTTTCTATTCTATAATTTTTTTATTCTACTCATTTTCCATTAAAGTATCTTTCCAAAAAATATATTTTTTCTATTTTTAGTGGATTAGGTTAGAAACCCTATGTTGGGGGTTTTAAAATATCACGGAGGAGTTGTTTTTGGCTAAGTTAGACTACCCATAAAACATTTTTTGAAGTGACGAGTGGTCAAACTCCAAAACCTAGGCCTTAGACAACACCTATATATAGCTATGAGCCCCCACATACCCTGGGGTATATAGGGACACCACCCAGGAATAGGGAGAAGTCTTCTCCCATAGGAAGATATTATTCGTTTGAGTATTGTGGTGCACCAATAAGTAGTTAACCCCAAAAAGTTACCCTTACAGTATCCTAAAAAATGGATAGTGTAGTTATGGGTAAGGTGGAACCCTCTATAGTTAGAGATCTAAAATATTAGGTTGACCACTGATTACAAATGAGATTGTATATCAAAGAGCCCACAAAATCAAACACACTTTGACTTAAGTTATCCATATTACAACCTTGTTTTAAGTCCTTTTCTAGTCAAAACCAAAACCAGATTTGAGAATACTATAGTAGAGATTACTCTAGTCACAATTTGATAGTATAGAGAATATTTAGTGTGATAGTATAAATAATATATAGTTTGGTAGTACCAAGAATATACAATCTAATAATACAAAGAATATGCAGTTGATAGTTAGAGTAGTTAGTTATCATTTGTCAGACTGATAAAGTAGAGAATAACTAGTCTAATATTCAAAGTAGTCATTTGTCAGTAATCTGCCAATGGAGCAATCAGTTGTCAATAGTAAAAAAAAAAGTACAAAAATACAAAATTCATCATTTTATGGTCCATTTTGATCCTTTCTTCAATATGATCGTTTTGACATATAAATATGATTAAAAAATTTGGAGACCCTAAGGTGACTAGTAATAACTAATGGTACTAGAGCTACCCGCTAGAGCAATTAGACAACCAAGTGAAACAAATTAAAAATCATCAGTCATAAATTGTTCAAGAATTATTCAAACTAGATAAATTGGATAAAATTGACAATCTTAAGAGTCATTTAATAGGCCTAAAAACAAAATCTAATATTTTGGAAGTACAATCACTAGCAAGCCAAGATGATAGTTCCAAGGGCAGAGCACAAATTACCTTACTAAGTTTGATAGACAATCAATCATGTTTGATAGACAATTTATATCAAAAATAATTTATGGATAATCAATCATGTTTGATAGACATAGTATCATAATTTACAAACAATAGTTTATGCATCATCAATCAAATAATTTGCTAGAAATATTATTTGCATCATCATTCATGTTTGAAATAGGGTCTCAAACAAAACACCAACAACAAGTTTATGCATCTTTGTTCAAGTTTGAATGAGGCGTCAAATAAAATTACCAGCAACAAGTTTATGTAATCATCCATAAAATTTCATTGAAAAACATGCTCAACATTCAAAACTTTTATCAAATATAATATCATAAAATTGTTTTTCATATAATGCAAGCTACAACTAGTATCCTACTATGAAGAACTTTATATAATGTCTCCTTAACAATTTAAACAAGGAACAAAAGCAAACATTTAAAGCTTCTACAACAAACAAAATCATAACAAAAAATGGTCTAAGCAAAGGGAGGGTCTCTCTTTATTCTCAAAGGGTTTAACACTTGTGGAACCAACTTCTATGTGTCCCACCCACCCTACTAGCACCTAACTCAATGCATGAAGTCGATTCATTGGTGCCAACTCCCTGGGTAGAATAACTTTTATTGCACACTAGGAAATTTGGGTTTGCAACACACCAAGACTCTTATAAGTAGTGCATTGGATGAGGCTAAAATCCCTAAAGGTTAAGGTTTATCTACATGAAGCCAAAATTTGCTTATTAAAAAGCTCCATTCACTCTTTGTTCAAGTTTTGAACTTGGGTCTCAAAAATATTTAATCACATTAATATTTGCTTGTACAAAGTTAAACTTGCCAAGAGGGAACATATTCATCTAGAGATTACTAAGGCCAAGGCTTATTCTCTTTAAGGGTGACATTACAAAAAATTAAGCTTCATTTGGAAATTACTCAATTTCCGCACTTGTGTATTAAAAGCACCCATATAATGAGTGTTTATATAGGCGAAGCCAAATTTACAAAAAGGTACCCAGGTGTTGTAGGTGAGTTGGAGAGGAGAGGGCAATCCTCCAAGGGAGGTCTCAGGTTCGAATCTCCACCCTACCAAAAAGCTGAATTGGGTACCCAAAATCCAATTGATAATGTTGGTGCGGGCAAGGTCGGGTGCGACTCCCGGGTAACTTTGACGGTATAGAACCCCCTATTCGTGGTATCTCAGACCAAGGTGGCCCCGCAAGAGGTTTTTCGCTTAAAAAAAAAAAAAAAAAAAATTACAAAAAGGTAAACTACTCAACCAAAGTTGAACATGCTTTTGGGAAGATTTGTTTGGATGCTACCCAAATTCAAAATTTGGACATCAAGCACAACTAATAATAGAAGAACCCGTTTCTCTTTAAAACCAAAAAAAAAAAAAAAAAAAAACCCTTCCCAAACAATTCCTATGTTTGAATTACAACATAAGAATCCATAGGTTTACTAATTGGAGGAGTTTGCTTATATTTTAAAGAGAAACACATAAACATTTAGAATACACATTAGATTTGAAAAAAATGTTCACAATGGTACTTGGTTGGTTGTGTCATGCGAGCTGAGGTGAGAATACAATGACGTTGCTAGTTGGCTAAGACGTGTTATGCAAGTTGATACGAGAATGCCATAATGATGCTAGTTGGCTAAGATATGCTATTCAAGCTGGAACAAAAATACCATGACTCTGCTAGTTGGCTAAGATGTGTTAGGTGAGGCAAGGTTGTCAAAAACTATTGATATTCCTTAAGGAACTTTGCACTTCCATGCTTCCCACTCATAACTTTGCAAATCTCCTTGGTTTCTTATCTTTGTCATTTTCTCGTGTCTTTCTGATTGTCTTAACCTTTTCCCAAGATGAGTTTAAATAATAAATTTGTTATGAGTTTAAATAATAAATTTGTTAACATATTTCCACCTCTAATATTGTTCCTTTTCACACATAGCTCCCTCTAAATTTAGAGCCCTCTTTCCTTGAATTGACTCACAATCACGACTTGAACCCAGTTTCTCATCTTAATATTTTTTGTACTTGCAAGTCAACCTATATATATACTTACTAATCTTAAAATTAAGATAATTATTTTAAAATATTAATTAAATATTTTATATTTAGTTTATTTACAATACATGGTCCATTTCACATTATAGTATAATGTCTATCCAAAATAAAAATACAGTTTATAATAACAATATTGTGGAGTTATTCTCCAGAACCGCTGAGTTTTCCGTTGGGCAAGTTTTTCTCATTTCCTACTGGTTTTCTCGCGAGGCGGGATTCATTTGGTAGAGGTTTTTGCTGCTTCTCGCTGGGCGGGATCTACACTGGGATGGATTTCAGCTGCTTCTCGCTGGGCGGGATTCACTCTTTCGTGGTTTTTCGACTGCTTCCCTCTAGGCGGGATTTTTATTATAATGGTTTTTTTCTGCTTCCTACTGGGCGGGATTTATACGATGGCGGTTTTCAGCTGCTCCCTGCTGGGCGGGATCTTCAAACTTAACCTTCCTTTGAAATTGGTGGTTTCCCGCTGGGTGAAATTGTTCAAATTTACCTATTCCCGCTAGGCGGAATTTCTGTTTGTTTTTCATTTTCAGGGTATTGGTGCCTTGGGCCCATAATTTTGTTTTAATGGCTTATTCTCTACATGTTATTTCCAACTCTTATGTAATCAGGTTTTGGGATCCTAGTTAAAACCCGTTGTAAATACAATATCTACTTATCAAAAAACAATATTGTGGAGTCAAACCTGAAAATAAATATTTTTTTATTACGTCGATAGGCATCCTACAATGGTAACCAAGAAGGTCAGCCATGCCGTAAACAATATTAATATTTTATTAAAAAATCCGACATTAAGAAAATTATCAAAATATCTATCACACCCCCAAGAAATGAGATAGGTGCCTTGAGATTGATAACTCTCGGCGTTTAAAAATAAATAAATAAATAAATAAATAAATAAATATATATATATATATATATATATATATATATATATATTTGGTAATTATTATAATAGATTAACAGTGGGTTTTTATAGAGGATCCCAAAACCTTATATACAAAATCAGCCTTGCTAAATGGTGCTTCGTGCCTCTTGGCTGGATGAATAAACCTGTATGCAGAAAAAACAAAAAGCTGCTAATTGCCCGAGGGCTACAAGGAGGCATTTTTGCCTGATTATCCTGGAAACTATGGCCAATATAAAAACTGGACCATTGGAAAGCAGAAAAAGACAGCCAAGAAAACTACAAAAAATCTCCCTTATCAGGGAAATAACTTTCCACATTTCTGCTTTCTCCGAGGCAGAATTCGAAGCAAACACGATGAATAGGATCCAAGAAAAAATGATGGCTTGGGACTGAAACAAAAAGTTGAAAGTCCTGCTGGAAGATGAAAAGAAGCTGCCCTCAACACTCTCTGGGTCCCAAAGAACCATGAGCCCGCTCGTCGTTCCCACCGCAGGTTCTCACATCCAGGATGACTTTCATCTGTACGGTTTGAGGTTCTTCCTACCTCCCTTTCCCTGCTGGAGGGGAGGTTTTGGGATAAGCGCGTCACCCATCAAAGAATCAGAGTCATCCTGAAACAACAACCGTTGGGTGCCATTTGCGACATCAGCCACAGTTTCCTTGTCTCTCTTTTCCTTGTTGGGGGGACGGCCCTGCTTCCTATTACCACCAAAATCCACCCCTTGCGTTCGACTCCTCGTAATTCGAGGGCTAATATTACCAGGCTGGTAACCTCTTCTTCCCAGCAGGTAATCTTCCAATATCTTTTGTGCCTCGGGAGAGTGCCGGTCAAAAATTTCGGGCGAATCTGCCAGTGTGGTGATAAGGGGGGGGCCTGTTCCTTTTCCCCCTGTGGTCCTAGTTGGGAGCGTCCACCGCACAGCTCGGAGTCCGGTTGAATGGTGATTTCCTCATCTGGTAAGGAGGATTCGAGATGGTCTCTGGATGGACCTGGAGATTCATGGTCTTTCGCAACAGGGTGCTTCGTCTGACCTTCACCGTGCTCCAGAGGGTTGCAGGGATCCCGCTTCTTCTTCCCTGGCTTTTGAAGAGGACAATTGGACTGAAGATGCCCTTGAGAACTACACTGGGGGCAGAAAGCTGGTCTGTTCTCATAAACAATAGCTTGCTTGTGTAGAAAAGAACCCTCAGACCGCAGAGTAATGGAGGAAGGGAGGTCCGTCTCCAAGTCCGCCAAAACACAGAACCGAGCTTGGACAAATCTTGTTCGAGCCCTGGTGGGAGGGTCTATAGTGACCAACTCCCCGATGGATCGAGCAATTCCTCTGATTACATTTTCATGCCAGCCGAAAAGGGGGAGACTCGGGAGCCTAACCCATATTGGAGCAATGTTGATATTCTGGGTATCGGGGTTAAAGTCCAAACCCCACTTCCTTAGAAAGAGACTCCTACGGCCCAAGAACCAAGGCCCTCCAGCCAGGATTTTACAGTAGTCCTCCCTGTTGCTCAGTCTAATCGCGAAAAAGCCCCGGGTTAGGGCAGCCAGCTCCAAGTGACCAGAGGTCCGCCATTTTCTAGACGCCCACTTGCGGATGGTCTCCATGTCGGGACGACCACCAATAAACTTACCGATGAGGGTAAATTTTTCGAATTCCACAAAGCTTGAGAGAATTTTCGTCGGGATGTCCAACTCGTTCCCGGACGAAAATAGCTCCTTGGTGGAGAGCCCACTTAGGGTTTCAGAAGCCGCTGCCAGAGCATACGACTTTCGAGGTCCATCTCCCCGTTTTTCTGGTGGATCCTCGGCGTCCCCAGACTCTGCTTGCCCTCCCTCCACCCTGTCGTGCCCCTGGTTCGACCTGCTGGCGCTCCCGTGCTCTCCCAAACCAGCCTTCCCGCCCACCGTCATCCCTCCACCTTCGAAAAAACCCTTCTGCATCGTCAAAACCCTAAAAACTGTCCTTCCATGCCGAATCATATATATATATATATAAGCTAGTTGTTAATACGAGGACATCATAATTGTGCATGAAAACAATATAAATGAAAGCTCATTAATGAAACCTTTTAAAGAATTGAAAATAGAAATAAACTTCTCATTAAATCAACTGCATAAGAAACAAACACAATCCATAGAATAAGGTCCAAAGTTTGAAAAAAAAAAAACCAAAAAAATGTACATAAAATCCCATCTTATATTAAAACTCTTATCCTATAAACTTTTTTCATCTCTAAACATTTAAAATCATTTCAAATCCCACATCCAAATTGGAACCCTTTGCTAAAAGTTGGGTTAGTTAGGGGTTAGGGTACCAGGACCGAGACCCCTCATAAAAACCTGTGTGAATTAATTGAAAAAAAACCCAAGGATTAGGTGGATTGGTAAGTGCGGGTGTGGTTGGGCACTTACCAAGAAGAGACCTAGGTTCAAACTTTGGGGAAGCCAACCCTTTGCAAAGGTAATAGTCTACTCCAAATCCTCTGAGTATGCGTCAGATCAACGTCAGATCAACGATGACGATACGAGCAACTGGTGGTCTCGGGTCAACAAGAACAAGATAGATAGGTTAATTGGAAGCAATCCATATGGTTTGAACTCTGCGCTGACCAATTACTAAATATAGTGGTTGTAACCAACTCTCCTATGTAATAAAAAAAAATTGGGTCGGTCCATATATTGAAAACATTATTGTCGCTAAATGTATTAACAATTAGCCACTCCCGTGACATTTGTGTAAGTAATAAATGATATATTATTATTATTTTATACATAGGGAATCCGTTATATTCATTGTCCTTTTTTACTATTAAGCATGTTTAAATCTTGGGCTGCCTTCTATAACCCCTATGCCGCCTCGTTGTTGTTGATCCAAGGGGACCATCGGTGACTCGGGATTGTTGTTGACTTGACGTAAGAGGTACCACTGGTGACTCGGGATTGACATACACTCAACGGAGTTGGGTTGAACTACTACCTTTGTCCCATCGATGGCTCGGGATTGTTGTTGACTCGACGTAAGGGGTACCACTGGTGACTCGGGATTGACATACACTCAACGGAGTCGGGTTGAACTACTACCTTTGTACAAACAGACATGCCTTCAAAATTTGAACCTAAATTTTTTTTAATAAACATCATAACTTACTACTGATCCACTTAATTTTTTTTTTAAATATAAATGTGGTCCTTCTCCCCTTAATCACATGTTATTTGTATTATGAATTCTGCTTTTTATTTCAAACTTTTGTGCGACCCACGAATTGGTCAATTTTTGCTTTAAATGTCGGTAAAGTGATCACTGGAATTGGGAATTGGAAGTAAAAGTAAAATTTTAGGAAAAAACGAACGACGAAAATCCAGACCATCATCACAAAATTTTCAAAGTCGACGACCTCCTTTCCTTAGGGAATGGACCGGTGAAAATGACTCGTACTCAATGAATTCCATGTATTCAAAAGAACGAAGAAAATATTTGCATTGAGATGACCATCTTCGTTATCCTTGTCTCCTCAATAATTCTATAAATTATATGGAAAGCGTTGGTGCGGTCAGAAAACGTAAAAGGAACTTACAAAATTTAAAATATATAAAATATTTAATGGTTATAAAATATAGTAAGTTAATAGGTTATGATTTAATTGTTGAAAGAGGATGTAATTTATTTTAAGGTTTAAATTTTATCGTAATTAAGTTGATGTAAAAGAAGAGAGAAACCTTTTTAAAAACCTTATAGACAAGAATGCCACTTGTATTGTCGGTGATGTGATTAGGTTTAATCACCACGGCTGATGTTTATAAGAAGTATTATTAAAAAAAAAAACCTACTTTAAAAATATGTAACAATAAAATAAAATAAAATAGTTTTTAAAGTTGATAAGGTTAAAGGTTATACGAAATAATTTTTGTGGAGGATGTTAATTTTTTTATAATAAGCTATATGTGGCTTTTATTAGGGACCATTTCCATTAAAAGAACAAAATATTATATTGTTTTCATTATATATTTAGCAAGTTAATTAAAACATACTTAACTTTTACTTTTTTATCAAAGATATTTTTCATTTGTCTTTCTAGCAAAGATATTCTCCATCTTTCTTAAATTGTTAAGTTTTCATAATCAAATGCCTTCCAAAATTTAAATTTTGTCGAGATGAAATTCAACATTGCGAATAGCTAAAATATTTGATGCCCAACTTCTATGTTTATAAATATCTTGTCTATAACAACCTCACATTTTCTTAATACTTTTTAGGGTTCTTATTTATTCTTTTAATATTCCAAAATATTATTTTTATTATTATTTTTTTGTTTTTATGTGGGTTTAGCCCTATTTCTTGTTAGCAATTGAGATATATGCTTTTGTTTTTATGTGGGTTTAGCCCTATTTCTTGTTAGCCCTATTTTTTTTGTATTGAGATAGAAACAATTAAGAAGCTTGTAATATGGGTTAGACTTTTGGAATCCATATCAGCTTATAAATAAGGAAGTTTTGAAGAATATTGGAAATGCCCTAGGGGAATTCATCATGGAAGGTCTAACTACTAAGGAGCGAAATCATGCTATATATACTTGAATATGTGTTGTTATGGATATTTCAAAATCTTTACCAAAATCTATTAAGATTAAATATGAATCAAGAGAATGGGATCAACAAGTAGATTATGAAAATATTGCATTTCATTACCACAATTATTATGAGATTGGACACATGGCAAGAGTTTGCAAAGTGAAAACTATGAAGAAAGAGAAAAAATTCTAGCAATGAGATAAACTTCAAGATAATGCAAGGAAGTCATAGAGTAATAGAAACTAGATCAAATCAAATGCCTTCCAAAATTTAAATTTTGTCGAGATGAAATTCAACATTGCGAATAGCTAAAATATTTGATGCCCAACTTCTATGTTTATAAATATCTTGTCTATAACAACCTCACATTTTCTTAATACTTTTTAGGGTTCTTATTTATTCTTCTAATATTCCAAAATATTATTTTTATTATTATTTTTTTGTTTTTATGTGGGTTTAGCCCTATTTCTTGTTAGCAATTGAGATATATATATATATATATATATATATATATATATATATATATATATATATATATATATATATATATAAGCTAGTTGTTAATACGAGGACATCATAATTGTGCATGAAAACAATATAAATGAAAACTCATTAATGAAACCTTTTAAAGAATTGAAAATAGAAATAAACTTCTCATTAAATCAACTGCATAAGAAACAAACACAATCTAGAATAAGGTCCAAAGTTTGAAAAAAAAAAAACCAAAAAAATGTACATAAAATCCCATCTTATATTAAAACTCTTATCCTATAAACTTTTTTCATCTCTAAACATTTAAAATCATTTCAAATCCCACATCCAAATTGGAACCCTTTGCTAAAAGTTGGGTTAGTTAGGGGTTAGGGTACCAGGACCGAGACTCCTCATAAAAACCTGTGTGAATTAATTGAAAAAAAACCCAAGGATTAGGTGGATTGGTAAGTGCAGGTGTGGTTGGGCACTTACCAAGAAGAGACCTAGGTTCAAACTTTGGGGAAGCCAACCCTTTGCAAAGGTAATAGTCTACTCCAAATCCTCTGAGTATGCGTCAGATCAACGATGACGATACGAGCAACTGGTGGTCTCGGGTCAACAAGAATAAGATAGATAGGTTTATTGGAAGCAATCCATATGGTTTGAACTTTGCGCTGACCAATTACTAAATATAGTGGTTGTAACCAACTCTCCTATGTAATAAAAAAATTGGGTCGGTCCATATATTGAAAACATTATTGTCGCTAAATGTATTAACAATTAGCCACTCCCGTGACATTTGTGTAAGTAATAAATGATATATTATTATTATTTTATACATAGGGAATCCGTTATATTCATTGTCCTTTTTTACTATTAAGCATGTTTAAATCTTGGACTGCCTTCTATAACCCCTATGCCGCCTCGTTGTTGTTGATCCAAGGGGACCATCGGTGACTCGGGATTGTTGTTGACTTGACGTAAGAGGTACCACTGGTGACTCGGGATTGACATACACTCAACGGAGTTGGGTTGAACTACTACCTTTGTCCCATCGATGGCTCGGGATTGTTGTTGACTCGACGTAAGGGGTACCACTGGTGACTCGGGATTGACATACACTCAACGGAGTCGGGTTGAACTACTACCTTTGTACATACAGACATGCCTTCAAAATTTGAACCTAAATCTTTTTTAATAAACATCATAACTTACTACTGATCCACTTAATTTTTTTTTTAAATATAAATGTGGTCCTTCTCCCCTTAATCACATGTTATTTGTATTATGAATTATGCTTTTTATTTCAAACTTTTGTGCGACCCACGAATTGGTCAATTTTTGCTTTAAATGTCGGTAAAGTGATCACTGGAATTGGGAATTGGAAGTAAAAGTAAAATTTTAGGAAAAAACGGACGACGAAAATCCAGACCATCACAAAATTTTCAAAGTCGACGACCTCCTTTCCTTAGGGAATGGACCGGTGAAAATGACTCGTACTCAATGAATTCCATGTATTCAAAAGAACGAAGAAAATATTTGCATTGAGATGACCATCTTCGTTATCCTTGTCTCCTCAATAATTCTATATATTATATGGAAAGCGTTGGTGCGGTCAGAAAACGTAAAAGGAACTTACAAAATTTAAAATATATAAAATATTTAATGGTTATAAAATATAGTAAGTTAATAGGTTATGATTTAATTGTTGAAAGAGGATGTAATTTATTTTAAGGTTTAAATTTTATCGTAATTAAGTTGATGTAAAAGAAGAGAGAAACCTTTTTAAAAACCTTACAGACAAGAATGCCACTTGTATTGTCGGTGATGTGATTAGGTTTAATCACCACGGCTGATGTTTATAAGAAGTATTATTAAAAAAAAAAACCTACTTTAAAAATATGTAACAATAAAATAAAATAAAATAGTTTTTAAAGTTGATAAGGTTAAAGGTTATACGAAATAATTTTTGTGGAGGATGTTAATTTTTTTATAATAAGCTATATGTGGCTTTTATTAGGGACCATTTCCATTAAAAGAACAAAATATTATATTGTTTTCATTATATATTTAGCAAGTTAATTAAAACATACTTAACTTTTACCTTTTTATCAAAGATATTTTTTATTTGTCTTTCTAGCAAAGATATTCTCCATCTTTCTTAAATTGCTAAGTTTTCATAATCAAATGCCTTCCAAAATTTAAATTTTGTCGAGATGAAATTCAACATTGCGAATAGCTAAAATATTTGATGCCCAACTTCTATGTTTATAAATATCTTGTCTATAACAACCTCACATTTTCTTAATACTTTTTAGGGTTCTTATTTATTCTTCTAATATTCCAAAATATTATTTTTATTATTATTTTTTTGTTTTTATGTGGGTTTAGCCCTATTTCTTGTTAGCAATTGAAATATATGCTTTTGTTTTTCCATATCAATATTCTTTGGGTTTTTCAAACCCCACGCAGTATGAGGGGGATAGGACCCCTCATAAAACCTGTGTAAACTCATTGAAAAAAATATTCTTTTATTTTTTTTCTCTTTGCTTTTGCTTCTTGGGTCTTTCTTTCTTTTTTTCATTCTTGACAATACTTTCATCTTCATCAATCTCTTCAATCTTCTTACACTTCTCATAGTAAGACTTATCATCTTTAGGTTTACCTTGTTATGAAGGATCTGAAGTGCAAGGAATAACCTCAAAAGCACAATCTTCTTTATGTTGCCCCAAAAACCCTAAAGTGCAAGGATGTGTAAGGATGCTCTTATGTAGCAATTATCTTTTTATTATGCCTTAAAACCTAAATTGTTATGGGTTTTCTCCATCCTCATTTCTTTAATATATCGCTCTTGAAACCTTAAAGTGCAAGGGATAACATCTTCACCCCTTTCATTTATATTACCTCGAGAGGATTTTATACTCCTTGAGGAAAATGAAGATGATTTACCTAGAATAAAATTGACCTCTTTTGTCATCTTTGTTTTAGGATTTCTGTCCACATCTTCTTTTGCACCTTTAATTCCTTTTGAACTTATCAAATGATATTGTAGATAGACTTTCTTTGCCTCTTTTTTTCGAGTGGAATACTGTAGATAGGATTTCTTTACCTCTTCTTTTGAAGTGGAATACTGTAGATAGAATTTCTTTACCTCTTCTTTCGAAGTGGAATACTGTAGATAGGCTTTCTTTGCATCTTCTTTTGAAGTGAAATACTATAGATAGGCTTTCTTCACCTCTTATTTCATAGTGGAATATCCTTGATTTGATCTAGTTTCTATTACTCTATGACTTCCTTGCATTATATTGAAGTTTATCTCATTGCTAGAATTTTTTCTCTTTCTTCATAGTTTTCACTTTGCAAACTCTTGCCATGTGTCCAATCTCATAATAATTTGTGGTAATGAAATGCAATATTTTCATAATCTACTTGTTGATCCCATTCTCTCGATTCATATTTAATCTTAATAGATTTTGGTAAAGATTTTGAAATATCCATAACAACACATATTCAAGTATATATAGCATGATTTCGCTCCTTAGTAGTTAGACCTTCCATGATGAATTCCCCTAGGGCATTTCCAATATTCTTCAAAACTTCCTTATTTATAAGCTGATATGGATTCCAAAAGTCTAACCCATATTGCAAGCTTCTTAATTGTTTCTATCTCAATACAAAAAAAATCATTCCATGGTCTCAAATAAAGTGCATCTTTTCCCCTAAACTGTGGGCCACCAACCATTATTTTATCCCTAATTTTTGAATTGGAAAGGATGATGAGGAAAAAACCTATAGGAAGAAAAGTCATAGAGTAATTTGAATTTGAACCCCACTTCCACCTGATCCAATTTTGATCTCCAAAAATCTTGGCCATGATCTATGGAACTTACATACTAACCCTCTAGTTTTAATAACCATTATATCATGCTCAATAATCTTATCCTTGATACTTACTTGTGATGTAACATTTGCTACCTAGATCGAACTTACCATGTATTTGCTCTTTTGCTTATCTCCAACTTGGGCCTCCATACTTCCAACTAGGGTATTCTAAATTTCCATTAGGGATTTCAAATATGAATTTCCTTCCATACTAGCTAATGGGGATCACTCTTAGCTTGCACTCCCTCTTGGCTCACACTCCCTCTTGGATTGCACTCCCTCTTGGCTCACACTCCCTCTTGGATTGCACTCCCTCTTGGCTTGCACTCGCTCCTAGCTTACACTCTCTCCTACCTCGCACTCACTCCTGGATTGCACTCCCTCTTGGCATGCAATAACCCCCATCTCTTCTTTTTTTGGTGTTCCTTCCCTTCAAAAATTTTCTAGAAACAATGTTCCATGTATTTTTGGTAAGGGTTTGAAGTATTGATGCATTTTGGATAAACCCGTCGCTCTTTTGCCATGATTGAATCTCAGTTTACACTCCCTCTTAGCTCAAACTTCCTCCTAGCTCGCAGTCCCTCTTGGCTCACACTTCTTAAAGGATGTTATTTATTTAATATATAATTATCCAATCATATTTTGGTTGTTGAAGTATAATATAGGGTTTTATTGTATATAATTCAAACCTTAAAGTTTTATTTAAGTTTTAATAACTCTACACTTTGGCCACTCAAATTACATAATTTTAAAAAGACACAACATCAAAACTTCTCATAACGTCACCCATGTCAATACTACTTTAACCCAAACATACTTAAATATAAAATCCTAATGAGATCTGGTACACTCATTCTGGTATGATTGCCCATGCCACTTGTCGTCTATCTTGATTTTCTTGCCAATTCCACCCTTTATTTACATATATTTATATATATTTAATATTAATATTTTATATATTATATTATATATATAATAAATATATATTTATATAAGTGAATTAATCCCAACCATCCAATTTCATTTAATCATATCCATTCATTTACATTAATCCATGCCACACCCTAGATTTAATATCCATCCTTATGCTTTTATCTCAGCCACATGATTAGTGTCGTTGAAACCCTAAGTATGCCCCAGGTTGGATTATTATTGATGGCTCAATCCCTAGAAAATCCTAAACATTTCCTACCCTAAATCTTGAGAACCTAAGTCCTCAACCATTCATACCTGAGTCCCTTGGAACATCCGAGCACCCTTGACTTTCGTCCACATCTGCCATAGCCCTCGTATCCATCGTTGCATCCCTCACCCAACCAAATTTGCTTATGCAGACTTTCTTATCAGTCGTAGAATGCCTTCGAGCGCTTCCTATCATTCCTGAGCGCCTATGGGCGCTTCCTTCCTAGTCGTCGAACTCCTTCAGGCACTTCCTATCATTATCGAGTACTTTTGGGTGCTTCCTTCCCCACCACCAAGTACCTCTAGGTGCCTTTTGCCATCACTAAGTGCCCATGATCGTTTCCTACAGTCGCCAAGCACCTGCAAGAATTTTACGCTAGAGATTCTGAGGTCCCCCTAGCCTTTGGGCGATGCTAGGGCATCATTGCATCAGTTCACTACAATGAGCTACATCAGATCAGAAGACATCAAACATGTAAGGTAAATCTATTGCTTATTATTTCATTATATACACTTTTATTTCTATCCATTTTATTTACAATAGATAGTTAGGGTTTTATAATTGCTTATAGAGGGCCTCACATTGTATGGCCCTCACAGTTGCTACTAACTTATTTGTTCTTTTATTGTGTACAGATCTGGAAGTGTGACATCAACATTGGATAGCTGCTTAAGCTAAATTGGCCCAGCATCGGATAACTAAAAGCCCACTCACTTCTATTAGGAGACACCACCAACATTGTTTTGCTAGGGTTTCAGAGAACTCTAGCCACTGTAAAATCTCTATAAAAAAGGATTCAAAGATCCTAATTGTAACAATGGAGTTTTTAAGCTCCCCCCATTAATATAAGATCATCTATTGTGCAATTATGGGTTCTTGGTGTTCAATTTTTTTAGCATTATTTGGTGTTGTGTTTTTGTCTATTCAATCTCTATAAAAGATATTGTTACCAACGGAGACCCACATTTGAATCAATATTTATAAAAGACACTCTTGCCAATGGAGATCCACATTTGAATCATAACGAGGGAGACAATATAGTTTAATAAAAAATAATAAAAAAATTTCTTTTATATTATAGTATATTTTTATTTATTTTTTATAATTAAAAATTATTTGAAAAAGTTATATTATATGAGGGTATAGATTTTATAATTTATCTTTACTCTATAACATTAATCACTAAAAATGAATAGTGAAAAAGCTTTAATTTATAATACAACTTATTAATTTGGAAAAGTTTGGATTCAGGAAGAAATGTGCTAGATGGATTAAAGCTTGTGTCTCTACAATTTCTTATTCAATGTTTTTTTTTAAATAAAGGGGTAAAAATTTATTGATAAAAAGTATGGATTACAGAGTACAATTGAGCTCCCAACTAGGACTCAAATAAGCAACAAAATAGGCTAAAACCACTAGACAAGGTTGAAACCCAAAGAAGACAACAAGAAAAAACCACATTAAGTTTGAACATCCTTGTGGATCAACTCCCAAAGGCATTGAGAGTCCCTAGATGGGAGATTCTCCTAGTTATTGATCATCCAAGGACCTAATAGCTCAGAAGCCCTTTTGGCCAGGTAATCAACAACCCCATTCCATTCCCTTGGAATGTGCACAAAGGATATAAATTCAAACTCTTCACTCATTATGAGAATCTGAATAGCCACAGAGGCCAACTTCCAATTAACATCCTCCATCCTTTCGTTGTTTAAAATATTAATCAAAATTTGAGAGTCAAACTCACAAATAATCCCATGCCAGTCATAAAATTATTGGAGTGAACACCTTTATAAATGAAAAAGAAAAAAACTGACCACACCAGCAAAATCTCTCCCAACACCACCAATTCTAGCATGTCTCAATTATAGCATGTCTAGGATTACCCCTAGATGACCCATCAGTATTAATTTTTAAAACTCCTCTAGGGGTGGCCTCCACCTACCATCTCTTATAACCTTCTTGTTGAGCTGAAGAACCCTACTAGGGCTAGAAAAGTTTGCACCAATCCCAAAGAGACCAAGGGCCTACCGTACCTTCTCCTCCCTAGAGTACAAAAGAGGGTCCACATTACATTTGCTATGGATAGTTTCCTGAATCATACACAAGATCCTTTGCCATATTTGTTGAATAACCAAATGACTACCCTAAAAGATGCGATGGTTTCGTTTGAGCCAAATTTACCATATGATGCAAGAAGGGCCCAAATTCCAAGCCATCCAAAGGAAGGGAGCCTTGGTCGAAGGTCTACCCAGACTACTCTAAAAATCCATCAGGGAGAGCACATGAAAATAAGGATGGTTCTAGGCACTCCACCAACGGTGCCAAATGTCTCTGGCAAGGGAGCATTAGAAAAATAAATGAGAAGAGTCATCCTCATTCTTACCGCAAAGGATACAAAAAGAGGGACCCTAAAATCCCCTCTTTCTCATGTTATCCCAAGTGAGGCATTTATTACAAGCTACCAGCCAGAGAAATAAGTTACATTTTGACCAAGCAAATTTGTTCCACATCCTTTTCCACCATGTGATAGGGAGACTTCCAAAATTTTTCTTATCAAGAACATGATAATCATAGGTTACATAGTAGGTTCCCTTGGGATCAGGGTTCCAAGCCAGAATGCCTTTACCTCTTAATGAAGAACAGGGTC
The DNA here is from genome assembly GCA_028583015.1 of Wollemia nobilis. Classification (NCBI taxonomy): domain Eukaryota; kingdom Viridiplantae; phylum Streptophyta; class Pinopsida; order Araucariales; family Araucariaceae; genus Wollemia; species Wollemia nobilis. Next base: position 12,516,696 of record JAQPPZ010017111.1, on the reverse strand, counting down.
TCCTCGTAAGAATAAGAGCAAGCACATCTCTGTCCTTAGCCAATTCCACCTGGGACCATTCCTGTAGATCTTTCCACTTGTACATCTCCAAATTTCCAAAAGACTAGATTTTTTTAAAGTCCTCCACACGAGACCAGCTCGCTTCCAAGAAAAAATTCTTAGGGAACGTAACCTAGGATATTGATTCAAGATAGGAGGGTGGCCATCCCAAGAATCCTCTAAAAAAAGAGCATCTGATCCCCGATTGCAAATCCAGAACAAACCCTGCTTAATTAAATTAGCTCCTCTTTTCAAAGTGTCCTAGATAACTTAATATTTTCCAACCAAGCTAACTTTAGGGATCTCAGCATTAGAAATACCTCTCAAGTATTTAAAAGATAATATTTTAGTACAAATATGATCTTGAGAGGTACACCATCTCCAATAAAGTTTCATAGCCAAAGCTTGCCTAGAAAGAGTCGCCTGTCGCAACCCAAGACCTATCTCTTGAACTGGTCTAAAAATAGAATCCCACCTAACTAAACTCCATTTAGATTGATCAATTTTTCTATACCACAAAAAATATCTTGACAAAGCATCCATGTCCTTGATGAAACGAGAGGGAGTTGTTTGCACAAAACACCTGTAAATGGGTAAAGCTTGAACAACAAATTTTAAAAGCAACACTCTACCTACAAAGGATAGCCATATGACGGTCTAATGATTCAACTTCCTTCTAAACTTATCAAGCATAGACTGCCAAGAAGATGTAGGCAGAGGATAAGATGAAATCGGAATACCAAGATAAATGAAGGGGGAGTCCCGACCTAGAATCTTATAATGCGAGCAATCCTGGCTTGAATAAGAGGAGGGGTATTGAAGAAGAAAATAGAAGACTTATCCTCATTAATCAACTGTCCAGAAGCACCAAGATATATGTCAAGAGACCATCAAATGTTACCAGCTTCCTAGTGGCAACTCCCAACAAAGTAGTATCATCAACAAATTGAAGGTGGAAAAGAGATGACAAACTACTATCCCACTTCCACCCTTGAATGAGACCCTGCCTAACCTGAGACTTGAGAAATCTTTCCAACCCTTCCACCATAATGATAAACAAATAAGGAGATAAAGTATATCCTTACCTCAAACCCCTTGAGGCCTCAAACAACTTTGACGACTCATTATTAACAAGAACAAAGAACGAGGAAGAAGAAACACAACTCATCACCCATCTAATCCATTCCTCCTCAAATCCAAAAATAGCAAGAAATTTTTGAAGAAAGGGCCATCTGACCCGGTCATAGGCTTTGGCCATGTCCAACTTAATGAACATAGTTTTCTCCTTAGAATTTTCCATCGAGTGAATAGCTTTTGTAGCAATAACAACCCCATATGGGATTTTTCGGGGAACAAAAAACCCACCTTGCTCCTTAGAGATGATTTTTCTCAACCATATCTTTAGCCTCTCAACAATAATTTTTATGATGATCTTATACACAACATTGTAGAGAGCGATAGGCTTGAACATATCTAGGGAATTCAATCCCTCTTTTTTGGGAATACGCACCATAAAGGTAGCATTTAGGACCCTTAGCATTTGTTTGTTCTTTTGGGACTCATGGACCACCTCTAGAAGATCAAATTTGATTAACTCCCAAAACTCCTGATAAAACTCAATCGGGAATCCATCCGATACCGGGGCTTTCCATTTTTTCATCTTGAATACAACATTTTCCAACTCCTCAAGGGAAATTGGACCCATCAAGTGCTCATTCATCTCTCTAGAAATAATCGAGGGAATACATTTTAGAATAATATTTTCATCCTCATCATCTAAGAGGGAGTCCTCCTTGAAGAGAGAGGAAAAATACCTTCTAGTCTCTTTTAAAATATCCTTGAAAGAAAAGAGCAAGGCACCCTAAGAATTCACAAGAGAATTAATTAGGTTACCATTACAGTGAGCCTTAACTAAGTTATAAAATAAGGCCATGTTCCTATCTCCTTCCTGAAGCCAATTTACTTGAGCTTTTTAGTTCCAAAAAATTTCTTCCCTCAGTTCCCATTTAGCAAGGTCTTTCGCAGCCTCAGATTACTCAACAAGAAGCTCCTTTGTGAGTCCTTGATCTCTAATATTCCTTGAATATTCTTCCACCATCCTAAGAGCCATCAAATTATACAAGGAAAGGTTCCCAAATTTTAGTCTATTCCATCTCTTCAATTTATGCTTAACAAATTTTAGCCACTTCATAAAAGAATACATAGCGGTGCCATGATGAGGTTTACTATTGGTCCACCAACCTCACATGAAATCCTGAAGCTTAGGATCCTGAAGGCACATAAGTTGAAACTTAAAGGAAGGATTTTTCTGTATCCCTAACTCTAGAGCAGCGAGTTTGATAGGCCAATGATCAGATCCCCTACCCTCCAGAATCACATAACTAGTGCTTCTATTATTACCAATCCAAAAACTAGAGATCACAAACCTGTCCAGTCTCTCTGAGATAGAATCTTACCCACATCTTCTATTGTGCTAGGTAAATATCCCATTATTCAGCTTGATTTCAACCAAGTTCAAGACCCAAATATGAGCACTAAATATAAAAGGCTCGAGATGATCAACTCCACCACATTTCTCCTCCAGATAAGTGATAAAGTTGAAGTCTCCAACCAAAATCCATGGGTACAGGGGATCCAAACTTCTCATAAATCCAATGTGCTCCCAAAAATTTACTTTACTATTGTAATAAACAAGAGCATACACATTTATAAGTAGGATGGTTTCACAAGATTCATTATCATACCCGATCATCGAAATAGACCATCTGCTAGAAATCCAAGTAAGAGGAGAGATCTTAACCGGATCCCATAAACAAGCAACACCACCAACATATCCACATGCACAAATACACTAGAATTGACCCCTTATCCACAACTTGGGAGCAATATTGAACATACTATCAATAGCCAATTTAGTCTCCTGAATAAACACCACATCCGAAGAATGAACACGAACCAAATCACAAATAACTTTTTATTTGGGGATGTTGTTCAACCCCCTTACATTCCATGAAAGGATAATCATTTTTGGGGATTAGAAAAATGGTATTCTAATGTTCTCAGCAAGATTGACTCCACCAAAGTCTCCCCCATTAGCTTAATTTTTTCCTGGTCTTTCTTTTGACCCATCTTCATGTTCTTGTTCGAAGTACTTTTTTTAATTATTTTCTGCTGCAATCCCAACACCGTAGGATTTTTGTAGTCCAAGGATGACTGCATCAGTGCCTGAGTAGGAGAGGGCATACCTAAATCTGTGCCACTTTTCAAAATAGTTTCCCTTCTAGGGCTAGAACCAACCATATCACCTATACTCAGAACCAAAGCCCTTTGTTCTTCATTTAAATCCCCTAGATCTGATTCCTTAGGTTCCACCTCAAGAAGAGACATCTAATTTGGCCCTATTATATCTACATTAGGTAGCAATATTTAAGGTATCTCCATGCACTGATCAATATCATATAGTATTTAAAAACAGTTGAGCAGAGCATCTAGCTAGCTATCCTTAAGGTCTCTTTTTACCCTTCTTCCTCTGTTTTAGGGTTTTACCAAAACAAAGCCTTCCTTATCTCGATCCCCTTCCTTTATTGAGGTTTTTTGCTTTATCTAGATTTTGTGCAGACCAAGAGGGCCCAGGATTTGAAGCCACGGGTGGGATAAAATTAGGGTATTTTCTTTGCAGGTGGTCGTATTCATGACAGATTTAGCAACAAAACGAAAGAGCTTCATAGTCAAGTTGTTGAACCCATGTAGTCGATCGAAATTGTATTTCAACAAAATTTGGAATAGGATTGTTTAAATCAATTTCAACACAAATATGAGCAAAAAATATTACCTTTTTATCCATCATCTATTGTGATGGTCCAACCGACTTCCTAAGAAGAAGGGCAATCATATGCAAGATGTCATTTCTCTAGAATTCCAACGGGAGCCACGAAAGTCGAACCCACACTAGAATCCACGACGATCGCTCCTCTGACGGGTTGAAACCCATATGCTAGGGTTTAAGAAAGAGTCCCACTTGGTTACAGAAATAGGGCCCCCCTTAAAATGATTTGTTACAATCCACAAGACAAGAGAAAACCACCATAAAATAGCTATTCACACTCAACATCACCTCCATGTCACCTTTAGGGTTCCAAGTCTTCCTAACCCAAGCCTCCACAAAGGGAAGAGAAATTTAGATGCCCATAAATTTACCAATAAGTGCATCTTTGGTTAAATACTCCACATCTTTCGCCACCAAGTTTGGTTGAACCACTAGAACCGACCTAGCTTCACATCGTTCCAAACATCCATTGTTATTTAATAAGTGATTCCTGGTTTGCAATGGGCCTATTCCTTCCAATAATTTTTTGATGAAAAACCATCACTAGCATGCATGATCTATGACGGGCCTGACGCCATCACAACATTCCTCCAATCATTCATACCTCCTCCAGAAACTGCTGCCATCCCTATAGAGCATTTTTTCCTCATAAAACCCTAGCAGAGCAGTTTTTCCTCCTTACGATTAGATTCCATACCAATGAGAAAATTCATGATATTTTTTTTAGTTTCTTATTCAATGTTGGTCAATGGGTTAGTAACATAATATTTTAAAGTTAAGAGAGGCCTTAGACAAGGAGATCCTATATCTCTTTCTTTGTTCATTATTATGGTAGAGGTTTTGAGTAGGAACTTAAAGAAGGCTTACAAAGATGGGCTTATAAGTGGACTTAAGGTTAGTAATAACATCGGCAACATCACCCAAAAATAGTTTGTAGATGATACAACTCTTTTTGTAAGGGTAAGGATAAACGAGGACAAAGATTTGAATAACTTTTTAAAGGAATACGAAAGAGCATCAAGGAAAAAGGTTAATAGGACAAAATCCAAAATTTACTTCCTTAACACTTTAGCTAATATCAAAGCAGGAATTTGCAAGTTACTTCAAATGGAGGGGGTAAAGTTTCCAACAAATTATCTAGGGATGCTTCTATTTGATAGGAGAATGAGGATAGAATTATGGAGTCCAATTATTAGTAAAGTTCAAAATAAACTTCCATCTTGGAAAGGTAGATGGTTATCATTACCAGGAAGAGTTTAGTTAATTAAGCCAGTCTTACAGGCCATTCCTACATATTATATGTCATTGTATTCTATGACAAAATTGGTTGAAAAAAAATAATCTATATTATGCAATCCTTTTTATGGTCAGGTTTACATGATAAAAGAAATTTTCCTTTGGTGAAATGGAGCAAGGTGTGTCATGATAAAACTAGTGGAGGTCCTGGTTTAAGAATTCTTATAGATGTAAACTTAGCTCTTAGGAGAAAAGTAATATAGAGATTGTAGAAAGAGAGTCAAAGACAATGGGCAAGAATTCTTCTAATTATATTACACCCAATGACCCAAGTTAAATATATACTGCATTCTCTCTACCAAATGGTTCTACTTTTTGGAATGGTTTAAAAAAATCTATTGATCTAATGATTAAAGGTTTAATATGGGTGGTGGAAACTGGAGAAAAAAATTCTATTTGGATGGATACTTGGTGTGATAAAAAACCACTCAATTTAGATCCAATTTTGAAACCTTAGATGAGATTTCTTCAAGACAAATATGGTGATAGGGTTTCAAACATTTTGTACAAGGATCAGGAAGGAAGATACAAATGGAAAGAATATTTTTTTACAAGTATACAAGACATTGATGCTAGGAGGCAATTGAGTAAAAAGATAATAACTATGATTATTCTAAGGGGAGACAAGGATAAATTGATTTGGGAGTTGAATATCTTAAGAGATTACACAACAAGAAGTGGATATAATGTACATCACCAACAAAATGGTAATATCACTAGAATATGGAGAGATATTTGGGATAGCCCTCCTAAAGTTAAAATGTTTGTTTGGCTAGTAGGTCATAGAAGAATTTTATCCTGGGATAACCTTATGAAAAGGGTTTTTCATGGTCCCTATCAATGTGTTATTTATAAAAAGGAGGAGGAGAGTATAGACCATCTCTTGGGACATTACTCAATAGTTTGGAAACTATGGAAATGGATTCTTAACATGTTTGGTAAATGCATGGTGATGAATAGAAGAATTGAATATTGGTTAAAGTAATGCTATAGCACTTATAAAAGTGAGGCTCTACAGACAATATGGGATATATTAAAAGATACAATGCTTTGGATTGTATGGCTAGAAAGGAATAGAAGAATATTTAAAGGAGAGGAAATCAATTTAGAGGTAATAAAAAGGAAAATATGTTTAGCCATAGAGGAGTCTAAACCAACCCTATCAACTCACCCAATCCCTAATCTAGAAGCAGAGAGCCTTGATAGATGGATTTAAGTCATTAAATGGAATTATGATGTTGGGTACAAGAGAAGCAAAAATAAGGAAAATAATATAAAGTGGAAACCACATGGAGTGGGTTAAATTGAATTTTGATGGAGCATCTAAACAAAATATAAGACTAGTAGGAGGATGAGGAATAATTAGAAATAATAGAGGAGAGATTTTATCTCATTACGCTTTCAATAGTGGATTTAAGACAAATAATGAAGTTGAAGCTTGGGTTGCTTTAGAAGGATTAAAAAGATGCAAACAAATAAAATGGAACAAAGTATGGATGTAAGGTGATTCTATCATAGTAATAAATACAATTTTAAGAAAAGCAAAGGCTCCATGGAACATACAAGATATAATTATAGAAATTCAAGATCTTGCTAAAGAGTTTGAAGAAATCAAGTTTACACATACTTCAAGGGAAGGTAAAAAATGTGTAGATAGGCTAGCCAATAGAGGGGTTTTGATTAAGTATCATGAAGTTAAATTCTCCTTTCCATGGTTAGAGGAAGTAGTAAGTTTAGTTGAAGCTGAAAAGAAAATGTTGATTACCTGAATCAAATAATGATTAAAAATCACTTTAATGTTTTCCATTGGTAATATCTACTTTATTTGATAACAATAATGTGTTTTCATATAAACTATTTATTATAATTTTTGTGGTTGCACTTGTGTTTCAGGAAGGAAACTAGCAATCCAGATTTCGTAAAGCGAACTATGATAGTGTGATGTTTTAAAAATATTACTCTACTAAGATGCAATGCATAGATAGTAGAGGTGAAGTTTTGGTATTATGAAGGCTGCTATAGAAAATATCAAGAAGGATGCTAAATTCTGGAATATTTGTATTCATATAGAAAATTGAAAATATCTAGAAAATGAAAATCAAGAATTCAAACATTTTATGTAAAATGACATAGGTTTCTAGCTATAACATCTCAATTGATATGATAAGTGTATCTATTTGTAAACTCTCAAGCTCTAAAGAAGAGAGTTGCAATTTTCAAAGGTGGGGAACCCGAGTACAACCTCTTATTATTCATCCAAAAAAATAATACAACTTGTTAATTAATATTTTCATTAACTTGTTAAAATAATTTTTATATTATAGTTTATCTTTATTTATTTGAAATGTAACCCAAAATCTCACTTGAACCAAAGTCTTTATAAAATCCATTGTTGCCAAGGGAAACCCACATTTGAATCATAATGACGGTGACCAATATATTTTAATTAAAAAAAAAACTGTATTTTATATTATAATTTATTTTTATTTATTTTTCAAATTAAAAAATATCATCTACTCAAAAATTATTTGAAAATTTTATATTATATTGAGGCTATAGATTTTATAATTTAACTTTACTCTATAGCATGAATTACTAAAGGCAAATAGTGAAAATATTTAATCTATAATGCAAATTATCAATTAATAATATTCATTGACTCATTAATATATGATATTTATTATAAATGTTTTTTATTTTTTGGTTTTGAATTGTGAACATTATATTTTTAAATTAATATTGGTTAATTTGTTATAATATTTAATAGATTTATTTATTTAGTTATATATTTTACTATTTATATTTGATGCTCTTAGACTTGAGAAAAATAAATAATTTGTAAAGCTTTTTAATAGTATAAAAAATATTAAGGTTATATTATCAAGTGTAAATGTAAATACATAGTAGTTTGGTTACTATCATTGAATTTTACCGAAATAGTTATGGAGAAAGAAATCATATACTCCTAGGAGCAATAATGTAAACAAAAGAATTTTTATTAAAATTTTTAAAAATTTATTAATTTCTTAAAGTGCTTGTTTGAAAGAACAATTTGCTCAAACTAGAGGATGAAATCACAATTTTGATTAAAGTGCACATGACCATTTCAAAAGGGTTAGAAGGCTACTAAAGGCATTTCGTGACAATTTGGAGGTATGCAAATTTAGTAATGCATCTATTTTGTTAAAGATGCCATTAAACTAGAGGATTTAGTAGGAGTAGAAAGGTCTACCTCTAATTACTCTTAGGTTAATAATGTGCTATAAATAAGAGTTAGGGGCTCCATTGTAAACACTTTTTAGTCATCTATAAAAAATCAAAGTTGCACTTTATGATACCTAATTATACTTATGATATTAGTATACTAATAATAGAAAAAATGTGCATGCCATCTATAGATTGATTGTGTCATTTGACCTTTTGATGTGTAGATGAATAGTGTTTGTGGCACTACCCTCTCATTTTTTGTTAGTCTTTTCTTTTATTATGGAAAATTATGTGTAGATACGATAACATTGATGTTACTTGATTCACTCCAAATGTGTTAATTAATCAACTCTAATATTTTTAAGGTGACGATTATATTTACTTTATTTCATGAACTATTTTCCTTCTAGATTTACTTTTTTTTGGTAGGTAAAAGTAATTTTATTTACTTTACGGGTTGAAGGGACCCGCCCCTTTTTACATTCAAATCAGTTGTGGTTGGAAGGCCACAGTCCATTACCCAGGGGGTATTGAACCAACAACATAAAGCAGCTAGTCAAAAAGTTTCATGGACCACCTGCACAGGCGTCCTTCCACAAACGTACAAAAAATTCCAATTACAGAGTAAAGCAAAAACAAACACCATCGTGCCCATGCTTCACACGAACCCGACGCCTCAGTTCCCAGTCTTCTGGGATGTGTGACTTGCTTCATTTGGAACTTTTGGGAATTATTTTTCCCCCTTTTCCTTGTTGTGTAGGGGGTTTGGGTCTTCGGGTTTCTTCCTTAGAATTGATTCTGTTACCCTAGAAAAGGGTTTACTGGGTCTCATTGATGATATCTTCTGCTATGTCCCTGATCTGCCTGTCTGCTTTCGACGGTCTGCCTTTTTTACTCTCCCCTCCAATATCCATCTAGGATTTCCTGAAGCTATGGGTTTTTTTAGGGTTCCACTACTTAGGGGAAGGTTGTTCATGGTCTTCATTGTTAGAGTAAACAGGGTTGTAGAAGGTGGGCAAGGTTGGAGCCCTGGATTTTGGGGGAGGATAGTCCTGCGGGGTGGAGGATGGCAGGGCAAGTTTTAGGGGGGCCTACAAGGGGACTGGGAGGGGGAGGGACTGGGAGAGTGATTCAAGGAAGAGGTGAACTTGGGGGCTTGGTGGGTGGGGTTGGGCCTAGGGCATTGAAGGGGTTTAGGGTTAAAACCCAGGTTAGAATCAACAAGGATTTACCCTTTCTCAACTTCCTCAAAAACAACATAATATTTGAGCGCATCAAATTTATTAGTAACAGGGACATAAGCAATTGCATTTTGATATGGGGTGTTTGGCCGTAGTCTAGCTGGATGCTCGACGGTCGTAGTGCAGTTTTCTAAAGATTATCTAGAAATATGCTTCGGACGATCCACGATCTGGTTGTCCAAGATAGGGTTCTTAGCCCTAGGACACTAGGACTGCAGGTGGCCCTGCATCTGGTAGTTAGGGCAAAATGTCGGTTTGTTCTCATAGATCAACGGTTACCTCCATTTGAATTCCCCATATATGAGGTTCAAGTATTTTGGGAGTTGGCTTTCCAAGTTCACATTGATGTATATGCGGGCCTGAGTTAAGTGCGTTCTTGCTCGAGTGGCTGGGTCAATGGCCATGAGATCCCCGATAGCCTTGGTTAAACCTTGCAAAGCATCTTCATAGAAAAAATGAGTTGGGAGGTTCAGAAACCTCACCCAGAGCAAAGCGTAGTTGATATTGTGAGAATTTGGGTCAAAATTCGATTGGCATTTTTATAAAAACAAGATTATCCTCCCAAAAAATCATGGTCCTCCAGACAAGATGTGATATGCATCCTCCTAGGTGTTGAGTTGAATCATATAGAAACCCCGAGTCATTGTCGACAGCTCCATGCTTCCCAGAGTTTTCCACTTGGACACCGCTCATCTACGAATTGAATCCATGTCTGGGTGACCTCCTATGAAATTTCCCACCAAGGAGTAAGTGTCACAAGTTTTGTAGTCTTCCATGAGGCTCCTAGGGCATAAGACATCATAGCCCTGTGTAACGAACTCACATGTGGTGTTAGGTTTGGTTCTTTGCTTGTTTTGAAGCAACTCTACATACGAAGGGTTTCCATAGGTATGGCCGTCATTGGTGGTATTTTCCCCAGTGTCATCGTTACTCTCCCCATTTTGATTAGTGGTGGTCGAACCCACCATATTCCCCACCTTTGTAATGGTGCTTATGGAGTTATGAGGTCCACTCATCGCATTGCAGCACGAGGCCTTATTACCATCTTCCTTCTCGCCTCGTGACACCATGGTCGTACCACTCGATACTCATCCGAACCGTGCACAGGCTTCGAACAATCAAAACCCTAGAATTTCGTTCACATATCTTCTCCCCAGACCTTCTAGATTTACTTTCATGCATTTAGATTAATTTATTTTATCTATATTAGTGAGGAGTCAACTTGGATTTAGAGGTTAGAGAGGATACATCTTTTCCTTGCAATTGTTGAAATGTGGCATTGTAGGCATATACCTATACACGAGTTCAATAATTTTTGACATGCCAAATGAGACTAAAGGCATGATTTTTATAGGAATCAAACCTAGTCCATCTGCATCTATTTTTTTTTTATATATATGCAAATCAACTTGGAATTGCATTAGATTTGCTAACAAATTTGTTTGTTAGGCTAATCCAAACATAAACCAAATTTGTTTTGTGATATATGCTTGATATGATTTCAAATTTTTTTATTTTATGTGTTTGATCTATAAGTACTTTATGAATGGTAACTTTGTTGTCAAACTTAGCTAATTTATCCAAATTTAGCTTTACCTTTATAAACATTTTTTCATGAATTATTAGATCAAATCAATGTTTTCACATGCAAATTTTAACTAATTCTATTTTACAAGTCTATCAAGACTAATTTATTCTTTCAAAATTTTATTAAGTGTGTAAAAAGTGATTTACTTTTTCAAGATTATGATTCGATTTACAATGCAAAATCTTTCCAAGTTTAGAAATAGTGATTTGGTCTTTCATAATTGTGATTCACATTTAGCCTTGTTAAAAATAAGGTCTTTAAACTAAAAAAATATGCTTTACTCATTTTCTAAAAAAAATTGCAAGTTTTGAGACTTCCAAATTTTGTCTAACCCAGGAAATTGTGATTCACTCTATAGTTAAAGGAAATTTACTCCTTTTTCAAAAAGGGAAAATCTTACCCAAGGACATCGATTGTGAATTTCTCCCTAAGCAAAAGGTATTTTTTCGTAAAAGTGTGGCTTGCTTCTTTTTTTCAACAAAAAGAAAAATATGCTCAAGTAGGAAAAGGACAATCTCCTTGAACAAAAAGTGGAATTTTCTCCTCAAATAGAGTGATTCTATTATTTTTCTTAAAATTTGTTTAATTTTTTTTTTAAAGCTATTTTTTACTTTTTATAGGTGCAATCAAAATCAAGAAAAGGAATATGAATACAAGATTAAATATCAATATTATGGTAAATAAAGTCTAGCCAATAAAATTCCTTGCATATAAAAGAAAATGTACGAAGGAAAATAAACTACAACTACTATTTGGTACAAGAGCTAGGGGATCTATTACAAACTCCTTTGTAGGTAAAATGATCAATGATGATTCTAATTAAAACTGATGTAATCCAATACTTTCCTACTCATTCCTCATACCAATATCCCTAACCTTATTAGTACAAGTGAATCCTTTCCTAGTGGCCAAGACTTACCGATGACCATGCAAGCTAACCAAACCTAGACTATTGGAGGTTCTTTCATCTAGGTCATAATCACAAATACTTTATACAATATGCCACCTATCAAATATTGTTAATTCATAACCTACGTGGATGGATCTCATTACATCACTATGTTAGTCTATTTCCTAATCCTAAGCATCAATTAGTCCACCAACAAATGCATCAACCCATTAGACCATCCAAAGTTAGCAGGTTGGATCTAATACATAAGTTAACACTAGTCAATCATAACTCTAACCAAGTCAATAGGTGAATGTCACAAATTTACAAATAATGAAAATCAATCAAAGAATCCAAGGCTTGCATAATCTATCATAACAAGGCACGAGATAAGCACAACAAAATCAATCCAATCCCAAGACTATATAGTGTCAATTAACTCCACTAAACCCTCATCCAAATAATAATGTTATATAGAATTATCAATTCCCACTTGACAAAAAAAGAACTTTAATGAATCAATGCACTACCCATAATCAACCATCCCATCCTTATAGTTAGCATTTACAAAATTTGTAGCAAATCCCATAAAGTTAGCCATTTTTTTAGTATTGCATAGATCTCATAACCAACAAATTGCACCTAACCCATAACTAATACAAAATATAGACCTCGCATATGTATCCCAATATGTAGCTAGTGCAAAATCTAAACCAAAAATTTATTTCCTAATGAAATATATAACAACCACAACTAATGGCCCCTCAAAGTCCTCAAATTATGTGAAATCAATAAATTTTCCAGTATGTTCCACATCAAGAATTCATGGGTACTCTATAATACAAAGGCCTTGGTGCTACTAGACACAAATGTAAACAAGGTCATAAGATTAACTCTTAGATTGAACATACTAAAGGCCTTTGAATTTGTTTATATATTCTCCAATCCTTGTTGTTGCATTGAAGTCCCTCCCAACATTTGATGGAAATGGTAACAAAACAATGATTGATCTTATCAATGAATTATCAACTCTAAAATTGATCCATTGGATAAAAAAAGAAGACGTTATGGTATGGTTGTTGGTATTCCCACTAAAAAAAGCCAACATTATGGTATAAAAATATTCCAGATAACTTAATCACATACTAGGCTTCTATTGTTGAGTTATTCATGAGGAAATTTGATAATCTTGGGAATTCATATTCAGTTTTGTGTTAGTTAAATAATATTCAAAGGTACTTATATGAAAACATCCATGATTATAGCATGAATTTCATGAGAATATTGTATATTATACTTCAAAAATCAATATTTTAGATGAACAGGCCTTGATGTACTACATTAGAGGTCTATAATTAATTTTTTCTTGATGGTTTGAAATGCAAATAATCTATCCTTAGGTATAGTATTTGAAGAAGTATCTCATGCTAAATATGTGTTAATCCAAGTAAGAAAATTACCCTCCACTTTATCGATGTCCTACATTACACATGTAGATCATCCTCAAAATCCACAAATACAATATCCCCTACTATTAGTCATGCCTATCCCAAACACTTAACATCAATAGACGTAAATTTACCAAAATGTATAACTTGTGACTCTTCAAATTACTTCCTTGCCTACAACTACATATGTGTATCTTTAAGAAAATACTCCCTAAATGGTACAAGTTCCACTACACTTTAATCGAAATTGCCAACACAACCTATATTGCCTCAATTATTTAATGAAATTATTGCTCCCATATCCTAGAGTCAATTTACTAGATTATAGAAGAAGATGAATGCCATGTGAGAAGCAATGAAAATATTGGGTAACTAGTGGGTGGTCAAGAGGATAAAAAATATGGATGACAACAAATGAGAAATTGATAGCAAAGGTAGACTCCCTACCTTATAAAATATCAAGTCCTCTATCATTTTGGAAATTAAGACACTAAACAGATGCAAAATAATATGATGAATGTATTTTAAGAAATAAATACTCTATGCTATTTTATTTGTAACTCTAGACATAATTCAATAGAGTGTGCAATGACAATGCAAAATGCTCAAGCAATAATATACAACCAACAATATCAAGCATAAAAATCAACAATGCAAGACCAACCAATAGTAGTTCAAATACCTATGACATGAATCTATCATGGTAGAATAGTCTAGTGTAGTCCAATAATCAATTTTATTCATATCCAATACCTATTTTAATTTCAAGGTACTTGAAGAACAAGGTGATTGTTCTTTTGAGGATCAAGTGGTATTGGCTAACTAGCAACAAGATATTGCCATAAAAATATAAATATAATCAATGGTTGAACAACTTCAACCATCAACATCCCAAAAAAACCCATAAAAACAACTTGAGTCATAGGAAGGTACAATTATTTTGAGAAGGGGACAATCATCACTACATCTTAAGAATAAAGGACTAGTAGTTTCAAATTAGCCTATTGCATAGTATGATGATAAAAAAAACTACACAAACTTAAGTCCAAAAAATTGATGATTCTAAAGAAAGTGGATTTGAGGTTGAATAAACTATAGAAGGAGAATAAAATAAGTAATATGAACGAGATAAGTTGTAGAAGGAAGATGAGAATAACACAAAATATTTATCTTTGACTAATGAGGGATGAGTTGTTGCTACAAGAAAATTCAAGAAATTTTCTCCATGTAGTGAGAGTAATATGACTAATTCAAAATAACATTGCCAATGAACTGATAAAAATCCCATCCAAAGTAAACATACTAGAGTCATTATCATTTTCTAGGCAAAGTGATTTACTACAAGAAGCTCTTAAAGAGTAAGAGTGGGGTTATACTAAAATAAGATCATCTTATAGACACCTAATTTCACTCACCCCATCACATCCTAGGATTCTAGAAAATTTTAGGAACCTATATAAACTACTTTCCAACTTCCACTATAGAAATGAAGTGCTAATTTTTTTTTTGCCATTCACAGCCAAGTTCCTTGACAATGAAATAGTCCTCATGACGATAAAATTTATCTAGAGATCAAATTCATAATTCTTCTCCATCCAATGGTTAAATGTGCAAATTCACCACCCATACGAGTTTGTCACCTTGAATTTCCCTAGGCAACAAAATTTTACCTGAACTTGTAAAATATAAACTTTCACATCTTGTTGCCCATGCCTATCCATTCTAGCAGTTTTACCAACTCGACTTGGATCGGCACACCTCCAACTATTTCCAAAATCAACTCATTTTTGTTCATGCCCATGTGATTTGATCTTCCCAACTTCCTAAATCTGCTTTCTTGCTAATTTGGATTAACTTTTCCCAATCCAAACTCCTACATGTGAATTTGGTAAATTTACCTCACCATCTCCTTTTCAAAATCTATAAATTTGACCTCCCATTCTAAAATCAAGATGTAATTTTTTTTATCTATGATTTTTGCATACACTTTTAGATACACTTTTGAAATGCGTTTTTGACCAAGGATTTTATAATGAAGCTTTGCCCTTTTCTCTCTACAGGCTCTTAGGTCCCCTTCTATAGATACTTTTTCAAGACATTGCATGCAACAACATGGTTCTCATGGCAAAATGGGAGTTCTATTGTTGTGATTTTTGGAATAGGAGGATTCTAAAATTTCTACTAAGATTAATATTCTAACTTATGATGCCTTGTATTTCTATTTGACCTCTCTTTTCATATGATTCTCACCTCCTCATAGAATTTTTTTTTGATGCCCTAACTTTCTTATGTATCAAAATTGTTGAATCTGATTTAATGTTCTTGCAAGATTTGTAGGCATCAATATGGACCTCTCATTCACATCTCTAGGTCACCACCTTCTAAATTCAGTATTAATTTCATCCCTATAATCATACCCTATAAATTTATCACCAATTGGACTAGTAGGTGACAAATCTATTTAAATGGCTCTTTGTCTATTTTTTTGAATATTTTATAATTTCCTTAGATTCTTTGACATATATTTGATCTATCCTATGTTTTTTGCATCATAAGTTCTTTGCATGCATCCCTAGAATCAAGTTCATATGTCATAGCATCTATAGGTTGTAAGTTTATCTTGTAGGTGATGAACTCGCCCTATAGGCTACAAACTTGTCCCATCTGGTCATTAGATGAGTTCATTGGTCATAGGCAATGAACGTAGTTCATAGGCATCAAATCCATATAGGTGGTAAACTTGGTTGCAAACCTCAAATTTGGCAATTCAGATTCCAAGTACCTAAATTTTAGATTTATTTTTAGTATAAATTTAGAAATCATTACTTGCTTTCTATCATAGTTAGAATAGAACATTAAAAGGGGGGTAGTAAAGAAACTTAGGATATTTATCTTAGCATTTGCATTATAGGAATTGAATTTAAAAAAACATTTAGTTTGCATCTCTAAGCTAAAATTTGCTTGATACATTGATTTCTTAAACCCTTACTAAAAGACAAAGGCTTCTTTCAAGTTTTTCTACAAAGCTCCTACTTAGTTTAGGTTTCCAAAAGAAATCAAATGAGCATATAGGTTAGTTTTATTTGTTGCATACTTGTTTTTATTTTTATAGAATTTTTCATTATTTCCATTAAGTATATTTTCTTTTACTCTCAAACATAGGTGACTTATTGGATCGACACACTAAACCATAGATTTAGGGTAAATCTTTAAAACACCCTTGGTGAACTCTGAATTCCACCAAATAAAACTCCAATCATGATGGGATTTAGGCATGAATCTTCATCTGAGTGTGAACTCACTAACTTAGGGAACAACATCCTTGACTCCCAATTTACATCTTTGGTGAACCCAACATGGACAACTCCTAGACCTACTACTAGAAGCAACAATGATCAAACTCCCACCTATAAGGTATGGAAATCTTGAAAAATAAAAGCAACCAAGATTTAATGTTGTGGAACAATGTGCTTATCATCACTTTAACAAAAAAATTACCAATATATATCAAAGGCTTAAGGTCCTCATTCAAGATCTTATCAATGAAGGATGGGTTGCCTTTAGTGACTCTCAACCCTTTGCATCTTTCATTCAATATTAGGGTATTTTACAAAATCCTTCATCCAATCATGATAAAAATGCCACTAACAATATTCAATATAAAATTATCCCACCACCTTACCAAAATATAATTGAAATTATTCACGCAGTGATAATGCAACAACACAAATCCCAACTATCAAATCCACCCATTGAATCTCCTCTAGTTATGTAGTTTAAACAAAATCCTCCTCCTAAAAAACCAACTTTGATTTTTAAAACTCAATATAAAGGAAAGGAAAATTTTAACCTCCAGCAATAACTTGAAGTTATACTTGCAAATATTTCTCTGCTTGAATTGTTAAAAAATTCTCCCGTTCATAGAGAAATTCTCTTCAAAATATTGAATGAACAAATAGTCCCTCAAAACATCAGTCCAACTGATTTAACTCTTGTATTAGGCACTCTGGTCGTCAATCATGCAAACATTTCCTTCTACAAAGAATATGTCCCACCCCATCTATGCTTGGGGAATGCCCACTACATATCATCTATGAGAATGGTGAAATTTTTAATAAAAGAGTGCTTATTGACAATGGATCTACCATTAATGTTTGTAACCTCAAATTCCTCAACAAAATTGGACTAGATAAACGAGACTTAGAAAAATTCAATATTGTTATCAAAGCATATGATAATGAAGAATGAAGAGTTGTGGGAACATTGGTCCTTCCCATAAAAGTAGGACCCCACATACTCAACACCTTAGTCCATGTTTTAACATGTGACCTAAACTATAATATTCTTTTAGAATGACCTTGGATTCATGCTATGCAATTAGTCCCATCCACTTATCATAATTATATAAAGTTTGATTACCAAGGACAACTTCATACTATTTTGGTATATCTCAACCACTTTGCCTATTGTTAGTCCATTGAGAAAGTCAACCAAAACATACATATTTTTCAATCCTTAAGTACCTCACCCACCATCAATAACGAAGACATAAAATCTCTACCCCTGACTTTAGATAACAATCATGAAGCAAGCACTAGTAATCAAACCGAGAACTCGAAAGAAAAAATTAAGGAACACAAAGCATTAATCCCTAAATTTTATTATTAACATTGGACCTAGTCAGATTACCCCATCACCTCTAACCTTGGAAATGCCTTCTTGAAAGGGAATGATAATACAAATAGGTAGTTGTACCTTAATTAATGTCGGGATGACCAACAAAGAGGTTATTCATGGAAACAACCCTGTCCAAGTGAGCAATGCTATGTTTCTTACTATATATCAAACCTATATCATATACCTAAATAGATCCTATGTAAATTTAATACCATGGTTCAAGCAAGGTATTAAAGAACCATCTAAGAAGGTTCAAGCAAGGTATTAAAGAACCCTTAGAACCCAAACCATTGATAGAACAATGGGGATTGGGATATAGAACCCATTGCAATAAGTGAAAATATTGCTCATTATCCTTTGATGGTGATGATGAGAATGATTTTCTTGAACCTTATGAAAACATTCCAACAAATAACAAGCTAATATCATATGATGAGGAAAGCTATGAGAATTTCATTCTACCTATGCATTGGCTTAGCATAAATACCATAGATATTTTCCATCCTAAATTTGGTAAAAAGAATAATTTATTGGAATCATCACAAACCACATTACTTCATATCGATAACATTATGTTATCTCAAACAATAGATTAATTTCAATTAATCACCATTGATAGTGAGGTAGACATATTTTCCTATAATACTTCTGATAATCATTCTAAATTAGATAACCCCTTTCATAAGGAATACCTCATCTTGATAGATATTATCAACGTTTTAAAATCATCCAATCTAGATCTAATGACTTGAGCTTGACCAATCTTAAAATTTTAGGGGTACTTCCTACACCCCCAAAATTCAAGGGTGGGTATCACATCCTTATCAAAGAAACCATTGACATTAATATTAGGACTCAAGACCAACTCATAATACTAAAAATAGGAAAGACATTGACTCTTGAGGAGCATGAAGCATATACAAACCTCAACCAATTTTTGTGATGTCTTTGCATGGTCTTATGTAGACATGCCTTGGTTAGATCACTCTCTTGTTGTACATCATCTAGATGCTCAAATGCAAAACCTATAAATTAAAATTTAAGGAAAATGTGCCCTCAAGTAGAATTACTCACCAAAGAATTCAAAAAATTATTAAATTCAAGTTCATAATAGCCATTTACTATGATTGGATAGATAACATATTTCCTATTGCCAGAAAAAGGCATCATTCATGTTTACACCAATTTTAGAGACATTAATAAGGCATGCCTAAAATATGACCCCAACATCGATATGATTTTTGATTTCTCTATTAATTCCAAAATGTTGTCCCTTATGGATGGGTTCTCAAGATATAACCAAATTAGGATAGCACCAAAGGATCAATCCAAAACAACTTTTACCACCCCTTGGGTAACCTTTTGTTGGCAAGTTATACCTTTTGGATTAAAGAATGTTGGGGTAACTTACCAATGTGCCATGATGCATAACAAAGGAGAAGCCTATGTTGATGATATCCTTGATTTTTCCCAAAGATAAGATCATTTTTTAGATCTAAGACATATATTTTATCACCTAAGGTAATATAAAGTTTGCAATAAACCCTCGAAATGTATCTTTGGAGTCACATCTAGAAAATTGCTAGGATTTATCATTCCCCATCGAGGAATCAAAGTTGATCCAGCTAATATTTTAACTATTATAGACATGCCCCCACAAAATACATTTATAGAAATATGTAGCCTTCAAGGAAAATTATAGGCTATACCATGATTTATCTCCCAACTTGTAGATAAATACCAATATTTTACCAATATTCTAAGAAAGGGTGTTGAGTTCAAATGGGATGAAGAATGTCAAAAAGATTTTGACACCATTCAAATGTACCTTTTATCACCCCCAATTCTCATTCCATTGGAACCCTTGACATCTCTATTGTTGTATATTGTTGTGACAATGAATGCCCTAGGAGTCATGTTGGCTAAATATGATAACCAACATAAAGAAAGGGTAATCTATTACATCAGTAGAACCCTAGTAATCTATGAAACTCGTTATACACCTTTAGAAATTTTTTACCTAACAATAGTTTTTACCTCTCAAATTTTGAGGCATTGCATGCTCAACAAAAAGACTATTATAATAGCTCGAGCGGATCCTCGAAGATAACTCATGTCAAAACCATACCTTTCAAGTCACACTGCTAAGTGGATGATGGTATTGAACGAGTTAATTCTTGAATTCATAAAACAAATATCCCTAAAATAAAAATTCATAGTTGACCTTTTAGTAGTTGCCTTGTTAGAATATCATCAACCTATAGAGGTCCATTTTCTTGATAAAAGTTTTTATTGTCTAGATATCGAGCAATCTAATGCTTGTTATTTCTATTTTGATGGTGCTAGAAGTGTCAAAGGATCAGGGGTAGTGATACTTCTAGTATCCCCTAAACAAATCATTATTCTATTATCATTCAAGCTTCAATTTTCATGCATTAACAATACCATGAATATGAAGCCCTAATCCTTGGACTTCAAGCCACTCAAACCCTCAAAAACACCACCTTACCTATTTTTGGGGACTCTCAACTTGTCGTTAATCAAATAAAAGAAACTTATCAAACCAAATATGATAAGTTAAAACCCTATAAAGAAATTATGGATCACCTCTTAGCCACCTTTGATAATATTACTATTGATACCATTCCTCGGTCTAATAATCATCATGTTGATACAATGGCAGAAGTCACCTCCCTTACTCCCCTAGAATTGGAGGCTGAACAAGATAATATTATTATTTGACAAATTAAGCAAACAATAACCTTTGAATCTAGTCAAACACCTCTAACAATCATTGCTATTGAATCAAAAACTCCTCCAAAATCTTGGTACAAAGACACTTATGTGTTTTTAAAAGGCACAATGCCTGAAGGTCTTAACCATAATGAACACAAAGATATTAGAATGTGCTTGTCATTTCATCATAATTGACAATATCTTATACAAGCAATTTTTTTATGGTATTCTCCTTGACTGTCTTAATGTGGAAGAGGATAATTGTGCAAGCCAAAAAGTCCATAATAGAATATGTGTTAGCTTTTGATACTAAATACTTAATGAAAAGCAATCACAAGATCTAGAATAATCATGTTATATCAAATATAATATAATGGTAATAAAGAATATAAAAATCATGAAAGAATTTTGCAATAACTCATAAAACTACCATTAACAAAAGCTCACAAAAATAGTATTTTGATATAGAACGGAGATCTCAAACTCTCCATACTTCATACATGCTCTACGTTGTATCTCTACCTTACTTCTATACTTTGTGTGTATGTGTGTGTATCACACTTACATATATACCTATTTATATAATGAGAAGTGACTCTTCATATGGAGTACTCTTGGCCTTCTATCTTCTTGTGACTCTTCACTTTCCTATTAAATGGACTCATGTGCACATGGACTAACATGCACATTTACATCATTAAATACTTTGCACATTCTAACAATACTTATGTATTTATTGCATTCCATAAAGTAAATACTCAAACCCTAATCTAAGACACATTTATAATCTAAATATGTACCCAAGGTGGTACATTAACATGTAGCAAATAATGTATTATATTCCAACAATATGTGGTGACCACTTCAATGGAAACAACAAGGTTAAAAATATCCTTAGGTTAGTATATTATTGGCCTTCCATGGACAAGGAATATTTTGATTAAGTTTACAAGTGTGACAAATGTCAAAAAAATGATAATCTTGTTCATGCCCCATCATAGGAACTGCAATCCTTGACTTCTCCTTGGTCCCTTTCTATATGGGATCTAGATATCATAGGAAAGATAAATCCTATATCATTGGATGGCCATAAATTTATCATAACAACAACTAAAAATTTTACCAAATGGATTGAGGCCATGCTTCTATCTTCCTTTATAGGCATACATGTTTTTAAATGCATCCTCAATCAGATATTATCCTATTATGGCATTCCATCGGTCATAATCTTAAACAATGAAAATCCTTTAAAAAATAAGGACATGGCCAAAATTTATACTAAGTAAAAAATCCAACATAAATGGTCCATGCTCTATTACCCTCAAGGATGTAACGTCCAATCTAAGGCTTCAAATAAAACTCATCCAAATACTTAAAAACTAGTAAAAAATAGACGAGATTGACACCTTTAGCTATATCTTGCATTATGGGCTTATCAAACCAGTGTTTGAAATTCTACTTATGCACTGCACTATGCGTTCATATATAGGATTGAGGCATATTTTCCTA
Organism: Wollemia nobilis; assembly: GCA_028583015.1. NCBI lineage: Eukaryota > Viridiplantae > Streptophyta > Pinopsida > Araucariales > Araucariaceae > Wollemia > Wollemia nobilis. The sequence goes on along the minus strand of JAQPPZ010017111.1, from coordinate 12,494,240 downwards.
TTGAAATAGAAATCCCATCTCTTTGGATCTTACTAAAGGATGCAACAGTAGGTGATGAATATTGTCATGCTTGTCTAGCTTATTAGAACTTCTTTATGAAATATGGATCCATGTATTGGAGCACCTTCGTGTCTATCATTAAAGACTCAAACAAGTTTATGATAAGACGATTCAACCTCATTCATTAGAAATTGGGGATCTAGTCCTCAAATAAAACCAAAAGAACACTAACACCTAAAATGAACTCAAAGGTAAATTCAAGCTCAACTGGTTAGGACCTTTCATTGTAATCACAAAGTATGGCTTAGGTGCCTATTGTCTAGCTACCCTTTATGGACATGAACTAAAATAACCCATGAATATAATGCATCTCAAGAAATAATTCATTTAGTTTTGCATCTTGATCATTTACCTGTTTGTATTGCTTACCTATTGCATAATTGAATGACAATTCACTTGCTTGACTTCATATGCTTGTTGTTGCTTGGATAAATATTACGTATAGATTTATGAGATCTTTTGAGACCCATGATGATCCTTGTTAGAATAAATTTATTATAGATTGCATTTCAGTTAGGTATCTGAGGTAGTGGATCTCTCCAAAGATTCCATTTTCATGTAAAAGTAATCCAATCATCAATCAATATCTATTGCATCATAATCATATACAATATTTTTGGAATCACCTCTTTTTATGATCTCTTTTAATAGCCTGCTAGCACTACATGATGATCTTAATACTACAAAGTAATTTTATACATTACATTTAAGAAGGAATTGAGTTACCAAGTTCTTTCTCCTCTCACCAATCCTTCCTTGTAACCCTATGAACACTTGGGAGATGTTTACATGTTTAATATTTAGAAAATGCATAATCATCAGTGTGCTAGGCACTAAACTAGATTGGAATTCATTTCCTGATTGTTTGTAGGTTGGTTGGGGTAAAAGCATCATATTCCATATTTCCTCCTTGACATCAAAATTCATAACACATATCATGCCAACCTTGATTCATCCCTATACCTAAAAAGGATGGATGATAGAATTATTCAACGTTTTATCAGTAAACATCATATTCCATGTTTCCTCCTTGAAATCAAAATTCATCACACATACCATGCCAACCTAATTCGTCCCTATACCTATGAAGGATGGATGATAAAATTATTCAATATTTTAGAATCACATATTTTCATCATATCTTGTGTACTACCAATACATGATGATCTTAATACTACAAAGTAATTATATACATTACAATTAAGAAGGAATTGAGCTACCAAGTTCTTTCTCCTCTCAAAAATCCTTTCTTGTATCCTTGTGAATACTTAAGATATGTTTGCATCCACAATCAATGTTTGAAAAATGTATAATCATCAGTGTGTTAAGCACTAGACTAGACTGGAATTCGTTTCCTGATTGTTTATATGCTAGTTGAGGTAAAAGCATCATATTCTAAGTTTCCTCCTTGACATCAAAATTCATCACACATATCATGCCAACCTAATTCATCCCTATATCTAAGAAGTATGAATGATAAAATTATTCAATGTTTGGTAAGTCCCTAATATACTTATGCAACCAACAACATGGGTAATTCTAGTAAAAATCTTTCCTTGGTATAGGGGTCTAGAGATATATCAAGAATTCTAATCTATAATCATATTTCACCCCATGTCTCATTTAATAATAAAAATTAAAACCTACTCCATCACATATACCTCATTTTTTCATAGAGCAACGAGAGAGTGGGGTATTAATGAATGACTATTTGATTATTGGTACCATATTTGGTCAATCATTAGTACCATCACTCCTTGTTGACTTGTGAGTCAGCTAAGATACCTTTATTTCATATGCCTTAAATCGAGTCAATGATTATTTGGACCATCTCTTGGACATATCCTTCAAGACAAGTGCCTAATACACTTACACACCCAACACTACAAGACACTATCAAAATCCTAAATCGTGATACAACATTCTATCACCTTTCATCATATTCAAGACTTGATAATTTGATTCATCCTTATCCCTAAGAAGGATAGGTGATGGAATCATTCGATGCCTAGAAAATTTCTAGCATATCTACACACCCAACAAAGTGGGATGATTCTGTCAAACATCCTTCCTTGGTATAAGGGTCTATTAGAAAACTCAAGTTATGATTCCTCTACCCTAATTAAGGTTGTTTTATGAACATTAAAAATATTCATGATTATTAATAGCCTTATCTCATCACATCTTAGCAATTCAAATATTGTTTATAGTTTTACAAACATTCATAAGCACCAATTTTTTTTTTTAAAGAAGAGTGGTTACCTAGTTTACTTTATCTTAGCGAGTCCATAAAAATTTATAGAAGTGCTAAAGCAAGGATACCAAGAATTTTTATTCCTTTAAATAATGGAAAAGGTGCTTCAATAAGCAATATTGTTCTTTTCTCCTAACAAGAATACTTCTATCAAATATTATTCATTAATTTAAAAATTCATAACACCTCCTATCCACAAATATTTTAATAGGAGGTATCCATCACAAAACATTATTCATACCAAAAAAATTATCCTTTCACCTACATGACTGATTGCCTACATAATTGCATGATTGTGTGCTACATGTATGCTTGGTTGCCTGATGTATATAGAATTAGGGAATTTTTCAAGGATGCAATAATGACAACTAGTGAAGATAGATTACACTTGCATTTCACTTTCACTAGGTCTTTGATGTTAGCAGATCCCCGTCCTTAGGACATTAGCTTGCTTGATGCATGATTACACCCACCAATATGTGATAATGGCCCATATTAGTGTAAGCTATTATGCATAAGGGCATAAAATGCTAGCAAACTTTATAGTTTTTTTTGATTGAAATCATGTGTTTATATACATCACATTTACATTTATCCTAGTTATTTTTCTTCATTAATTAGAGTTGCATCCCATTGATCATGTACCCTACAACAAATTTAATAAAGGTAACAAAACATATCAATAAACTCCAAAGGATAGTAACAACCTTGGATCATCAACAAAAATTAGTACAATGCCATTCCTTTCATTAGGCTATTGATAAGAGATAATATCATGGTCCAAATTACAACTTGAATAATCCCAAAATTTGAACAATACAAATCTTACTTCAATCTAGTATAAGCACTAGCTTCCTCTCTTTAAAGTGAGTGGTAATCTGGCCATGTTGCTTCACAATTAAATAGATCATTGGAAAGGTGCCTAACAATATCACCAAGTATTTTCACTCCCTCTAATGAATGAGAAAGCGCCTTAACAAGCAATTTTTTTTAACAAATCTACACTCAACAAATGGATGAATTTTCTATCAAAAATCACTTGAGGTTTTGCAAGAATTTCTATTTCCAAATAGGGGGCACACATCGACGCATCAATAAATCATTTTTAAATTCCTTTGGATCTACAATGATCCAAGCATACATCATGTTTAAAATCCTTCATATCTAAATTGATCTAGGCATACATCATGTTTAAAGGAATTCATATCTACAATGATCTAGGCATACATCAATGTTTAAAGTCATGCAGATCTACAATAATTTAGGTACACATCAATAATAATATGAAGTCCTTTGGGAAATACTAATAAAGTCCTCTAGGAATTACTAATAAAGTACTTCAGGCAATGCTAATGAAGTCCTCTAGGCAATACAAATATTATCACACACAAAAGCCTTAGCAAAGCCTATGCACATGTAAATAATCTTACAAGACCAACAATGGTCAATGTCATAGAGTTCTAGGTAAATCAAATACCTAGCAAAGTCTAGGCATATACAAATGATTCTACAAGACCAACAATGGTCAAATTATTGGAGATCTAGGTAAATTAAAGCCCTACCAAGCCTAGGAACTTATACATAATCTTTCAAAATATTATGATTAAAGTCCTTTAGACTATATTAGTCTAGGAAAATAAAGATTCTTAAAATGCCATAAAGGCCTTATCTCAAGGCAAATCATTGATGTCATATAAAATTCTTTATAACAATAATAAATTTTTTATAAATGCATTAAAAAACAACTATCATAATCAAACCAATCAATCATCATTGTATAAAACTCTAACATATTACTCAAAGAAATCCAATATTTTACACATCATTACATCATCAAGTAACATATATGCAAAAGTAAATCATCAAATAATAATAGCCTTGTATATATAAATGAAGAATATGTATCACTCAAGTGGTCTGGAATACCACAATAGCAAAATTGGTATGCTCGACCATATACAAAATCATGAGAATTGGTACACCATAATCACAAAATTGGTATACTTAGCCTCCAAAATTGGCTAAAAAACTTAGAAAAATCTTATCAAAAATCTCAACTCTAGAACCCTATATCCTATGCTAACCCATGCATTAACCATTGAGAATCCTGGATGGTAGAGTGTGATCTACATTGAGATCTAGAAGGGGCATGAGAAGGGGAAGCCTACATTTGCTCTATACAGACTGCCTGATGATATAATTTCTTATAGTGGGAAACCCTAACCTATTTTACCTCTAGCTCATCTCTAACTACATCCATATGATCTAACATCCTTAACACATCTGAACCTACCACCACTACCATAGCATCATTCCTCTCCTATATTAGTTAAGCCATCTAAGCTAGTGTTGTATCCCTTTGGGATGTCAACTAGGCTATCCTTAGATCCCTCTTTATCTATGTAACTCTATAGTTACCTAAGCCTCTCGAGCCACAACTACATCTCTCTTAGAGATAAATTGAGAATCCTGAAGTATCACTTGGTCCTAGTTACCCCGAAGACAAGCTATATCCATAGCCATTACATCAATCATTCATTACATTGTGGATCTCTATGACTCATCCATCTCCTCTATGGTCCTACTAGAGCCTACTCTTATATCACCTCCCTAAAATGAGGGTATGGATATCAATGGAGAAACATTGAGGACTCTTTGAGCCCTCTCCATCTATCATCTCCTCATTTCCTTGACATATCTCCTAACAAAAGATCTAGACCCTCTCTTAGATGGAGCCAATATCAATATTTGAGAGTGAATGCCCTTGTACCATTACTTGTATGTAATTGCAGCTCTTGTATCATCCACACCAAGATCAATCACTAGAGGGTTATTGACATCCTCCTCTACAAATGAGGTGGGTTCAATTCGATCCTCCACATCCCCTCATGTTGCTCTTTCTATCTATATCAATATTCTCCCATCTTTGAGAGATCCTGCTAAAGATTGAACTATCTCAATATTTGTTCTAGTCTGTACACCTCCCTACTATCACTAGAGCTGATTATCCATCAGATACTTTAAACATGATTCAAATTAAAACCATCCTCTACCCACTATGGATGTTGCCTCCATGGCCTCCATATGATCTGAATAGGCCTCAAATCATCTATTGCCTACGTATCCACTATCAACATGCCTATGAAGGGAAGATGATAATTCTCAAAGGAATTATCCCATTTGTATACCATTGGAGAACCTACATAAACCACCTAGGTAAGTTGAATGGGCATCAAATAGCCATATTATCCCAACACTAAACTTGAATATGGATACAAAAAACAAGGATATTCACCCCTCCATATACAATCTAATGCAGTACTTTATAAATATAATCCAAAACAAAATGATCCTAGGTATATCTAATATGTTAGTACCTTATTACCACAATCACCCACATCATCCCCATGGAAGAAGACAACCAATAATGTCTCCTAATAATAGGCCAAAGATGATGACACTCAATAGTGCCATCAACCTATCTATATGATCCCCAAAAAATATCATATTCATATGTAAACCATGTCTTATCAACTATTGGTTAACATGTCCACAATAGCTCTAAAGATTCAACCTTTGATTTAAGCTCATTTGAATGGAGAATATTTAGATGGAAATCTTAAGAATCTTCCACACATCCTTCAGGGTGACAGTCATCTAACCCATTGATAGGACAAACATGTTGTACTATGAGTGCCATATCTCAGTCAATGTTGTGAGAAGGGCACAATCAAACTCAACCTTGAGCATCCATATAAAATACCTGAGTCCCATAGTTTCTAAAATAACATTATCATTTGGGGTTATCATATCCAAGGTGGTTGCAAGAGCACAAACTCATTGCTCTCTAGACTCTAAAATACCCACCTGCATCCAAAACACTTGTTGGCCTATCCTACATCAATAAAATCCAATCTTGTGGGTTTTTTTTTTATGAATTTTCCATTCACTGACAAATTTTTTTTCTAGTGAATTCGTCACCTCTGGACGAGTTTGTTGCTTGGTGAATTAATTTCTTAAAATGAATTTATCACTAGCGAGTTTATCGCTTGAAAGTGAAATCACTTCCCAAAATTTGAAACCAAAATTTAAAGTGAAAAATGATAGAAAAGAGCTTGGTTTTTGACATATACCCGAAGAGGCACTCCCTAGGCACCGCCTATTCCTCGAACCACGTCCATATGATGAAAATTTCATTGTTGTTGAGCCATGAAAAAATGTCAAAAAATTCACCTAGAGGTCCAGTTCTCCAAATAATGTGATGAAAATAAATTTCATTTTACCCCCTCACTTCCTAATATAGCTGGCTCCAAAAATTACCTTTTCAAAAATTACACAATTGTCTCTGCACTAAAGAATACATATTGTAGGATTGTTCTTCTCACAAATTTGGGACCAACAAGTACTTTTAAAGCATTTATTAGGAAATAAATTCCTCAAAAGGGGGAAAACGTAGACACCAAATTTTGCTCACCCCATAAAATCCTAGGATTCTAAATTTTTTTAAAAACCTATCTAAACCATTTTCCAATCTCCATTGTAGAAATTAAGTGCTAAAAAATAAGTTTACCACTTACAACCAAGTTTGTTGAGAGCGAACTATTCCTATTGGTGGTGAGATTTATCCAAAGACCAAGTTTGAATCCTTCTCACTCCAACGGTCAAATGCGTAAATTCACCAATGCAATGAATTTATCCCTAAACTTGCAAAAAAAAACTTTCCCATATTGTTACTCACGCCTATCCATTCTAGTAGTTTTCCAACTTAACCTGGATCAACAAAAATTAGTTCACTTTGGTTCGTGCCAATTTAATTTAAACTTTCCAACTTCGTTTTCTTGCCAATTTGGATTAACCTTTTCAATTTCAAACTCCTACATGTGAATTTGGAAACTTTGCCTCACCCCTGCCTTTTCAAAATCTATAAATTTGAACTCCCATTCTAAAATCAGGATGTAATTTTTTCATATTCAATTTTTGCATACACTTTTGGACACACTTTTGAGACACATATTTTATGAAGGATGAAAGGAATGTTAGCTAACGTAAAATAAAATTCCAAGCCCAAGATCAAAGAATATTGAAAAACATCACAATAAAACATGAAAGGAGAAGCTCTAAATTTGAATTTTATTACTCAATAGAGAAGTCTTGCTTAAATAGGGAAGGGTGTACAATATCAACCATCCGATCATAATTGAAAAGAGAAGGGGAAAATATCCACCGTACAATAAGAGGTAAGATATAAGCCATAGATCATGAGGTAGGTATAATTGAATGGATCACAACCCTCTAAAAATAACAAACTAGGATAAGAACAAAATGACAACAAGAATATTTTGGAAATGATAAACAAGACTATCTTGGAATACGTACTATCCTAGTAAATATAAAATATACTCCAACACCTCCCTTAAGTGATATTAGGATGTAGTGGAAAAACAAACAAAACCAAACAAGTGGTATATCCATAGATATGAGTCCCAACAACAAGGCTTGATAAGGTACTCATGTACAATATATTCATAAAACTCTATTGGAAAGATGATGAAAAACCACATGGGAAAAAACCATTTTTCGGAAGAGAAAGAAGAAAGAAAAAATAAGGAAGATGTGGAGGAAGATGTCCTCATCAACACCTCCCAAGGACAACTACTATCACCCCAAGAAATCCATGTAACTCTAGTAACCCCTAACTGAAATGGTGTAGGTGATGGCTTGCAATTAGCCATTGTAAATAACTATAGTAGACCTAGTGTATACTTTTGCTAATATAATGAAATCCTTGAATATGTCTCAGTGACTAGTAACTCATAGCCACAACCAATACCTTCAACCTATGAAAAAACCTTAGCCACAAGACGTGCTTTGTACTTGTCAATGGACCCATCTGCTACATATTTAGTTTGATCAACTCATTTACAACGAACCAACTTTCTTCCCTTAGGAAGAGGAACAAGATCCCAAGTATGATTCTTCATCAAAGATGAATACTCAATTGTACAATGTGTATGAACATGTCTGGAAGGTGGAAAATCCTAAATGAAAGATGTTGCCTCCTCAATTGTTGTACGTGCCCATATAGGTATGGTGACAGCTAGTGTAGGATCCTCAATAGTAAGTTCTTCATCAAGATGTTCCTCAGTCTGATCAACAATGAAAGGATCACGAGAAGAAGAAGAAGGTTAAGAATCATCAAAACCCTAAAAATGATATAGTCTCGCTCTATGATCAACAACTCCTTGTGCAATCAATGAATGTGGTTCCAATAAAATTCTAATTTTAGCTCCTTGTAGTGTGAACAAAATAGACTTTCCTATCCTAGAGTTACAAATTTGATAGATAGAAAGAAGATTGGTGGTAATTTCTAGAACATAGAGAACATCATTTATGTGACCACCATCTAACAAAATATCACCTTTCCCTTTGACATGAATGAAAGATAAGTCTCCAACTTTAACTCCAACTTCAATGCTAGAGGTTGAACTCAAAAAAAGAGATGTAAAAGACTCCTTAGAATAAGTCATATGGTGTGAAGCACCAAAATCCAAAACTTAATTATCTAAATAAGGCTTAGAAGATATTCCTTGGACATTCAAAGCCTTACCATGTTATGTGGGAACATCAATTTTGTGTTTCTTCATGGTATCCTCTAAGTCATGCAACTTATTCCAATATTTGGTCGCTGGATGACCATAATAGGTACAAGTGACATTAGACTTATCATTTTTCTTGGAAGACTCTTTAGGTTTATATTGTGAAGGAGTTGAAGTGGTTTTAGGCTTAGATTTGGGCTTGCCTTTCCATTTAGAATTTGATGCTACTAAAGCCTTAGATGAAGAGGTGGAAGACTCAAGAGTGGAAATTTTGATTTCTTCCCGAGTAAGTCTATCACAAAACTCTTCTAAAGTGGGCAATTTGAAGTTTGCACCAAGAGCATCCATGGTGGAGAGAAATGTAAAGGTAAAAATTTGAAATGGGCCCCTTAACTTTTCCAAAATGAGATACACACATTCCTCTTCAATTTTAGTTTTACCACTTTCCTTCAACTATGTCAAGAGCTCTTTGAATTTTGTGAGATAGTCAACAATGGTGGGGAAATCATCAGGAGATAAAGCTACAAGTTCCGTATCAAGTTGCATAGACCTTATTTAATCAACTTTGCCAAATAAATTATGTAATTTTTCCCAACATTGAAAAGGATTTATACAACCATCTAAGTGAAACCAAAGACTTCCATTGACATGTGTGTGAATTAAGCCCCTTGCTTCATCCATTTTTCCATTTTGAACAAAGATCTCATATTATTTTGTGAAAATAGGTTGTTTCTCTTCAAAAAGATGTAATAGACATTTTTTGCAAGAAGGTTTAGCATGCGTAGTTTCCATGTGTGATAATTATGTGGTGTGAGAGGCTCAATTAAAGTTAACAAATTCATCTTGAAAATACCACAAGATCACAAGAAAGGAATCCAAACAACAAAAAGGGTGCAAAAATCTACATCGACAACCCCCACCCAAAAATATTTTATTTAGTCTTCTTACAATGAGAGACTTCCCATAAAAAATACCTTTATAAATTAGATGTACAATGAGATTTTGATACAAAGGATGGGTTCAAGTTGAAGCCCTCAAAATTCTACTCACAATGCAAAATATTTCACTAAAAACGGACTTCGAATGCTCTAGAAATGCAATTAATAAAAGAGGCTCAAATATTTAATGTGGACATCAAATATTTAATGCTCTAATATTTGATTTTGGACATCAATGCTCTAAATGCTCTTCAATGAACATCAAATATTTAATGCTCTACTATTTAATTTTGAACAACATTTAATTTTGGACACCATTTAAAACTTTGAGCAAATATTTAATCAAAAAATATTAAATATAAAGACCCACCAAACTTGAGGCACACCAAAAAAAAGAAAATATTCAGATCAATATGTGTGTTTCCTGTCGAAAACCGTCCATTGGAAAATCAAAATCTATCCATCGAAAAATTGAAATCCATTTGCCAAAAAAACCAAATCTGTCCATCAAAAAAATGAAATCCGTCCACTGAAAAATGAAATCCATTCGCCGAAAAATCGAGATCCATTTGTCGAAAAAATGAAATCCATTGAAAAATGTAAGAGATCATCAGAATCACTTTTGAGCTATTGAAAAAGCTTTTTATATGTCAAAATCACGTTTTAACCATAAAAATGACAAAAAAATAGTGTTGGTAGCAAAAATTGGCCAAAAAAATAGTGTTACAATTATTGCAGGAGCCACACTTAACAAATTTATTTCCAACATCCTCACGATGCATAGATTTATCCCTTAGACTCACGAATCAGATCAACATGAGTAGTTCTAAAGAAAGATAATGCATAGCAATAAATCCACCATATCTCATGCACAATCAATAAATCCACCAAATCAGATCAACGGGAATATATCTGAATAAAGATAATCAACCATGGGTAAATACACCAAATCAAATGAACAAAACATATATGTTCCACTAGATCTCACACACGAGCAGTAAATCCACTAGATCTCATGCACGAGTAGTAAATCCACCAAATATCATGCACGAGTAGTAAATCCACTAGATCTCACACATGAACGGTGTCCTAAAGAAGATCCAAACAAGATTTCTCTTGCATACCCAAAGATGGAAAAAACATGCAAAATATTTCAATGGATGCTTTCAACAATCTCAAGGCTCTGATACCATGAAAGAAATATTAGCTAACATAAAATAACATTCCAAGCCCAATATCAAAGAATATTTAAAAGCACCACGATAAAACAGGAAAGGAAAATCTGAATTATATTACTCAATAGAGAAGCCTTGCTTAAATAGGCAAGGGTGTACAATATCAACCATCCGATCATAACAGAAAAGAGAAGGGGTAAATATCCATCGTAAAAAAATATGTGTGATATAAACCATAGATCATGAGATAGGTATAACTAAATGGATCACAACCCTCTAAAAATAACAAACTAGGATAAGAACAAAATGACAACAAGAATATCTTGAAAATGACAACAAGACTATCTTGGAACACGTACTATCCTAGTAAACTTAAAATATACTCTAACAAGATTTTATAGCAAAGCTCTACCCTTTTCTCTTTGTAATCTCTTAGGTCCCCTTTTGTAGGTATTTTTTCATCATTAGGCATCTCAAGACACTGCATGCAAGAGTGTGGTTCTAATGGTGGAAGGGGGGTTCTCTTGCTATGCTTTTTGAAATAGGATGATTCTAAAGTTCTTATGGTCATTAGACAAGTTTGTTGGTCACTGGTAGAGAACGTGGTTTGCAGGTAGCAAACCTATAAAGGTGGCAAACCTAGTTGCAGGCCTCAAATTTGGTAGTTGTACCTAAATTTAAGTGTAAGTTTTAGTATAACTTTAAAAATAATTGCTTACTCTCTATCATAGTTAGAATAGCACATTAAAAGAGGTAAATAAAGGAACTTAGGATTTTTATCTTCACATTCACATTATTTATTTTTATTATAGGTATTGAATTTAAAAAGGAATTTAGTTTGCATATCTAGGCTAAATTTTGTTTGGTACATTGATCTCTTGAACTCTTTCTAAAATATAAAAGCTTCTTTCACATTTTCCTGCAAAGCTTCCACTTAGTTTAGGTTTTGATAAGAAATCAAAAAAACATAAATGTTAGTTTTATTTATTGCATACTTGTTTTCATTTGTATTGCATTGTGCATCATTTCCATTAAGTATATTTTCTTTTAGATTTCAAACGTAGGTGACTTATTGAATCAACATACTAAACAATAGATTTAGGGTAAATCTTTAAAATACACTTGGTGAACCCTAACTTCCACCAAAGAAAACTTTAATAAAAACAAGGTTCAAGCATGAATCATCATCCAAGTGTGAACTCATGGGCTTGTATCTCCAAATCCCAATTTACACACCTATGCAGAAGCAGGCGAAGTTGAGTCCAATTGAGCAACATAAAGTAATGCTTGATGATCTATATGATATTCAAATAAATGTGGTAGAAATTTAAAATGTTCCAAAACATAAATAATAAAACTAAAACCATTCTATATCACTTTAAATATTGGAAATTACTTACTACATAATGGTATAGTTGACTTAGGGGTTGAAGTGACTATTATGCCTAAAGTTGTGTGTGAAGAAATGAGATTACCTTATACTAAAATAACTAGGGATTCAATTTAGATGGATAGAAAAATGGTGAATGCTATGGGAGTTTTGAAAGACCTGATAATGGCAATAGACGTATACCCAAAACTTTAGTCATCTAAGAAGTGATAATGGAGGACCTTCCTCCTTACTTTGTAATGTCATTATCATGAGAATGGACATAAAAATTATCAAAATATTGGTATTTAACAATGGATTATACCCGCATGAAAATCCCTAAGGATAAAAACATAATCATGATTGAAAATGAGCCTCCTTATAGGTATCTATTGCATAAGCTAGATGATGATAGAAGCATCAATTGGAACAATTGCCCAATTTTATAGACAAAGAATTAGATGAAGATGAGCTTGTTTTTAAATGGGACATAATTATTGGTATCCTTTATAAAGATGATAGTGATGATCTAAAGGTTATATTTGAAGAAACTAAGCTAAGTAATTATCTAATATCTAAAAATTCAAATAAAATCATAATGATAACAAACAAACAAGAGCCTAAAGGAATATGGATGATGCATTTTGATGGGGTCAAAACTAGGAATGAGGCTAGCGTGTACATATAAATCATAGACTTGTAGCATGTGTAAGTGAGTTACACATGTAGGTTGCTATTGAACCACACAAACTATATAATATGAAGCACTATGCTCTAGGATGAGGAAAACATAAAACATGGGATTATGATTTTGAAAATCTTCAATGATTTAGAGCTCATGGTTAATCAAGTCAATCAATGTGTGCCACTAAAAAAACATTTAAAAGTTTATAAATATTGAGTATGATATCTACTTAAAACTTTTAACATATATGAAATTGCTACGGTGCCTAGGGAACAAAATGCAAAGGCTGATGAGTTAGCTTATCTAAATGCAAAATTTGATCCAACCATAGACATTAAAATAGGTAAAAAGAATTAAGAGTGGTATTTAGACCTATTATCCTTGACAATTCCAACCATTGGAAATTTATTAATAATGATAAACAAATAATTAAATTTCTATCCAAATATGCCCATCACATCGAGGGGCATAATGAACACATAAATGATATCAAGTGACAAGGATGAAGTAATCTAGTAAAAAAAACCAATTGCCTATATACATTACAACCTTAGAGAGTTTATTTAACCCAAATGATAGCACTGATATATCAAACATTAAGGTGAAGCCTTCATCTTACCATCCTCATTAAGATTATTGAAGGTAAAACCTTGTTGATGGGAAAAAATACACAAAGAAAGAAGTCTGCATGTTCAAAGAGTTATATATAAATTGTGGTGATGTTATTGTCTAGGATATGAGGATATTAAATTTTATGATAGAAATATTATTGAACACACAATCAACCTTGAGCCTGGGGCTAGGACATTTCAATAAAAATAAATATTAGTTAATCCAAATATGTGGTGTGTATTAAAGAAGGAGCTCCTTAAACTACTTCAATCATAGATCATATTTTCCATTAAGCACTCAACATGACTAACTAATAAATTCCTTGTGCATAAGAAGAATGGATATATATCTCTGTGTGGGTTTCAAAAATCTAAATAAGGCATCCCTAAAAGATCATTATCCATTGTCGTCCATGGAATAAATATACAAAAGGTGGTAAGGCCACATATACTATCATTGCTTGATGTGTTTTTTTGGATATAACAAAATTTGGATAAAAAATGATGATCAACATAAGATGATATGATCAATTGGGATACTTTTACATATCAAAGAATGTCATTTGTATATGCAAGTACCACTTTTTAAAGGTTAATTGATACAATGTCCATTAGACTAATTGATGAAATCATTCTCATATATCTAGATGACATAATTATATTGTCATGATAATGGATATAAAAATTATCAAAATATGGGTATTTAACAATGGATTATCTCCGCATGAAAGTCCCCAAGACTAAAAAGATAATCATGATTGAAAATGAGCCTCCTTGTAACTATCTATTGCATAGGCTAGATGATGATTGAAGCATCAATTGGAATGAGTTGCCCAATTTTATAGATGATGCATTTTTATGGGTCAAAACTAGGAATGAGGCTAATGAGGCTAGTGTGGACATATAAATCATAGACTTGTAACATGTATAAGTGAATTACACACAGGTCTAAAGGAATATAGATGATGTATATTGATGGGATCAAAACTAGGAATGAAGCTAGTGTGGATATATAAATCATAGACTTGTAGCATGTGTAAGAGAATTACACATGTAGGTTTCTATTAAACTAAACAAACTATAGAATATGAAGCACTATGCTCTAGGTTGAGAAAAACATAAAACATGGGATTATGAATTTGAAATTTTTTAGTGATTTAGAGCCCATGGTTAATCAATTCAATCAATGTGTGTGACTAAAAAAAATTTAAAAGTTTTTAAACATTGATTATGATATTTACTTAAAAAATTTAACATATATGAAATTGCTATAGGGCTTAGGGACCAAAATGCGGAGGCTGATGAGTTAGCTTATCTAGATGCAAGATTTGACCCAACCATAGATATTAAAATAGGCAAAAAGAATTAAAAGTGGTATTTAGACTTATTGTCCTTGACAATTCAAACCATTGACAAGTTTTTAATAATGATAAACAAATAACTAAATTTCCAATCAAAGAAGCCATCACATTGAGGGGTAGAATGAACACATAAATGATATCAAGGATGAAGTAATCTGATAAAAAATAATCAGTTGCCTAGATACTTAACAACCTTATAGAGTTTTTTTAACCCAAATGATATCAACAATAAATAAAACATCAAGGTGAAGCCTTCATATTACCATCCCCATTGATATTATTGAAGGTAAAACCTTGTTGATGGGAAATTAATGCACAACAAAAGAACTTTGCATGTTCAAAGAGTTATATGCAAAATGTGGTGATGTTATTGCTTGTAATATAAGGATATTAAGGTTTATGATAGGAAAATTATTGAACATACAATCAACCTTGAGCCTAGGGCTAGGCCATTTCAATAAAAATAAATACTAGTTAATCCAAAAATAGGATGTGTATTAAATAAGGAGCTTCATAAACTAATTCAAGCATAGATCATCTTTTCTATGAAGCACTTGATATTAATGACTAATAAATTCCTTGTGCATAAGAAAAATGGACATATCTCTCTATGTGGGTTTCAAAAATTTAAATAAGGTGTCCCTAAAAGATCATTACCCATTGTCATCCATGGAATAAATATACAAAAGGTGGTAATTCCACATATGCTATCATTTCCATTAAGCACTTAACATGAGTGAATGATTTATTCCCTATCCATAAGAAGAACATATATATCTCTTTGTGTGGGTTTCATTGCTATCATTGCTTGATGGAGTTTTTTGGCTATATTAAAATTTGGATCAAATATGATGATCAACATGAGATAATATGACCAATTGGGGTACTTTTTCATATCAAAGAATGTCATTGGCATTATCCAATGCAAGTACCACTTTTAAAGGTCAATTGATACAATGTACATTAGACTAATTGATGAAATCATTATCATATATCTAGATGACATAATTATATTTTCCAAACATAGGAATAAACAGATTAAGCACATAATATCTGTTATAAAATGTGTAGAGAATACAAAATATTCTTAATCTCTAAGAAGTCCATTTTATTTGTCTAAGAAGGAAAATTACTAGGATATGTGGTTTCAAAGGAAGAACTCATAATAGACCACATTGTATCAAGGGAATACAAGAGACACCACTACTATTATTAGTTAAAGGGATTATTCCTTCCTAGGATAGATATAATTTGTAGTGAAATGGGTTACCAATTTTATAAAACTGGCCAATCCTATCACCAAAATTCTCAAGAAAGATACTAGTTTTACCTAGATTGAAGAAGGGAAATAAGATTTCAAAGGGATTGAAGATACAATCACAAAATCCATAGTGCTACCTAACCTTGACTTCTCTTGGAATTTCAAATTATATATGTTTCACTGATATAAGCATTTTAATAGTACTGACCTATAAGGAAAACAAAGAGGAGAAACCTCTTGTATCTTTTATGAGTAAACATGTATACAATTATGAGGAGAAATGTACTTTTATTGAGAAACAACTATTTACAATGATGAAGGCATTAAGAAAAATTATATATTATCTATCTCAGAGTAAAAAAACTATCTTTTGTAGTGCACCCTAATGTGTTATTTGTTGTACTACATGGAGAACTAAGAGAAAAAAATGCTAAGGGGATTTAAAAAATAAGAATTTGATATATAAATTAAGTCAACCAAGTTGGCAAGAGGGAAAGCTCTAATAGAACCTTTCCATATCTCACTCTATTGAACAATTGAATGAATATACTTGTTGGATGAATTGCATGAGAAAAAAAATGATGATAGGATGCGTGCTAGAAAATTTGATGCCTAAGGAAAGAAAATATAGAAGGTTATTGGCTATACCTAATGTCCTATTTCATAAAGGATACAACAACATGCTTTTAAGGTGCATTAAATAAAGAAGAGTAAAACATATACTAAGAGATTATCATGATAAAGGTGGTCATTATTTAGCTTAGATAACAATGTATAAGATCCTACAAGTAGGATATTATTGACCCATCATCTTTTCAAATTCTTTCCAATAGATAAAATAATGTAGAGATTATTGTAGGAAAGAAGTTTAACAATTGGGTTTGGAATTCATCAAAAGTGCTAATCCCTTATCTAATGCAGGGTATGGTTGGGTCCTGACCATAAGAGAATTTTCACTAGGTGAAACAAAGCTATTCCAATAAAGTAATCAAATCAAAAGGGAATTATACAATTACTAGATAATATTACAAATAGGGGACCCCATCAACAATAATAATAGATAATATCATGATATTTACTAGGGGAAATTGATACAATTTGCAGTAGAACAAGGCTTCATTCTAAAATATTTATCCAATTACTATCCACATGGAAATGGTTTGGCCAGGTCCATGAATAAGAACATTATACTAAAGAGGGCAGTTGCTTAGTCTGAGTGATACTCACATAGCAAGCTACAAAAGACCTTATGGGTAGATAGAGTAACCCTCAAGACTTCTATTACCACCTCACTGTACATGCTTGCGTTTAGTAAGAAAGTAGTGGTGTTAGTAAATCTAGAGCTTCCTTCACTCCAAATGTCCCAATAGTTGGAGCTAGAACATAGATATTTATCTAATACAAGCTAGAATAAATGACCATTTATCCTTTGGAAGAAAAAAATAATAAAGTATTCAATAAGTTTGTTCATCACCAAATGACTATGCAGATAGATTTAATAAAAGGTGGGGAGTTGTAAAATTTAAAAAAGGAGATCTTGTGCTCAAGGGGATGAAGATAGAGCAAAGTTGAGCAAGCATGACATTTTGATTCACTATGGAGTGGGCCTTATCAACTTAACAAAGTAAAAGGGCCCAATGCTTGTATATTTACAACTTTGGAAGGAAGGTTGTTGCCTATTTTATTTAATAAGCAATACTTGAGACCCTATGAGATAAGGAGGTGAAAATTATTGTAAATATGTATGTAACTATTTGTTTGTTTCTCTTAAATTTTTTTAAAATTTTACTTTCTATCATCCTTTTCAAGAAAAATAAAAAATATAAAGAAATGAAAAAAAGCAAAAATGAAAGAAAGAACAAAAAAAATCATCTTCCTCTTCTCAACAAAATCTTAAAAAAAATAGGCATCCCCTATTAGATTTCACACATATTTCCAAAAACGAACAAGAATAATCTATCCACTTAAATCTTATACAGAATAAATACAAATTATAAACGAGATAATATTGATGGATTATCTTGAGCAACATAAATAATCAGTATATTATCCATAGATAAGGATCACCACTCTCTGACACTTTGAATGGAGTGGATGGAGGTATTTATACCAATACTAAAAAAAACCCATACATAATAATGTTAACCTAAGTCAACAAAACAAGTGGGATTTATGTTATTTACAAAATATAAGATGGACCTAACCTTAATAAGATTAACCTCATCTCATAGGGCTTAAATTAAATACATAAATGGATAATTAAATACATTTGTACAATGATTATCTCTAAGACATTAGTAACAATAACATCTTCACCCATAATGAATGCTATAATAAAACTTTGTATTTGTATTTGAAGAAGACTTAGTTAAATTTCCTTTCATCTAAAAATTTACTTATGCAAAGATTCTCATACACAAAAATTTCTTCGTGATGAATCACAATCGCCATAAAAATATTAAATTCTTTAAAGAACACCTTCTCTATAACTCCATACAAATAACATAACCCAAGAAAATCCCCTTAAATACTGCTTCAATATTTTATAATTACTAAACTTGGAAGCATAATTTTTTTTTTTACAATTCTTATTTAAAAACTTTAACTTGTACATGGGTCAACTGAGTTTCATCACCAAATGATGTTTTTCATAAACCTTTTGATGAGAATAGCTAAAAATGGTACAACTAAAGCTTGGAAATATATTTCACAATTTGCTCCGAGAAAGCCCAACATCCCTAAATTATCATCCCATTTTTCAACGTAAAGCACAGAAATAGGAAACAGATCACAAAAATTTGAAAAGTCGGAGAAGCTCGTCGGATCATCTGCTTGCATTTATTGTGTTAAGCAGAACATAGCTGAATCGATATTCCACAATCAATAAATTTTGAAATCTGGCAACGAAACAGCAAATATCTGAAGTGAAAACTGATCGTTCCGAGGCTCTTGCGTATTAAGAAAAAGTCCAGAAATTCAAAGTTTTTATTTATTTTTTTAATATAGAAATTCAAAGCTTTTGAGCGTTAGCGAGCCAAAAAGGTTAAACGGTGCCTATGGCCCATTTATATTTAGGCTGGAGAATTACACTCGTAAGTTTATTTTGTTCTGTGCACTCCACCCGACCTTAATTGCCGCTTAGCGTGTGCACAGACAAAACTATTCCGCCTTGTATTGTATACCAATTCTCGTGCAAAACTTCATCATGCATAGGCAACCCATATTAAACAATTTATGCTTCAAACAACTTGTTCTTATCCTAAGATAAGTTAAAAAGACTTGTCAAGATAGATAGATAGGTATTAACCCGGAATTCCAATCATGGAATATTCCATTGAACTTGCATCATTGTCGTGGAATATGCCACTGAACTTGCATCAACGCATTAACATGTTAGAAAGCAAGAGGGCCAGCCCTCCAATCATGGAATATGCCACTGAACTTGCATCATCGCATTAACATGTTAGAAAGCAAGAGAGCCAGCCCCTGAACTTGCATCAACACATTAACATGTTAGAAAGCAAGAGGGCCAGCCCCCCAATCATGGAATATGCCACTGAACTTGCATCAACGCATTAACATGTTAGAAAGCAAGAGGGCCAGCCCCCCAATCATGGAATATGCCACTGAACTTGCATCATCGCATTAACATGTTAGAAAGCAAGAGAGCCAGCCCCTGAACTTGGAATATGCCACTGAACTTGCATCATCGCATTAACATGTTAGAAAGCAAGAGAGCCAACCCCTGAACTTGCATCAATGCATTAACATGTTAGAAAGCAAGAGGGCCAGCCCCCCAATCATGGAATATGCCACTGAACTTGCATCATCGCATTAACATGTTAGAAAGCAAGAGAGCCAGCCCCCAAACATGCCCAAACCCGATGTTAATAAGGGTGAGAATACCACAAAATGGGACCAAAGACTTGCACCTTTAAGCCTGCTACCCCATTGCCAAAGAGTATGGCAAGTGTTGGGGTTTATAAACCACTCAAGTCCCACAACACAATTAATGTGAGATTATTCACAAACACACACAAACTACACTAACAAGATAGATAGGTATTAACGTGAAACGGAATTCCAATCATGGACTATGCCACTAAACTTGCATCATCATATTAACCGGTTAGAAAGCAAGAGGGCCGGCCCCCGTTAGAAAGCAAGAGGGTTAGCCCCCCACACACATGCCCAAACTCAATGTTAATAAGGGTGATGAATCCCACAAAATGGGACCAAGGACTTGCATCTTTAAGCCTGCTACCCCATTAGCAAAGAGTATGGCAAGTACTGGGGTTTATAAACCACTCAAGTCTCACAAACACACACAAACTACACTAACAAGATAAATAGGTATTACTGTGGAACGGAATTTCAATCATGGAATATGCCACTAAACTTGCATCATCACATTAACCAGTTAAAAAGCAAGAGGGCCGGCCCATTCACAAACACACAAACTACACTAACAATATAGATAGGTATTAACGTGGAACAAAATTCCAATCATGGAATATGCCACTAAACTTGCATCATCACATTAACCAGTTAAAAAGCAAGAGGGCCAGCCCATTCACAAACACACAAACTACACTAACAATATAGATAGGTATTAACGTGGAACAAAATTCCAATCATGGAATATGCCACTAAACCTTGAACCCCACACACATGCCCAAACTTGATGTTAATAACTACATTAACAATATAGATAGGTATTAACGTGGAACAAAATTCCAATCATGGAATATGGAATATGCCACTAAACCTTGCTCCCCACACACATGCCCAAACTCGATGTTAATAAGGGTGAGAAATCCCACAAAATGGGACCAAGGACTTGCACCTTTAAGCATACTACCCCATTGCCAAAGAGTATGGCAAGTGTTGGGGTTTATAAACCTCTCAAGTCCCACAACACAGTTAATGTGGGATTATTCACAAACATACACAAACTACACTAACAAGATAGAAGACTTGGCATATTGATTTCGGTTGTTCCGACTATACAATAAGTAATAAGGAGTTGTTTGTTATTATGAACGAAAAATTCAAGACCAAAATCAAATTTGGTGATGACAAGTTTTTGGAGGCGGAAATAAAAGGTATAATGAACTTAAATTTTAAAGAAGGTAAAAAGCAAATTCATAATGTTTATTACACTTTTGATATTATATATAATTTATTGAGTGTCAGGTAGTTTTCTAAAAAAAAATTAGAGATTAGTTTTTGATGATAAGCAATATATTATATATGATATATAAGAATATTGAAACAAAGTTGTCATTATTACTGAGTGTCAAGTAATTGAATGTTTTTTTGAAGTTTGGAGGTAATCGAATTAACTTAGAAAATTTTTGCTATTGAAAATAAGAGTTGGTTGTGGCATGTGAGATATGATCACTTAAATTTTCAAAGTTTGAAGTTGTTGACTTCTAAGGAGCTAGTTTTTGGTTTGTTCAAAGTTGAAGATTATAGAAAATTTGTGAGAGATGTGTCAAAGGCATGCATGCTAGAGAGATTAGAGGTTTTTAAGAAGAAAAGCATGGAAGGCCTAACATCCACTCCAATTAGTTCAATTTAATATTTGTGATCCAATAAAAACCAAAAGTGAGGGTAAGTCATCTTTATTTTACTACTTTTATTGATGATTTTACCACAAGGTGTTGGATATATTTTTTTAAGAATAAAGATGAAGCTTTAGATGTTTTCAAGAGCTTTAAAGCCTTTGTTGAAAATAAAAGTAGATATATAAAGAATTTAATAACTAAAATTAAACTTTTGATTTCTTGGTAGATAATGTTTTTCACTTTTCAGTCCATTGAAATTTAAATGATATTTAACTATAAATTAACACTCTGGGGAACTTAACAAAGGGTGCTGGTTGTGGCCGACTCGGGTACGATTCCCACTTCCTCTTGCGGATACACAAAAACCCATTCCTTGTTGGTTGTGGTCGGGGGCCTAAGGGTTTCTTTGGTGTCGTTTTCACCACTAACCAAAGTTTTAGGTCCAAGGTGTAGACCAATTGGTTTGACCGAGCCCCCCGAGGTTCAAGGTTCAAATTTTAGGTCTCACCGAAATAAACACTTGTGTCTTTCTTGGTGCTTTTAGCAGCGTAAAAGGTTTTAAATAATTGTGGCATGGTGGTTATAAGGACAGATTGTACAAAGAACTGTGTAACGGCTTTCGGTACGGACAACACAAGACAACCTATCCGAAATCGTGGCAGCTACTGATTCTATCATATAAATTTAAAAAAAAACTATAAATTAACACAAATTCACAATTTTTTGGGTTAACTTATGATATAAATTACGGATGGTATTATAACAATAATTATTTCAAAATTTTGAATTGAGAAAGAAGTATCAGGTGCAGACAAAAGAGAGATGAGATGCTTTTCCGTATTCCAACAACTGGTGATAATATAATGATGATCTCTGAGTTGTAGAGGACTTTAGCAAATATTTTATTTTTTTAAAGAGGAATACAAAGTACAAGGCTGGTACAACTGTATAATTAGTATCACATTCTTTAAGGATATATGAATTTGAATTTGAATTTGTATTAATGTTTATCGGAGATTAAAAGAGGTCAATAGGACTGTAAAGTAGGACATATATAAAACAACGAGAGTGCCTAATATAGCTCTAGAGAAAATAAAGTAAGAAAAATAGTAAACAAGATGACATATGATATACAAGATCTATGGATCAAAGATTACTCCCAACATTCAAGGCTGAAGAGAAGTGAGTGATGTAAGAGTTGGATGTCATTGTAGATGTTCTTTGTTGGAGTCGACGACGAGTTGATCTTGTTTTATCTCTGTGATCACCCTGGCACTTCCTGATTGTGGCCTCTGGAGGCTAGAAGAATGAAGTGATAAGTCGGGATCCTGTTATCTTCTGCAAACTGTTACTAAGTAGTTCTTTCCTGAGGTTGAATAATTCTCGGATGAAAAGGGGAATGCATCTCTGATATTCATAATTAATCCAATATTTTAGTGTATGGGTGTCTCTGAATAAAAAATAATATCTACTCGTATCTCGTAGTAGATAGGACAAGTGAAAATGAAATGCTCAGATTCCACATCAAGACTACACAATCTGCAAATACGTTGATCTCTAGGGAGGTGATGATCTGTCTCAATACATAGCTAGTGGGAGCAAACTCGTAGCTAAGCTAGAGGAAACCTGAGGCTGTGTGACATCTGTATCAAGTTATGTTTTGGAGTAGTGATCAATCCATTCTCTAGTTGGAGATAAAAGTGAGAGTAATGGAACAGTTTTTATGAAAGAGGTTCCTTTGGATCAGTCCAAGTAGTTTTTATATATGCTGAGTAAATCTCATCTCGAATATCCTTATTGGAGTATGATGCATTGATTGATGCTTTAGTAGGAGAAAGTCTCATGATGTCTAGGCCGAGAGATTGAACTAAAGTAGTAGTCTGCGCATACCAACAATTCTCGACCCCTTGATTTGCCAACTATATTGAGGATTGTAGTGCTAAATATGGATATCTTCTCATGTCCGACATACAATGAAATCTATGCAGTAAAGAGACAACAAGAAATATTGCTATTGTAAGCAATGGACGAGCACCAAACTTAGCTAGAATGATGGGATATGGAACAGTTCTTTTGAAACGAATGAACTTGGACAACATTGAGATGAGGACCCTTTCAATACGAGACCAACCCAACTGTCTGAGGCTAGGGCCCCAAACGTCACAGCCATAGAGCAGTGTAGGGGTAACAAGAGTGTGGAAGAGTCTGATATTCGTACTGATGTCCTAAAACTAGAGCTGAAAGTATTGCTTATCCAAAGAGGCTATGGCAACATAACCTTTGTTTAACCTTGCTTGAGATGTAGGGATCAAGTTGAAGGTAGGTCCTGTGAAAATATCTCCCAAGTATGTATACGATGTGACAATCTCAACAGCCTTCCCTTTATATATGATGTGAACAAAAGAGAGATCTTTCTTGGGTAGGTTGAATGCCATGATTTTTGTTTTCTGGAGATTAACTTCTAATCCATGCAAGTCAAAGTATATGCCAAGTATGTTAAGCTGCTATTGATGCTATTGAAGTCCTCCTGTTGTATGTGACATTAGGATAATGTCATCAACAAATAGCAAAATGACAATAACACTACCAAAAAGTAGGCAACCTGTACTCTTAGCCAGAGAGTCCATAATGAGCTCCTCCAATTCATTAATATACAATCCAAAGAGTATAGGTGAAAGTGGGCAGCCCTGTTTAACCCCAATAGTACTATGAACATATTTTTGTTTCGAGAGATCCAATTTTAACTTGTCCAATGACTTTTTCATATAAGGTCATAACCAATAGAGTAACCTTCTCTGGAATTCTTAGATCCTTCAACCTTTGAAGCAGTAACTGTCTGAGAACAATATCAAATGCTTTCCTGTAGTAAAAAAAACAACAATAGACCATGTGTTTATTGGCTTTGGCTTCTTCAATGATAGCTTTAAGAATTAGAATGTGATCATAGGTACGATGATTTCTTTTGAAAACTGCCTGCCCCTTTGTACGAAGTTTCTTAGCCTCAACAAAATCAGAGATAAAAACACCAAGAACTGTTGCAAATTTTTTTGCAAGAGTATGACCAACCATAATAATTCTATATTTGTTTGGATTTAGCATAGTAAATGTGTTGTACAATTGGGGTCACATTCATTAGGGGCATATATTAATATGAGCTTTATTTTTATGATTTGAACTTAAGTTATCGACATAAAAACCAACAATATACTATTAAAATGTTCCTTTGAAAACAAAGAACAACCCAGAATACTGTGGCAGCCATAAAAACCAAACAGCTTACCCAAAATCGTGACAACTATAAATTCAATTTTTTTTTATAAATTAACACAAATTCACAATTTTTTAGGTTAACTTATGATATAAACTACGGATGGTATTGTAACAATAATTATTTCAAAATTTTGAATTTGAATTTGTATTAATGTCCATCGGTGACCAAAAGAGGTCAAAAGGACTATAACGTAACACATATACAAAGCAACGAGAGTGCCTAATGCAGCTCCAGAGAAAATAAAGTAAGAAAATTAGTAAACATAATGATATATGATATACAAGATTTGTGGATCAAGGATTACTCCCAACATTCAATTCAAGGCTAAGAAAAGTGAATGATATAAGAGTTGGATGTCGTCGTAAATATTTTTTTGAAAAATAAGTGAAGTGCAGACAAAAGAGAGATGAGATGCTTTTTCGACAGCTAACAATAATATTATGATGATCTTTGAGTTGTAGAAGACTTTAGCAAATATTTTATTTTTTAGAGTAATATAAATTATACAGTTGGTATAATTGGGTCATATTATTTAGGGATATCGTAACATGGGTTGTACAATTGGGGTCACATTTATTAAGCTATATTAACATGAAATTTATTTTTATGATTTAAACTCAAGTCACCGACATAAAAACCAACAATATACTGTTAAAATGTTCCTTTATAAACAAAGAATTTTAATTTAGATAACATAAGATTCCAATAATAAATAGAATATTTTTATATGTTACCTAGGCCAAAATGCTAAGGATTGACAACCTGTTTTGAAAACTATAAGTTTTTTCCTTAAATAAAATATTTTAATTAATTAAATCTTACAAGCATACAACTAAAAGCATAAAATCTGTCTAATTTGAGCTGTAAGGGTGGCATGCCCGTGATTAACAATTCCTTTTATTTGAGAGGTCTCGAGTTCAAATCTTTATACAGATGGGACCTCCAAACAGGTATCAAAAAATCTCATATGGCACTACCGACCACCACATAAGAAAGAGCGATTATGGAGGTTTCTCTCTGTTCAAGAGTTTTTTATCCCGCTCAATATGATGAGGAGACGTGACTCCTCATAAAAATCTATGTAAAGTTAAAAAAAGGTCCCAAAGGACAGTGCAACCCTTTGGGCTTTAACTCTTCTTTAGAAGGTCAAAGGTTCAATCCAAGGTTTAAATTGTGACCTTTGTTTTAATCCCCTATTAAAAGGGGTTATGGTTAAGATAAAAATGCTCAGTCCCAAGCATTGGTTGTGGGGATTTCTCACACTATCCAAATAAAATAAATAAACTTTTAATCCAATGAAACAACACAATGGTTCGAGTTTTGAATCTTTTTCAAAAGTTTCAAAGTTTAAACCGGGACATATATATAAATGTATTAATCCCCTGATAAACTTAACTCTAATCTTATAAAAATCATGACTAAAATAAAAATACAACCCTAAATTCTCTACTATCCAAAACAAAAATATATATCCCATAACCACTTGTAATTCTTCCCTTGTCCCTTCCACACTATATAAAAAGCGCATCCAATCGCTCGCTAACAAATGGATTTTCTTTTTCTGACCTATGGCTTTTGGTGAACGTGTTTATGGTGTTTCTAAAGCATGTTTTTATTTGATTCTGGAAAACACTTCATCTTCAAAGAGTTATTTGTCTAATCCAATGGCAGGGTCCACAAAGGGGTACCCCTTATTCGATAGCGTATTAAATAAAACATTAATTTAATATGGTAAGTTTGTTTGATTTCTAAGCGTTAGATGATTTGTTAAATTGGAAGCATCTACTAACGTGGAATTAAATTCAAGCAAACAATTATTATTATTAACGTGGAATTAAATTCCAATCGTGCAATATGAAATTCAAAACATAAAGTGCATATCCATGTCATTTTTCTTGAAAGTAATAATTGGAGGCTAAGAATTAACAAAACATTGAGATTCTATTTAGCGGGGAGTCAAGGAATTTGAGAGGCCACACAAAGAACAAAGCAAGGCCAGACAATAACAAACAAAGCGTGTCCCATCCCATGGCAAAGTCTGCTCTTTTTTAAAAATCCGTATCTCCCCATCATTTTATTTCTTACTCACCATTCAAATTAGCATCTTTCAAAGTTAGTGGACTAGTAAGCATTTGTTTGGTTGAATTTATCAAGAAGATACCCAAGTTTAAACTTTGGGGCAGTTTGTTGGTGAAATTAGTAGTCTGATCTGAATTTTTTGAGTGTACGTCAGACGATGACGGCATGAATCCCGAGCAATCCATGGTCCCCCATCCACGATCCCCTTCACAACGGATCAACAATAACAAAGCAGAATAAGTTTGGTGAAAACAACTCCTTTAATTTAAAAATAAAATATTAATAGTATATAGTAAAGTCTTATAACGTCCACTAGGGTTGATAGTCAACCGCTTTTATCCCATTCGTGAATGTGGTTGCATATAGTGTGTGAGGCAATTATGAAAGCACTTCATTTTCCTGATTCTTCATTATGAAATTAGCATCACTACATGTCATTACATTTTTTTTATTGGCAAATTTCATATCTACCACACATTTAACTATCATTGGATTAGTTTCTGACAATTGTCTAACGATGTCCAATAGTTATGGTTTTATTTTTCTTTGTATTCTAGGCATAAAGATCAACAACGTTTAGTATTTATATTTAACTATTTTTTTATGTTAAAATAATTTAATATACACACTATCATTTCAACACGGTTTGAGTTCTAGTAATTGGGTCGGTCTATGTATTGGAAACGATATTGGCTAGCCACTTCCCTTACATTTTTTTTTTTTAAAATATGTGTGACTAATAAATCTATTTTTAGTATGAATTGTGCGGCCGCCGGGTTAGTCAAATCTTGCTTTAAAACAAATTATCATTAGAAGGGGCAGTAAAATAAAAATTACGGAAAAGAAAGGCCGAGGAAAATCCAACCTTCACAAAGATTATGTAATCTATAAAATTTTCAATTTAGACGGCTTCCTTTCCTTAAGGGAATGGACCGTTGAGAATGACTGACACTCAATGAATTCCATATATCCAAAAGAATGAAAAGAATATTTGCATTCACATCATCATCGTTATCCTCGTCTCCTTAAGAATTTTTTATAACTTAAATGGAAAGGGGTGGTGCGCATCCTTGTTAAAAGGAAGTTTATAATTTATAGTTTATATGATATAATTTTTATAAAGGATATTGTTTATGTTATGTAATCATGTTTTACTTATTAAAATATGGTGTATAATTTTACTTTTCCAACTTAGAACTTTAAATCTTTATTCAAAGTTTCAATATCTTTTCTTCGAGTTGTACAATTTTAAAAAATGTAATATCAAGACTTCCCAAAAAGAATTACTTATCCTAATACTACTTCAACTCGAGTATACTTAACCAATCCAAATATACTTAACTGTAAAGTTTTGAAACTTCTAAATTTTGTTTAAACTAGAAAATTGTGATTCAATCCTTATTTAAAAATGATTCATTCCCCGTTTTTCAAAAAGAGAAAATCTCATCTAAGGACATGGA
The DNA here is from genome assembly GCA_028583015.1 of Wollemia nobilis. Lineage (NCBI taxonomy): Eukaryota > Viridiplantae > Streptophyta > Pinopsida > Araucariales > Araucariaceae > Wollemia > Wollemia nobilis. The sequence goes on along the minus strand of JAQPPZ010017111.1, from coordinate 12,465,550 downwards.
TTATGAATTTCTCCCTTAACAAAAGGTAATTTTCCCTAAAACTATGACCTCTTTCTTTTTTTCTACAAAGAGGAAAATATGCACAAGTAGGAAAAGGATAATTTTTTCAACAAAGAGGAAAATATGCATAAGTAGGAAAATGACTATTTGCCTAAAAAAAAGTGAATCTTGCTCGTCAAATAAAGTGATTCTATTTTTTTTTATTGATTTTTTTAAATATTTCTAAGCTAATTTTTACTTTTTATAGGTGCAATCAAAATCAAGCAAAGGGATATGAATACAAGATTAAATATCAATAGGTCGGTAAATAAAATCAAGCTGTAAAATTACTTACATATAAAAAAAAAGTACCAAGGAAAAGAAACTACAACTACTATTTGGTACAAAAGTCAAGAGATCTCGTACAAAATCCTTTGTAGGGAAAATGTCAATGATGATTCTAGCTGAAATTGATGTAAATCCAAAAATTTCCTACTCATCCCTCATACTAATATCCCTAACCCTATAAATACAAGTGATTCCTTGCTCTCCTATAGGTCAAACATAGTGGCTAGGACTTACCAACAACCATGCATGCTAGCCTAACCTAGACTACTGCAAGTCCTTTCATCTAAGCCATAATCACAAATTCTTTATACACCATACCACCTATCAAATATTTTTTAATTCATATCCTACCTTGATATGTCTCATTATATCACAACCTACGTGAGTCTAGTTCCTAAACTATCAATCCTAAGCATCAACTAGTCCATCAACAAATGTATCAGCCCTATAGATCATCCAAAGTTAGCAGGGTGGATCTAACCCACAAGTTAACACTAGTCAATCATAACTCTAACCAAGTCAATAGGTGAATATCACAAATTTACAAATCATGAGAATTCAATCAAGAATCCAAGGCTTGCATAATCTATCAAAACAAGGCATGGGATACGCACAACAAAATCATCCAAATCCCAAGATTTTATAGTGTAAATTAACCCGAGTAAACCCTCATCCAATTAAGAATCTTATATAGAATTATCAAATCTCGCTTGGTCAACAAGGAGCTTTAATTATTCAAGGCACTACCCATAATCAACCATCCTCTCCTTATAATTAGCATTTATAAAATTTGTAGTTAATCCCACAAATATTAGCTATTTTTATAGTATTGCATAAATCCCATAACCAATAAAATGCACCTAGCCCATAATTAATGCAAAATAAAAACCTCGCATGTGTATCCCAATATGTAGCTGGTGCAAAATCTAAACCAAAAATTTACTTCCTAATAAAATACACAAAAACCACAACTAATGGCTCTTAAAAATCCTCAAATTATGCAAAATCATTCAATTATCCAATATTTTCCATAACAACAAGAAATCATGGGTACTTCATAATACCAAATGCAATATGACCCATAGATGTCATATAGACAAAGATCTTAGAGCTATTAGATATAGATGTAAATAAGGTCATAAAATTAACTCCCAAATTGGACATACTAAAGGCCTTTGAATTTGTTTATATATTCTCCAATCCTTGTTGCTACATTGAAGTCTCTCCCAACCTATGATTGAAATGGTAACAAAACAACAACGAATCATATCAATACATTTTCAACTCTAAAATTGATCCATTGGATCCAAGAGGAAGACATTATGGTATGGTTGTTGGTATTCCCACTCAAAATAAAAACAACATCAGGGTATAAAAAATTTACAAACAACTTAGTCACAAACTAGGCTTCTATTGTTGAGCTATTCATGAGAAAATTTGACAATCTTGAAAATGAATATTCAAATTTGTTTTAGTTAAATGCTATTCAAAGGTACTTAATGAAAAAATCCATGATTATAGTAGGAGGTTCATGAGAACATTGCATAATAACCCCAAAATTCAATCTTTTAGATGAAAAAGCCATGACATACTATATTTGTTAGGACCCCATACTAACATAATTATGTAATTCTAATATTATTATGTAATGATCCCTTTCCAATGTCGGGATCCCATTTAAGGATATTTAGTAATATTTTGTAATGGTATATGACACTTGAGGCACCAAGTCAAGTGGGGTTATTTCATGTACCTGTTATAAAGAATGTAATTGTTTTTTGGTAGAAGATTCTAGCTCGGGTGTCACTTTGCATGTAAGCTAACCCTTGAGCGTTAGATTAGGGTTACATGAAATATATCTTTGAAAGATAAGGAGGGCATAGATGAATGGATATTTTTCATATTGAAGTAAATTTTTGTTAAGGAGGTTGCCCCCTTGAAGAGGCCAATGATTATGTATTGTGATTTTGTGAGATTAATATAGATTTTTACATTTCTATTTCGTATTGCAATATTTTGTTCTTTCATGAAATTACTATTTTATCACAATATTTATGTGGATGTGCTAATTTTAATTAGAATTTGTTTTACAAATTGTATTAGAGCACTTTTTAGAGTCATGTTATATTATGACTACAACAATTCTTGCTCTACCATTTAGACTACTAGGTTAAAATTTTGTGTGTTTTCATTTTTCTATTTGCTATCCTATTAAAAAAATCAAGTCTTTTTTTTTTTTTAGTTTAATAGGTTAGAAACCCTTTTTCGAGGATTCTAAAATATCACAGAGGATTTATTGTTATTAGATAAGATAGATTATCTATAAAACCTCTAGTGAACTGAGAGGCAATCAAGCTCCAATACCTAGGCCGTAGACAACACCCGTATATAGACTTGAGATCCCTCATATCTTTAGGTATATGAGATAATCCCATAGGATTAGGAGAAATATTTATCCCCAGGAAGATTTTCAACCATGTATCTATCCATAGTGCACCAAGCACAACACTTGGGAATATTACTCTCTCATACTATCAAAGAGGCGGGTAGTACGCTTGAGGATATGTGTGGAATCCTCCTTGAGTAGTGGCCTAAAATATTGGTTTGAGCATTATCGTTCATCACTGGGGTATAATTGGGGGCTATGGATAATGGATATACCTTAGCCTAGAGTACCTTATTTTTATTGATTGTTTAACCTGAATGCCAAAAAACCTACCACCACTAAAAAAAATAATAGAAATTGAGTGGGAAGTAACAGTAAAGACAACGTCTATTAATAATAGTTGAGTATCATTTCAGCCAAGGCTATAGTCAGTATCAGTCAAGACAAAATCTACCTATACAATTATTAGTTACAGTTAAGAATCATAATAGTCAAAAAATTATCAGTAATAGAGTATGTTAAGATAGTTGTAAGAAATAATGAATTACAGAAGTCAAATAGAATAGTTGTTGGTAACGATCACTATAGGGCTTGCTAAGGGGGTTGTCGAAGAAAAATCATTTTTTTGAGTGAATAGATACTTTAGGCAAAATTTAGATGACACTTGAAGATAACACTATTATAAAAAAAGTCTGGGGTATTGAAACATGTCATTGTGTAACCTAATCCATTCTATTCATCTTTTCAAGTTGATCAATTTTGATATATAGTGCTCAAACACTTTTTCTAACCCATTACTAAAAATAGTAACTCCTAGAACACCACTTCTATTTTTAGTAAGTTAGTTGGGGTGGTCCAAATCACATGTATATGGTTGGAGGGACTAGAGGAGCAATGAAGGAGTTGGAACAAAGCCAATATATGGAAAAATTAAATCAAACACTTAGTAACCTACAAAGCCAAATATCCCACATTGGATAAGAAGTTAAATAGATGAAAGATCACATACAGATTATAACAATTGATCAGGTTAAAGTCAAAGCAGTGATTGAAGAAATATTCTTAGAGTTTGAAGAGCATTTAAAGGAAGGTCCTAAGGTAATACAACATATTGACATTGAAGGACCAGGTGGTAGTTGAAGCAATAAAGAGAAAGAAACTCATTGTGCTATTTTTGGCATAGATACCATGTTTAAGATGCCCAAATTAGAATTTCACAACTTTAATGGAAAAGATGTTAATGGTTGGTTATATCAGGAAAATCAATTCTTCAAACTCCATAATATTTTTAGATAATTGTGGGTCACCATGGCATCTTTTAATTTTGAATCTAAAGTCCTACAATAGTATCAATGGTTATAGAAGATAATTCCTGACCCTTCTTGGGAAGACATTGAGTCTCAATTACTCACTCATTTTGGCCCTAGTGAATATGAGGACTTTAAAGGAGCCTTAATCAAATTGAAATAAACCTCTACTGTCTAGGAATATTAGACTCAATTTGAGAAATTGGGTAATAGGACAAAGGGGTTGAGTGAAGGATTTTTTCAAAGTTATTTTATTATTAGGTTAAAAGATGATATCAAGCTAGAGGTAAAAAATGTTCAAACCATGGTCTATGATGCAAGTCATAGGATTGGTGAGATTAGTGGAAGAAATTTTTTCCCAAAGGAGGTCATCCAAATTCCCACAGGCCAAACCCACATTTTCCTCCAAGTTCACACCGAATACTAGCAATAGATCTTCACCAATCAAGCGATTGACTAGAGAGGAAATGGATTCCCATAGAGTATAAGTCTTATGTTATGATTGTGATGACAAATATGCTCTAGGGCATAAATGCATACAGAAAAGTTGTTTTTGTTGGATGTGGATGACTTAGTAGTGCATGAAATTCTTGACGAAGAGGTAGAACAATAGGAGGAAAAGCATCAAGATGAGGGTGAAGCATAGGAAGAACCACAAAAAATTCTTTTGTCCATGTGCTTGTAGGAATCTTGACCCCTCACAGTATGAAGGTAGTCGGGTTCTTCAAGGGGTAAAGAATTACAATTCTGATTGATTCAGGTAGTACGCATAATTTCATTGATCCCTATATAGCTAATCAAGTGAATTGTTACATACATACTTGCAACTATTTTGAGGTCATGGTGGAAAATAAAGGAACATTACCTTGTAATGAAAACACCAAAATATTATGTTGAAGATAGGGGACTATGAACTTAAAACTGATATGTTTGCCTTTCCACTTAGTAAATGTGATGTTATGCTAAGAACATAGTGGCTATGTACCTTTGGAATAGTAGCTTGGAATTTTGCTAAATTATGGATGAAATTCAACCAATAGGGAACAAAGTACACCTTATGAGTCTTGACAGTTGGGGCTACTCAACTTGTCAGAAATACTAAGTTGTCATGGACGTCAAAGGTGCATGGTATTCAAGGCAAAAATATTCTTCAAGGATGATATGTTTATAAGGTTAGACAATATATCAATAATGCCAGAGATGGAATTGATAAATAACAAACAATGAAAAATCATCCAAGGCAAAGATATATCTCAATAGGAGCAAGGAAAGTATATTTCAAAGTAAGGAAAATATATTATAATATTTAAATATCAAATTTAAATATTATAAAGAGAAGGACAAAGGTTGGGACAAAGGTTTGACATATTTAAATCAAAGGATTTAAATATATAAGAGTTTAAAAAATTGAATATTATAATATTTAAATCATAGGTTTAAATATTATAAAGTGTTTGAAAAAATGAATGCATCGACATCTTTGGAGAAGATAGAAAGTTGAAGGCAAAAAAATAAGAGTTGACCTCATTATTGAGGACAATTGGAAACTTATAAATATATGGCATCATTTCTGTTGGGAATTAAACTGAAGGGATTATATTATTGATAAAAATGAGTTACATATATAGGCAGAAGGCCTATATTCAACACATGACACTTGTCAAGAGAAACTGACAAGTGTCAAGGTGAAGGCATAGTGCACTTTAACTCTAACATTCCCCCTTAAAGTGCACTATCCTAACTAAAGAAGAAACAAAACAAGTCAACATTAGGTAACATTCCCCCTTAATGTTGACTTCTCTAAAACAACCTATCATCCTCTCTTATTGCTGATTTGGTCTAGGCTCGTGCTCTGTGCTCTTGGCTCTCCAACTGTGAATAATTATAGATTCATTGTGTATACATCTCGGTCTGTTGCCTTAGGGTCAGCCACTTCCATGGGTCTGTTGCCACTGGTTCAGCGGTCTAAGTGCCTCAGGGTCATCATGGGTGCCTCAGGGTCAGCCACTTCTGGGTCTTTTTCCTTTGTAGGTCATCCTCATAGGATGTTGCCTCTCGTAGGTCACTGACTAGTCCCACCATAAATATCAAATCCTTCCTTATGGTGAACTCAATCTAGAAGGTGTCGGTCTCAACCAAAAATGCATCTAATACAAAGAAAAAATGAGCCCATTAAGAGTGTCGGTATCTGTCGAAAATGCACTCAATACAATAAAATGAGCCATAGATCAAAATAGGAGGAGAGAAGAAGAAAAGAAGAGAATCTTCTGAAGTTTCTTCGTCTGTAGTCTTCAGAAGTAGATCCGAAAAAACCTCGGATAGAGTCTAGGGTGTCTTTGTCTGTAGTCCCTAGTATAAGTGTCCTTATGGTGACCATGTCATCCCATCGAAATGCATGGGTAACCAGCCGCTGCATTCGCCAAGTGTATAGAAAAGATCACTAGGTACAAGGATCACATATAAAATTACCTCGAGAGTGTCGGGTACAACCGAGAGTGCACTCCAAGGTACAAGAACTTTGAGGCTAAAAAACTTAATTGAAACAGCATCAAAATTACAATATGACACCACCATTGTGTCCATCATGGAAAACTGTTTCCAACGACTATAAATACCTCTATACTTGTGTCTAAATTGGGCCTTCAACTTGTTGGAGAAAACAACAGCATGCCTGAAAAAAATAATGAAACAATGCTAGAATGAAGCCCTCCTCCGGGAAGGATTACAGAACCATGTCTACCAGTTTCTATGCTATCGTGCATCAGAAAATTTGAATCCAACCATATGCACGTGCTGACTGCTGCTTCAGTCATGCTTAGATTCTGGAAAAAACACATCCAGAAGCTACCAGGAGCTACCCCACATATCAAATGGGATTTTCCATTTCGGGACTCGCAATTGCCACTATTGCTGCAAGCAGCAACAACATATACATCGATGCCCTTACACACTATGACGTCCTTGGCCATATTTTAAAAAATAACATTGCAGTTGATCATGAACTACATTCATTTACAGGAAAAATACAATGGGCAGCACTTCTTCTTCACATTAAAAAATAAATAGCTCCATGCTGTATATGGCATTAAATAGTTATTTAAAAAATTTAATTAAATCATCCTTCATTCCCATCTACGGTATTCAAAAACGGTCTTCAAAAACGACATTAAAAAATGTGGAGTCCAGTTCTCCATCTCCAGTGCCTCCTCTATTTACGCCTTCATTTACAAACTGCATGTTAATTGACTAACATTGTGATTTTCCCTCAGATCTAGTAGCACACTGCAGTATAACTGTGACAAACCTCCAAAATCATCTGCATTGTCTAGAAGTTTCACATAACAGAAATGGAGTAGTTGTGACGTGTGAGAGATAGCGTTGTGGCGCCTGCACCAGGCCAGCATTTGAAAAAATTTCCTCCATTAAGTCTCCGGCCCATCACGAGCAATCATCCCCATGAGCAAAGCACTGCTTTACATGAACATTTGTCAAGCGTGCGAGGCTGCCATCTTACACACTCAGCAAGCCAAAATCTCCACTCCGATTGTTGTCATATAAAAACATCTACGTATTCTGAGCTAAAGTGGCCAATGATGTCGCCTCCTTCAATATGCAGATAACGACCAGAGATAACAATCTACGAATTGCCCAGTAGATCCTGCCTTGAAGTAATTCTTCCATTGCGAGTAACAATCTCAGCAAATCTCAGCAATATCACAAACGTCATACACAAAAAACAATAGTTCCATTGACAGAAAGCATCCTCCGTCTCCTGATGATGACTGCCAACTGGAAATGCACTCAGGTACAACATCTTTGATAAAAAACCACTCCTTCTTTATCATTTGAATCCAGCATCCTGCACGATGGATGTGGGCCTTCAAACCTGCAATAAATGGACACATTGGAGATGAAAATTTTTTTTGACTGTTACACTTGCCCAATACCATCTGTTGAAACAAATAAAAAATCACCAAAAATCCTCATAATCGAATCTTCCACTGTCGGTTAACTGAAGTCATCCACCACGACAAAACTCCCGCTCCACTATGCACTTTTCAAGCACTCATCGGCTATTGAAACAAAAATTTGCACTTGAAATCAAATCAAATCGTGACGCAACACACTCATTTGTCTCGGCATGCTTACTCAGACTTTAACAACAGTGCAACTGGCACTCTTCTATAATCCGTGTTCTCAAATAAAAAAATTGGCAGATCTACTCAAAACTGATGCGAGCAGCCATAATCTTCACCCGAACAACTCAAAAAAAAAAAGAAAATACTCATTGTTGGAGGCATCTTCTATGTCTTCAGTTCCATGGAAGATTACGCACACCATCAATGCACAAAGTGCGGCGATTTGAAACCCACATCGCAAGTCCACTACAGATCCCTGCTCCTTGAGAGGCTCTCTATCGATTATGGAAAAAAATCAAAGCTGGGCTTCACGGTTTACCCTTCCCCTAGGTGTCTACCTCCGTGGTGGAACCCTAAAATAGTGTGCTCTTGACTCACTCACTGTTAGAGCACATCGATGTTGCGGTCCTCCTGGATAACAAGGCCATCTATGAAATCTGTCATCGCTCCCTCGACATTGAGCGCCCTACTTACACTAACCTTAATAGGCTTGTGTCTCAGGTTATTTATTCCCTAATGGGAACATAACATCTATCGTGAGATGAGCAAAAAAAAATACTCAACTTCTTCTTCACTCTGATTATCGAGAGTTGCAGTAAAAAACTGCCATCAAGCGATCTCATAATCCACCGCCGATTGTTGCAAACTTCCTACACTGCCAAGTGGACCTTTTAATGTTCAGTCCACAACACTTCTTAGTAGAAAAGCTCCATGATCTCCTTTGAACTTGTCGACGCGGTGCATTGGAAGCTTCAATTAAAAAAATCAACTTTAATTTATCAATGATGCTGCACTCGGAATCACAACTGTCGTCGATGATCACGCCATCACCACCTTCGCACACGAGAATCTTGGGGCTGCAAATAGACTGTTTCCTTCTTAATGGCACCCGCGACATACGATCTCTTCGAAGGCAACATCCAGTTTCTCAAAGTCGTGATGGGATCGTGCATGGACAAAAGGGCCCATCACAAATCAAAACTATAGTTGTCCAATGGCCAGATCTGCACCAAATCTACAGTTTTCAATCCTTGATATTTTCGAGGCATTTTTCTTCACAAACATTGACAATGGATCAAACAAACTTGGCTGTTTGTAGTTTTCCTTTGGCACAGAATAAATGGAGGCACGAGCGGTAGGAATTTGGACACGAACTCTCCCCCTGCAACGAACAACAAACATTAAATCTCCATCATGATCAGCGAACCAACAACATAGCTTGGGTGGCTTCAAAAACTGTCACGCCAGGTTCTCCTAGTGGGGGCATGTTGCGTTGTGCACATGCTATGGCTGCGGTGGTGCTCGGGTGGTTGTGCACACCTCTAAGAGGGCACTGTTATTTCAGAGGTCATAACACAAGCAAGCCTGTAGGCATGCGTGATGTGGAAGCCCATGGCATCCATCTTGTCCGTAAGTGCTCTTAAAGGTGTATTTGTTGGCTCTTTCTTCACAAAGGTTGGTGAGGGCCACCTGGTGTGCAATATTCATAGAACTCTACAATTAATCATTCCAGGCAGATGTGTGCCTGGATGGGTGACCATCCGGGAAGTCACGGTGGCTGCACCCATTTTTCAATTTTTTTTTATTTTTTTAATGAAACCCAGTTGCATTCAGCAACCTGCATTCAGCAAAACATTGCTATACCATAAAAAAATACATGTAAAATATATGACCCTTTTTTAAAAAATTTAGTATCCCATTTTTCGTTTCTCTTGAGAAACTACTTCTGCAGATGGACACCAAATAACTAAACCTCCCAATAAATCAGATTTTTCAGCCATTACTCTTTTGCAAACTTTTGGTTTCTGATCCATCAATGATGGAGAGCATACTCCCTGGTTTGAAAATAAAATGGAGAAAAAAAATGGGAAAGGGGAAAAAAAATTAAGGGGAGGGAGGATTTCCATAAGGGAAATCCCCCCTCAAGGGTTTACACAGGGCAGGGAAAGCCTGCTCTGATACTAAATGTTGGGACTTAAACTGAAAGGATTATATTATTGATAAAAATGAGTTACATTTATAGGCAGAAGGCCTATATTCAACACATGACACTTGTCAAGAGAAACTGACAAGTGTCAAGGTGAAGGCATAGTGCACTTTAACTCTAACAATTTCACGTTTGCAATGAGTATGAAATCGATTGGTCCTCGTTGTGAGTACGAGTGGCAGAGAGAGGAGAAGAGCAAAAAATAATCGGGCAGTGAAAGACAAGGATAAATATCATATTTGCCCCTTTGATTCCATCCATTGGGGTAGCCCAGACGGGCGCCTTGCTTGCATGGAGCACTACTGTGTAAGAGGTCGAATCTGATCGACATCATTTTGCTGAAGAGTGAAGGCAGAATTACGAAGGATCCATATATCATTTTTACACCTTTGGTTCCATCCATCGGGGTAGCCCAAATGGTCGCCTAGCTTGTGTGGAAGTACTACCATGCATGAGGTTAAGGGATCGAATCCCTTTGACGTTGTTTTGCTATGGTTTTAATTTTTGAGGGAGTGCAAAGACAATGATAAATATTCGAGTGCCCTTTTTGGTTTCATGTGTTGTGATAGAAAAGCTGGTCATGAGCACTTGTGAGAGCACTACATTTTGAGAGGACAGGGAATCAAATCCCGTCACTATTGTGCAAGGAATTTAAATTTTTACTTTATCAAATTTAACTAAGAAAGAAATAAGGGTCATGGTGCTAGTCTAGAATTATATTTTTTGCATATTAAATAAAGGGGATATATAAGGGTTGTGATGTTGGTATAAGGATTCATTTTTGAAAATTAATAAAAGGAGATATAAGGGTTTTAGTTGTCAATAAATCTTTACATTGTGAGTTTCAAAAAAGGAGATATAAGGAGTTATTTTTAAGCTTTATTGTGTATGTTTTTTATAAGGGATTTTAAAGTGATTGATTTGATATTTAATCAAGAAAGAAAAAGAGAATTGCTAACCGGATTTTGAAGGGACAAGCAAAAGGAAAATTATTTTTGTCAAGACAGGTTTGGAAATCTCATATAAAATAAGATCATCATCATTGAGGCATATTTAGAGGTATGGTGATTTAATTCCTTTCTCAAAGTGGTTTTGTTTGGGTAAATATTTTTGTTATCATATAGTGGGAGGTATAAGGAATTATTGGATGTGCATTATTTTACTTGAAATTTGAAGTAAATGGCCAAGGGTTATAGAGCAGATTTAAACAGGTTTTGTGAGTAGGTTTTGGAGCAAATTTGAGCAGGTTTTGGAGTAGATTTAAGTAGGTCTTGTGAGCAGGTTTTGAAGTATATTTAAGTAGTGTTTGTAAGTATGTTTTTGATCATAATTGAGCAGGTGCTTGAGAGGGGATTGGTGTCTCCTATGGATTGGTGTCCATGAACCAGAGTAGATGGGATTGGTGTCCATGAACTTGAGAGGGGATTGGTGTCTCATGGGGATTGGTAACCACAAACATTATAATAGGGGATTGGTGTCTCCTGTGAGTTGGTACCCGTGATTTTTTTTGAGAAATTTAAGCAATATTTCTTCGTGGATGTAGCCCATATTGGGTGAACCACGTTAAATCTCTATCTCTCATGTGTGTGATGATTTGTGCATTGTTTCATTAATTCATTGATATTATTGATGTTATCATTTGGATTGAAAAGTAAAAAGTTTTATCTTATACTGTTCACCCCCTCTTAGTATAAGCTTGTGTTCTTCAATTGGTATCAGAGCAGGTTCCTTCGTGAAAAGCCTAATAGCTTGAAGGAAGGTCTTACAAGAACACACATGGCCATGGAGGTGAAAGAAAATAATCCTATTGTTGAAATCCAAGAAAAGGAGAAAAATATAGAAAATGAAAAAGAAGCCATAATAAGCATAGAAGAGAAAGAAGATGCTCCTATTGTCAAAGACCAAAAAGAAGAGAAACATTTAAAAAGTGAAGAAGAAGCCATGGTTGAAATTGAAGAGGAACTTGTTGTTGCTCTTGAAGAGTTGAAGAAAGTTAGAAAGAAGAACTCAAAATTGAAGGTTCAAGTACAAGAAGATGAGAAGATAAAGGTAAAGTTGACACAAGAGCTTATTGACCTGAAAGTTAAAATTGAAGAGGTAAGACAAATTGAGGAAGGTATGGCTGAATAGTTAAAGCCAAAATAACTAGAGTGTGAAAGACTAGAACATGAAGGTGTCATTCTAAGGAAGGTACTTGAAAAATTTAATGACAAAATATATCAATTTAAAGCTCAAAAACTTGGATGATATTATCAAAGCACAAAGATCTCCATTTATGAAGACTGAACTTGGTTTTGAAGAAGGTCAAGAGAAACAAAAGGGGGATTCAAGCTCAAAATAAATAGAAGCATCAAATAAAGTAATTGAAGAAGAGCCCAAGACCTATGCTAATATGTTGAAAAGTGGAAGCATCAATGAGGAAGAAAACAATATACCATCAAGGAATAGGGACCATCACAGAGAAAACAAAGTTTCATCATGGATCGAAGTCAGTCATAGAAACAATAATGAGAGAACCATACAACCATATCCTCCAAGGCAATCAAACAGGTTTCAAAATTTCTTCCATGGTTATTGTTTTTCATGCAATCAATTTGGTCATAAAGTTGTAAATTGTAGGGTCCGTGCTAAGAATGATTATGGTTTCACCAAAATAAATTTCAATTCATTTGCACCTCTCACGGATGACAATACCATTTTTATAAATGTGATATTTTTATACACAAAGCTAAATGGTGTAGAGCAGTGTTTCTTGAACTTCCTAAATTAATCAAGAAGGAGGAAGGTCAAACAGTTTAGAAAGAGATGTCTTCAAAAAAATGGAAAAATTAAAAGGAACAAGAAAAAGAAAAATTCATGTTAGTACAAATGGCTCTTCATGTGCAAAATGAAGGAAATCAGTAGTACATTGATAGTGGTTGTTCAAGCCATATGATAGGTGACAAAATAAAATTTCTCTCTCAAGGAAATAAATGGAGGAATAGTGAAATTTGGTGATAATGCTTTTGCCAAAGTTATTGAAAAAGAGACTTTGAGTTTGGATAATGGAAGATCAAGGACATAAAATGTATTATATGTTGAAGGATTGAAGCACAATCTATTAAGTGTAAGTCAACTATGTGATCACGGGCATACACTCACATTTCACCCAAATGGATGTGAGATTAGGAAATCTAAGACAGTAAAGATTATTGTAGATGCTAGTAGAGCTGAAAATAATATTGACAAGTTGAGAGAAATTAAGGGAGAAAAATGTTTTTTATCACAAGAGCATGAGAGATGGTTATGACATAGCAGAATGGGTTACCTGAACTTTGACAAGATAGTGAAGATAAGCAAAAAACAGACAGTCAGAGATACCCAAAATAGCAAAGCCCCCAAGCACGATTTGTGCACAATGCCAGCATGGTAAGCAAACAAGATTAAGTTTCAAATCAAAGGAGTTTTCTTCATCCAAACCTTTGGAGCTAGTTCACACTTATCTGTGTGGTCCTCCAAGGACAAAGAGTTTACAAGGTGAAAATTACTTCATGTTATTTATTGATTATTTCTCTAGAATGACTTGGGTAACATTCTTAAAAGAAAAATTAGAAGCATTTGAAAAGTTCAAGGCATTCAAGGAACTTGTAGAAAATGAAACATGCAAAAATATCAAGTGTTTAAGATAAAATAGAGGAGGTGAATTCACTTCAAGTGAATTTGTATAATTCTATGAACAACATGGAATCAAGAGATAATACTCAACAACAAGAAATCCACATCAGAATGGAGTAGTTGAAAGAAAAAATAGAACTATTCAGGGTATGGCTAGGGCTATGCTAAATGAGTCTAATATTTTTTATGCTTTTTGGAGAGAGGCAATTCATACAATTGTTTATATCATCAATAGAGCTCAAATAAGAGTAAATCACCACAAAACCCCGTATGAGCTTTGGAAGGGAAGACCAGCTACTGTGAAGTACTTCAATTTTTTTTGGATGTAAATGCTACCGACCTATCCCAAAAAGCGTACACCTAGCTATTGCATTAATGGAAATCAACATAAAAGCATGACAAGATAACAAGATTGCATGAACCAAAGAAAATGTGTGTTTCTTTATTGATATAGCCAATGAATCTCGGTTACAATATTGCCCCTCTTAGGGTCACCCAAAATGTTGATACAATCAATACAATTGCCAAAGCCCCCAATGGGGTAGGCGCACTATTAATGCTTTTTCAAATAGTCACAAACTGCTCTAGGGTGGAGTTAACCCTCTTCTTCGCGTTGAGGAAGGAAATTGGTGATTGAAGCTCCCTTTGAACCTATTTCCTATGATCAAGAAACAACACAAGAAAGTTATACAAATAGGCAACCTCTCGTGATGAGGCCCTTTGAAGGATTAAAACATGAAAAAGCCATGAAAAGCATATAATCAAGAAAGCATGAAAAACATATCTAAACTATGCCAAATTGATAAAGATTCATGGAAATGCATAAAAGACTATTGCAACTAAGTATTGAATGGCCTAATTAGATGAAATAGAGCATGAAAGCATAAAAAGAAACCATTCTTGCATATTCTACACTAATGTAATAGAATTGCTCTAAACACTAAATCTACGGGTCAAAAATCTCTAAAACCCTATTTTAACCATGCAAATGATTAATCTAATCTAATTAAGTAATCTAAAACAAGAACAATAAGGAGATCTTATACCTGTGGCAAACCACAGCTCTGATGAGCGGTCTGCACTGTAAACCATGGCTGAAAGCCATGGTGAGCAACCAAGTAGGTTTGCCCTCCAATTTCAAGGGCAGTGGGCTTGATCCTCCTTGTCAAATTGATGATCAAGGGTCGCCTCAGTGTCCTCTGATAGGTTTGGCGGTTGAATTGTTGAATAGGGCCTCCGTTTTCCCAAATTAGCATTTCTTGGCTCTCCTAGGTCCTTAGGGCATCCATGGCATAATTGATCATGATGCTTGATGAATTGACAATGGTGATGGCAACAAGGCTCTCTCTATGCACTCAAGTGAGTCCACAATTCGATAGGGCTTCATTGCTTTGATCTCAAATGCACTCTCTATTAATATTTTGATAGTGCTTCGCTATCAAAATGCTCTATATCATTGCCCTAATTCGAAGGGGTACTTATAGGATGTCCCAGGGCTAGGGGTGGCTTCATGGAGAAGCCAAGATCAAGAAGGGGTGGTTAGGATAGTTGGATTGGAAGCTTCCATCCTTTAACCACCTTCTTCTAGAACAAATGGTCATTCAAACTGATTTGGCTCGGATGAAGGCCAACTGAACTTCAGTTAAGACCATAGGTGACAGCTACGGTCCAGACTATAAACCATAGGTCTCAACCATGGTTCAATCTATAGACCATAGGTCTCAGCTACGGTTCAGACTGAATAGGCCAAGGAGCCCAAATTGAGTGGTTAGAACCACTACTCTATCTTGGAGTCTATCCAAGATCTTCCATATGGTCTTGTAGCATGTCCATATGAGTAGTCACCATCGACATGACACATTTTAGGTGTCTACAGATGCCCCTTTTGAGATGCGTTGTGAGATCGAACAATGCTGAGCAAAAATAGACCTCCTAAAATGATGTCAAAGGTTCTATGATGATCATTAGTCGGATCAACATTAGATGCCCTAGGTCCTACAAAAGGACGTGCATCCTAGAATCATTGCTTCCAACTAGGTGAAAGGCTTACATTTGAAAAGCTTGTGCCCATCTCATCTCATTCGGTGGCTGTGCATTCCATAGGTATCTCTAGCCCCATAGATTCTAAAGGTGGAGAACAACAAGCAAACTTCATATTTGCTATTTTCCCCAAGCAAAGGGGTAAGCTTATGATAGTTGTTGACAATGATTCGCAAGGATGAACACAATTTTGACAAGATCAAGGGATCTACGATTTCAGGGATCTTCTGCTGATTTTGATTATGATTTGATATTATGACTACCCCCTCAAGTGACGAGTCGATGAGGGTAATGACAATGTATGAAGTGACGAGGTCGCTTGACCACAATGAATGATCTAAACAAATTTAGAATTGAGCATTTAATTACTTGGCTAAGCCTAGTTCAACTTATGATTCCAACTATTAATAGTAATTGCACATTTCTATCCCATGGAGCAGTCAGGCTACAATAGTCATCTTAGGGAATCGAAATGATGCAAATCCAATTAGTTTTATGTTGAATCAATTCATCGATGATTTTCTGAAAATATGTCATAGAGGAAATGACATGAAATACCTCATTCCCATGGAGCAGTCCAGCCTCAAAGGCCTTCTTCGGAATTGAAAAGAAGCATATCAAATCAATGATGACAATTTTACCCCAAATGTCCTTATGGTTATTTACTCATCTCGTCGGATTGCATGGAGTGCAAGTCATTGCAACCACCAAGTGTATAGAGTAAATAACTGAATACGAGGTGCATTTGGCTTTTGATTATTTAATTTTTTTTGTTAATTTTGAATTTTTGATTAATCTTGGTGCTTAAAAATCACCAAATTTGCAAATTGATTGCTTTTATTGACATTTGATCTAGTAGGAGACATTAATTTATCATTTAAGACCCTCCCACGATGGGATTTTGCTATTTTTGATACCATTTGCAAACCGTGGGTGCAGTCTGCGGTTGGAATTTTCAAATTTTGGGAATCGTAGGTCGGACCCACGGGCGAAAAACCCTAATCTCAGGACCGCGGGTGTCAGCTATGGTCCGACGAAAATAGGAAAAGGTTTAAAAATCTATCATTTTCAAAATTCCTCATTATTCCTTTGATAGTGACTACCATTTCAAGAGCTCTGAGAGGTGTGCCAGTTTAACTTGAAGCAATTGAAACCCTACTACCTTTCACACATCAGAATGGTAGACCATGACCAACCTTCTTCCAACCGAGGCCTCGGTGTGGGCAAGGTAATTCAAAACCAAGACCTCGCATTCATTACCAATAAAATGAACCAAATTAATGAATTGGTTAATTAATCACACTAAACTATTGGCAATGAACCACACCCTAGGTTAGGCTAGCTTAGATTAATTTTAATTATTTTTTTTTTTTTTGGCTAGGAAAAGACCTGGAATGGGTCGTATCCCTAGATCGTAGCTGCTAGTTATGGTTCCCCTTTGACCGATTGGGGATCGTAGGTATCAGCTATGGTTAGGTTTGAATTACAATGGTAAAAAATTTGACCATTGGGCGGACCGTGGGTTTGACCTGTGGTTCCCTTTTTTATGAAATTTTTTCAAATTTTCAATTTTTTTGTGATTTTCTTAGTAGTTAATGCCATTTTATTGCACCTATGAGATGTATTTTTAAATTTTTTGATCATGCTTAGCATAATTTTGCATTTTTAGCTATTTTTTGCTTGATCTATCTCTTTTTAGGTTATTTTTAGCTATTTAATTAGCCTTTAGTTAGATTTTTCCTTATACTATATCTCTTTGCAGAGACTGACCTCTAGAGCTAGGGAGCCAGAGCTCCTTAACACTCTCTACCCACTACTGACTGATGGGGAGCGAGAGTGGTTTGGAGCCGTAGGCTTTGGCTATGTCTTGGATCTACCCACTATCAGGGTAGATCAAGCTTACATGACTACATTGGCCCAGAGCTGGAATGCTTGGACCAACACATTTCACCTATCGATAGGTGAAATGACTATCACCCTTGAGGATGTCTACAAGATCTTTCGGATCCCTATTGATGGTGAGCCCATCACCTCCTCCTCTAGCAGGAGAAAGGAGGTATTTTGTGTTGAGATCTTCGATGATCGAAGCGATGAGGCTCAATGTAAGATCGATCATGGTGGCATTCACATCGAGGAGTGGTATGATGAGCAGGTCTTCTCTATCTGTGAGGTAGTTTTCATGCACCTAGTCATGCAGGTTGTGCTTCCAGACTCCTCAAGTGTGAGGATTCCTTGGAACCTTCTAGCCTGCATCAGGAGAGTCATTCAGAGCTCCACATGATGACCATTGCTCCTAGCCTAGGGGAGTACCTTACTATGCTAGTTGTACCATGAGTTGTACCAGATTACCTATCAGAGCTAGGTTGGGATCAGCTATAGTTTATTACTATAGATCTAGGGTTGGCAGCACATCTAGATCGAGTGACCAGTAGAGCTACCCCTTGCTATCACTATGATTGATGATGCACATCAGTGTTACGCTGCATGCTGGCCTCGTGAGGAGGAGGGATTCTAGAGTAGGTCCCATGCTGGGGACATTGATCATTATATCAGTTGATTTGTAGCACTGAGCCCTAGGGACATTGAGTGGCATCCATACATGGATTGCCCTACGTGGATGGAGGCTGGTGAGTGGCTACGCCAGGCTCGATGGGATAGATGGTTACTCGACCGCAAGGTCAAGATCCATGAGTACCAGTTCTACTCATGGGTCCAATGATAGTTTGGCTTGGTGTAGGACATTCTAGAGCTACCTATTATCTATAGGCGGCTAGTTCTAGAGACTCATCTATAGTGGGTGCTGCCTATAGCTCTGGGTGATGTTGTAGATGATTTCTAGGAGTCTAGAGTTGTTGTTGTTGGGACCACCCCAACATATGATACCTGGTGGTCCCTACTTTGGTGGTAGGGATCTGGGCCTCTCGGTCAGGTTGAGGAGGTAGTGGAGGCTGATCCATAGGGGTGCAATGTGCACCCATGGACTGAGGGTGGATGGGGTGTAGAGGATGCACCACCAGTGGAGGCCAAGGATGAGGGCCTAGATGAGGGTGAGGTACCTCTAGATAGTGAGGTAGGGCAGCTGCTAGCCTAGGTAGCAGATTTGTAGAGCTAGGTTGGGAGGCTACAGTCTCAGTAGCTACAACGGGACACATCTATCACCATGCTAGAGGTAAAGCTATCTGATAGGGAGAGGTGACTCTAGGAGGCCCAGGATCAGGCCACAACTATGATAGAGCATGCTACAGTAGTAGAGGGGCGAGTTTAGGAGCTGACCAGATCACTCGAGCTAGTAGAGGCATGATGGGTAGTGACTATAGTAGAGAGGGACTTGGCTCAGTCCCAGGCTCAGAGAGGTGACCCATCATCTTCTCGTGCTATCATGGCACCACCTTCAACACCAACACTTGCATTGCCAGGGGGTCATGATCCTATGGCTGAGATTAGGTGGCTTACTTCCCTCGTATAAGAGGGGAATGATTTATGTGATGCAAGGGTAGCTCACATCTCTCAGTTGGAGGGATGGATTATATTGATAGGTGGGGAGGTTCTAGAGGATCCACATGCTTCAGGGTCCCAACGGACTAGATCCAGGACTATAGGGCAGTCATCCATGAGCTCGAGTCACAGGACTCACAAGACTGAGAGGACACACAGGTCCTCTAGTACACATGGTGCTAGCTCACATGGGAGGCACAGGGATGACAGAGGTGATACTGGTGACTCTCTGGCTGGGGGTGTAGGCCCTCCATAGCATACACATGGGTTGCTATTTTGATGTACTATTTTGTGTGTAAGGTCGAGGACCTACACGGATGTAGCCTACGGGTATTTTGATATACTCTGATGTACTCTTGAGACACACATATATATATATATGATTTGATCATTTATGGCTCATTATGTGTACTTGTATATGTTTTTAATTTTCTGTTTATGTTATGCACATGGATGCAATGCTTATGTTAATTTGATGCTATATGATGTGATGTATGGATGACATGCACTAGATAGCTATTTTATTTATGATGATGATGATATGCAGTGATCTAGATGTTTAGATGTGCTATATGATGGATGCATATGGATGCGATGTTTACTTAAATGCATATTTGATTTTGCTTTATTGCATGCATTTAATTTATGACACTGTCACGATATGTTGATGCAATGTATGTAATGCATTATTTACATGATGGTAATCTAATGTAAATGAACCTGTATGCTTTAATCACTTAAAACATAAGGAATGAATGCAATATGTGTTTATCAATCTAATGGATGACACCACAAAATGTATAAAAATCATGAATGTAATTGAAATATCCTCATAATAAGAATTTGATCAATTAATCACCCATATATGAAATGCAATGATATGAAGTTGTATGATGCGAATGATATAATATGTCATTCTATTTTCTTTTGCAAGTTTGAAAAATATGCACAATATAGTCAGTGGTCATCTAAATATTATTTCTAATATCCATCCGGTATCTATCCTATATCTTGATTGTGCTTTATATAATGATGTATCATGGATTCGATACTTTGCAGTTTGATGATTTTATTCTATATGGTTTGTGATATTTGGTATTTTGTTGCTATTAGAGAAATTTTTGAGGTTTTCCATGAGACTCAAACACCCTAGTAGACTTATCAAAAGTTGCATACTGACCACACTAGACTTCTGAAGTGCAAGGCTTTTGCTAGGATAGGCCCTAACTATTCATTATCCCTGTGTGTGCACATGAGTATATTAAGATAAGACACGAGCGTTCCCCGATGTCAGCGAGATTCTTTCAGCCCATTGCTAAGATAGGGGCTCCACAAATGTCTTATCCAATCCCAAGTTTAGATTTTAGTTGGACTAAGCCACTAGGCAATGCAGGACACCTGAAGCTAGCTCTTCCACATTCAAACATTGGTCTGCACACAAGCAAAATGCAAGTGTATCAGACATATCATCATGCGTAAGGTACAGTAGTGCCGATAATTCTAGGGATTCAGGCTCATTCCTTTCTATCCTTCAATTTTTGGGATACTTGCTCATATGTGGTGAAGCAAGGGAGTCGATTCCATTTTGACTTTGAACTATCTTTGGATCTTCATTTGATCTCTCTTCGAACTGGATTTCTGATCTTCATTTGATCTCCACTCGAACTTTGATTTATGATCTTCATTTGATCTTGATTTGAACTTGATTTGATCTTCACTTGAGCCTATTTTTTGATCTTCATTTGATCTTCACTTTTTGGCATTTACATTTGATAATTTTCTTTAGAAACTTCCCTTTGGGGATTTACTTTGGGGAAACTATTTCTGGTATATCGATTGAGGATATCGATCTTATGATATCAATATGGGATATCAATCTAGGAAGTCGATCTATGATATCGATCTAGGGTATCAATCTTGAGGATTGATGTGGGATATCACTCTAGGATATTGCTCATTTTATCGTAAGCAAGGGATTATGAATAGGGAACTAACCTATCCTTTTTCCAATTGCCAACATTTCCCATACCATCCGCATAGAGGGATAAGCAAGAATAACTCTTTTCACCTCAGGATACCCGGTCCTACTTCATGACTTTCATCTTCCCCTAGTCCTTGTTAGGATTGTTTAATTTGTTGATTAGTGATAGGATTCTGATATGCTAAGGGCTATACTAACTGGACCTCAACTACAAAAGCAAAGCAAGCTTTCTATCAACTCTTGAGAAGACCTCTAGGTATGGTTGAATGACCAAAAAACCCTAGTATATTCTCCATAGCAACAAAATGGGTTGTGTTGAAAAACACAATTACTCACATGAATGATGGATTTATGATAAATGCAGAGATGCATGATTGAGACACAAACATGGTGTCATTTGTAATACTGACAAACACAATCCCTCCTACTATGGAATGCAATGGATGATGAATGCCTATATGCAATGCAATAATGCAGTGGATGCATGTGTGAATGCAAAATGAAAATGCAAAATGCAAATGCAAATGTTTTTGGATTTTATGCTTTACCATTTTTTTGGATTTTATTGATTTTATAATTTTTATGAGTTTTTGAGCCTCATATCTGACCAAACGGTGAGTACATGCCTCTGGAGCCTTTAGGAGTGACCAAATGGTGAGGAAATATCATTGGAGCCTTTAGATTGACCAAGCAATTTTTTAACAAAATCCTTGGAGCTTTTTAGGATGATCGAGTGGTTTTTAGCAAACCCTCGAAGCCTTTTGGGTTTGACCAAAGGGATTATGAGCACCTTTGGGACTTTTTGGGATGACCAAGTGATCTTTAAGAATCCTTGGAGCTTTTGGGTTGACCAAGTAGTTTTTTAGAAACTCTTGGTACCTTTTGATTGACCAAACTACTCATAGACAAGCTTGGAGCCTTTTAGGATGACCGAGCGGTTTTGAACAAACCCTCGGGGCCTTTGATTGACATGACCAAGTGGTTTTAGGAACCCTTGGAGCCTTTTGGGATGACCGAGTGGTTATAAGCAAACCCTTGGAGCCTTTTACTATGCTCTCAAGCATAAAATGCCTTAATATGGATGATGTTGAGAGGTTCAGGCTCTTCAACACCTCCTAGCGATGTTAGGTGATAGGTACCTGGACCAATATTTTTAGATATGATATAGGGTCCTAGCCAATTAGCCATGAATTTGTCTCACATATCTAGCAGTAAATTAGAGTTCTGTTGGTTCTCTTTCAAGACAAGATCCCCAACTTCAAAGTCTCTCTAGTGGAATTTGATATTGTAAGCTCATTTTAGTCACTCTTGATAAATGTGAAGATGCTCTAGGGCATTCATGTGATGTTCATCAAGCAACATTAGTTGATCCAATCGAGCTTGTCATGCGGTGTCATCATCGATGAACTCTTTCAATGTGATGCGCAACATTGGAATTTCCAATTCCAAGGGTATAATGGCCTCAGTGCCATATACTAGTGAGAATGGCGTTGCCCCAGTGGGCATCCGAATACTAGTCCTGTAAGCCCATAATGCAAGAGGTAGTTGAATATGCCAGTCTTTATGGTTTTCTTGGACCATATTTTTCAAGATGGCCACCACTATCTTATTTGAAGCTTCAGCCTACCCATTTGCTTGTGGATAGTATGGAGTCACAAAACTGTGTTTGATTCTATATTTAGATGTCAAAGCTCTCACAGTTTTGTTCTTGAATGATGTTCCATTATCCGATATTATTTTGGATGGAATCCCAAAATGACTTATGATATGCTCTAGTATAAACTCTGCTATACGAGATCCAGTTGTCATTGTTAAGGGTATTGCTTCCACCCACTTTATGAAATACTCAGTAGCCATGATTATAAATGTATGTCGGCCCGATGACGGAGGAGAGATCTTGCCTATAAGATCTAGTCCCCACTAAGAAAATGGCCAAGCCGCTTGGATGGGTTGTAAGGCCTACGATGGCAAGTGCGTAAGATTAGCATGATGCTGACATTTGATGCATTTCTTGACATACACATTGCACTCCTTCTCCATAGTGGGCCAATAGTAGCCCATTCAAAGGATGCACTTGATGATGGCCATGCCACTGAAATGGCCACCACATGTACCATCATGAGCTTGTGAAATCACCCATGATGCCTCTTGGGGCTCTAAGCAATGAAGGAGAACTCCATCGTAGCCTCGTCGGTACAAGATGTCTCCTATTAAGACATATTTAGCCACTTTCTATTTAAATGTGCATTTTGTAGCATGTGACAATCCCTCTAGGATTACACCAAGCTTTAGGAAGTCATGGATTTGTGACATCTAATTTTGATAAGCCTCAACTTTGATTGCCAAGATGACTTGCTCCCCCTACGTATTTACTTTTGCAAATGCAGACTGGGAAACAACCTTATGGTGAATGGTGGTACCACTCCCCATCGGACTCTGAGAGGTTAATGACCCCTAGGGTGCCTTCTTCAGAAAGTCTTCAGCTCTACAAAACCATTCAACTTTTGGTTCTACGTTGATCATGTTGATTGACATTCTATTATCAAAGGCTTCACGTTCCATAGTAGGGTGCAAAAGTATTTTAACATGAATGGTAGTGAAATCAGTAGATAGATTCTGAGGGATTAAGGATCCCAAAGAGGCCATGGTGTCTATGAACCTATTTGATGATCGAGGGATTGCCTCGATGTCGTACCATTCCAATTTAGCCAGATATATAGCAACAAGATCCTTGTAAGCTTTCAATATGGGACATCGACATTGGAAGAGCCCCTTAACTTGATTTACTATGAGCAAGGAGTCACCAAAGATGTTTAATATTTTAATATTCATGGTGATGGTTGTGTGGAGGCCCAGCAGTAGGGCTTCGTACTCAACATTGTTGTTGGTGCACGAAAAGTCTAGTTTAAATGACAAGGGCATAGGAGCTCCTTGCGGCATGAAAAACACTATTCCTACACCACCCCCTTGCTCGCACTTCGAACCATCAAAGAATAGAGTCATATCAACATTGTTCTCTGGTTCTTCGGGTTTGGGAGCTTCAGATATGATGAATACTGCATCATCCGAAAGCTCTATGGTCAGAGGCCTACTGTTTGATAGTGGTGCCTCAACTAATTGATCAGCTATGACTTGTCCCTTAATGGACTTCTGGCTTATGAATTCTAGATCAAATTCTATCAGTAGCATGATCCACTTTGCAGTACACGTATTATGATACGTCTTACTCATCATGTACTGCAAAGGATTTTGTTTGGATATAACATATGTCGTATGACTTAACATATAGTGTCATAATTTCTTTGTAGTGAACACTACTGCTAAACATAGTTTTTCCACATATGCATACCCGAGCTCATAGCTCACCAAGGTTCGACTAATATAATATATGGCTTGTTCTTTGCCTTGCACGTTCTTTTGGGCTAACATGGTTCCCAGTGCAAAGTCAGTTGTCGATATATATAGTAGAAAAGGCACCTCTGGCCTTGGTGGAGCTAGCACTGGCGACGTCACCAGGTATTGCTTTATTTCAGTGAAGGCTGCTTGACAG
Source organism: Wollemia nobilis (assembly GCA_028583015.1). Taxonomy (NCBI): domain Eukaryota; kingdom Viridiplantae; phylum Streptophyta; class Pinopsida; order Araucariales; family Araucariaceae; genus Wollemia; species Wollemia nobilis. The sequence goes on along the minus strand of JAQPPZ010017111.1, from coordinate 12,440,684 downwards.
TCCTCATCCCAGTTGAATGGGACCCCCTTATGTAGCAGTCGATTCATGGGTCAACATTTATCCGATAACTGAGCGATGAATCACTTTATCGATGCTACCTTGCCCTGAAGGCTTCTTAACTCTTTAATATTGGTGGGAGGACACATTTCTAAGATAGCCTTGACCTTCGTTGGGTCAACTTCGATGCCTCATTTAGAGATGATGAATCCTAGTAGTTTACCAGAAGTTACGCCAAATACACACTTCTTAGGATTCAACCTGACATTGTGCTCTATCAGGCGATCGAAGACCTTCCTTAAGACCTCTGCATGCTCTTCTCATAGCAATGACTTGGCCAACAAGTCATCGATATAATCTTCTAGAATTTTATGCATATAGTCATGAAAAATGTATGTCATGGCCCGCTGATATGTGGCACCAACATTTTTGAGGCCAAATGGCATAACTTTATAGCAAAACATTCCCCATGGCATTATAAATATGGTTTTATGTCTGGTCTTCGGGTTTAATCCAAATTTGATTGTAACCAGAAAAATCATCCATTAAGGAGAGCATTTCGATGACTCTAGTTGCATCCACAAGAGCATCAATATTGGTGCAACAAAAATGAATCCTTTGGGTGTGTTCCTTCTTTTGGTCTCTTCCATCCAAACAAATACGGATTCTTCCATCGGGTTTTTTTTCCCCCCTCCCTATTGGATACCCATTTCTGGATAGTTGGTGGGAGATTACAAATTCTACATCCAACAACTTTTGTAGCTCATATTTCACCCTTAAGGCCAGGCGCTATTGGATGCTTCTTTCTATTTTTTTTTTGATTCTTCCTTCTTAGATCTAGCGAAAGGTTATGCATAACCAATTTTGGGTCTAGACCTGGCATATCCTTATACATCCAAGAAAACATATTTGGTCTCTCTTTCCAGTAGAGGGATGAGGGTGGCCCGCTCATCTGGAGTGAGACTCTCTCCAAATTTAACCTTCTTTGAATTGGTGGGATCATTACTGATATCCACCTCGAAGGTTTCCTCTACTGACATATGTGATCCCTCCTCAAGCTGATGAGGCGTAGGGATCAAATGGATGTCATCAGCCGGGTTGATAGGTTCCATGTTGGAAGTATTTTTGGCATGATAGACATCATATGCACAGCCTAGTGCAAAATGAAATGGTTGTAACATTTCTTCATTAGGGAAGAAATCTTCAGGCTCAACGGGTGAATCAGCATGATCCCAGTCGATAGCATCTTTGTTGAGATACAACGGTTTGGACGGATCTACTGGATTGCGGAGTGGGGTGGTCAAATCAATGGAGACCATATTGATGGAATGGAATTGATCTCCAGGACCACATGGACCAACTTCTATATCATCGATACAACTCTCATACTCGAGATCTGGCTCTAACGACACTGGCACAAATGGGTCCTCTCTATGAGGACTACGAACTACTGGATCCTCTCTGTGCATTGGTTGCAATATGGGATCGTTCGGCTCATGGAGCTCCATGTAGGTAGGTGGACGGGGAAACAATATGTGATAAATCACATTAAAGTTTGGTGGTATTCCCCTAAGATGAGGGTCGAGATTGATTTCTCTTCGTAGGTCCTTGATCGTATACGGTGCATGGCGGTGACGTAGGTAAGGAGGCCCTAAGTAGGCTCTCTCCATTTCATCCTCTTCATCACTATCATAGTACAGTCCTTCATTTACCCCTATAGGTGGGGGATGCTCTGGTAGGTGCGGTCCCATGAATCTCACTTCCTGGTCGTTGTCACCCATGTCCAAAAAAATTGGATAATTAGTCCGTATGTATGACGCTACCAAGAAAATTGGCTCTGCTTCTTCCCCCAAATAATCAATGTTGGGAAGGATCTCCTCGGTAACATGTACCGACTCTATAGGTAGTAGGTGATGCGCATACAAAGGCCTTAAATAGCCCCCCTCAACTTCCTCCTTAGATTGATCATCGTTTGAGGATTCGCTGTCGGCATCATAACTTGGTCCACTTATCTCGGAGGTGGACTCCTCTCCATCATCGCTGTAGAGATCTCCTAACTCGAGATCACCTAAAACTATGGGGTTATGCCCCTACACACCTGTGTCATTGGTTGCATTATGGATTTGATGACCCAGGTTGCCTCTAGGGTTCTGCTCTGTATCAGTCTGCTCTAGGAGCCCTTCATGATGCTCTTCAAGTGGCTCAGAAGTGACGACAGATACCATCGGGTGAGTCCTCCAAAAGCTAGAAATATTAGGATGATATGGGTTGAAGTCCACATCATCCCCCAGACTAAGGTACAAGTGATCTAAGGATGCTATGAGAAAATCATCTTGTCCTTGTATCTGTAACCCCAACCCAAACCTATCAGTTGCTAGCTGATAACGTGGCTCGAACGGAGTTCTACGCCCTTGTTCAAACAGACCAAGTCCGTACCCATGCCAGTGATACAACTCAAAAATACGCATGGAGTACTCCGGGTTGGATAAATAACAAACATTTACTATGAAAGGTTCGTCACTATCTTCATCCATGGGCTCTCGCATTGGAAGTTGATCCAGCCCAGCGTATATGAAGTTAGTCTGATTAGGTGGCTCTCCCAACGGTACCATCGATCCAACCGGATAACGATGAGCGGGCGGTCGGCCCATCTCTTGCGCAGTCTCTAGAATCGGTTCAAAGGTTACATTCTACACAATGTACTCGCCTAATCCGGTGTTGGCGAGATGTACAGTCACCCATGGTGCGGATGACCCTACTGACGATGCAGACAAGGTAGGCTGAGGTACCTCCTCGGCTATGTCTTGGGCTTCCTCCACTTCCATGGGGATGGGAGCCTCCTTAGCGACTAGTTCGGGCATTTGTTTCTTCTATTTTTCACCCATCTTCACCTTTAACTTCCTGTCATCCCGAAGCATCACTGATGCAGTCGGTTTCAACGAAGTAGCAGTAGTGCGCTCAGATCTGTGTGACATAGATATCGATGGTTGAGCATGTACTGTTGGTTTACCTCTTGGATTTTTAACCGATGACACAGGCTGGATGTCCAGGTGCATTGATGGGAGTATGAAACCCCCTAGACAAATCTGCTAGGTTCACGAACTTGAAAGGTTCTTCATCTGACGACACTACGTGAACCCGTCCCTCATGCAGATATTTTACACATTGGTGTAATATAGAGGGAACACAACGCATTTCATGAATCCAAGGCCTCCCGAGTAGGATGTTGTATTGCATGGCCCCTTCGATCACATGACACATCACAGAGATGGTCTTTAGGCCTACCTACATAGGTAGGACAATTGTGCCAACCGTCGAGCATAGGGCATCGTTAAACGCTCTCAATGTGAAGGTGGTGGGCACAATGTGTGATTTTGGTAGCTTTAGATGATTCAATGCCTTGGTCATTATTATATTGATCGACGAACCAGTGTCGATCAAGACCCTCTTGAATGGTACGTGATTGATGCACGCGATGATATGCAATGGTGGGTCAGTCGTATCTGTAGGAACCATCTTAATTTTATGATCATAAAATTGGATCATGGGCTCCTAGCACTGTTGTACATGTCCCACAAAATTGGTAAATGCTTGCACATCCTGAGACTATACTTCGATGGACCTTAGAATGTCCATAAGAGTCTCCCTGTGCCTAGGGGACTGCTGTATTAGTTCATATATAGACAACTTCGCAGGAGTTGTCTACAGGTTTTGGACTAGCCTGCTCCGTATGGTCACCACCGGTCTCGTTGGTGGGCCTAGAATATTCTATGTCGGCCGCTGATTCAGCGTGGCTTGTATTCTTATGGGAGCACATGGTTGATTCGGCTGCTCATATCTCCCATGTCTTGTAACAACATTCACCATGCCTACGAACCCTTGGGTAGGTGGTTCGATGCATGCACTTGGTTGACCTAGCCAACGTTGTTGCATGGTGCCTCATGGTTTGGTAATGGATTTTTGTAAATCCCCATGTTCTAGTTGTCAGGCGCCTATGGATTACTTGGTATTACAAGCTCACCCTTTTCAATCATGTTTTGCACAATATGCTTGAAGGACCAACATACCTCGATGTCATGGCCCTTCACTCGATGGAAGATGCAAAATAAGTCATCCTGATACCCCTTCGACTTGGGCTGATTCAGATCGACTAGCTTAACTTCGGGTAGTCTGATCGCCTTAGCCTCGCATAACCGGTGGAATATTGACGTCAATGATTCCGTTAGAGGCGTGAATTGGTGAGGTGGGCGTTGTTCTTTGTTTTTTCCCTTATAGTTATTATTGCACTTTTTGTACTATGCAGGAGGAGGTTGGGCCTGATAATTCTGCTTTTGCTGCCCTTTATCCTCTCTCTAGAGGTTTAGCACTACCTGGTTGACGTGGGCCTGCTTGCCCTTTTGCTTCGTGGAGCTCTTCTTAGGCCCCTCTTTCCTATTCTTAAGCTTCAAATTGCCTTCCTGCAACTTGATGTCTTCAATTACCTTGGCTTGCGCCAAAGCCTCCTCGAATGTTGGATACTGCTGTAGTTGCAACAGTAGCGAGATGTGCTTGGTGTGAAAGGTGAGTGTGGTCAAAAAATGATTAATTGCATTAACATTAAAACATAGGTTACATAGCTTAAATAAACAGTAAATAACCTATTTGAGAAAGAAATGGGGAAAGGAGAAATTGGGGGAAAAGAAAGATGACTCGAATTCTCTTGCTGCCCAAATATTGCCGTCCACTGCCATCCAGGTAAGGTAAAAGGTAAGTTACCTTTACCCAAGGTAAAATCAAATTTTTAACCTTTTTACTAATGGTAATATTCCAACATTCTCCCCCTTAAAGTTGAGAGGACTGACTATATAGTCTCTCAGCTTTATAAATTGAGCTTTAGCCATGCCTTTGGTGAAGATGTCTGCTAGATTATCCAAAGTGCTACAATATTGAAGCTCAACTGTCTATTGTTCCACCATATCTCTTATGAAGTGATACTTCATATCAAAATGTTTTGACATTTTGTGGTGGATTGGATTATATGCCAACTGTATGGCACTAATATTATCACAATTCAGTTTGGTTAGACCAATTTGTTTTTCACCAATCTCTTCAAGGATTTTCCTCAACTAGAGGATTTGAGTACTGGCATGAGTAATTGCTATGTACTCAGCACGTAGATGATAATGCTACAACAGATTGCTTCTTGGAACTCCAAGTTATTAGTCCCGAACCTAGACTAAAACAGTTCCCTCGATGTAGATTTTCTGTCATCTATATTACTGCCCCAATCGCTGTCACTATAACCAAATAACTTCACAGAGTTAGACTTGTGGTAATGGATTCCAAAATCCAATGTACCTTTTACATATCGTAAAATTCATTTGGTTGCTTGAAGATGCAGCTCGGATGGGCATGCCATAAATCATGATACAAGAGAAACAACATACTGTATATCTGGCCTAGTGTTGGTGAGAAACATTAAACTCCCAACCATGCTTCTGAAATTGGTCAAGTCAAATTTTGGTGCTCCATATTCTTTGCTTAGCTGTATTCCATGTTCGGTTGGTGTTGCAGCTGATTTGCACTGCTGCATAGCAAACTTCTTGATCATGTCCTGAGCATATTTCTATTGAAATATGAAGATCCCACTCTTTGATTGATGTACTTCCATTCCTAGAAAGTATCTCATTAATCCGAGATCCTTCATCTCAAACTGATTCATCATGGAGTTTTTGAACTCCATATTCATTTTATCATTACTACCCATGAATATTAGATCATCCACATATAAACAAACTATGAGGATATCTACTCCATTTTTAGGTAGTATAGTGTTGGTTCACTCTTGCTTTTTGTGAAACCATATTTGCTGAAATAGCCGTCAATTCATGAGTACCATGCTCTTGGTGCTTGCTTGAGGCCATAAAGTGCTTTTTTAATTTATAAAAAAGGTTCTCTTTTCCTGGTTCTTGGAAACCTTGAGGTTGTTGAACATACATCTCTTCTATCAGGTATCCATTTAAAAATGCACTTTTCACATCCGTGTGTTGAATTTTCCATCCTTTATGGGCTGCCAAGGAAAGAACAGTTCTAATTGTTTCTTGTCGAGCAACTGGAGCAAAGGTTTCCTCATAATCTATTCCATATTTCCGAGTAAAACCTTTAGCTACTAATCTTGCCTTGTGCCTTTCAATGCTTCCATCAGCATTGAATTTGGTCTTATAGACCCATTTACATCCAACACATTTTTTTCCCTTGGGAAGCTTCACAAGCTCCCAAGTATCATTCTTTTTAATTGAGGATATTTCCTCTTCCATGGCATCTTGCCATATAGTTTCGATGCATGATTTTTCATAGCTAGATGGTTCTAGGCGTGCAGCGACCAACAAAGCATAATTGACTACATCACCCCTTGGTTCATGAGACTCATCATCCCCTGACATTTGAAGATTTTCAAGTCTTGACAAAATGTCATCCATCTCACTAGCTTGACTCCTAGTGTATCTTTGTTGGAAATTCCTATCCAACATTTGAGTAGATGTATGACTCTGTAGTATGCGCTTTCCTCTATTTGTCTCTTTCCTTTGAGAAACTGAATCAATATCCATCGGGCTTAGAGCACTTACAGATCTTTGAAATCGTTTTGGAGAATTTGGGGGTGCCAACAAATTCCCTCTTGGACTTGGTGTACCACTTGATGTACTTGATGAAGTTTCCTGATGTGGAATTTGTGGAGGAGGACTTTTTACACTGCTTTTCTTGGGTTGTACCAATGTGGGAGGTACTAATGTGGAATTGTCCGAATTAGAGTCAAAATCAACAAATTTTTTATGACCCCATTCTCCCCCTTCATCAAAAATTACATCCCTAGAGATAATGATTTTATGTGTCTTGGGATTGTACAATCTATACCCTTTGGTTGAATCACAATACCCTACAAAAACACATGCTTGACTCTTTGGATCAAGCTTCTTTCTCTTCTCCTCAAGAATGTGTGCATATGCTAAAGAACCAAATACTCGAAAATGTTTGACATTTGGTTTCTTACCGTACCATCCTTCATAAGGAGTGATACCATCTAAACTAGAAGTCAAACTTCTATTTAGAATATATGCACTTGTTCTCACTGCATCTGCCCAATAGTTGTTTGTGAGATGCTTTGCCTGAAGCATTGTTCGTGCCATTTCAACAAGGGTGCGGTTCTTTCTCTCAGCCACACCGTTCTGCTGAGGGGTATAGGCAATGGTGAACTTCCTTTTTATCCCATTTTGCTTACAATAATGAAGAAATTCATTTGAGGAGTACTCTCCTCCTTTATCGATCGCGAAGACATTTGACATAGTAGTCACTTTGCTTTTCTACATTATTTTTGAAGTCTATGAAGCAATCAAATGCTTCATCTTTGTGTTTCAAAAAATAGAGCCAACACATTCTAGAATAATCATCTATGAATGTTAGAAAATAAGAATTGTTTCCAAGGCTTTTTGTTTGCATTGGACCAGAGATGTCCGAATGTACTAGCTGAAGAGGATAGCTTGCTCTCCATGCTCGGCCTCTTGGAAACTTCGTTCTGGAGTGCTTTCCAAAAGCACATGCTTCGCATACCTTTTTATGTTCGGAATTTTTGGTAGTCCTGTCACCATAGCTTGTGATGTTAACATTTTCAAGCTAGCGGAATTGAGGTGACCATATCTCAAGTGCCACAATTCACTTGGATTTGTAATAGCAATGTTTGCAAGTTGAGCTCCCCCTGGCTCACCAAATTTTAGAGGGAACAACCTATTCTTTGTCATAGGTACTTCTGTGATGACTCGGTTACAGTTGTTTTTATCAAAGATTGTACATTTTCTTTCATCAAAAACTAATTTGTAATGCTTCTCCATCATTTGGCCAACACTTAACAAATTGTGTTGTAGCTGTGGAGTATAGTATATGTCATTCACATTTTTAAGGCCTTATTTTGTGGGAACTTCCATAGCTCCTATGCCTTCAACTTGCAAGGATTTATTATCCCCTAACTTAACATGAGATTTGTAATTTGAATCTAATGTAGCAAAGAGATTTTCTTTGCCACTCATGTGGTTGGAGCAACCAGTATCTAAAATCCATGTATCATTTAGATTTTGATCTGGCTATCCATAAGAGAGAAAAAGGTTTGGTGGACCTTCTTCTTCTTCGTAGAATGAGCCATATTGACTGCTTTGATCTTTTGAAGACTTTGACCAGCAGTCACGAGCGAAGTGGCCTTGTTTTCCACAATTGAAACAAGTTGTTTTAGGTTTATTACTTCCTCGTCCTTGATTTCCACGGCCTGCATTGCCGCTTTGGTTCTGATTGGCTCCTTTGTTTTTATTTCCACCTCTGTTTTGATTTCCTCCTTTGTAGGAGTTGCTTTGGCCCTTGCCTCTTTATTGTTGTCCTCTGCCTCGGCCTCTTCCTTGTCCTCGTCTTGCAGTTTCATTCGAAGTGAAGGCTTTTTCATCACCTCCATAGCTTGTTGAAGGTGCTCCTTGAAGTCGCTCTTCATGTGATGTTAATGATCCAATCAAACTATCAAATGTAAGAGTAGAAAGATCTTTGGATTCTTCAATTATGATTGCAATGTGATTCCACTTAGGAAGAAGTGTTTGCAACACTTTCTTCACAATTGTTTCATTTTTTGTGTCTTCACCTAAAGTTTGCATCATATCAACTACTGCTTTAACTCGAACACAGTAGTCTCCGACTCTTTCATTTTCCTTCATTCTAAGATTTTAAAAATATCTTTTCAAGGTCTGAAGCCTAACTTGCTTTACTTTATCACTTCCTTGGAATCCTTCTTTCAAGGCATTCCATGCATCTATAGCAGTTAAGCAAGATGCAATTCTAGGAAAGACACTTGGATCTAATGCTGATTGAAGATGGTATAAGGCAAAAGAATTATTTTTCTGTGCATCTTTGTAGATCTTCTTATCATTTGCACTTAAGGTAGTCCAATCTGTTGGAGCAATGTAACCGTCTTCAATAATATCCCATAGTCCTTTTCCGATGAGTAATGTCCTCATCTTGATGGACCAGTACTCATAATTATCCCCACTGAATTCGGGAATTGGTAGATTATTATGTGATCCCATTTATCTACTAAAAAAATAAACCTCTCTTTTATAGTCTTATTGCAAAAAAGACTTTTACAAACTATCAAGCCCTGCTTGATTTACAATCATAAACAACTCAGACTTGTTGTTCAGCAATTACAAAATTGTCAGCGACTTATTCATCATCGTCACTGATCAATATTATTTCAGGAGAAGGAGGTTGTAGGATTTCAACTGAATTACTATAATGAGTATATTTGGATCCTTGTGAAGCAATTGCAACTGTGTCGGATTGTTCAAACCTGCTGCCAAAGGAGTTATCTTCTGAATCTGCTTCGTATCCTTGATCAAGATTTCTCTGGTGTGCAATAACCGTGTTTTGCAACTGTGAAAAAACTGTATTAAGTCCTAGTGTTTTCACATGTCTATCAAAGTTTTCAGGATTTGTTCTCAGTAACAACTTGCAGAGGGCATGATAACATCCTTCCGATCTTATCATTTAAGAAAATTTCCCAGAAATTTTCTTTTACAAAGATTTCCTCTTAGGAAATAATAAAAAAAAAAATTAACTTTCAAAGTTTTTTTTTTTAAAAAACTTTACAATTATTTCCTCTTAGGAAATTTCTATCAACTTTGAATTTTTTTTTTTTTTTTAAATTTAAACTATTTCCTTAGAACAGATATTTCCTCTTAGGAAATTACATAATTTTTTTTTTTTTTTTTTTAATTTAAACTATTTCCTTAGTTTTTTTTTTTTTTTAAGTAACTATTGACCCCACCGAGGGTCGATCCTGCGACCTCGCGGGTGTCAGGGCTGAGGGTAGCCGCTGCGCTACCGGGCTGATCCAAGAGCTAAGCGAGCTCCCCGCCCTATGGCTTCCGCGTCGAGCGTGAAGCTAATTTTAGCTTCGTGCTTCGACACGAAGATTTAGTTTTAATTGGGACTTTAGTCCCACATCGCCCGTAGGGCGATGTATAAGCTCTTTAAGAAGACCTAAGCACTTACTGTGCTTTGACTGCCTGCGGGCAGTCACTGACGCCGCAGGTTACTTTTGCCACCGATACATGCACGGATCGCCACGTCACCACACCTCGGGCCGTGCACCAATCATACGTCGTCACGCATCACGCCATGTAAGTCTCATGCCTCGGGCCATGCGCTAGTCACACGTCGCCACGTGTCACGCCATGTCAGTCTCACGCCTCGTGAATCATGCCGATCTGTTGCTTCTATGGGCCGCCTAGTCCAGCTCCACCAGCGCCTCGAGAAACATGTCGGTCTGCTCCTACAGGCTGCCTTGAGATTCGTGCCACCTTAGCTCCTACGGGCACCTCGAACTACGAGCCCCATCGCCTCGGGAATCGTGCTGCTCTGATACCAAATGTGAAAGGTGAGTGTGGTCGAAAAATGATTAATTGCATTAACATTAAAACATAGGTTACATAGCTTAAATAAACAGTAAATAACCTATTTGAGAAAGAAAGGGGGGAAAGGAGAAATTGGGGGAAAAGAAAGATGACTCGAATTCTCTTGCCACCCAAATGCTGCCGTCCACTGCCGTCCAGGTAAGGTAAAAGGTAAGTTACCTTTACCCAAGGTAAAATCAAAATTTTAACCTTTTTACTAATGGTAATATTCCAACACTTGGCACAACTCTTGGTGAACATTTGGGTTAATTTGATAGAAGGAATAGGGAATGGTAGCTTTTCCATAAATCTTCTCCACCTATTTTTGTACTGTTCGATTGGATCGTCATCGCGTTGAGCTAGCACATCCAAATTGAAAAGGTTAGCTTGTTTCTTGATGCCAAAAGAAAAGTGTTCAAGAAAAGCGTCCACTAGTTGCTCAAAACTGGTAATATTGTGCCTCTTTTGCTAATATGACCACTCTCGAGTTGGGCCTGAGAGGGTCATGACAAATGTGTGCAAAAGTAAGGCATTATTGCTAGCAATTTGGAAATAGGCATCCAAAAAGCCCATGACATGCTCTTGTGCATCTTTGTCACCTTTAAATTTGTCTAACCTGGGCATAACAAAATGCTTAGGGTACACTGGAGCAGGTATTGAGGGGTCCAAAGGCTCGTTATGAATCTTTCTTAATGTTGGATTTTGAAGTGCCTCGCCTTGCCTCTCAATCAATTTTACCTTCTCAGTGAGGGCTGTATAAGCCTTTGAGGATAAGAAGTACTCCTCCCCAAGCTGACGCGAGGATGTTCTCGGAGGTACATTATTCCTCTATAGAGGTGGAGGTCATTGCTCTTCCTCCTCCTCAACTTGGGATTCTTTAGGATACTCTTGATTGTTTCCCTCTCCCTCTTCTTCCTCATATTGTTGTTGCCTCTCGTGTTCGGATGATGGTGGCCATTCTATTTTTTGGGCACTAATATGAGTATGAGCGTCTCTACGCTCTTGTTGTGCATCGGCTTGTGAAAAAGCCTTTATCTGAATGTGCTCTCTATTCTAAACATGAGTATATAGACTAGCCCTAGATAGCCTATCCTCTTGCTTTACACACTCATTTTGGGAAAGGATGTGTTCCTCATGCATGCATTGCTCGTATAGTCTTTGTCGATGAGCCTCTGCACCTAAATATTCTCATCTTTAATGCGCTACCTTTCTAGGCGAGCATCCTCCAATTGATCTTGGAGGAGTTGTCGTCGTTGCTCAGATACCAGTATGTGTGATCTATCAAGGTCATTGACCATGATAGGCCTTTGGTATGCATGCTTTGTGCGAGTGACCTTATGGGTTCTATACCCATCTAACTGATTTGTGACATTTTTGCCCTTGTCTATAAAGATGACATTAGCATCCTGCTAAGCTCTATGCTCTCTGCCACCATGTGTGGATGGTGTATGTGTCACATAAGGGCACTTATAAGCCTCTCCATGTTCTCTAGTAGTCCTAATAGAACCCACACTATGATCACTCGGAGCACGGGTGGGTGGAGTTGAAGGCTTATAGCCTAGCTGCTCCAGGACACTACCTAAGCTGTCTAATTGTCTGGATCTCCATCCCTTGTGCAGTGGTGTGCCATTGGCTCCCACATTAGCCATATCAATAGTTATATTTAGATGTTTACTATGTGTGGGAGTCTACATAGGCCTATGCTCAGTGGCAACCCTATATGCATGCCCCTGAATGGGTGGGTCTCGATCACATTTGTACACTGAAGATGGAGCCACATATCCTCTTGCAGACCTATGATGTAGGGGTACCAACTTGGATCCCTATATAACATACTCTTCAGTAAATCATATGGATGCAAATGCAATGCAATCCTGGTAATAGCTTTCGATTGGAACACCCTCATGCTGAGAGGTTACCTGCTCTATTATATGTCTAGAGGAATGCACAGAAGCTCCTCTATTGGGGGTATGCTCAATAGGTTCCCCTATTGTCGAATTATCTTCTCTAATGCTCGTCGAATGATGTTCGGGAAGAGCATGTGAGCAAGAATTCAACATGTGTTGATGTGAATCTGTTAGGGCTTGGTCATGGGCTTCAGGCTTATGCCTTTGCCGACCACCCCGTGTCTCCACCATGGTGCACCTTGTGTCTAGATTTGTTCTTTATTAAGAAAACAAGGCATACAATGATTTTTATCTCGTATTAATTTTTAAAAGTGAGCCCTAGACTATTTGATGTTGTTTAAATGATTTTTTGTATTAGTATGGAACTCCTTATCATGTTTTAAAAAGTGTTAAATGATATTCTCAGTTTAAATTGGCTTTCACCTATATTCTTGTAGATCGAAAACCTAGATGTTACTTCGAGACCACATAAATCTCCCGTGTGTGGTGATGAAAGTCCACACCCAGAGAAGGAGCACAGGTCCTCCTAGATCCTCACTCATTTTTCCCCAGTTAGTGTTATACCCTCCGAAGAGAATACATGCAAATTTTCTAGGGTATGAAAGGTTCTCGGATCTGGTATTGGTCTAGTATCCAAGAGTACGTAGGATTTGTGTCAACGGATGGAAATCACCTCCACTGTAGTTGAACCCTACTAGTGGTTGGATGTCAAGCCCAACTCACTAGCATTTAAGTGAAACATGGTGTGTGTGGTTCATTTTAATTTGCATAAAATGATAAATGCATAATACAACACAATGATTGTTTCCTACATGTAATGTAAAAGAAACATTTTATAATCAGAGATGCATGCTATACTCTACATGATTTTTTGACAATGCAAACTAGTATGCAAATGGCCACTATTTGGACCTCAAACATGCAAACCAAACACACAAGTCTGATATAGCATGTTGTATTCTAGGGCAGACTGCAATCAAATATCCGATGTTCCTAGCAGCGCCTAGCCAAAACTTAGAAAAAGAAACCTAAGGACCTAATCCATTTTTAGTTCATTTTAGCCTTAGTAAATTTATGTTTCAATTTATTTTCTCTAGAAAATACAGACAGAAATAAAAAAACATAGAGGGTGAAAATGGGGCCTATCTAATGTCCTCATCTGATCTATACTCTATTTTTTGTTGTCTACTCTGTCAGATGTAAATCGCAGGTTTGGTCTATAGTCTGCACTGTAAACCGTGTGTTGAACCTGCGGTTCAATTTGTGGCCCACAGTTGATAGCTGCGGTCTGTACCTACAATTTCAAAAATTCAAGAAATAGTTTTTTATATCACTAATTTTGCAAAGTTCCACCATGATTGCCTTATGACCTATCCCAAAAAGTGTACACCTAGCTATTGCATTAATGGAAATCAACATAAAAGCATGAAAATATAACGAGATTGCATGAACAAAAAAAAATGCATGTTTCTTTATTGATATAGCCAATGAATCTCGGTTACAATATTACCCCTCTTAGGGTCACCCAAAATGTTGATACAATCAATACAATTTCCAAAGCCCCCAATGGGGTAAGCGCATTATAAATTCTTTTTCAAATAGTCGCAAACTGCACTAGGGTGGAGTTAACCCTCTTCTTCACGTCGAGGAAGGAAATTGGTGATTGAATCTCCCTCTAAACCTGTTTCCTATGATCATGAAACAAAACAAGAACGTTATACAAATAGACAACCTCTCGTGATGAGGCCCTTTGAAGGATTAAAACATGAAAAAGCCATGAAAAGCATATAATCAAGAAAGCATTAAAAACACATCTAAACTATGTCAAATTAATAAAGATTCATGGAAATGCATAAAAGACTATTTCAACTAACTATTGAATGGCCTCATTAGATGAAATAGAGCATGAAAACATAAAAAGAAACAATTCTTGCATATTCTACACTAATGTATTAGAATTACTCTAAAAACTAAATCTACGAGTCAGAAATATCTAAAACCCTATTTTAACCATGCAAATGATTAATCTAATCTAATTAAGTAATCTCAAACAAGAACATTAAGGATATATTATACCTGTGGCAAACCGCAGCTCTGATGAGCGGTCTGCACTGTAAACCATGACTAAAAATCATGGTGAGCAACCAAGTAGGTTTGCCCTCCAATTTCAAGGGCAGTGGGCTTTATCCTCCTTGTCAAATTGATGATAAAGGGTCACCTCAGTGTCCTATGATAGGTTTGGTGATTGAATTGTTGAATAGGGCCTCCGTTTTCCCGAATTTGCATTTCTTGGATCTCCTAGGTCCTTAGGGCATCCATGGCAAATTGATATTTTGATGGATAGCAAAGTGGCCTTCTCACATGCATGAACTCATTATGCAATTTGATAGGGCTTTGTTGCTCACTTGATCAATCCACCCTCTCTGTATTTTGATAGCGCTTCGCTACTAAAATGCTCTATATCATTACCCTAATTTGAAGGGGTACTTATAGGATGTGCTAGGGCTAGGGGTGGCTTCATGGAGAAGCCAATATCAAGAAGGGGTGGTTAGAACAATGGGATTGGAAGCTTTCATACTTTAACCACCTTATTCTAGAACAAATGGCCATTCAAACCGATTTGGCTCGGATGAAGGCCAACTGAAATTTAGTTAAGACCGCAGGTGATAGCTGCGGTCCAGAATATAAACTGTAGGTCTCAGTCGCGGTTCAATCTGTAGATCATAGGTCTTAGCTGCAGTTCAGATTGAATAGACTAAGGAGCCTAAATTGAGTGATTAGAACCACAGATCTATCTTGGATTCTGTCCAAGATATTCCATATGGTCTTGTAACATGTCCATATGAATAGTTGCCATCGACATGACACATTTTAGGTGTCTACAGCTACATTAGACAAGAAGAGAATGTTTTGGGTAAGCTTGATTCCAGGTGTGATGAGGGTATCCTCCTTGTATACTCCACTAAGGCCAAAGCCTATAGATGCTACAATAAAATATCACATACAATTGTGGAAAGTGCAAATGTAAGAGTTGATGAAGAAATAGATCAAATAGGACTAGCTCAAGAGATTGTATATCAAGAAGGAGAAAGTTGCAAAGAAGAAGAATGTGAAGAAACTGAAGAATATGAGACAATTTCAAGAAAGGCATCACCTAAGACACCATCCAGGTATGTGGAAAAGAACCATTCAAGAGAACTGATTATTGGGAATCTATATGAGAGATAGACAAGGAGGAAGATAACAAGAATGGGTGAACATGTAAATTTTTCTTTGCTATTTAAAGTTGAGCCCAAGAATTTAAATGAAGTTGTAGACACCAAAATAACACCAATCTGATTATGTGGCTACAAGCACTGACCGAATTGGCATACATAGCCCCTAGGGCAGCCCCCAGAGGTTAAACAATGGTCCTAACCACTCCCAAAGTAGTTTTGGAAGGTCAGAGGTCAATTTGGCACCTTTCAAGCACCCTGCTCCTTATTCGTTCCACCCTGGGATGATTAGAATGCTATTCGCCCCACCCCGGGATGATTAGCAGCAATCGCTCCAGGGTGGGGCGAATAGCAGGTTTGACGGGCAAAAAGTCAAACCTTGACAAATGGCAGCCCAGATCCACCACTCAACTCCACCTTCAATGCATGGGAGTGCGAGTGAGCATTTCAAAGCTCAAAGAGGTAGTCATAGAGGCAATCATGGAGCCCTTAATCAGGGAGGAATCTTCTCTCCCCTGACAAGGCATGATGGCCAAGTGGCGCCCCTGCATGCACATTCAAAGTAGACCTTCAGGTCTATAAAATGGTGAGTCTTCTCACCCCAAAAGGAGGATGGAGTAGGAGCATTTGGAGCAATGGAGTGCTGCCGAATTATACCCTCACCCTCATTGTGCTTCCTACATCCTTGATCTCTCTTTTGGAAGGGAGGTTATTGGGTGAACATTAGGAGCGCAATCCGGACCCAAAACCCAAACAATTGGCCACAATCCCACACCCAATTTTTTGACACAACCCCCTAGGAGGTTTTGGACCCATCCCAAGTGGATTGGTGTCAAAACCAAGCACCAAACGATGGGCGTCCTGCCCTCGGGCGCCCCCGCACTGTTGCAGTCCTAATCGCCCCACCCCGGAGTGATTAGAAATCTATAGTATATTTCTTCACTATTTCTTTTGCATCTTGTTTTAGGTGACTCATATATGTTGTTGTTCAATTTTGAATGCATTCTGACTTGTTTTGACTGTGTTTTCATTGTTTTACGCTTTTACTAACATACAGGGAGCGCCTTCGGATACAGGGCGATCGGGGTAGAATCTGCAAAATCCGACCTTCTGGGTCATCTCAAAATGCCCCATTTTGCCTAACCCCAAGTTTGTAGGTGTTTTGGAGGCCTCTGGATGGGACATTTGGGAGGTCACTTTTGGACATTTTATGACAGTCCTAATCGTCCCACCCCGGAGCGATTAGAAATCTACAGTAGATTTCTTGACTGTTATTTTTGCAATGTGTCCCTGATGGTGTTTACATGCTTCTTTCCAAATTTCATTTCATTCTGATAAGTTTTGATCACTGTTTTAATTATTTCATGTATGCATTAACCGGAGGCCTTGGGGATTGCATGTTTCCCTCCATCCGCATGTGCTATTAATCATTTGTTATTTCTCTGTACGTAGGATCTCGACACTGGAGGGGCAGCAAGGAACTAATAATGTATTCATGCAAGCGGCGGTGACGTTTGGCCCACCCATTTCGAATGTGGGCACGCGGAAGATCCCGAAGGGAAGCGCACCATCCGTTGGTGTAACAAAATTGTATCGAACGCTCCGAGCCCCTGAAAATGGGGGGAGACGTATTGTAACCTGATCATAAGAAAAATTAATAAAAGAGGCTGCACCTTTGTTTTTTCTTTACATCTCATTTCATTCATGCTTCGCTTTCCCTTTTTCATGCACTTAGCGTTTCGTTAATACAACTGCTTTTGTTTGCATCGCACCCGATGCGCCTGTGCTTCCGTAGACATGCTTTCAATGGCGATCATGGTGGGACCCTATCCCCTACTATTGGGATCAAATTTTTGATCAAAAATCTTGTGTTTTTCTTGCAGGTGTTAATCCTTCAAGCGCTGGACTGCTGCTCGTGCCACCCTGTGACGAATACAGACTGGAATTCGTTCCACCCTGGGATGAATACATATTCATCCCACCCTATGATGAATACAGATCTGCTATTCATCCCACCCCGGGATGATTAGCTCTCTATGCATTTTTTGAGCAGAAAACTTAGGGGCATCCGGTTTGGGCAGAGAAGAGGTAGGTTTTCTGAACATCCTCTGTAATTTTTTGTCTCTATTTCTATGATTTTTCTACTTTCTTTGCTTGCATAGAGAAGTTTGCTGCATGTTTTCTTTCTTTGCACAAGTAAAAAGAACCACACACACCACGTGATAATATAAACATCAAGGAGTTGGTCGTAAAACCCCAACACTTGATCAAGACCAACGGTGGATTTCATCACCACCTTGGCTTGAATTTTGCATACATAACCCCGATCGCGATTGTTGCTAGACGTAAATCCTGATGAAAGTTGACCAAGTGTAGCTGGGGTGATTCCCAGTGCATGAGGATAAGTCTTCTATGGTAGGTGTCAAAAATAGAGTGATTCCCCTTTCGTACCGCCTATGTTCCACGTACTGTTCTGCTCTCGCGTACCAATAGTTTCCCTCACGTAAGGGCGGGTATATTGAGAGGTTCGGTATAATGGCCTGGCAGTGGTATATTGAAGGGGTGACCATTTTGGGAGATATAAGAGCCCTCATATTGCATGTACAACAAAATTTTCTTTACAAGGCTTTCAAAACAAAAATCAAAACACACTGAACCAGATTTAGGGCACACATTTAATCTATAAATGAGATAATCACTTCTTTGTTTGTGTGGCCCCTTTTTGTTTAGTGTAGCATAAAAAATCGTAAAGAAGATAAAAACATACATATCTTTTAGAGAACCACCACCATGGTGTACACCCGTAGCCAAGCCCAATCATGGGTAGAAGCGGCAAAAAGTGTACAAGGAGGCACAAGTCACCTCCGTTATAGCCCCAAGGACTTGGTCATACCACCTTGGCGGCCTGACCCACAACATAGTCCACATCATACCATGACGGAATAGGACTATAGAGGCACCCCTTCGAGGGGCACTCCCATTCAACACAGACCCTTTCAGGAGGAGTACATACATGGGAAGGCCCCCTTAGACACTCATTATGAGTGGCCACCACATGATGAAGTGCTAGAACAACATAAGGTCCATAAGGAGGGGCCACATGATTATATCATCCCTCCTCTACCCCTCATTACTATAAAAAAAATAGGCCAAATCCAGAGCGCAAGGCTCTTCAGACAGGGCGAGCCAATTCTGCCCACCCCTTTCACATATATGAAAGGGAGCATGAGGAAAACCACTATATTCCTCAAGAGCAATACACAGCATGAGAGCAATGCACCTCCGCACCTGCTATTTATCAGGATCACCTACTAAGGCCAGAGCCTCGGGTGAATGCTGCTAACCTCGATAGAGGGAAGCGACCTATAGAGATCTCGGATCACTATGACCGAGGTAGATATGTAGGGGAGGCATCTAGGCCTCCTAGACCTAAGACGATGGAACAAATCGACTTGGCATTTTCCAAACATACCACCCGCCAAGCGCAAATCACGCAGCTTGAGCAAGATCAACAATAGTTAGAGCACCTGTACCATCTTAGCAAAGAGCGCATTCAATGTTAGATGGATGAGTTGCTCCAGAACACTGTGCATGAGAGGATTCCAACCCCTCGCACACATAAGATAGAGCTTTATGAGAGGCATAACCCCTTGGTACGAGATAGGTCTCCACGACCTTATCAAGCGTTGCCTCCAAGACCTCCTAGACCTGAGCGGGAGACCACTCCCAGAACCAATGATGGGCACCCTCCTCGGGCACCCACCCATGTTTATAGGTCATGCCCAGGAACTCCTCAAGAAGCCTATGAGGAATTCGAGCAAGAAGAAGAGCGGGCTGAAATGCCCTACCAAGGCAGGGGGTGCTATCCGGCTACCCCTCCATAGGCCTCAAGTTCCCCGCAATTCACAATGGGAACAAACCAAGGAGGAAGAGATCAAATCTTCCGATGCATACAAAGCACTGCTAGAGCGCTTAGAGTCTATGGAGACCAAGACTTCTGGGCCCCAAAAGCCCACTTTATGCCAGCTCTGTAGTCACCCTGTGCATCCTTCAGTGCCGACACCCCCATACCCTGAACACTTCAAAATGCCTCAATTGGCAATTTTTAGAGGGGATGAGGATGCCCAAGAGCATGTGACAAGATTCTTGAGTCAATGCTTTGGCATTCAGGACAATGATGCTTTGCTTCTAAGAACATTTATAACCATGTTCGTAGGCCCTGCCTCGGATTGGTTTACCCAGTTGTCGAAGCATAGCATCAGCAACCTAGACCAGCTAGTGGACGCGTTCCTCGAATGTTTCACCTTCAACACCAAGAAGAAGGCATCATTAAGTGACCTAGCTAGCCTCAGGAAGTATGAGGAAGAGACCATGGTGGCTTATGGAAATCGATGGAGGACGTTGCTTTCAAGGCTACCTTACCTCCCTCCCATGGCCGACCTGACCCAAATGTTCTCAAAGAGTTGCCTAAGGTCGATCTCCATGCTATTGTAGCTGCAACAATATGCCACTCTCGAGGAAGCCCTGGTGCAAGCTAGAATAATTGAGGAGATCAAGATACAGGATGGCGAGATTGCCAAGCCACGCAAGAAAGAGTGGCCCAAAAATGCCAAAACTGGGTCCATGCAACCGAAACCCATCGCGGTCAATCAGGTTGCCATAAACATACCAAAGCCTGCACAGATGACACAGCCCCCAAAGGCTAATTATCAGGCAGTCCCTCTTGACAGCTATGAGAAGGAAAATCATAGGCAAGAGCAAAATCAGCAGCGTCACCCTAGGCGACAATTCACACCCTTCACAGAGTCTAAAGACTCCTTGTTTGACCGCTTGTCCATGGAAAACTTGATAAACCTGCCAAAAATTCGACCCGTAGACCCCAACGTGCCAAAACCCAAGGGCTATAGGGAAGACCTATATTGTAGATTTCACCGACAGAAAGGACACGACCTTTACGCATGTTGGAAGTTCAAAAGCTTAGTGCAGGACCTAATAGACAACAAAATGCTAGCGATGGATAATCTCGTAGCACCAAGCAACCAATAGATGGAGGTCTTCAAAGACCCCCTGCCTACCCATGATGCGTAGGCAAAGACTCTACAAGTCAATGAGGTGACACAAAACTGCCCCATGCAGGGGTATGTAGGGATGATAAGCATAGTGACATGAAACAAGAGGTACCCAAACACAGCTGCCCCTGTTGTAGCTACAGGAGAGGTTCCATCAACGTCACAACCTCCACAACACCCTACACAACCTCCTCCGCCTAGACCAGTGGCCACGATTCGGACTAAACTTACCCAAAGTTTAAGGACCACGTCGGCTAGGCTCTCCATCTATGAGCTCATCCAACAATCACCGCCCCATCGAGAGGCTCTAATGGAGATACTCAAAGCCATCGAGCTACAACCCCATGAAGCAAACTCTTTCAACAACTTTGTGGGACATGTAAAATGATGTACAGAACCAGTCATCACCTTTAGAGAAGATGAACTAAAATCGATGACTGGTGATATGGTGGATCCACCCCTACACATCATTGCATGGGTCAACGGGATTCCATTTAAGAGGGTGTTGGTGGACACTGGCTCATCCAGTAATATAATCACAATAACGGCATTGAAACACCTCAAGTTGCCAGCATCTCATATTGTGGCCTCCACCTATACTCTTCGAGCATTCAATGACGCGATATGCTCGATGGTTGGCACAATTGTCCTACCCATCCAAGTGGGACAAAAGACTATTCCTATGTTGTGCCACATCCTGGAAGGTGAGATGGCCTACAACATCTTGCTGGGCCGGCCTTGGATCAGGGACATGAAGTGTGTCCCTTCGATAGCCCATCAATGCCTAAAGTACACATACGAAGGGCAAGTGCATGTAGTCCCAGCAGACTTAGAGCCCTTCAAGTATTGCAATACGGTGCAGCTGATGCCACAATCGACCCTCCCATCGACACATTTGGACTTTCAGTTGAATCCATCCAAATAGGGTCTGATTTCGCATACATCCCCACTGTTAAGTCCCTCAAATCACCAACCGGGCCCATCTTCATCATCTGTTCCTTCACCAATGATACCACCTATGGTGGCCACATCGAAGGACAATGGGAAGAAGCCCCTGGAAGAGGTACCACCATTAGTCTCAACCATCTCTACCAAAGAGGTGCCCAACCGAATGGAAGTCGAGATGCCTGGTTCACCCAACATGGAGTGGACTCAGGAAGAACTCCCATTCCCTCCCCCTCAATCACCAATGATCACCATTGAGATGGCCAATACGGGCCTGGGGGAATACCTAGTGCGGAACATTATGGCAACACCCACGCTTGAGTCCATGCAGGACATGGGGAGACCTCGCCTCCCCATCGACACTATTGTCCCTTTAGGCTACCCATCAAATCAGACAAATTTTGTATATGGGGGCCTCGATAATGGCATTGAACCTTACCTACAAGAGGAAGAGGATGAAGAGCCCTTTGTTGAGAATGTCAACTATCTGTCCAACCTAGACTTCGCTTTGAAATACCTTGGCCAATGTAATTGGCATGGATATGGATTGGGCAGATATGAACAAGGAGTGCACGTTCTTTGCCAACCAAGATATCAAATGCCATATGATAAATCAGGAGTAGGGTTCAACCACCCTTTGCCCCTTGACATCTTGGTAGAGAACATGCAAGGCCTAGGGCTAGGCAACAAGGATGGGTTGGCACAAGATCCATATGCCAATCCTAACACAACATACACATTGGGGGATTATCTCCCATTGTTAACAACAAACCTTGTTGACCTCAACAACCCCTTCCCTTTGATCGAGAAAGGGGAAAGTTCAAGAACTTACCTCCAAGAGGGATATAAACAAGGTCAAGAAGGATCTTTCGAAGATGAGTCAGAGTATGAGGTAGCACCTTGGGACCCTTTCGAGTCCGATAGCAATCACTCGCAAGTGACACCCATAGATGACTATCAAGAGAACTTCATGGCAATGTTCCCCTTGAATGCTCCAATCGAGCGATTGCCACCCCAAGAGAATCAGGTCCTCCCATAGAGAGCGAAACAACCTCGATGGGACCAAATCAACTTGCTCGAATAGAATGAGCCTCACATGCCACAAATAGTTGTCGAAGCCAATGAAGGCCTATGGATCTTCGATAGCGATTATGAAGATGAGACTGAGATGGCATATCTCAACCATATGCGATAGCAACAATACCCCATAGACATTGATGACATGTTTGAATAGCTAAACATGGGGCCAAGGCATAGGTGGCATTTGAACCAAGCATAGTTGGACCAAGTGCTGCATCCGCCACTTTAGGCATACAGAGAGCACCTTCCACCCGGAGACCCTATAGAGCCATCAGTGCCAAAGGTAGACCCTGTCCTTCTATCCACACATAGGGCCGATCCATTTGTGCCAATACCCACAGAGCCAGATCCGGAGCACAAAGATCACCAAGGATGTCCGAGTCACCACCCATGCGGTAATGGAGACCAAATTCACTTCATCAACATGATCTCCATTGACTTAACCACCCCCATCCACAATCCAACCGATCCAACATGACCATTGTATCTAAACCTAGATGCCATAGACTCGGATCGTGCTAACTCGCCACCATCCCCATCGTAGTACTGGCCTTGCGGTGAGATGCTTCATTTCACCCCAGGACCAACTCAGGATATCTTCCATGCTAAAGAGGAACCCGACGTTCCAAACGTAGATCTAAATTCAGCAAATGATATCCACCTGATCCCAACTCCACACCAGTTGGAGGACGGGTCCCACATGTCGGTCGAAGAGATGACTGACGTAGACATCGGCTCTGATCCAATGAATCCACAAATCATCAAGTCGGGGTAAGTCTATCCCCCAAAGAGCAAGCCGATTACATTGCCCTTCTCAAAGAGAAGAAGGAGGTTTTTGCATGGTCCTACAAAGACATGTCGGGGCTAGACCCATAGCTAGTCATGCATAATCTAACGCTTGATCCGACAAGTCAAGCCAGTCAAGCAAAAACTACGTAAGATGCACCCAACAAGTAGCCTTAATGGTCAAAGATGAGCTACAAAAGTTGTTGGATGCATAGTTTGTCATCTACGTGGATTACCCACCATGGTTGTCCAACATGGTACCCATCAAGAAGCCGAATGGGAGGATTCGCATATGCACCAATTTTTGAGATCTAAACAAAGCGAGTCCCAAGGATGATTTCCCCTTGCCTAGCATCGATGCATTGGTAGATGCTATAGTAGGCCATGAAATGCTTTCCCTCATGGATGGTTTCTTGGGATACAACCAGATTCGTATCAATCCCGATGATCAACTCAAAATGGCGTTCACAATGCCTTGGGGGACATTTTGTTATAAGGTCATGCCCTTTGGCCTTAAAAACGCTGGCGCCACCTACCAACGCGCTATGACATACATCTTCCATGATCACATGCATAAAACTTTGGAAGATTATATGGATGATTTGTTGGCCAAATCTCTTTTGCGCCCAGATCATCTCGATGACTTGCGCAAGATCCTTGATCGCCTCATTGAACACAAAGTTAGGCTAAACCCCAAGAAGTGCGTATTTGGCATCACATCTGGAAAACTCTTGGGTTTCATAGTCTCAAAATGAGGCATCGAGGTAGATCCAAATAAAGTCAAGGCAATCCTTGAAATGCTTCCCCCAACCACCATCAAGCAGCTCAAAAGCTTGCAGGGTAAGGTCGCATCGATCAAGCACTTCATAGCACAACTATCTGACAAGTGCCGACCCATGAATAAATTATTACACAAAGGGGTAGCATTTCATTGGGATGATGAGTGCCAGTCAGCCTTCGATGACATTAAACAATACTTGGCTTCACCACCGTATTGGCACCACCTAGACCAGGAGTGTCATTCTATTTATACATCTCGACCTATCGAGGTGGCACTGGGCGCCATGCTAGCCCAAAAAAATGAACTACATAAAGAACAGGCTAATTATTATCTTAGCCGCACCTTGGTCAGTTATGAACTTAACTATGCATACGTCGAGAAGCTATGCTTAGCAATGGTATTTGCCACCAAAAAGCTATGCCATTACATGCTGAGCAATACGACGTATGTTGTGTCTAAGGAGAATCCATTGCGGTACATGATGAGTCATACTTATCATAGTAGTCGCACGACAAAATGGATCATGTTGTTGATGGAGTTTGACATCGAATTCATTGGACAGAAGTCCATCAAAGGTCAAGTCATCACCGATCAACTAGCAGAGGCTCCTCTCGAAGATGATCAGCCTCTGACCATAGAGCTGCCCGATGATGGGGTCTTCCATGTCTCAGAATCGCCAGATTCTGATGAGCCTGAGTCACAGGCCGACATAACCCTATTTTTTGATGGTTCTAAATGTGAGCAAGGGGGTGGCATGGGAATCGTATTCTTCACACCGCAAGGGGCTCCAATGCCTCTATCATTTAAACTTGATTTCCCATGCACCAATAACAATGCCGAATACGAAGCCTTGCTCATAGGTCTTCAGACAACCATCACCATGAACATCAAATGCTTGAACATCTTTGGTGATTCACTGTTAATTGTCAACCAAGTGAAAGGGGTATTCCAATGTAAATGCCCAGTTCTACAGGCCTACAAAGCCCTTGTGGATAAATTCTTGGCAAAGCTTGAATGGTACGACATCGAGGCACTCCCTCGATCATCGAATCATTTTGTAGACACTATGGCCTCCTTGGGGTCACTAATCCCGCAAGACCCTTCTGGTGAGATGACAACCATTCAAGTCAAAACATTATCGCAATCCATGATGGAGCATGCAAGCTCTGACCTAATGCCAGGAATCCACCTGATCCAGATTGAACCATCTCAGGATAAGTTCTCTCGAATCCATGATAATCTGAATCATGCCAACTGGGGGTCCTTGTTCTCCCCAACCCCTCTTAATAGCAACACAACGCTATTCTTACAAGTTCTTTCCCGCTCAGCTTTTGCTAGGGATGAACTTCAAGAGGGATTGGTCGTTCATACCATCAAGGTTTCTGATCAATAGGATTGGTACACACCCATAAGAGACTATCTCAAGTTAGGTAGCCTCCCACTTGGATTGTCGCATGCCATAAAAATATCATTCAAATAGAAAGTGGAAAAACATGTCTTGCTAGGAGACATTTTGTACCGTCGAAGCTACGAAGGGATCCTCCTCCATTGCTTGGACCAACAGGAGTCCACTTGGGTGATCACCCAAGCGCACGATGGTACATGCGGTGGCCACTTCAATGGTATGGCCATCGCAAAGTGCATCCTTCGCATGGGCTATTATTGGCCATATTTAGAG
Source organism: Wollemia nobilis (assembly GCA_028583015.1). Lineage (NCBI taxonomy): Eukaryota > Viridiplantae > Streptophyta > Pinopsida > Araucariales > Araucariaceae > Wollemia > Wollemia nobilis. Next base: position 12,414,766 of record JAQPPZ010017111.1, on the reverse strand, counting down.
CGAGATTGTTGCACGTATGTGAGGAAGTGCATGAAGTGTCAACACCATGCTAACTTGACACACGTACCTTCTCAGGCCTTGCAACCGATCCAATCGGCTTGGCCATTTTCATAGTGGGGCTTAGATCTAATCGAAAAGATCTCCCCTACATCGTCAGGCCATCACACGTTCATCATAACGGCCACAGAGTACTTCACCAAGTGGGTGGAAGCAATTCCGCTTACCTCTACGACTGGACCCCGCATTGCGGAGTTTATTCTACATAACATCATATGTCATTTTGGTATTCCATCCAAGATCATCTCGGATAATGGGACGTCATTTAAGAACAAAGATGTGCATGCTTTGACAACAAAGTACAAAATTCAGCATAGTTTTTCAACACCCTATTATCCATAGGCAAATGGGCAAGCAGAGGCGTCAAACAAAATGCTAGTTGCCATCCTTAAAAATATGGTCACAGATAGTCATAAGGATTGGCACATTCAAATCCCACTTGCTCTTTGGGCTTATCGCACTAGCATTCGGATGCCCACTAGGGCAACTCCATTTTTGCTGGTGTATGGCTCCGAGGCAGTCATGCCTCTCGAGTTGGAAATACCTTCCCTACGCATATCAATGCAAGAGTTCATCGATGATGACACTGCATGGCAGGCCCGGTTAGACCAGCTTACGTTGCTCGATGAACGACACATCAATGCTCTCGAGCATTTACGTATCTATCAAGAGCGACTTAAGAAAGCATACAACATGAAAGTTCACCTGAGGGACTTTCAGGTTGGTGACTTGGTCTTAAAAGAGAACCAACAAAATTCTAACTTGCCGCCCCATCTAAGGGACAAGTTCATGGCAAATTGGTTAGGTCCTTATGTAATCGATAGTAAAATAGGACCTGGAACATACCGGCTCGCCTCTCTTGAAGGAATCAAGGAACTAGAACCCTTGAACATCAGTCATTTGAGGCCATTCCACATTTAAAAGAGCCATGGCCCACCCCAAAAAGCTCCAAGGATTCCCACAATCGCTTGGTCAACCCAAAACACCCCAAGGATTCCCATAATCATCTTTGGTCAACCCAAAATGCTCCAAAGGTATCCATAATCCCTTTGGTCAAACCAAAAGCTCCAAGGATTCCCATAATCCCTTGGTCAAACAAAAGCTCCAAGGATTCCCATAATCGCTTGGTCAACCCAAAAATGCCCCAAAGGTATCCATAATCCCTTTGGTCAAACCAAAAGCTCCAAGGATTCCCATAATCGCTTGGTCAACCCAAAAATGCCCCAAAGGTGCCCATAATCCCTTTGGTCAAACCAAACGCTCCAAGGATTCCCATCATCGCTTGGTCAACCCAAAATGCCCCAAAGGTGCCCATAATCCCTTTGGTCAAACCAAAAGCTCCAAGGATTCCCATAATCGCTTGGTCACCCCAAAATGCCCCAAAGGTATCTATAAACCCTTTGGTCAAACCAAAAGCCCCAAGGGTTCCCACAACCGCTTGGTCACCCAAAATGCCCCAAAGGTATCTATAATCCCTTTGGTCAAAACCTCCAAGGATCCGAAAGAATCACTTGGTCCGCACCCACTCGGGATAAACCAACCATAACGAATTTTCAAAAACAATAAAATAATAAAAAATAACAAAAAAATTGCATCTCACTTCCATGCATACTCCTAAAAATCAAAACACAAAAAAAAAAAAACAATAAGTTGCATTAGGCATCGCAAACATACATTGCATATTTGTTGGTCATACAGGTCAAATGCACCATAGACTGTAATTACTCGGCAATTCCATCATTTTTCACATTTTTCCACTTTGTAAATAGTCCAGAAAAAATAAACGCCATCCACATTTTTCACCATATCATAATCAGTTGTCTTCTAATGTATCCAGGGCTTTCGTCATTCAACTGTCTTTAGATTTCTAGCCAAAAACTGTACAAAGTCAGACATATTTTTACAAAGGTAGAGTTTTACTTGGATCACACCTTGTTACGTCGCATCCCAACACAAGTTAAAACACATAAAAAATTCCCAAGTTGTGTGAACGAAAGATGAAACCTGCAAAGCAATCTAGGATACCATATAGTGAAAAGGTTATCTCACTCATCCCCCTGTGCGAATGACCCCAAGAATGCTGAGAGTTGGCAAAAGGACAAGCATCTTCCCTACCCAATTCCCCAAGCATCCCAAATTCTCAAAAAGTTGCAAATATCCAAAAAAATTGCAAAAATTCAAAGTACAAACTCCAAAGTTTGACATCAAAACCCACATAGTGCATACATCAAAAAGCACAAGAAATAGTGATTCTCATCACTCAAAATTCCAATCCCTTGCTCAAAAGAAAAAAATAAAAAATAAACAGTGATTTTTATCACTACATACGAGAGCAAGTATCCCAATAAAAGTAAAGAAAAGAAGGGAGTCAAACTTGAATCCCTGGAACTCTCAGCATTCGAAAGGTCATGAGGTGATCCTCAGTACCGGTTTGGTGGATAGCCTACTGGTCACTGGCGGTAAACCTCCCGCATGACGATATATCTATCGCATTAAACTGTGTACAGATCAATGTTTGCATGTGGATGAGCTAGCTTATGGTATCCTAGATTGCACCATAGATTAATCTTACTAAATACAACAAAGGAGTTAGTGGAGCTAATTAGGTGATCCTCAATACAGGTTTGGTTGACATCCTATCTGGCACTGGCGGTATCCTGACAACTACCACATAAACAAATTCAATCGCACACACAGGGATGTGAAATAACTTGGTCAAACTCAAGTCTGATTCGTACCTTGTTCAAAAGTCTTGTGAGATAAATGTACAGTCTTGGCTAGTTAGTTAAAACATCCGAGTCTCAGAAAAACCTTAACTACATTCTAGAACACCTGTGGTACATTCCATTCTTACATCACCATCAAAAAATACAAACAAAAAAATATTACACATGCAAAGTCATTCCACAAAGCAATCACATAGTACAGAAAGCCAATAAATCCTGTACAGTCTATGGTGCCACCGCCAAGTTATCAACAAACCATTTCATCCATTCCATATGCATATATCATATAGTAGAAACATTCGCATTCATAATAACACATGCATACATCAACGTAAATAAATGTGCATAAAATAAACGATAAATCACGACAAGTGTATAATAAAAAAGAGAGTCATGTATATATTAGGTCAAAAATGCCCGTAGGCTACAATAAGTCGGTCCTCTGACCTCACAAAAAAAATCAAAAACTCAAAAACCCCAAGCCTAGGGAGTCGGCCACCATGATCACGTAGGATCGGTGCGACTGGAACTACCCCCAGTGGTGTGGGTCCTATGGGACCTCTCAGGGCGGTTGTTGCTAGCCCCCGCATCATGCCCACTAGCGCTACCCTCACCCAGCTTGCCTGTAATGAGAGGATGTTGTTCTCACTACCTCTCGTACGGCGTGACGATCCACCTCCAGTGAGCTCAGGTAACTGCCCATCGAGGCGGATAATCTCGGCCTCCAACTCCACCCGACATCGACCCCACTCCACATCCCATCGATGGTACATAGCCAATGCATCATCCCGCTATGCCAACTGAGCCTACAGGAGCTCCCTCTCGACTCGGTGCTCCTCATCCCATCTCTGTAGTAGGTCCTCCAATCATGCTATCTCAACGCGAAACCTAGCCTCCATATCCCCTGGGACTTCCTGAGGCATGGGCATCTCCGGGATGGCATGCTGCTCCAACACTTGCTGCTCCGGGACGTCCTGTGTATCCGGCTACTCCGGAACCCCTAAATCATCCCTAGTGAAGTCATCAACCTCCACCATATCCGCATCATCGAGCGAAGCCCCCAACCCTCCCCTGGTGCCTCCGTAACCCCACCGCCTACTGTTGCTGCATCCGGACCTCCTAGAGGCCCCTCACCCCACCATCGTAGCATCGTCCACCACTGGTCATACTCTGCAGTCACCCCAACATTGTCCATGTTGGGGACATCAATCACTACATCAGACTCCTCACCCAGTGGCTCAATAATCGGCCAGGCTAGAGTCCTCTCATCACCTCGACGTCGATAGATCAAGGGCTCACTAGGAAATCCCTGGTGCACCCCAAACTATCGAGTCACCCAAAAGTATGAGAAGTACTCCTGCTCTATCCCATGTCGCCCGATCAACCATCTCCCCTAGCTCACCCATCGGAGCCACTCTCCAGCCTCATGCCAAGCTAGACAGTCTCGGTATGGCCGCTAGAACACCTCCCCTGGAGCAAGACGAGAGAAGGCATTAGTATAGTGCCCTACGACACCTGCCCACCATCGACTCTGCCCCTGCTCCTCTGACCTCTACCATAGAGCAGCATACCCAATCTCCCTATCCACCATCTCTCCCCGAGTGGTCCAAGGCAACCCCTATGGCCACTCCATAGCTATGTGCTGCCACCCCCAACACTACAATAGATAGCTGCACCTAATCCCCTTCTGCCTCTGGCAGTGGACCTCGTACAACTCATCATATAGCTATGCCAGTAGCGTCTGACCCCACCTCATAATCAGTGGTACTATTGTCGGACACTCCACCAGTCTGAACACTACCTCAAGGAGGTTCCAAGGGAACCTCACACCTGAGGAGTCGGGAAGCAGCATGTTGGAGATGAGGGTCATCAGTAATGCATGCCTCACCCCTAATACGCCCTTCTCAAACCACCACCGCACTAGAATCCTACCAATCAGGTAGTCCCCCTCTGCCCTCTCCATCGCCCTATCCACCCCCATCTCCATCGCATGCCCAAAGCACCATGTCAGCACCATCATTCGCTGATCATGAGGAGTCATCCGAATGGGCAGCCCGTCTATCGAAATCTATAGAATCTGATACACGTCCTCCAGAGTCACTGTCATCTCCCCTATTGGGAGATGAAAGGTGTTGGTGCGGGGATCCCACAAATTGATCAAGGCAGTCAGATATGCCCGATCCCCCACCACAAGCTCCAATCGCGTCACTTTCTTGAGCCCAAGGGCATCAAGCCAATCCCAATCCGCCACAGTCAACGCATCCCGTGCATCAAAAAATATCGTCGACTGACGGTACCGACTCTTCACAACCTGAAAAACAAAAACAACACAAAAAAACATTAACAAAATGTACAATACAAACATTAAAAAAAACAATAAAAAATGCAATACAAAAACCAAAACAAATTAACTAGGGTTTTTCATCTTAGTAAAAAAAAAAAAAAAAAACTAGGGTTTTAACTTTTAAAAAAATACAAAAAAAAAAAAAAAAAAAAAAAAAGAAAAAAAAAAAAAAAATAAAACAAATTAATAGGGTTTTTAACCTTATTATGAAAAAAAAAACAAATTAAAACAAAAAAATTCAAACTAGGGTTTTTTAACCTTATTATGAACAAAACAAAACAAATAAAACCACAACATTCATCTAGGGTTTTAACCTTAATGTGACAAAAAACAATGATAAAATGCGAGTTTTAAAAATTCATATAAAAACAAACAAATAACAAGCAGAAGGAAGGAGCACCTACCGGTCTCGCCTCGGCTCTACCACTCGAAGATCCAGTCCTTGCACTCATGGTGTCCATAAAAATTTTGATAGCGCTCCGCTACGCAAACTCGAACTCCTCCTCACAACTCCAAATCGCTAGAAAAAACAATTGCAAATGAGCCCAAAACCTAGTTTTGGCCCTTATATAGGCTCTTAGGCTTGTAATCGTTCCACCCTGGGATGAGCACTCTAGTTAGCACTCGTCCCACCCTAGGATGATTACAAAATTGGTATTCATCCCACCCTAGGATGATTACAAAGCAAGAAAATAAAAAACAACCAAAACTGCATCCAAAATGCACCAAAAACAACAATAAAACTGCCGAACAAAGGCACCTTTGCGCCTGTGATTCATGGCATACAAAACTGATATTGGGGTCACAAATTATCACTATCCTACTCCCTAAGAAGGCTACCATAGCTGGACCACTCCATGGGAGGATGGATTTTTGACAATTTCATCCCCAAAAGGCGTCACAAAAAGGGTCAAAACCCACCAAAAAACAATAATAAAATTGCCGAACAAAGGCACCTTTGCGCCTATGATTCATGGCATAAAAAACTGATGTTGGGGTCACAAATTATCACTATCCTACTCCTTAAGAAGGCTACCATAGCTGGACCACTCCATGGGAGGATGGATTTTTGACAATTTCATCCCCAAAAGGCGTCACAAAAAGGGTCAAAACCCACCAAAAAACAATAATAAAATTGCCGAACAAAGGCACCTTTGCGCTTATGATTCTTGGCATACAAAACTAATGTTGGGGTCACAAATCATCACTATCCTACTCCCTAATAATGCTACCATAGCCGGACCACTCCACGGGAGGATGGATTTTTGACAATTTCATCCCCAAAAGGCGTCACAAAAAGGGTCAAAACCCACCAAAAAATAATAATAAAACTTCCGAACAAAGGCACCTTTGCGCCTGTGATTCTTGGCATCCAAAACTAATGTTGGGGTCACAAATTCTCACTATCCTACTCCCTAATAAGGCTACCATAGCCGGACCACTCCACGGGAGGACGGATTTTTGACAATTTCATCCCCAAAAGGCGTCACAAAAAGGGTCAAAACCCACCAAAAAACAATAATAAAATTTCCGAACAAAGGCGCCTTTGCACCTGACATTATTGGCATACAAAACCAATTTTGGGGCCACAAATTATCAATATCCTACTCCCTAATAAGGCTACCATAGCTGGACCACTCCATGGGAGGACGGATTTTTGACAATTTCAGCCCCAATAAGCGTCACAAAAAGGGTTAAAACCCACCAAAAATAGGTCCGATTGTTGGGAAACTGCATAAGCATTCAATGGAAAACAACTGAAGGCACCCTTACAAAAGTCATCTTGGGTCAAGCGACTCATCGCTTTTCTCATTTCGGTCATTCCCTCATCGATTCGTCGCTTGAGGGGGTAGTCACACTTAGTCACCAATCAACAAATACACACCCAATCAAGGAAATGGCATGCATTCAAAGAATCATTGACAAAGACAATCACGCTCCTGCTTGGGGCAGCAAACAAGCAATAATCACAAGCTGATCAAACACTTGGCATTCTAGAATCATGAACTCAAGGTTCCCATAGACAAAAGGTTGCGCCCTTTGCCTATTCATGACTGAACAATGTCCAAGATCAAGTAACACCTCACCGAAAAAGGTTAACACTTGAATTAAGCTCCTTAGCTCGTCAAAAGCAAGGATTCAAGAATGCGTGCCCTTTCCATACTTGGGGCATCAAAATTTGGTTAGGTTACTAAGAAACCCTAATCATTAAGTGCTTTGGTTATCTATTTTTGCTCAACATTGCGCCACGCATAGCGCATCCCAAAAAGGGGCATCTATAGACACCAAAACAACACCAATCCGATTATGTGGCTACAAGCACTGACCGAATTGGCATACATAGCCCCTAGGGCAGCCCCCAGAGGTTAAAAAGTGGTCCTAACCACTCCCAAAGTAGTTTTGGAAGGTCAGAGGTCAATTTGGCACCTTTCAAGCACCTTGCTCCTTATTCGTTCCACCCTGGGATGATTAGAATGCTATTCGCCCCACCCCGGGACGATTAGCAACAATCGCTCCAGGGTGGGGCGAATAGCAGGTTTGACGGGAAAAAAGTCAAACCTTGACAAATGGCAGCCCAGATCCGCCACTCAACTCCACCTTCAATGCATGGGAGTGCGAGTGAGCATTTCAAAGCTCAAAGAGGCAGTCATGGAGCCCTTAATCAGGGAGGAATCTTCTCTCCCCTGACAAGGCATGATGGCCAAGTGGCGCCCCTGCATGCACATTCAAAGCAGACCTTTAGGTCTATAAAATGGTGAGTCTTCTCACCCCAAAATGAGGATGGAGTAGGAGCATTTGGAGCAATGGAGTGCTGTCGAATTATACCCTCACCCTCATTGTGCTTCCTACATCCTTGATCTCTCTTTTGGAAGGGAGGTTATTGGGTGAACATTAGGAGCACAATCTGGACCCAAAACCTAAACAATTGGCCACAATCCCACACCCAATTTTTTGACACAACCCCCTAGGAGGTTTTGGACCCATCCCAAGTGGATTGGTGTCAAAACCAAGCACCAAACGATGGGCGTCCTGCCCCTGGGTGCCCCCCGCACTGTTGCAGTCCTAATCGCCCCACCCCGGAGTGATTAGAAATCTATAGTATATTTCTTCACTATTTCTTTTGCATCTTGTTTTAGGTGACTCATATATGCTGCTGTTCAATTTTGAATGCATTCTGACTTGTTTTGACTGTGTTTTCATTGTTTTACGCTTTTACTAACATACAAGGAGTGCCTGATCGGGTGATAGAATCTGCAAAATCCGACCTTCTGGGTCATCTCAAAATGCCCCATTTTGCCTAACCCCAAGTTTGCAGGTGTTTTGGAGGCCCCTGGATGGGACATTTGGGAGGTCACTTTTGTACATTTTATGACAATCCTAATCGTCCCACCCCGGAGCGATTAGAAATCTACAACAGATTTCTTGACTATTCTTTTTGCAATGTGTCCCTGATGGTGTTTACATGCTTCTGTTCAAATTTCATTTCATTCTGATAAGTTTTGATCACTATTTTAATTATTTCATGTATGCATTAACCGGAGGCCTTGGGGATTGCATGTTTCCCTCCATCCGCATGTGCTATTAATCGTTTGTTGTTTCTCTATACGTAGGATCTCGACACCGGAGGGGCAGCAAGGAACTAAGAATGTATTCACACAAGCGGCGGTGACGTTTGGCCCACCCATTTCGAATGTGGGCACGCGGAAGATCCCGAAGGGAAGCGTACCATCCGTTGGTGTAACAAAATTGTATCGAACGCTCCGAGCCCCTGAAAATGGGGGGGAGACGTATTGTAACCTGATCATAAGAAAAATTAATAAAAGAGGCTGCACCTTTGTTTTTGCTTTACATCTCGTTTCATTCATGCTTCGCTTTCCCTTTTTCATGCACTTAGCGTTTCGTTAATACAACTGCTTTTGTTTGCATCGCACCCGGTGCGCCTGTGCTTCCGTAGAAATGCTTTCAGAAGCAAGTGAATATAAATATTAGATTAAGGCAATGGAAGAATAGTTAGACCAAATAGAAAAGAGTGAGACTTTGTAACTTGTTCCATGTCCAAAAGACAAGAATGTAATTGTCACCAAATGGGTCTATAGAAATAAGTTGAATGAAGATGGTCAGGTTATCAAAAGCAAAGAAAGACTTGTGTGCAAAGGCTATGCACAAGTTGAGGGGATTGACTTTGAAGAGACATTTTATCCTGTTGCACATCTTGAGACCATATGAATGTTCTTGGCTTTCTCAAGTTTCAAAATCTTCAAAGTGTACCAAATGGATGTAAAATCAACATTTCTTAATGGTTACTTAGAGGAAGAGGTCTACATTGAGCAACCAAATTATTTTAGCCTAACAGATAAGCTAGACTATATATGCAAATTAAATAAGGATCTCTATGGACTAAATCAAATCCCTAGGGTTTGGTACTCAAGGTTGGATAAATATCTTCAAGAACAGGGTTTCAAAAAAGGTGTAGCAGATAGCAATTTGTACATCAAAAATGAAGGAAATGACTTGTTGATTGTAGTGGTCTATGTGGATGATATCATTTTTGGAAGTAGTAATGACAAGATGTGTCAAAAAATTGTAAAGTGTATGCAAAATGAATTTGATATGTCAATGCTTGGTGAGTTGTCTTTCTTTTTTGGTTTGCAAATTTTATAATCAGATAAAGGTATATTTCTCTCTCAGACCAAGTATGTAAAAGAAATGTTGAAAAAATTTAGGATAGAGGATTTCAATCTAGTGAGTACCCCCATTATTACAGGATGTAAGTTAAGTAAATATGATGAATCTCCTAAGGTAAATCAAACATTGTATAGATCCATGATTGGAAGTTTACAGTATGCCATAGCTACAAGGCCAGATATAATGCAAGCAGTTGGATTGGTGGCAAGATTTCAAGCTGCACCAAAATAAACACATGTATAGGTAGTAAAAAGGATCTTTAAGTATTTGAAAGGAACTATGGAGTTTGGACTATGGTATCCTAGATGCAATAATTTCACTCTCACTACATATACAGATGCATATTGGGCAGGCAATATTGATGATAGAAAAAGCACAAGTGGAGGAGCATTTTTTCTTGGATATTGTTTGGTCTCTTGGATAAGTAAGAAACAAGCATTATTATCCTTATCTACTATAGAGGAAGAGTATATTTCAGTAGTTTCCTGTTGCACACAAGTTTTATGGATAAAACAAACTTTAAGTTATTTCAAAATTAAGCATGAGCATCTGATCTCCATACTTTGTGATAATACAAGTGCCATCAATATTTCAAATAATCCGGTGATGCATTCAAGAACCAAGCATATTTCAATCAAATATAATTTTTTGAGAGAGCAAGTGGTTGATCAACAAGTTAAGTTGGAATACATTGCTACAAAGGAACATATTGTTGACATCTTTACCAAGCCACTTCCAAAGGAGACCTTTGAGTATCTTAGAAGTAAGTTGGGACTTTCACTCCCATCTCATAATTGAAGTCTCAAGTAAGAGCAAGGAGGAAGGGGGCATTGTTAAGTGTCTTATTTTTAGCCCCAAGGATCCCTTTGCCATTGATGTCAAAGGGGAAGAGTTTTTAGTAAAGGGGAACAACTTGTCAAGGGGAGCAGATTGTGAATCCAATTGTAGTAAGAGAAATTTTTTGTAGGGTTGCCATCAATGACAAAGGGGGAGATTTTTAGAAATACTAAGTTGTCATTGATGTCAAAGGTGCATGGTATTCAATGCAAAAATATTCTTCAAGGATGATAAGTTTATAATGCTAGACAATATATCAATAATGTCAGAGATGGACTTGATAAATAACAAACAACGAAAAATCATCTAAGGCAAAGATATATCTCAAGAGGAGTAAGGAAAGTATATTTCAAAGTAAGGAAAATATATTATAATATTTAAATATCAAATTAAAATATTATAAAGAGAAGGACAAAGGTTTGGACAAAGGCTTGAAATATTATAAAGAGAAGGACAAATTTTGGGACAAATATTTGACATATTTAAATTAAAGGATTTAAATATATGAGTTTAAAAAATTGAATATTATAATATTTAAATATTATAACCTAAAGTGTTTGAAAAAAATAATGTGTTGACATATTTGGAGAAGATAGAAAGGAAAAGGCAAAAAAATAAGAGTCGACCTCCTTATCAAAGATAATGGGAAACGTATAAATATGGGGCATCATTTCACCTTTGCAATGGGTATGAAATTGATCAATCCTCGTTGTGAGTGTGAGTGGAAGAGAGAGGAGAAGAGCAAAAAAATATCAGGCAATGAAATATAAGGATAAATATCATATTTACCCCTTTTATTCCATCCACAAAGGTAGCCCATATGAATTTCTTGTTTGCGTGGAGCGCTGTTGTGTAGGAGGTTAAGAGGTTGAATCTAGTCGACGTCATTTTGCTGAAGAGTGAAGGTAGAATTACGAAGGATCCATATATCAATTTTGCACCTTTGGTTCCATCCATTGGGGTAGCCCATACGATCACCTAGCTTGTGTGGAAGCATTGTTGTGCAGGAGGTTAAGGGATCGAATCCCTTCGACGTCGTTTTGCTATGGTTTTAATGTTTGAGGGAGCACAAAGATAAGGATAAATATTCGGATGCCCTTTTTGGTTTCATATGTTGCTATAGCACAACTGGTCATGAGTCCTTGTGAGAGCACTACACTTCGAGAGGACAAGGGATCGAATCTCATCGTGACTATGCAAGGTATTTAAAGTTTTACTTTATCAAATTTAATTAAGGGAGAAATAAGGGTCATGGTGCTAGTGTAGAATTATATTTTTTGCATATTAAATAAAGGGAAGACATAGTTGGTATAAGGTTTCAATTTTTAAAATTAATAAAAGGAGATATAAGGGTTTTAGTTGTCGATAAAGATTTACATTGTGAGTTTCAAAAAGGGAGATATAAGGAGTTATTTTTAAGTTTTATTGTGTAACTTTTTATAAGGGATTTTAAAGTGATTGATTTGATATTTAATAAAGAAAGAAAAAGAGAATTGCTAACCAGATTTTGAAGGGACAAACAAAAGGAAAATTATTTTTGTCAAGACAGGTTTGGAAAGCTCATACAAAAGAAGATCATCATCATTGAGGTAAATTTAGAGGTATGGTGATTTAATTCCTTTCTCAAAGTGGTTTTGTTTGAGGAAAATATTTTTGTTATCATATAGTGGGAGGTATAAGGAATTATTAGAAGTGCATTATTTTGCTTGAAATTTGAAGTAAATGGGCAAGGGTTATAGAGCATATTTGAGTAGGTTTTGAGAGCAGGTTTTGGAGAAGATTTGAGCAGGTTTTATGAGTAGGTTTTGGAGTATATTTTAGCAAGTTTTGTGAGCAGGTTTTGAAGCAGATTTGAGCAGTGTTTGTAAGCATGTTTTTGAGTAGAATTGAGCAGGTGCTTGAGAGGGGATTAGTGTCTCCCATATATTGGTATCCACAAACTTGATAGAGAATTAGTGTTTCATATGGATTGGTGTCCATGAAAATTATAATAGGGGATTGGTGTCTCATGTGGGTTGGTGCCCACAAAATTTTTTGAGAAATTTATAAGCAATATTTCTTCGTGGATGTAGCCCATATTGGGTGAACCATGTTAAATTTGTGTCTCTCATATGTGTGATTATTTGTGCATTGTTTCATTACTAAATTGATATTATTGCTATTATCATTTGGATTGAAAAGTAAATTTTTTTATCTTATACTGTTCACCCCCCTATCAGTATAATCTTGTGTTCTTCAGTACGCCTTATGAGACTTGAAGGTTGGGGCTACTCAACTTGTTTCATCTCATAGGATGGACAAACTGTTGAAAAAGTCAACCTATGTAGTTGTGGCTCAATTATTTGCTATACAAACCTTAGATTATGGAGACAAAGACCATATATAGTAATTACAACTTTATTGTAAATATATGCCATAGTTTTTGAGGAACCCAAAAGACTACTCCCTCATCATACTCATGATCATGAAATCCAACTCATTCTAGGTAGCCTTCCTCTAAATGTCTTCCCTTATAGGTATCCATATGCCTAAATATAGAATATAGAGAAAATAGTGTAGGAAATTCTTGTTATGGGGATTATTCATCCCAATGTTAGTCCCTATTCTTCCAAAATATTGTCGGTATGAAAAAAATGAGACTTGGCATTTATGTGGATTTTAGAGAAAATAAAATCACTATTAAGGAAAACATTCTCATTCTAGTAATTGATGAGTTAGATGAATTGCATGATGCATAATATTTATCAAGATTGAATTTACAATCAAGATACCATCAAATTAGAATCAAGGAAGATAACATTTCTAAAACTACTTTTAGGACTCATGAGAGCACTATGAATTCTTGGTTATGCCATTTGGTTTGACCAATGCACCCTCCAATTTTTAGAGTTTGATGAATTCCTTTTTTCCACCCTTTACAAATTTATTCTAGTTTTATTTGATGGTATTCTGATTTATAGTCGGTCTCGAGAGGAGCATTTCAAACATTTAGATCAAAATTTGCAACTTTTGTCTAAGAATCGACTTTATGCCAAGAGGTCTAAGTGTTCTTTTGGATTGCAAGAAGTGGATTATTCAGGTCACATTATCACCAAAGGAGTCAAAGTTGAACCTAAAAAGATTCAGGCTATTCAAGAATGACCAAAGCCTCATGCCCTCAAGAGACTTTGAGGACTTTGGTACTCATGGGATATAACTGTAAATTTATACGAAACTATGGAAAAATAGCAGCTTCTTTAACAACCATGTTGAAAAAGAATTCTTTTATTTGGTAAAAAATAGTGAAGAAGGCTTTCAAGGAATTAAAGCAAGCTATGAAAACCACCCTAGTGTTAGTGTAGAGCTAAAAACATGACACCAAGCAATGCTAAATAAAATAGAATTCAAATAAACCAGATATTGCACAACAAATGAGATTTATATTAAATGGGGGGAGCCTAAAAACTTCATTGTTACAATAGTGGATGTAAGAATCCCTTGTGATACAATTATTACAAATCTTGCTAGGGTTCTCCAAAACCCTAGCTACAACAAATGGTGGTGTCTTCAGTTGTGTTTCACTCCCAACAGAGTTGAGTGGGCTTCAGATATCCATTGAGTCAGGCCACTCCAGCTTAAACAATTGTCCAATGTTGATGAATCTCTAGATCTACACACAGAAGATGAAAGAAAAGAGTTAGTAATAACTAAGAGGGCTCCACTATGTGAGACCCTCAAAAATAAATAAAACCCTAACTATCATGCAACACTACTACAAGCAAATAAAGAGATATTGAAATTAATAAAATAGAGAATGATTTACCTTGCTCCTTGTTGGTTGTCTGTTGATGGCTGGATCTATTGTAGGTCGATGGTGAAGGTGTGCCCTAGCATCACTCGAAGGCTAGGGGGTTATCAAGGCTTACGTAAAATACCCGTGGATGCCTAGCGACTACAGAAAATGCCCGTGGGTGCTAGGGACTGGTAGGGAGGCGCCCAGAGGTGCTCGGTGGTGATAGAAAGCACCCAGAGGTGCTTGGCAGCTGAGGGAGGATTCTACAAAAGCAGATCTGATGAAGGTGAGGGATGCGATGGTGGTGATGGCGAGCGAGGGAATAGTGAATATGATGGATGGAATGGGGATTAGGGCACCAAGGCTGGGTTGGAACTCTTAAGAACTTAGAGAACTCGAGGTCTCAAGGAATTCAAAAACTGGGTTTGAGCCATCAAAATGGCTCCTATTTATAATCCAACCTAGGGCATGCTAGGGTTTCAATGACACTAATCGTGTGGCTGAGATTAAAGCACATCTAAGGGTAGATATTAAATTTAGGGTGTGGCATGGATTGATGGAAATGGATGGATGAGATTAAATGAAATCGGATGGCTAGGATTGATTTATTTATATAAATATATATTTATTAAATATATATATAATATAATATAAATATATATTATATATATATATATATATATATATATATATAAATAATAGGTAAAAATGGTGGGAAAGCTAGGATGGAGGGCAAATGACTATGTTTTGGTGGTGGAAATGGCGGGAAAGCATGGATGGAGGACAAGTGGCTAGATTTTGGTGTCTACAGATGCCCCTTTTTGTACCATATTGCGTGAAACACAATGTAGTGCAAAAATACGAGACACCTGATCTGGCTAGGTGCAGAAGCAACTTCTCTCTCTTGTTGGAATGTGGAACATGAGCTTGAAGACAAAAGAATAAAATAATTTGGAGTTATTGTGTAGCTTACCCCCTCAATTGGCGAATGAGGTTGCGGATGAATCTCATGAGCCAATTGAAAAATTTGTGCAAATGTAATGTGGATGATATGAATGATGTAAAATGTGATACCATTTTTGCCCCAATGGTGGGAAGGGGATTGTTGAAAAATGTGTCTATTTTTGCCCCAATAGATGAAGGGTTTTGTGAAAATATGTGATGGAAAATGTGTCTATTTTTGCCCCAACAGATGAAGGGATTTTTGCCAAGTGTAGATGCCATGATCATGTAAGATGTATCCCATTGTGGGAAAGTCAAAACCAAATGTGGTTGCCCCAAATTTTGGGGTGATTCGATGCTGTTGAAACACTTTGCCTTCCGACATCATTGATATGCAAAGATGAATATGCAAATAAAAGTAGTCAACCTTGGAGGGCCTGCTAGTGACTGTTGAATAATTCCCATGATTGGAACCAATCATCCTAGCTAGTGCCTATCTCTATGATGACTATCAGGGAAATGTGTAATGATGAAAGTTGATTTTGTCCATGTTTTAAGCCCCATGAACTAGGCCATCAATGACAACGTTTGTGCAAATTGTTCTTGGCAAGGTTTCACGCAAAATGTGAAGTACCAAATATGATTATGATCTTGAGCAAGGAGATAAGTGATGATGATCATGGACAAGTGTCCTTATGGTAGGCTATTCATCTTACCGAATTGCATGGATGCAAATCACTGCAATCACCAAGTATATAGAATAACCCACTAGCTACATGGTTCACTTGAATATTGTTTAAACTTGGGAAAATATGCAAATGATGATATGGAATGAAGTGAAGATGATGTATGAATGATGAAAATGATGATGATCATCATTTTGTGAAGATTTGTACCCTTTTGGGGTGCTTTTGTAACTTGTGTTGGTGAATTTGCAATATGTGGTCACAAACAAAAATTATGCTTCCAAATCAGTTGTAATCTTCACAAAACGTGATAAAATGATGAAATGTATGCATGGATGCAGTTTGGAGTGATTTGGTGAAGGTAAGCCACTATTTTGTGCTAGTTTTATCTTTTTTCAATATTGACACCAAACACGCCTGGGCGCTTGCTATCTAAAAATCCGTGGGTGCTTCACACAAGGAAACACCCATGGGCATCCCAAGGCGCCTAAAGCAGCTATAAATAGCTTGTTGGGTGAGATTGAAGCTCATTTGTGCATTTGGGAGTTTGAGAAGTTGTGTTTGAGGAGTGAGGGGAGTGAGGAGTGAAGTGAGGTATTGAAGTTTGGGTGCGGAAGCTATGGCAGTGGAGGGAGCTGGTGTGGGGGCCAGGGCTACGGATGGGGCAAGTTGTTGAGGTAACATTATGCTTTTGTATTGTGCAAAGTTTTTTTTTAAATTATTAACAAATGTTTTGTGTTGTGCTGCAACTTAGGATTTTGGAGGCTCGACACCGGTTTTCCCTTACATCCTCGGGATGAGGAAGGTGATTACGGATGAGGAGTGGGAGTTGTTGGAGGAGGTGGGGCTAGCGGAGGTAGCCTGATTGGATGTGGTGAGGGCCGATGAGGGGTACCTCTCTGCCTTGGTAGAGAGGTGGGATGTAGATAGGGGGACCTTTCAGCTCCCCATGGGTGAGGTGATAGTTACCTTGGAGGATGTATATCACATCCTCAAGGTATCGATGGAGGGGATCTAGGTTGAGGTTAGGCTCAACCGAAATATAGATATGATGAGGATGTTTGGGGATGCATGGCAGGGGGTGAAGGTGGAGTGTGGGGGCATTCCTTATTTGTCCATGTATGTGGACAAGGAGTTGGACCCCCTTTATGCTTTGGTGATGTTCGTGTTGGCCAACATTGTGGCCCCAAACAATACTAGGAGTAGGTTCCCTTGGAACTTGATAGGAGTAGTGAGTGACATGCTCACTAGGAGATAGGTGTACGCATGGGCTCCCACCTTACTGGTGCAGGTATACTGGGAGTTATATGATGTGGCCAGGTAGGGGTGGAAGGGATTGGGGTGCAACTTATTACTACAATGTTGGGGATGGGAGCATTTTAGGGTTGCTCGATCGAAGGGCTTGCCTATGGGAGAGTTTGGTAGGGAGTAGCCCTATGCTAGGTGATGGGCTTTGGCTGAGGAGGTGCAATCAAGTCATCTAGTGAGGATGAGCCGGTGGGGCCGATTGACATCCGCCCAAGTGGTGTGGAGGCCATGGTTGGGTGCTCAGTGGACCGAGGATGGAGAGCACCTACGATGGGTGCAATAGGGTAGGTGGGTGATTGGGAGGCATAGGAGTGAGGTGGAGTACTTCCAGTTCTCATGAGTGCTCCATCAGTTTGGGTTGAGGTAGGATGTCCCTGATGAGCTAGTGTGGTATAGGAGACATCGGGAGGAGATTGGGCTACCTTGCATGGAGTCATGGAGGGTGGTCTTGGAGGATGATGAGGAGATAGATCTCTTAGATGTGGAGGATGTGAGGATGACCATAGAGTATGATGTATGGTTCATGGCTCAGCCACCATGGGCACTACCTCGAGGAGCAGTTTATGGGGATAGAGGTGGAGAGGCGAGGGATGAGGGTACTCAAGAGGCCTAGGATGAGGGGACCCAAGAGGCCCTCAAGCGATAGTGGTACCTTCGATCTGATAGTCAAAGGTGGAGGGCTAAGGGTGCAACATAATAGGCTCTCGAGATTGGGGGAGATGGAGGAGATGGGGAGGATGTGAAGGAGGTTTCAGATGTACCTCTAGGTAGAGCGAGGAGGAGTGGGCATAACTAGAGTAGCAGGTGGTGGAGCGGGATGCAAGGATCATGAGGCTCTAGGAAGAGCTAGCAGAGAGAGAGCATCGATATAATGTCGATATAGCATACCTTCGATCTCGACATAGATATATCAAGGCATTGGAGGATAGGTTGATGGAACATCATATTCCACTTCCTGATCCTCCAACCTCATCTGTGTTCAGTAGTGAGTCTAGGCATAGCTCTAGGTCTAGGGCTCCTTCTAGGTCATAGGGGTCCTCTTGGAGGGTATAGCTAGTGCTTAGATGCACTTTTGTATATGAGCCTTGGTGCTCCATTGTATGTAGCCTTTTGGAATTCATTTATATATATATATATATACATGGCTTTTACCTTTTGTGTTATATTTTGTGTGTATGCTTTTTGTGGAATGCTTTTGTGTAATGCATGTTTATGTTTATGATTAATGCATATGATATGTTATGGATGATTAATGCAAGGTGGCATGTGCTAATGATCATTTGTAGTTTAGATATTTTCTTGGCCATTTTGTTAGCATTATTGTTTAATCAGGGGCACCAGACTTGGTGGCATATGGCAGATAATGGCTTGTGAAATGACATGGATGTTGACATGGAAGAAGATATGGATGTTGATATGGAAGAAGATATGGATGTTGATATGGAAAATTGCCTATTTTGTAGAGACTCAAACATCCTAGTGGTATCAAACAAACTCACTAAAACTACCTAATCCCTCTAGGACCAAATGTGTGTGCAGTGAATTCATTTACCGAATCAAGAGCATGGTAATGACCCTAGACAATCAAGAACTAGTGTGTGTGCAAGTGAGTTCATTAACTCATCTTGAGTAAATTGGGTAAACCTGTTATGGATGAAACCAAGAAGCTAGCTTGTCCTTATGAGCGGTCAGAGGTCTCTTTTAAAAGAGACATGTCACCATGCATGAGCATACTCCACTACCAGTCAAGCGTCTATAGCTCCGATGGAGGCTAACTCCATAGTCCATGACTTTTGTTGTTGATCTCTTAAGTTTTGGGGATGACTACCTAACCGTCTGACTAGAAATGTAGTATGATCCTTACAACCCAATTGATCAGTGGTGTGTGATGTAAAATATTTAGAGTTTTTGTTAGGGATTTTTCCCTACTCTTTCTTTTATTTTTGGAATTGTGATAGTGGTGAGAACCACTATTTTTATGGACTATGTTGCATGATGGGACTAGCAAGGATGACCCTTTTCACTTCAAGGTTCATACCAAGTATGGTGTTATCCCTCTTTGACACAAGATGTTTTTAAGATGTGAAATTGTGTTTGGTTCAAGAATGTTTTGGAGTCAATTCCCAAAACTCAAGATTTTCTTAGTGTGTATGTGCAATGGTCCTAAAAAGAACTCGACATGTATTTTGGAGGTTGCTTAAAACACTAGGAGTGGTTGAGTGACCGAAAACACCTAGGAATTTGTGAATGTGGCTTGTGCTAATGGCAATTTGACTTAGTGGAATTGTGTGGATGACATTGTGAAGGTGCCCCTGATTAAGGCAACATGACTTTTGTTGGACCAATTAAGACCTTGAACTTAATAAATGATCCCTAATATGAAATGTGAAATGTGGATGTGAATGCAATGTATGAAATGCAATTTTGTGAAATGTAATGCCATATGAAATGTGGGTGAATGCATTGTTTTTGGAATGTATATGCAAGTGAAATGCAATGTTATGAATGAAGTGTATGCAAATATTTTTGTGTATTAGCCATGTATATATATAATATATAGTAATCAAATCATGCATAGAATGCTCTCAAGTGTATAACATTAAGTGGTTCGGGTTCTTCCTCTCCCTCTAGACTGGCAAGTCTATAAGTACCATTACCCACTCTTTGTGTAACGATGTATGGACCTAACCAATTAGCCATGAATTTATCATGAAGATGCGGTAATGCATTGGTGTTTTGTTGATTCTCTTTAAGGACAAGATCTCCTACTTGGAATTCATGTAGATGAACTTTGGCATTGTAAGCATGTTTGAGGTGGTCTTGATAAACTCGTAAATGCTCTAAAGCATTGACTCACCTCTCATCAAGAAGTGTGAGTTGGTCAAGACGTGCTTGTCTAGCAGTGTCATCATCTATGAATTCCTGCAAAGAAATTTGCAAGGAAGGGATCTCGAGCTCAAGAGGTATGATTGCTTCGGCTCCATAGACCAATGAAAATGGTGTTGCCCCTGTAGGCATGCGGATGCTTGTTCGATAAGCCCATAATGCCAAGGGAATTTGTGTATGCCAATCTCTATGATTTTCTTTGACAAGTTTCTTGAGAATAGCAATTAAGGTCTTGTTGGAAGCTTCAACTTGTCCATTTGCTTGTGGGTAATAAGGAGTCGAGAAACTATGTTGAATGTTATATTTCTCACAAAGTGCTCGAACATCCTTGTTCTTGAAAGACTTGCCATTGTTTGAAATGATTTTTGAGGGGATACCAAAATGACAAATGATGTGATGAAGTATAAACTCCACAATTCTAGGTCCTATCGTACTGGTTAGAGGAATTGCCTCAACCCACTTTGTGAAGTATTCAGTGGTTGTGATGATGAATGTATGTTGTCCTAAGGAAGGAGGTGAAATTTTTCCAATTAGATCTAGGCCCCATTGTGAAAAGGGCCAAAGGCTTTGAATAGGTTGTAAGGCTTGTGATGGTACATGAGTTAAATTAGCATGTTCTTGACACTTTTTGCAATGTTTAACATATGTGCAACAATCACGTTCCATTATGGGCCAATAATAACCCATGCATAAAATACGCTTTGCAATGGCCATTCCACTAAAATGACCACCACAAGTACCATCATGGGCTTCAACTATGGCTCTTTGAGCCTCACTAGCCTCGAGACAATGAAGGAGGACTCCATCATAACCATGTTTATACAACACATCCCCCAAAAGAATGAAACGAGCTACCTTTTTCTTGAAAGTGTGTTTGGCAGTTCGAGACATGTCATATGGGAGTGTTCCAAACTTGAGAAAGGCTACTATTTGGCTTGACCAAGGCTCATATGAATCTGATTGGATAAAGCAAACATCCTTTTCATCTTTTGACTCAGCACGAGAAATTGCAGATTTAGAGACCATTGAAATGATAAGGGGTTGTACCTCTCCAAATGAGTCTTTTGGAATCAATGATCCAAGGGAGGCCATCGCATCTGCAAATCTATTAGTCGAACGTGGTAAGCTATTGATTTCATACCAATCAAACTTAGAGAGCAACTTCATTGCTACTTCATGATAAAGCTTAATGGTAGGTTCTTTGCATTGGTATTCTCCATTGATTTGCTTGATGACAAGTTGAGAATCACCAAATATCCTAATATGCTTAATGCTCATAGCTATAGCTGATTGAAGACCTAAGATTAAGGCTTCATACTCTGTAGTGTTGTTTGTGCATTGGAAGTCTAGTTTGAATGACAAGGGGATAGGTACCCCTTGTGGTGTGTGAAATACGACTCCAACACCTTGACCTTTCATGCACTTAGAGCCATCAAAGAATAATGTGATATCGACGTCTTCCTCCGAAATGACATCTTCTTCTTGTTCAGTGATAGCAAATATCGAATCATCTGGGAGCTCAATAATCAAAGGATGATCACTAGGTAGTGGAGCTTCCACAAGTTGATCGGCTATTACCTGACCTTTAATGGATTTTTGGCTAATGAATTCCAAGTCAAATTCAGTGAGGAGCATTATCCATTTAGCGGTGTGGGTGTTATTGTAAGTGTGGGACATCATATAACGCAGAGGATTTTCTCTAGCTATGACATAAGTTGTGTGGCTAAGCATGTAATGTCAAAGTTTCTTAGTGGTAAAAACCACTGCTAAGCACAGTTTCTCTACATAAGCGTATCTAGTTTCATAGCTTACCAATGTTCGACTAATGTAGTAGACAACTTGCTCTCGATTTTGTTCATTCTTTTGTGCAAGCATTGTCCCTAATGCAAAGTCCATTGCTGAGATATAAAGATAAAATGGGACCCTTGGATGAGGAGGAGCTAAGATTGGTGGAGAAGCTAGGTATTGCTTAATGTCATCAAAGGCTTTTTGACATTCATCTATCCAAGAGAATGGCACCCCCTTTTGTAGTAGGTGATTGAATGGCCTACATTTGTCAGAAAGTTGTGCAATAAAATGATGGATTGATTGAATATTTCCTTGTAAACTATGCAATTCCTTTAAGTTAGTTGGGGGAGGCATCTCCATGATGGCCTTGACCTTGTTAGGGTCCACCTCAATGCCTCTTTTGGAGATAATGAATCCTAGAAGTTTGCTCGAGGTAACACCAAAGACACATTTCTTGGGATTCAACCTTACATTATGCTCTAGGAGTCGATCAAAAACTTTCTCCAATACACCAATATGTTCTTGTCGAGTTTTGGATTTAGCCAAGAGATCATCCACATAGTCTTCGATAATATTATGCATGTAGTCATGGAAAATGTATGTCATGGCACGTTGATAAGTGGCACCTACATTTTTGAGGCCAAAGGGCATCACCTTGTAACAAAAAGTTCCCCAAGGTGTAGTGAATGTTGTTTTGTGTTGGTCATCAGGATTTATTCGAATTTGGTTGTATCCTAAAAAACCATCCATGAGTGAAAGCATTTCATGGCCAACATAGGTATCGACAAGAGTATCAATGTTTGGGAGAGGGAAGTCATCCTTAGGACACACTTTGTTAAGATCTCAAAAGTTAGTGCATACATGTATCACCCTGTTAGGCTTGCGAATGGGTACCATGTTTGAAAGCCACTCAGGATAGTCGATAGGAACTATGAAGTTCACGTCTAAGAGTTTTTGAAGCTCTATTTTTACCAAGAGGGCCACGGTAGGATGCATTCTCCTAAGTTTTTGTTTGACCGACTTAGCATCAGGTTGTAAGGTGAGATTGTGGACAACCAAACTAGGGTCAAGACCGGGCATGTCCTTGTAGGACCATGCAAATATGCCCTTCTTCCTCTTGAGGAGAGCAATAAATTGCTCTTGTTCATCGGGTGATAAAATTTTGCCAAGCTTGACAATTTGGGGATTGTCTTTGTCTGAACTAAGGTCCACATCGATGGTATCTTCAATAGACATGTGGGAACCTTCCTCAAGTTGATGGGGTGTAGGGATCAGATGAATATCATCTAAGATGTCATCAAACTCTTCTGGCTTATCCTCATCTATTTTTGCCTGGAAAACCTCGGGATCCGAAGGTGAAGGTGAAGGCGAAGGTGGAGGGGATGGAGGAATGTAGTTGGTGGAAGCCCTTAACAATTCCTCGGATAAGACAAATTTAGAAAAGGATGGAGGCAAGGAAATCCGGTCCATATCAATAAGGCTTATGTCAATTGGAATTGGCTTAGCCGGATCGTATGGATTACGGAGCGGGGTGAATAAATCAACAGGATTCATGTTGACTTATGGGCAAGGTGGACAAGGTTGGATGGAATGGATGGAACCTAAGAATCGGTGCTAGGAGCTTGGTTAACCTAAACAACAACAAGCAACACAAAATGCATTTTACTAAATGATATATACATGCAATGCTGAAAAAGAAAACATGTTTTTGTTGATTTTTGATTGATTTTTATTTTTTATTTTTTATTTTTTTGGTAGTGGTGAAAACCACTATTTTTGTGTTATGTACATATGTTACAATTTGGCTTATGGAATGGCTTAATGGAATGGAGGTGGTGGTTCACCGGTAGGGGCAACTCGCTCTTGTGGAAGAAGCAAGCGAAATATGGGCTCATGGATGGGGAACATGTTGAGATAAAACTCATCTTGTTCGGAATGGGGAATGATGGGCTCTGATTCTTCTTCAGATTCATCTAAAATTATCGACATAAGCTCAAATTCTTCATAGATTTCATCATCAAAATTATCGGGATGGAGGGCTTCTTCTCCTGAATTGAGGTTAAGCCTTTGGAAGGCTTGTTCAAGAGAAGAGGTGGTAGGAAGTGGGTGGTAGCCTAGACCTGAATGGTCGTGCACCTCTTGATATGGAACATCGATAGGTTGATGCACTCCTTGTTCATGCAATCCTAGGCCATAGCCTTGCCAATTGACTATGTGGAAATATCGAGATGGAAATCCCGTCATGTTTGGAATGTTGGCAAGTTTTGGTTCTTTGGGTTCCTCTATGGGAGCTGGAATTGATGATGAATCAATTCCCCCATATACAAAATTTATGCTATTTGGAGCTGAACCCATGTTATAGACTACTCCTATTGCTAAAGGTGGGTCACATGGGCGACCAAAATCCTTAGCACTAGGGATGGTGAGGGGTGTAATGGTGATGTCGTCGACCACGTACTCACCAATACCAGGATTGGTGAGGTGGACCTTGACTTGGGATGACATGGAATGATTATGGTCAGGTGATGGCTCGAGGAATGGTGAAGATGGAGGTATCTCACAATCCATCAATTCGACTTGTGAAACATTGGGTGATGGCAATGGATTGGCTTGGGAAGGTTGCGGAATGGATGATGATGATGAAGTGGATGACAATGATGTTGATGATGTGGACTAAGTGTGACCACATGTGCATGTAGTCATTGATGAAGATGATGGGGATATGGAAGCTTGATGAGGGTTGGTGATAGGGAGCTCTTCGGAAATGGGATCCTTTGATGAAGAGATTGGTGGAGTGGTGGATGGATTGGATGATGGTGAAAGAAAAAGGTGAGTGGAAGGGAGCATGGACTCATAAGGATTTGAAATAAAATTGCAATCCTTAAATGGCTCAATGTCCTATTGTGACTGTCGCACAACTCGCCCCAAAATTGGGGACCCATATTTTGTTTTGGTATTTGGGTGTTTGCATTTTTTTTAAGTGTCTATTTCTTTGCTTTGTTTTGGGTTTGCAGTTTTCACCAATTTGTTGTCGATGATTTTTTATTGTCAATTTGTTGTCGATGATATTTTTATCATCAATTTGTTGTTGATGATATTTTTATCATCAATTTATTATCGATGATTTTTTATCGTCAATTTGTTGTTGATGATATTTTATTGTCAATTTGTTGTTGACGATATTTTTATCGTCAATTTTTTATTGCCGATATTTTTATCGTCAACTTTTTGTCGATGAATTTTTATCGTCAATTTGTTGTCGATAATTTTTATCAATTTTTATCAATGATTTTTATCATCAATTTGTTGTTGACGATATTTATTGTCAAGTTTATTGTTAGCGATTTTTTTGTTAATTTTTGTGTTTACTTTCATGTGTATATGAAAATTTAATATATATATATATATATATATATATATATATTATTATAATCGTATGCTCTCTTAATATCTCACCAAAGCATTGGTGATTAGTATATATTATATTATAATGTTTATTAAATAATATTTTAATTATTTTGTTTAAATTGATGATACAGGTTATGATTGGAGGACATGAATGCCTTCAAGGTCGTGAAACTCGAACGACACAATGGGGGAGGATGTAGAACTAGATGTTGCCTTCCTCAAAAATTTTATCCACACCATAAGAATGATGTGGCTTCAATTTGAAACTGACGACGGTGTAGACGAATAGGGAGTTTGGACATCGAGTTTCATAGTCAAAAAAGAGGAGGCCCCAAACAACATTCATATCCAAGGGATATGTTCATTCTAAACCTAATGTGGAACATAGACTACTGACCCAGACCATTGCCATCATCATGAAATTATGGCGATTACTGCGAGCATATAGCGAATGCAATCGTATACTAGATGATGTGGACCCGATATGGTTTTTTGAATGATCAAATGTTCAGGATGAATAATGAGGGTATGATGGTTAGGGGATTGAGACTTGTATGGAGAAATATGTAATTCATGGGCATAGGTGGAGTTTGGTTTAGTTGAATATCAACACTAGAGAGCACCTAAGAGAAGGCTTGGAATAAATTATCTTCAATAGCACCTATAAACATGTCAATGGGCATCCAAGATACAGACAATGAGGTTTTTGAGAGCCATGCGAACCTACAAATGTAAACCAAAGTATGAAGCATAGCTACGATGGTGTCACAGTTTAGAATATAGCACCAATGATGGTAAACATCATGAATGGATGGATATAGTGAATGCCCGATTCTATGGTGGAAAGATTGTTGCTTGGCTCATAATATGAGACAAGGTGGATGTCAGGAGGTAGTGGTGGAACGATAGCACAATAAGATCCTAGTCGAACAACAGGTGATGCAACGATAGACATAGATACAGTTACCAAGTACGATAGAGTGAAGATGGATTTAAAAAAAGTACAACAACAACAATGGTAGATGTTGTCCTTCTACACCACATAAGGGGAAGATGATAGAGGCTATGAGGAGGTGCAGTATATATGACAGTGTTTAGAGAGTGTTGATGTGGATCTTCACAAAAAGACATGGTGGATAGTTGATTATGTGCTCTGGATGTCAAGCATAATGAAGAATTCATTGGAGGAAGGTAGACCCATACGTAGGCAAACATTCGTAGGATACCAAGTAGGCATAGTCGAAGGTGACCAATCAGGCACAGTCAAAGGCGACATCTTACATGGAGATATCTAGTCAACTAGAGATAACATAGAGGATGTAGCTATGGGGAATGCATAGGGCGTTGGCCAAGAAGCATTACAGTGGATTCCTTTTGATAAAGAGTAACAATGAAATAAATATTTATTGTTCCTAAAGAAACAGAGATTGTATTGGGAGAAATTTGATCCTTTTGTAATGTTTCTCATCCTTGAATAAAACCTATGGTTGCATATTTCTATGCTTATTATATAATATTGTATGTATACTGATGTAAAGTGACAAACAACATTGGGCAACATTTGAAGCTCATTGTGCATTGTTTAAGTATGGTTTGGAATTTCTTACTTATATGGAAACGACTATCAGTAGTTGTTTGTTTGATGTGGCAAGTAATTTGGAGGATACATGCATAGGGTCAGCGAGGAGAAATGAATGCTAAAGCCATGCGATACAATAGACATACACCCTTGTTGACATGACCGGAGAAGGAGGCACAATTTGTACAATGGCAATCACGGTTGGCATACTTAACTAACGATGATATAGTCTATCTTCTGTAAGTACAGCATGGCATCAGAGCCAAGATGTCTCATACTTAGCCTAGGTTGAAGCACGAAAAGAGCCTTTGGTGATAGTCAGCAGTGTATCTTTGGACTCAACATTTCACCTCGTCATCAGGTTGAAAGGCGCACGAACTATGAGGAAAAGATCAAATTGAGAATTCATTCCCATATAAGGCAAGAACCATGGAACTATCAGATTATCAATACGTGTCTTACTTGGGAGATGTCGCCTGTAGAAACACGTTCACATTTTTGTTTTATGAAAGGAGTTACCCAAAGTCACTAAAGACAATGTGAAACAGATGCATATCATGTAACGGACACATACCATGAATCAAGTGCATATTTTGAAACGGTTGAAAGAAATGGCCAAAACGAGGAAAAATGAAAGAGACGAAGGACATTGGGAATGAGAAAGGACAAACAGGGAATATAGAATCAGGGCAGGAAAATGAAACAAAAATAATTTCAAAGCAAAATTGTGGAAAACGAAGCGAAAGAAGAAAAGGCAAAGGGTTCATAAGAACATGATAAAAAACAGATCTGATGGACAAAATAGGGGCTATTTTTTTTCAAAAAATACCAGAAATGCTGCTGAAATATTGTGTAAAAGAGGAATATTATTTTAATGCAAACATTTTTTAGAAATTTGGACTTTGTTAGTAAAATAGGAGGAGAAAACTTTCTGCATGCTCAGATTTAATTTTTATCTTTTCCCTTTTTAGGTTTTGGACTTATATATGATGTTTGATGCATTTTAATGGTCACATTATGGAATGTTTGAAGTCTGAAATTTATTCTGTGTGTCCTTAGGAGCTAGCACTTAGTTTATTTTGATTGTGCAAATGCAGGTTGGAATAGATTAAGTTGCATGCATGAGTTTCTCACATCTTCGGTTTTACAGGACAAGGTACCATCAAAATGATAAATATTTGCATGTTTACGTTTTCAGCATTCAAGTTTATTTCCAGATTTTTATTTTTTATTTTTCTAACCCTTCATTTTGCAGATTTTTTTTATACTTCGAGGATTAAAATAAAAATCGAAAAAATAAATAAATGACAAAAATAAATACATGGGTGTGAAGAATGAGCATCAATATTTCATTCAAAACAAATTCGAGCTCATTTCGAAGTCATTTTGATTTTATAAAAATTATTGAAAATTGATGTTTTATGAGATTTTTATAATTTCAGAAATTTTATTTTTTCACATTTTGAAGGCAAATCAGATTTTTTCAGTTTTCTATTTTTATTTGCAAGCATAAATGAACTTCCATTTATGAAAATTTCAATTTCATAAAAGGGGGTGATTTTTAACGGTATTTCATAAGCCATCATTTTCGGAGCAATAAATTTGCCTTTCTTTATGAAAATTCTGATTTCATTAAAGAGAGGTAATTTATACATTATATCATAGTCTATCGTTTTAAAGCATTAAATTATTTCTTATTTATGAAAATTCTGATTTCATTAAAGAAGGATAATTCATAATGACATTTTGAGGCCATTATTTTAAAGCAATAAATTGTTGTCTCTTTATGAAAATTAATTTCATCAAAGAGGGACAATTTATTAATTATATCAAAGGCTATCTTTATCTTCATGATAGAAGCTACATTTAATGGATCTTTTCATCATTTCAAATTCACATTCATAGATAGGTTTTAATCTTCTACTTCATGCTTAAAGTAGGATTTAATACAAGATAAAACTTGTTTAAAATCTACTTAATAAAGGAAGATAAAATCTACCTAAAAACATTCAAGATAAAAGGAATTAAGGATACATCGTGGTCATATGAGGGCCAATTCATATTTACATTTAAGTTTCATGAACAATCATTAATATGACATAATAAAATAAACCAACATATACCCTTTGTTAACAGTTACTTTCAATAACTAAGGTGTTCATAGCATTGAATTGATATATCTTCATTGAGATTACTAATACACATGTGCAATGCTTATATAGCGGAACCTTGGAGAAGTTGTTTTGGTTTTAACTTCTTTGCAAGAGAGGATTTTGTGATCAAAATCCTAAGGTGAGTGTGGTTTTGCAATTGGGTAAAATTACTACTCAACACATCCACCGGTATGCAATGTACTTGTCCCTCGTGAATATATTTCAAACATTGATGTAGTATTGAATGGACACATCTCATTTCCCTCATCCAAGGTCTTTCAAGGAGTACATTGTATGCCATGGATCCTTCCAATATGTGTAACATTGTGTGAAATGTTTTAACCTCTACTTTGATGGGCAAAACAATAGTGCCAACTATGGAACACAAAGCATCGTTAAATGCTTTGAGGGTGAAGGATGACTTGGTGATATGATATGGATGAAGATTCAAATGATGAAGAGTGGATGTGGTGATGATGTTGATAGAGGAACCGGTATCAATTAGGATTCTTTTAAAAGGCTTCTTATTAATTAGAGGTATGATATGCAATGGAGGGTTGTAGCACCCTAAAATTGGCGCAGTGAAATCTTAAAAATTACATTCACTCCAGTGAATAATTTAAATTCAAATTTTAACCTCCCAAACCGCTCGTTAACCATCGGGTAATCCGTTTCCCCCTTTTTCGTGCCATTTTTAGAGGTTGTTTTGACCGTTTGACGATATCGTTGCCAATCAGACGATATCGCCCCAGATTTGATGATTTCGTCTAGGCTAGGATGTCCAGACGATCTTGTCTCAAAACTAATTTTGCATAATTAGCTTCTGTTCCAACGGGCCTCTAATCTGTGTAGAAGCGTGTCTGCACCGTTAGAGACCCTCCCCCATTGGAGATATCCCAAATAGGGATGATCTCCAACTTTCTAACCTCCCTCCTAAGCCTATTTAATCCTAAGCCCTTCCCTTAGCACCCCCTTGGCTGATAATTCCTATAACCTGACTTCATACACATTAAAACATCCTAATTTTCTATTTTGCATCAGTTCTATACAATTTTGTTGTAGGTACCTTATTGTTTTTCAGCCGGAGCAAGCTTACATCATCGTCGACGATCTTGTTTAGATCGGAGGCGATCCTGTCGAATTAGAGACGATTTCGTACCAATGCAAGATGATTTTGACTGCAGTCAACATTGAGGCAATCAATACCTGAAGTTTGCATTTCTCCATATTTTCTCTATTGTTTTATTCTGCAAATTAGCTAGCTTATTTAGTATTTCATGCTATTTTGCATTTTGGAGTTCACCCATCTAGATCAAATGCATAATTAAATCATAATTATTATCTAATTAGCATAATTCATTCCTATTTCTGTTTTAAGTTTCAGTTTAATATTGTTGCTATCATTTTACGTTGTTTTCCTCTGTTAGGATAGTTGCATTTTCTGTATTTTACACTTATTTCTCTCGTTTCATGTGTCTCGACGAATTCGTCGACAAATTCATCAGATCTCAGACGATCTTGTCTGATCTCAGATGATCCTGTCAAATCAAAGGCGATCCTGACTACTTCAAGAATCAGAATCTTCATCAGACATCCGGATCAGGTATTCTTCTTTTAACATCCTTTAATTTCTTTGTTTTCTATCTTAATTTTGTTTTCTGTATTCATTTAATCTGCATCTTCATATAGAATAGCTTAGATGCATTTTGGCCAAACCTAGGATTTGAATGCTTAAAGCTAAAACGAACACATAAAACATATTTCCAACCTAGGCACAAAAACTGCCATTAAATGTTTCCTAGTGAACCCACCATCTGTCGAAAAATCACCAATATACACCTCCCTTGAGAGATGGGACCTTCACAAGGCCTCTTAGTCTGAGGTACCATGCCATCCTTTTCACATCTCCCTTTTGAGCACGAATCCTATAGCCTGAAGGTAAGGGTGTGAAAAATTTGGAGCGATACATTTTGGTGAACCCGACGTGAATGCATTATAAACCTTTTGAAAACAAAAACAAAAAATAAATAAAACAACTAAAACATAGATGCATTTCAGATCATTTAAGTTTAATATCATGTTTAGATGGTAGCTCCTAAGAAAATATTAGCAGTTACTATAAATATAGAAAACCATTTGATAGCCATAAAAATCAATTCTGTACTTAGTGTGCCTGAAACAGATAGAAATCAACTCTTGTGTGACGAACTTGATAGAAGACTTAGTGTCATTTCATCTAGGTCAACAAAACTTAGACAAATCAAGAGGCTAGTCCTAGATAGAATCCTTGATCCTCATCAACTTGTCTTTTACCATGAACTTCAGAGAGCCTGCCATAGATGGTTAGCTTATAGGAGAGCTCTTGTATCTTCAAAATTGTTCACCTTCGAGGAATACCTCGATAACGCAACCATTGTACACCAGTTCCTAGGTCTTGTAGAATACCAAGAGGTTGTTCTTACAGATAGGGAAAGATGGAATAGAGTTCCTCGAGCTGTGTTATATCGAGAGTATTTCCACGAGCTTTACTTCTATCAACCAAAGATCTGAGACAGATAATATTACTATAGCTCTTTGCATTAAATTCTTAAAAGAAAACTTTCAATTTGAAGAACACTTCATGACTCCTGAAGAACTCGAGCCCATTAATGATATTTATAAATTGTTTATAGAAAACTAGATTATTACTTTCAGTCTTATTTCTTGCATTTATTGTGTTATTTGCTATCTTTACAATATTATTTCAAAAATAAAGAAAAACTAAAAAACATAACAAAAACCAAAAACATTTCATTTTAAATATTGTAGTAGGTATATAGTTAATATATATACCTCTTAAGCTTGTTGCATATATATATATATATATATATATATATATTTGCTGAAATCTAAAATTAAGGCACAATGCCTAAACTTAGGAATGGTAAACAAACTGAAGGAGAAGAAGAAGATTGGTTACAAGATAAAACTAGAGACCCAAATGTCCTTCCTAAAGATCCAATTTCGGAAGGCACAACTCTAGATCACCCAGAAGATGACTTAGGTGAAGACAATGAACAAGAAGAAAGTGTTAAAGAGGATGGATCCTCATCCCCTAGAGTAGCTCTAGATGGAACTATTGCTTTTGACAACGTAGATCATTTTTAGAAATTTCTCAATGATAAAATTGACGCCCTTAATGTGGCAGTTCGTATTGATAAAGGGAAAATTAGTGACACTCAAGCAGCCATGGAACATGCGTTTGATGTGCACACTAATCCCTTGTCTTTCATTGATCAAGAAAGTGATAAGGCTGGACCATCCAATACAGATATGGTCACTATGATTCAAAACATGTCAAAACAACAGGTTATCCAACCTCCTAAGGAACCTGTTATTCAACCTAAAATCATTCCCCCTCAAAAGAAAACTTCCTTCACTACTTTATTTTTCCAAACTATTGAGCAATATGCTTCAAGTAAATAAAAACCTAAAACGAAGCCAAACACCAATTTTCAACAATCTGGAATACATCATAATACCACTTCAAAATTCCTTCATAACACTTTTCCTACCAACAATTTGCACAATAGCAACATAGCATCTAATCTTCATGTCCCTCCATCATATGTTCACAAAACCCATGTCAATGCCCTACCGAACCAATATGGTGAGCAAACTAGTAATCTGAAAGCCATGGTGAAACAGTTAGCTTCCCGTATGGACCAGATAGATCCTTATCGTCCTTCGTACAATTATTGAGAGATTTGTAGTCAACCTTTGGATCCCATAGTTGTAGCTCAACCATACCCTAAGCATTTTCCCATGCCCATCCTCCCTATATATAAAGGAACCGAAGATCCCATAAAGCATCTTCGCATGTTTAGGATAGCATGTCATGATATATCACATGATGACTTGCTATTGCTAAAAATGTTCCCGAAAAGCTTAGGTGGAATGGCATTAGAGTGGTACTATCAATTGCCCACTCATTCTTTAAGAAACTTTGAAGAAATAGCTGAATCATTTGTCCATCAATTTAGTGCCTACATCGAGAGGCATGTAACCATTAAAGATTTATACAACTTAAAACAAGACAAGGATGAGTGTTTTGCTGATTTCTTGGCTAGATGGAGGCAATTTACAAGAAAACTGCACTTTGTGCTACCTTATAGGGAAATGTTAGACATTTTTATTAATAATTTACAAGAACAAATATCTTATGAGCTATCAACTGCTACTTTGACTACCTTCGATCAAGCTATAGATTTAGCTCGAAGAGTAGAAGATGCCCTCATCAGGAGAGGCCAACTTAGGAAGAAGGATGATGAGAAAACATCCAGAAATCAATATAAAAACAAACAAGTTGTTGGTGACGGAGTCACTGACAACAGAAATGTTGCTAATATCAATGCAACAAAGACAACAAAAAAATTTATATTGAAACCTCTTGATAAGCCTCCTCGAGAATTTACTAGATTGAATCAACCATTATCAACTATTTTACCTCAATTACTCGAAAGAGGTTTGATCCAATTACCAGCCTATCCGGGAACCTGATCCAACTATACCCGGATACGAGTAGCTGACTTACACTCGTGATTTCCATAGAGGACCTGGACACTCTACCAACGCTTATAAAAGGTTGAAACATAAAATATAGGATTTGATTGATAATAATGAAATGGAGGTGCAAGCCTTCCAACCTAAACAAAATGCTCCTAATAATATTCAAAAGACCATTCCCCAAAATCAAAATCAAAATGCTAATCAAACATTAGACATATTTCAAAACCCTTTACCAAGACATGGTAAAGAGGTGGCCAACCAAATCGAACATCATAATGTTCCTCCTCCTACCCGATATGTAGGAACCATTAGCGAACAATTACCTATTCAGGATCTTCAAATATTTGACACAACCTTATCCCTGGTTATGACCAGGCCCCTACATAATATTCCAACTTCAGATTCTAGTGATATAGAATCAGATATTGAAAGTGAACTAGACATTACTTCAAACCAATCGAATAGCTCTAAAAACGAATCAGATCCTATTCAACCCATCACATATGCTATGGTTGTAGAAGAACCATTTCCTAGAAGAGTTACTACTCGACCTTCTTCTAATCAATTCCTCCCTAATGAACAAGCCATAAATGCTCGATCGAGACCAGTTCAACGTCCTCAATATAACATTGTAGGTACCATTAGAGTCGTTACCCGACAACAGGCTCAAAATTCTCAACAAGAACCAAATCAGAATGATGGATCAGTCCCATTTGTTTTGAAAAATCCCAATAAAGGGAATCATGTTCCTAATGTTCAACCTAAACCCCCTTACAATATTAATGAGCAATTATCCAATACTATAGCCATAATCTCCCTTTTGGATTTATTAAGATCTTCTCCTACCCATAGGGATGAGTTGATGCTTACATTAAGCCAAATGATGGTACCTCAAAACATTCAACCTGAAGCTATGGACAATACTATCATCACTCGAGATGTTGATTATATTGACTTCCGAGATAAAGATATCCCACAACACAGTTTACATAAGGATAATCCCTTATATATTACTGCTCTAATTGGAGATGTAGCTGTCAAACAAGTCCTTATTGATAATGGCTCATCTCTAAAAATTTGCACTTTTGACTTCTACCAACAGTTTGGCTTTAGAAGTGATGAAATGAAGAAAACTGATATGATTATCAAAGCTTTTAATGACGAAACACAAGAAACGTGTGGAGTTATTACCATCCCATTGCAAGTTGGTCCTAGAACCCTTGAAACAACCGTGTTTATTATACATTGCCCCGCATCGTACAATATACTCTTGGGTCATCCTTGGATCAATGCAATGAGGGTTGTCCCATCAACTTTACACCAATGTGTTAAATTCAAATTTAAAAATCAGTTGGTCACTATCCATGGTGACCCTAGACCTTTTGATATGTGTGCTTTGGCAGAACCTTTTGGAGTGCAATTTTGCCCTACTCTGTCATCCACACATCCTAACTCTTATTTTTCATCCAAAACTATGAAACACACACCCATAACTTCACTTATTTCCCCTCCATTAATTTCATCCTCCTATATAAATCAACAATCTTCTAAAAAAACCACTCTAGAACCTCAAAAATATTTTCAATCTACAACTAATCCTTCATGTTCTAGCCCTATAATTTTAAAACCTATAGACCCATCTATCATACCTTCCACATCTAAAGATACAGGGAATGATCCTTCTACATCTTATGCTCTTTCTGATGAACTTTTACCAGATTTATCCACAACCTTAATATCAGAAAAAACAAATACTTTCATGCAAGATTCAATTATTTTAAATAACTTACCACCATCTCCTCGTACTTTGAGCCTCCCAAAACCTATGGGAAGTACTTACCAAGTCAGGAGTTGTGCCTTCATTTATAAAGGATATGACTGGGGAAGAATCCCTCGAAATATCAAAACTCATCATGAGGGATACGCTCGGTGTTATTTTACCAATGAATATATTAAAGCTAAAACCATAATGCTTAAAATGGGATATAAAGGGAAAGGTTTGGGACCTTTCCAAAATGGCATGAAAGAACCTTTCAAGGTAGAACAGTGGCCTACCCGCTGTGGTGTGGGCCTGTTTCCTAGTAAGGGTCAACCCTTTCCTTTTGAAGATGATGATCACATCATATGTTATCAAGATTATTTGGATAGGTGTGATGATTTGCCTCTAAAAAATCAGCCATTTACATGTAACATGCTATCCATAGCTTACCCCGAAATGATTGCTGGATTCGATGAAGAGTTGGAAGGAGATATCTTCCACGACATCTCTGTTGAAGAGATGTTACACAATGGATTTTATTTTGATGGTTCTATACCAACTATAGCCCAGCTTGAGACCACTAATCCTCAAGATGAATTATCTAAATTAACCTTACAAGAATTACAAGAATTGGGCGTTTCACCCGCCCCACCTAATTTTAAAAGAGATCTACACATGGAGGTAGAAAACGTCATTAAAATTAATATTGGAACTGAGGATAATCCTCACATAATCAATATTGGATCAGAATTAAGTCAATAAAAACAAAAGCAATACATTGCATTCCTTAAAGAGTATGAAGATGTCTTCACTTGGACATATGAAGATATGCCAGGTCTAGACCCTTCTGTAGTGTTGCATCATCTAGTGGTCCATCCAGATGCTAAACCTGTTAAACAAAAACTTAGAAAAATGCATCCCAAAGTGGCTCTGCTAGTCAAAGGGGAGTTAGAAAAACTCCTGAATGTTGTTTTTATACAAGCTATTGATTATACGAAATGGATCTCAAATGTAGTTCCAATCACCAAGAAAGAAGCTACCAAAGTTAGGGTTTGCATATATTTTAGAGATATTAACGCTGCATGCCCTAAAGATGACTTTCCTCTTCCAAACATGGATCAAATCACTGACTTTACTACCGGGAGTGGGATGATGTCCTTAATGGATGGATTCTTTGGTTATAATCAGATCAGGATAGCTCTTGAAGATCAAGCTAAAACAGCCTTCATTACCCCCTAGGGTACCTTTTGTTGGAAAGTGATGCCATTTAGCTTAAAGAACACAGGTGCAACATATCAAAGAGCTATGACTTATATTTTTCATGATATGATGCATGATATCCTACATGATTATGTAGATGATATTATAGCTCGCTCTATTAATGAAGACAATCATTTAGATGATTTGAGAAAAGTTTTTAATCGATTACGAGAATATCTTATTCGATTAAATCCAACAAAATGCATATTCAGAGTTAAGTCCAGTAAACTATTAGGGGTTTTAGTTTCTTTACGTGGTATCGAAATCGACCCTCTCAAGATTGTGGCTATCACTGATATGCCCACACCTACTAATATATCTAAGTTACGAAGTTTATAAGGTAAGCTTCAAGCCATCCGTCGCTTCATCGATAAGCTGGCGGACAAGACTGGTCCCTTTCTTAAACTTCTTGAGAAGGATGTCCCTTTTAATTGGGATGACGACTATAGAGAAGCTTTTGAACTTCTCAAACAATACCTCCTTAATCCACCTATGCTTTCATAGCCTAAACCTGATCGCCCATTTCTCCTATATATTTTAGCTTCAGATTCTACCTTAGAAGCTATGCTAGCTCAGCTTGATGATGAAAAGAGAGAACGGGCTAATTATTACATTAGCCGAACCTTCATCAGTTATGAAACCCGCTACACAGTGTTAGAGAAACTATGTCTAGTAGTCATGTTTGCTACATAAAAATTATGACATTATATGCTTAGTCAAAAAACTTATGTCATTGCTAAATACGATCCCTTAAGGTATCTCATGAGTCGACCTTATTTATCGGGTTGCACAACCAAGTGGGTTCTTGCTCTAAGCGAGTTTGATCTCACATTCATAGGACAAAAGTCTGTTAAGGGTCAAATCATAGCAGATCAATTAGTCGCTGCACCCTTAGAGTCTACCCATCCCCTCATCATTGAGTTTCCCGATGAATGCCTTCAATTAGAGGCAGACCATACTGAACAATGGTCCTTATACTTTGATGGAGCCCGATGCATGAGTGGGGCTGGTGTGGGTATTATTCTAATATCCCTGCAAAAACATCTTATTCCGCTATCCTTCAAGTTAACATTTGCTTGCACCAACAATACTATTGAATATGAAGCTCTAATACTTGCATTACGAGCTGCCTTAGTGCTAAAAATTAAACATTTGTTAGTTTTTGGTGATCCTCAACTAGTTATAAACTAAATTAATGAAGTTTATCAGACCAGAGATGATAAATTGTGCCCATATAAGGCCTATGTTTTATAGCTAATGTCTCTATTTGTTCAAGTTACCTTGGAAGCTATTCCTCGAACTAGCAATCGTGCAGCTGATGCTATGGCCGCAACTGCATCTCTCCTACCCTTGGAGTTAGATGACGAATATGCCACTATCATTATTCGTCGACTCCAGGAATCCACTTCAAATAAGTCATGCTTAGAGCCTTTGGATGTGTTTCTAATCAATGAAACTACTCCTGAACCTTGGTATACAAACATATTTGATTTTCTCCAAAATGGGACTTTCCTTGCCAATTCTAATAGAAACCAGTGTCGGTTATTACGTAGACGAGCAAGTCAATTTGTAATAATTGGCAATACTTTATATAGGAGATCTTTTGAAGGTATCCTATTAAGATGTTTGAATTTAGAAGAATCCAAATCAGCCTTGAGTGAAGCCCACGATGGATCTTGTGGAGGACACTTCAGTGGTAGTGTCGTTGCTAAAAAGCTCCTTCGGATAGGATACTTTTGGCCTACCATGGAAAAGGATGCACATGATTATGTGCGACATTGTGAAAAGTGCCAGAAACATCCTGACCTTGTCCATGTGCCTGCACAAGAGCTGTAGGCTATTTCATCTCCTTGGCCATTTTCCAAATGGGGTTTAGATATTATTGGCAAAATCAATCTTGTGTCATTTGATGGACACAAATTCATCATAACCGCCACTAAGTATTTCACAAAGTGGGTTGAAGCTATGCCTTTAGCTTCCTGCACTGGCACACAAGTTTCTAAATTTATTTTCAATCAAATCATTTGTAGGTTTGGAATTCCTGCAAATCTCATCTCCCGACAATGGAACTTGTTTCAAAAATAAAGATGTTAAAAAATTATGCCAAAAATATAAGATTCAACATCGCTGGTCCACTCCCTATTATCCTCGTGGTAATGGTCAAGCGTAAGCATCTAACAAAACCTTAATCAAAATTCTCAAAATATTGGTCAATAAAACTGGCCGTGACTGGCACATTTAGTTATATCTAGCCGTGTGGTCCTATCGAACTAGTGTTCGAACCCCCACAGGAACTTCACCATTTGTTTTGGTTTATGGTGCTAAAGCCATTTTTCCATTTGAATTAGAAGTTCCTTATTTGGCTCTGCTACTTCAAGATACTGAATTAGGAGATGAATATCGAGCTGGCAGACTCAGTCAGCTAGAACTCCTAGATGAAAAACACATCAATGCTTTGGAGCATCTCCGTGCCTACCAAAACAAGCTTAAAATATCATATGCTAAAAAAGTTCGTCATCGATCCTTTGAGATCGGTGACCTTGTTTTAAAAGAAAATCAAAAAAATACTAATGCAACTAAGGACCTTAAAGGTAAATTTGAGCCCAACTGGCTTGGACCATACATTATCACTGCTAAATTTGAATCAGGAGAATACAAATTATCTACCTTAGATGGTAAAGAACTTAAAGAACCCATGAATATTTTGCATCTTAAATGTTACTATGTATAAATTTGGTCATTTCATCCTTGTATATATTTGTTTAAAATATTTCAAAATCACTATCTTGTATTTCTTTCAATAAATTCAAAAACACCAAAAACATTCATAATCATCAAAATTTTCAAAACTATTTGTTATATTTATTTATGGCACTTGTTAATTCTTTCAAAAATGATAAAAATAAAAACAACAATATTCTTGACTCTTTCGAAACCAAAACAATATAAAGAAGAAAGAGAGATTCAACATTCTCAAAACTTCTCAAAAAAGTATTTATATATATTTTCTTACAAATGTTGCAGTTATATGTTTCAAATTATTTTGGATAAATTAGCATTTATTTGGAATCCCTCACTTTCACAAACACAACAATAAATGTCTTGATTTTATCTGGCATGATTACTAATCTCTCTTATATCAAAGTCCACAAAATTCAATTAAATAAAGTTTGAGCATAGAGAATTGATCTTGTTATTTACTTAAACCAAGCACATTTTTTCACAATAAAATGATTATATTTGTAATTTCCATGCTTTGCTACATAGTAGAAGTGGTTTCTTGAGCAAACAGTTTTCCCTGCTATCCTATCATGCACATGGTCTAGAATCTTTGAGAATTGGCAAAAGGACAAGCTCACCCCTACCCAGAATAAAAATCCCTTGCTCTACAACTAATCCGAGCAAGTATCCCTAGTATAGAACAAAAGGCAAAGTTCAAGAAAAAGAGAAAAATAAAGAAAAACAAAGTTATTTTATATCATTACAGCAATGTTCCAAGCAAAAATCAAGCAAAATTACAAAAGAAAAAGAAAAGAAAAGCAAAAGAAAACAAAAGCAAAAGCAATAAAATCCCTTTCCCTACCCTTTGAAAAGAAAAGAAGGGTTGATGAGCTTGAATCCCTGGAATTCTCAATTATTCGAAAACGTGAGGTAAGCCCCATAACAGGTGGTTTGTGCCCAACCTGCTTGGCCTTGGGTAACTCCTAACGTGGCGATATGTCTGTCACATTAGCGACCTTCTTTTGTACAGACCTATGTTTGCTTATGTATTAGCTAGCTCTTGCTAATCCGACCTACATAGTAGTCTAGTATGGTTATATGCATCTACATCATGGTTAATGAACACTTCTTTGGTTTCTTCAAATCACTTGTATCATAGTACCTTGCTCAAAACTGGTAAATGAACATAGCAATTGCACACACATTTTATATTTGAGAGATTTTGTGTATCATTATGATAAATCAAGATTGGAAATGAATTCACATATGCACATGGGATTCCTTATAAATCTAACTTTTGTCTTCAAAATACTTTGAAATATTTCTTGCAAATTGTTTGGATAAATTCATTTTCTTCTTTCAAAGTACAGTTGTTTCGACAACTATATGCATAATAGAAAAATCAAACTTTCTTTCAAAACCATACAATCAACATATATATATTGTCGACTTTCGCGACGATGGTATAGTTCCAAAACCAAAATTGGAATTTTATGCCTAGCGCAAGTCCTCATCTTCATATTTTCTGTTTATTAAAATTCAATCATGCAATAAAACTGTCTCTTTTTGGATTTCGCGATGATGGTATAAGTCTATACCTACATATTCTATGCCTAGCGCAAACCATCGTAACATTTTTTTTCCCCATTTATTTAAAATCATGAAAAATATATGACTTAAATCATTATGTTACACAAATTATGCTTTTAAAAAGCAAACACATTATCATTATTTCATGTCATTATGTCAACCTCTAATTTTGCAATGATGGTATAATTCCTAAGGAATTATCCAAAAAATTTATCACACTTAGGAATTTATGCCTAGCAAAAATCATTTTAACATTATTTCATGCATACTATTTTTATGAAAATCTAAAAACAAACCATCATCATCATCATTTGCACCATTGCACCAACGTCTTAAGACAGTCTCTTAAGCACTCTTTTACTTTTTAACAATATTTCTATACTGGGATTAGCTTGACGACCGAATGAGCGGCGACTCCATAAAATGGTCTA
Organism: Wollemia nobilis; assembly: GCA_028583015.1. Taxonomy (NCBI): domain Eukaryota; kingdom Viridiplantae; phylum Streptophyta; class Pinopsida; order Araucariales; family Araucariaceae; genus Wollemia; species Wollemia nobilis. Next base: position 12,373,285 of record JAQPPZ010017111.1, on the reverse strand, counting down.
TAATAGCGACAATGTCCTTTGAAATTATTGTTAGAAGTCTCTTTTTATCTTTTATCATATTGCATCGCAAACAACCAATTTGTTACATCAGATTATTTCATTTAAAATATTACAATATGACATCAAAATTATAAATTTTCAAAACGACATAATTATATGAATCCTCAATCCAATCATCAAATCAATCAATCAATTAAACCTCACAGCATCATACAAATACATAAGACAAGTCATATGATCAAAAACATATCTCATCTCATATATATATATCAACAGTATATATACATCATATCAAAACTGGATTGGTATGCCACAATCTGTACCTCGGCATACTCAATCCTCTATCAACAAAAAATAATAATAAATGCTCTATGTCTCAATCTGTATAATGTCATGCAGTACTCTAGCCTCGAGAACCCCTCGAGCTCTCAGCCTCATCTCCTCCCCCACCCTGAGGTGGACGAGGTGGCCCCATCATAGTATGTGTAGTATTGCGAGTCCTAGTCGTCGATCGAGACGAAGTCCTCGATGACCCGATCCTGATCGGATCTGCGATGTTAGCCGATAGGGGTAGTCTATCCTCCTCTGGCACCATATGATAGTATAATGTCTGATAGAATGTGATTTGGACGATAGCCCGTGTCAACTCCCCAGTGCTCACCCCTTCGCCCCGTGCTCTGAGGCGTGCAATCTCGTCTCTAAGTTGTGTAACCTCAGCTCGATGTCATGTAGCCTCCTCCTGTAGGGTCTGCACCTGTGCCTGGAGATGGATCATCTATGCTAGGAGAGTCACTGTCTCGCTGCTCTCCACTGTGTCGACACCCTTGCCCTTATCAGGCGATGGTGGCCTCTCTCTATGGAGAAGGGGGTCTCTCTGCCTACCTCTCCCGCTGCTGTGGCCTCTCTTGTGCCTGTGGCCTCCTCTGATCTCTCCCGTCGTGACCCTGGGCCACCTCCATAGCCGCCTGGTGCCGCCTCCCTATCTGACGCACAACTATGTGTATCGGACCCTGAGCCCTCGTCATCGCAGGAGGGCGGATGCCTATGTACCAGGCATCGTAGCCATCGGCTACCCCTGCATCATCCCCATCCACTGGCTGAATGGGGGCATCATCTGAGTCCTAACTCCAAAAGCACCGCATGTCTGGAGCCCCGCTCACTGTGGTGTTATCCTGGATGGTCCGAGAAAACTCGTAACCCCTAAGAAATGGGATCCCTTGCTGTAGACCGAACTGTCGCAAAACTCGGTCGTAGCGGTGGAGCTCCACCTCTCCCCTCTCCATCCGTAGCCAGCAAACTTGCCTGATGTGAGCCAGCTCCTGTCCATCCTCGACCCACCTTGGGTGCTCTCACCATGGCCTCTAGGTAATCTGATCTGGGACAAGGTCATCCAATAGTCTCTGGGACATCGGTAGGTCAATCTGCCGTTGTGACCCTCTCCAAAGCCACCAGTAGAAAACTCAAGGCCTCTCCCCGTCAATCCCTATCAGAGGAAGCCCTATCGGCCTCCACACTGCAATGTGCTCCCAACACCAAACCTGTAGGAGTGATGTCATCACCAGACATCGGCCGCCCTTGTACACGACCCCATGCAGGATCCTGTACAACCGACATAGCACAAAGCTGCCCCAAGCAAACCTGTATCCATGGTCTCGCATGTCACAGATCACATCTGCTAGCATCCATGGTACCCTGCACCTGCTCTAGTGGCACAGTAGAAGTCCACCAACCACTCTAGCCAAAACCTATGTGAGTCTCGATGCCCCAGGCATCTGACGCAGTGCCTCGATGTTTACTCCGCCCTTCTCCAAGGCGAAGCTCGGGTCACCACACAACCATCTCATAGCATGGCCTTGATTGGCCGCAGGAGTGATCAATCATCCTTGTATGGAGATTCTTAGAATCCTCCATACATCCTCCAAAGTGGAAGTCATCTCCCCAATAGGTAGCAAAAAACAAGAAGAACCTGGATACCATCTCTCTGCTAGGGCTGTCAGTAGCCCCATGTCTGTAGACACTTTTGGCATTTCTGCCACATGCAGTAAGCCGGCCTATGTCAGCTGATCTCGCTCTGCCTATGTTAGAGCGGCCAAGTCATCTCTCAAACCTCCATATTTCCATTCCTTGCTCTTTAGCAAACCTCTCTGCAACATAAACCAAAACAATAAAATAACAATCATTAATAACAAATCATTAATTAAAAATACAAGATAAAATAAGTTCAATTTCATCAAATGATGATATCGTCCACTATTGGACGATATCGTCCCAAATTTGAGTAGAATCATCTCTGATTTCGCAAGCCGAAATCGTCCCTAATTTGATGAAATCATCCCCCTTTCGTCGATTTCGCCCTTAGACGAAATCGATGAACTTGAGACGATTTCGTCGAAATCGAGACGATTTCATCCCGACGACGTCGACGACCCAAAAATGGGAGCGATGCTCAAAATTCATTTAAAATTTACCTAAAAAGCATGTAAATTCAAATTAAAGCATTCTAAACTAAGTTTAGCCTCTTACCCGTAGCCCGCGTCGGACCTCTGTCGATCTGTGTGCTGTCTCCACCATTTTTTCTTTTAGAGCTCTAAAACCAGAAAAATGAATAGTAAAAATGAATTAGGGTTTTACCCTATTTTTCTTAATTTTATTCAAAACACAATTAAAAACATTTTTTTCAAATTTTGCTTTTCCGCGTTTTTACCTCAAATGTTCGATTTGGGTAAAAACACGGAGGGGGCACCATAGTAAGCTGTCGTACGATTTGACCAAGAATCGTCGCCTAAAAATGGGAATAATTTTTTCTTTCTTGTAGATCAAGAAGAACTCATCTTTAACGCATTTTCTTCAGAAAATTCGCTAAAGAGGGGGCAAAATGTAGCACCCTAAAATTGGCGCAGTGAAATCTTAAAAATTACATTCACTCTAGTAAATAATTTAAATTCAAATTTTAACCTCCCAAACCGCCCGTTAATCGTCGGGTAATCCGTTTCCCCCTTTTCCATGCCATTTTTAGAGGTTGTTTTGACCGTTTGACGATATCATCGTCGATCAGACGATATCGCCCCAGATCTGATGATTTCGTCTGGGCTAGGACGTCTAGACGATATTGTCTCAAAATTGATTTTGCACAATTAGCTTCTATTCCAACAGGCCTCTAATCTGGGCAGAAGCGTGTCTGCGCCATTAGAGACCCTCCTCCGTTGGAGATCTCCCAAATAGGGATGATCTCCAACCTTCTAACCTCCCTCCTAAGCCTATTTAATCCTAAGCCCTTCCCTTCGCACCCCCCTGGCTGATAATTCTTGTAACTCGACTTCATACACGTTAAAACATCCTAAGTTTCTATTTTGCATCAGTTCTATACAATTTTGTTGTAGGTACCTTATTGTTTTTCAGTCGAAGCAAGCTTACATCGTCGTCGACGATCCTGTTCAGATCAGAGGTGATCCTGTCGAATCAGAGACGATTTTGTATCAATGCGAGATGATTTCGATTGCATTCAACATTGAGGCAATCAGTGCCTAAAGTTTGCATTTCTCCATCTTTTCTCTGCTATTTTATTCTGCAAATTAGCTAGCTTATTCAGTATTTCATGCTATTCTACATTTTGGAGTTCACCCATCTAGATCAAATGCATAATTAAATCATAATTATTATCTAATTAGCATAATTCATTCCTGTTTCTGTTTTAAGTTTTAGTTTAATATTGTTGCTGTCATTTTACACTATTTTCCTCTGTTAGGATAGTTGCATTTTCTATATTTTGCACCTATTTCTTTGTTTGTAGGTCTCTGACGAATTCGTCAGATCTCAGATGATCTTGTCTAATCTCAGACGATCCTGTCAAATCAGAGGCGATCCTGACTGCTTCAAGAATCAAAATCTTCATCAGACATCCGAATCAGGTATTCTTCTTTTAACATTCTTTAATTTCTCTATTTTCTATCTTAATTCTGTTTTTTGTATTCATTTAATCTGCATCTTCATATAGAATAGCTTAGACGCATTTTGGCCAAACCTAGGATTTGAATGCTTAAAGCTAAAACGAACACATAAAACACATTTCCAACCTAGGTGCAGAAACTGCCATTAAATGTTTCCTGGTGAACCCACCATCCGTCGAAAAATCACCAATATACACCTCCCTTGAGAGGCGGGACCTTCGCAAGGCCTCTCAGTCCGAGGTACCGCGCCATCCTTTTCACATCCCCCTTCCGGGCATGGATCCTATAGCCTGAAGGTAAGGGTGTGAAAATTTTGGAGAGATACAAGGGTCTACAGATTCTGATGAGATTGTCTTATTTTCAAAGTCATAGAATATTATGGAAGGCTCCATGCATATTTGGATGCTACACACAAAGTTGTTAAAGGCATTAGGATCTTGTGATTGTAATTATATGGATTTTAGAATATCCATTAATGCCTCACAATGTGGGGGATATTTTTGGATTAGCTCATTAATTGACAATTTTACGATTCAAAATTTTAGTTAACCGACTACTCAAGGAGATTACTGGTCGAGGTGGATGATTGATGGGTGGATTTGGTGGATTTTATTGGCTAGGGATGTGGATAGGTGATGAAGGATTGGGGGAAACTTGTATGGGTGACAATGTATAAGGTTGTGACACACTTTCTTGTGGTGGTTACCTTTGTTGGTTATTCCTTTGACATCTAGTGACATGAATGGCCTTCATAAACCCTTGGTATTGTTAAATGTGATTAAATTGGTTAGGAGGAGTTTTAGTGTTAGCTCCCCCTACATTTGGTTGCATATCCTCGTGATGAGGAAGTGGTGTTTGAAATATACCAAGGTTTTGGTTTTTTTGAGCGAGGGGATTATCAAGCTTGATCGTTCCCAAGTCAATAAGGTCTTGGACTACGTTTTTAAATACATGGCAATTGTTGATGTCATGCTTGTTTTTCCTATGATAAGGACAAAATAGGTGTTCCTGATAATTTTTACCACGTCTGGCGGGATCATCCAAACTAATTTCGGGCAAAGCAAGTTTATTTGTCTCATACAACCTTCTAAAAAGAGAGGCATATGACTCAGATAATGGGATATATTAGCAATTTTGTTGGACAAAATATCATCGAGGATGGTTTTCCACAGCTGGCATTGTGTTTTGAACTGTTGGAGCTTGTGTTATCGAAGGGGCAACATGATATGAAATTTGTTGCAAATTTTTTTGCACAGGTTGTTGTTGAGCCATTATCGGCTGACTCATGACCACTTGATTGACTTCATTGGATTGGGTGGCTGGGATAGCCTGTGTTTATTTTTGTTGGCCTGAATAGTTGCTTTTGTATTAGCCCTTGTTTTGTCATTCTTTATTTTTAGGCTTTAATATACCTTCTTGGATTTTAATATCCTCAATGACACTAGCCTAAGCTAAAGCTTCTTCAAATGATAGACAAGTTCGTAGTTGTAGCATCCAAGAGATAGGTTTTAAGCAAATCTTGGTGAATAGCTTAATTAGCTCATCCATTGGTAGGGTGAATGACAATTTAGTGATGATAACCCTCCAATGGTTTCTGAAATCATAGATAGATTTATCATCGTGTTGTCTTAAAGCATAGACATCAGATAATGAGATCTTTTTAACATTTAGGATGAAACGATCAAATAATTGATCAACCAATTGCTCAAAAGTATAAATACTATGGCTTGGAAATTTATTGTACCATTCTATGGCATACCCTCCTAAATTTTGAGGAAAAGTTCAAAGAATGAGAGCATTATCTTCTTGAATTTTGAAGCATGCATGAACAAAGGTGATCACATGTTCTTTGGGATCCTTAGTTCCCTTAAATTTATCAAACTTAGGTATCGTAAATTCTACCAAATATGGTGGGGATGGTATCAAAGGATGAATTAGCTAATTGATCAGTTGGTATAAGGTTGGTTTCTAGTTTGAAAAACCAGGAGTAAATTACATCAATTGATCTATTTGTTTTTGCATGACCTTAATTCGAGCCTCTTCCTTAGGAATGTGAAAGCCCTAAATTAGCTGATGAGTTTGTGATAGAGTGGATAAATATTGTGGAGTGACTAAATGATGAGGATATTGGTATTGATGGCTAGGTGAATTGGATGGGATATGATGAATGGGATATTATTGATGAAAATATGGTGAATTATGGAATGAGGTTGATGGATGGGATTATGGCTAGGTTGGCCAATGGGAATAGGATGGGTGATGGTATGGCTTGGTGGGGGAACATATATAGAAACCATAGAAGACTATGGTGCCCATGATGGACCTTGATTGACAAGCAAATTCTGAGTAGAGTTATGTAAAGGCTTAGGGTTCGCTTGTACTTGCTATTGATCATTTTGGTGTTGTCTAAGCAATTTTTTTAGGTTTTTCCATGCCTCACTAATATCTCTATCAAAGGCTAAGGGTATGAAGGTATATGTTATAGAATATGTGGTTTGGGTACAAGTTACACTAGGTATAGCAACTTGTGAAGCTAGAATCTGTGAAGTAGCATTGACATGTGCTTCATACAAGGGATTGGTGTAAGTGGAGGTATATTAGGTTCTAGGAGCACATGGAGGTTGGGGAAAGGAAACATGGGATGAAGGTGCAACTTATGCCTCAAAAATAGGGTTAGTAGATACCTGGGTAAAGGTGGATGGGGGTTGGGAGTAAACAGGCTCTTGCTGTAAAGTAGAATCCTGTCTAGGTGAATTGGGAATGGATTCTAAGACATAACTAGAAGACTTCATTAAATATTCTACTCTTGCTATGTCTATATGGGTAATGTGGTTGTCTATGGTAGGGTAGGTTGACTCCTCTTAGGGTATGGTCATATGGAAGGTTGTGGATGGTAAGGAATGTGAGGGACCTACAGATAAATCTATCTGTGTCACATTCAGGGAATCTACCATAGAAGTAGTGGGGAAGGTGGATGAAGGTTCCATTAAGTTATCTTGACTTATAGTTTTCTTTTGATTTCTAGTTAATACCATAAGCAAATAAATAAAAATACAAATTAAACTATCAAATGTAACACAAAACTAAAATATTTTAAGAGCAAAAAGGAAACAAGAAACCAATGCTAAGTTTCAACCAATGTGGCTTACCTTGTTCATTGATTATATCCTTTTAATGTGTATTCATTTTAAGTGTCAGTTTTGTGTGTTTTGATGTTCTAATCTTGCTTAATGAAACAAATGTAAAAACTATGGCAAAGATAGGGTAACGAGATTCTTGCTGGTGATGAAATCCAACAAGTTTGCTCAAGGGTATCCTATGGTTTCTATGGGCAGATATTAGTATATGGAGATGAATGCCACCATCACCGAATCTCAAGTAGTGGTTGGTGATGAAATCCAACCACTATTGTTTTTATTAAAACGTGTTGTGTGTGAATTCCTTTTAAAGTTTCTATTTATTAATGTGGACAAACAATGTTAGGAACAACTAATTTCATAGATCTAATTTAGAAGCCAATAAGAGAATGCCAATTTATCTAAAGGGTGTGAAGTACACCGCTTAAGACCCCCTATCTAAATAACAACCGGAGGGTTCATCCACCCCTCTTCCTAGAATCACCCAACTGGTAGGAATAATTTTGGCACCCTAATGATGTTCCTACTTAGATAAACAAAAGAAGGTGTTTCTAACCCTAAAATGCAATACTATGTTATACAATTTCTCAATTTAGATGTAAACAAAATGCAACATTTTGTATTTGTGAATACATTAAAACAAAAACCCTAATTGGAATGTGTGAATGGATGCAAGCCTAAAGTGCAAACTAGAATAATTTATTTTCTAGATTACGTAATTATTATTAATTTTATGCTTAGAATCTAAAAAATACATCAAAGAACCCAAAATACGTAAAAACAAAAACTTAGATTTTAGATAGCAAACTTACCAGATAGTCTACGTATTTGCTCCAAATCACTATGAAATGCAGCTGGGCATTTCTGAAATGCACCTGGGCATTTTTAGATGACCTCCAAGCACCGTTGGGTCTTTCACACTCTCTCTGCAACTTCTATGAACTTTTAGAAACCTTAGATCCAGCGAAATATGCGTGATTCGTGCTTCTAAAATTTGCAAAATAGGACAACAAACAACAAGTTAGAATGGCAAGATAAATTAAAACATGGAAATCTTAGGGGGTCCCACTATGATCACCATTTGTAGAGCTAAAAACATGACACCAAGCAATGCTAAATGAAACAAAATTCAAATAAACCATATATTGCACAACAAATAAGATTTATATTAAACGGGGGAGCCTAAAAACTTTGTTGTTACAATAGTGGATGTAAGAATCCCTGGTGATATAATTATTATAAATCTTGCTAGGGTTCTCTGAAACCCTAGCTACGACAAATGGTGGTGTCTTTAGTTGTGTTTCACTCTCAATAGAGTTGAGTGGGATTCAAATAGTTGTAGATTCAGGCCACTCCAACTTAAACAGTTGTCCAATACTGATGAATCTCTAAATATGCACACAGAAGATAAAAGAAAAGAGTTAATAATAACCGAGAGGGCTCCACTACGTGAGACACTCAGAAATCAATAAAGCCCTAACTATCATGTAATACTACTACAAGAAAATAAAGAGATATTGAAATTAATAAAATAGAGAATAATTTACCTTGTCCTTGTTGGTTGTACGTTGTTGGTTGGATCTGTTGCAGGTTGATGGTGAAGGTGTGCCCTAGCATCGCTCAAAGGCTAGGGGGTTGTTAGAAGAGCTGATGTAAAATGCCCGCGGGTGCCTGATGGCTATAGAAAATTCCCATGGGTGTTCGATACTGGTAGGGAGGTGTCCATAGGTGCCTAGCAGTGATAGAAAGCACCTAGAGATGCTTAGCAGATGAGGGAGGATTCTGCAAAAGCATATTTGATGATGATGAAGAATGCGATGGTGGCGATGGCAAGCGAGGGAACAGTGAATGTGATGGATGGAACGGGGATTAGGGCACCAAGGCTGGGTTGGAACTCTCAAGAATTTAGAGAACTCAGGATCTTAGGAAATTCAAAAACTCAAACACTTAGGGAAATCAGGGATTGAGCCATCAAAATAGCTCTTATTTATAATCTAACCTAAGGCATGCTAGGGTTTCAACAACACTAATCGTGTGGCCAAGATTAAAGCACATCTAAGGGTAGATATTAAATTTAGGGTGTGACATGGATTGATGGAAATGGACAAATGAGATTAAATGAAATCGGATGGTTGGGATTAATTTATTTATATAAATATATATTTATTAAATATATATAAAATATAATATATAAAATATTATTATTTATATATATATATATAATAAATATATATAAATATATATAAATAATAGGCGAAAATGATGGGAAAGCTAGGATGGAGGGCAAATGACTATGTTTTGGTGGTGGAAATGGCAGGAAAGTATGGATGGAGGAAATTTTGGTGTTTACAGTTAGCAATGCCTAATTTTAATAAACATTTTGCAATTAAAAGTGATGCTCGGGAAATGGTATCAAGGTCATTTTAATGTAAGAAGTAATACCATTGGCCTTCACTAGTAGAGCACTTTTAGATCAAAATTTGGTTAAGCCTACCTATGCAAAGGAGATGTTAGTAATTTTACATTTTTTTAATCATTGGAGGCCATATCTCATTAGAAATCATTTTTAAATCAAAACTTACCATCAAAGTCTCAAGTAAATTCTTGGAACAATGGGTAGCCACACTTGAATGATAAAAGTGGGTCTCTCAATAGATGGGCTATGATTATGAAATAACATATAAAAAATGAAAGGAAAATATCATGGCCAATGCACTATCCTGATAGTTCAAAGATCATAGTAAGTTTAATGCTATCTCTTCGCCAATTCCTCAATGGATTAATAATATCAAAGAATAAATGGCCAAGGATTTTGGCTAGCAAAATTTTATCAAAAAAATTCAAGCAATGCCTAACTCATGCCTCATGACCAACTTGTTATTTCCCAAATCTCACAAATGCGAGAATTCATCTTATAGGAAATTCATTCCTCACTAATAGTGGGATTTTTTTATTGTTGAAGTAATACGAAGTACAACATGGGTGGCACAACTGGGGGCCACACTCCCTAGGGGTATAGCAATAGGGGACCTCCCTCCCCATGATTCGAACTCAAGTCACCAAGATGAAATACTAACGACATATTGTTGGGGTGTCCCCACAAGGACATAGTGAGATATTTTAGGTTTCTAAAAACTTATGAAAGGATCAAGAGTACTTTATTCTAGAAGGGAATGAAAAAGTAATTCAAAATTTTATGGATAAATATGACAAGTGCCAAATAATGAAAGGAGAAAATATGTGTTCCCTTGGAACCCTTCAACCCTTAGCAATTCTGAAACAAGTATGGGTAGATATTTTAATGGATTTTATTGAAGGGTTACCCAAATTAGGAGGAAAATTAGTTATACTAGTGGTAGTGGATTGTCTCACAAAGTATGCTCATTTTTATTCCTTATCTCATCCCTACATAGCCTTTGTAGTTTCCCAAATCTTTTTCGTCTCCATATTTTACCTTTATGGAATTCCCAAATCTATTATGTCAAACAAAGACCCTACTTTTACTAGTCATTTTTAGCAATAATTGTTTAAGTTGTAGGGCACTCAACTTAAAATGATTTCAGCCTATCATCCTCAAACTTATGACCAAACAAAAATTGTTAACAAATGCTTAAAAACCTACCTTTTTTGTTTTGCATTTGAACATCCTCTATAGTGGGAAAAATGGCTCCCTTTGACCAAATGGAGGTATAATACTTCATATTACACCAGGACTAAGGTTATACCATTTGAATTAGTATACAATATTCCTTAACCAATACCCTCCTTATACATTTCAGGAAGCTCTCAGGGACACACTATCAACACCACTCTTAACCAAAATGACATCATCCTCTGACAACTAAAGATGAATCTTGAATCTAGAATTGTATGCATCAGGAAGATGATGAACATTGTTCTCAGGAAGTTTTGAAGTGAGGGATATGGTTTTTATCCACATGCAACATTATAAATAATCATCACTCTAGATCCATAGATGTTGAAAACTAGCTACCAAATACTATGGATCCTACCAACTATTACAATGAATTGGTTGAACAACCTACAAATTGGCTCTTCCAGCCATGTCCAGGATCCATTCAGTATTTCATGTCTTTTCTCTCATAAATATTATTGGCTATGACATACAAGTTCAATACACTTTACCAGATTTGGATGAGGTAGATTTCGTCATGCTCAAACCTAAACAAATTTTGGACCATAGATTGTGCACCCTTCATAATCATGTCAACACTAAGGTTCTTGTCCAATGGTGAGGACTACAACTAAAATATACCACATGGGAGTCTCTCTAGCATCTATAGTAGAAATTTTTGCATGTTTTACTTTGAGGACAAAGCCTTTTAAAGAGGAAGGACATGTTAGGACCCCATCCTAACATTATTATGTAACTCTAACATTATTGTGTAATGACCCATTTCCAACACAGGGACCCCATTCTAATGATATTTTGTAATGGTATGTGGCACTTGAGGAACCTATACAAGTGGTTCCATTTCATGCAACTATTATAAAGAATGTAATTGCTTGTTTGGTAGAAGATTCTAGCTCGGGTTCCACTTTGCATGTAAGCCAACCCTTGAGCATTAGGTTAGGGTTACATGAAATGTATATTTAAAAGACAAAAAGGCATAGACGAATGTACTTTTTTACACATTAGACCAAAGTTTTGTTAAAGAGGTTGCTCCCTTGAAGAGGCCAATGATTATGTGTTGTGATTTTGTGAGATTAATATAGACTTTTGCATTTCCATTTTGTATTGCAATATTTTTTTCTTTCATGAAATTACATTTTTATTGCAATATTAATGTGGATTTGCTAATTTTAATTAGAAGGTTCTTAACAACATTATAGTTAAGTATAATTTAGCCTTGATGGTTTGAAATGCAATTAATGTAACCTTGGCCATAATATTTGAAGAATAAACTCATTCTAAAGATGTGTTAATCCAAGCAAGAAATTTACCCTCTGCTTTACCGATTCCCTACATTATACATCTAGATCAACCTCAAACTCCACAAATATAGTATCCCCTATTATCAATCATACCTATCCCAAACACTCAATTTCAATAGGCACAAATTTACCAAAAAATATAACTTGTGGATCCTCAAATTACTCCCTTGCCTACAACTACATTTGTGTGTCTTTAAGCAAATGCTTCCTACATGGTACAAGTTCCATTGCATTTTAATCGTAATTTGCAACACTACCTACATTACCTCAATTATTGATGCAGGAGCATCCGGTGACAGTATGGGCAATCTTGCATCCTTCAAAATTTTCTTTAAGTACTTGTATTTTGAATTATTTTAGTTCTTTCCCGGGGGGGAAGCTTTGCAAAGCAGAAGGGAAAGTTTGTAAATCTTGGACAAAAGTTGGGTTGGGGTCGCGAAATCGCGACCTCAAAGGCTTTAGCATGGGCGGGGCCAGTTTTGTCGCAATATTGCGACAATAGTTTACAACATTAACAGAAGGGCTTTTTCGTCGCGATATCGCGACGTCGCGATATCGCGATGATTTTAAAAGAGCAAGGCGTGAAGGTGGTTGGGTCACGATATCGTGACGTCGCGATATCGGGACGATTTTAAAAGATCAAGGCACGGAGGTGGTTGGGTCGTGATATCGCGACATCACGATATCGCAACGATTTTAAAAGAGCAGGGCACGAAGGTGGTTGGGTCGCGATATCACGACGATTTTAAAAGAGCAGGGCACGGAGGTGGCTGGGTCGTGATATCGCGACGGTTTATTTGGATAGAGGCAAGACAGTAGTTGGGTCGCGATATCGTGACATGTCGTGAAATCATGACATGTCGTGATATCGCGACCAAGAAGAAAGCAGACCAAAATGAGCAAGCGGACGGCCAGGCAAGGCCAATTTTTGACACGTGGCCAGCCACGTGTGTTAAGACAATTGTGAGGGCACGTGTATTGAATATTGTGCAATAAGAAGAGGGCAAAGCCAAATTTAACACGCGGTTAGCTACGTGTATCAAGATAAGATGAAGGCCACGTATCATAAAAGAAAGTTGACAGCCGCGTGCATTAAACGAGGTTAACCACCTTATGGAAGTATTTCAACAAAATAGTTGTTGCAGGGCATGGACAGTATGGAGGAGACAGCAGTGCAGAGTACAGTCTAAACAAAGCGGCCATTGCAGGTTAAGGGAGGCCATAAATTCAAGCGTATTGGTGGATCGGGCAGTTGCCCATTAATGGCGAAGAATTTGAAATCTCGGGGGAAAGGAAATTTGAATTTTGTTTTAGGTGGGAGGCATTAATTGCCTAGAGGATGGAGGCCTCGATAAAAACTCGTATTTTTGGTTTTAGCTGGATGGTGGACCGGAGAAAGGGGGAGAAGAAGCACAGTAGGGAGGTCGAAGCCGAGCTCGGCCATTGTAAAGCCTGTGGGCTGCTTCATTTCATTGAGATGCATGTAACTATTTTCAGCAGATTTTAATGAGAAATTTCAATTTTTGAAGGTGTTTCTTCCAGCCCCCGTCAATGGTATCAGAGCCAATGGTTCCTGAGTGTATAGCAGACCACCGAAGGAGAGGCAGTTGTACCAGGACTTGTGGGAGGGCTTGAGATCGGGTGAGCAGAATGCCTCCAAGGAGAAACCCCGTTGGTGGAAGAGGCATGGCAGCAGAAGATTTTCGGGCTTTGTAGTGGCAAGTTCAGGCCCTGCAAGAAGAACTACGCAGAGGACATGAACCGAGAAGAGATGCGAACAGTGAGGATGAAGCGGATGAAGAAGAAAATCAGTTTGAAGAAGAAGAAGAAGAAGCTGTGGATCCGGCACAAGCCAGACTGTACAAGGCCATATCTCAGATCGGGAAGAGGCCGAAGATAGAAGTTCCTACGTATTTCGAGAACTTGAATCCGAAGGAATTAATAGATTGGATAAATGACCTAGAAGAATACTTTGAATATGAAGAGGTTGAAGATCCCGAGCGGGTCAGATTTGCCAAGACTAGACTGAAGGGTCATGCCGGCATATGGTGGAAGGGGGTACAGCTAGAGCGAAATAGAAGAGGAAAATAACGGATAACAAGATGGGACAGAATGGTGGAGAAATTGAAGAGGCAGTTTATTCCCGTGGATTATGAACTGGATCTGCTAAGAAAAATGCAGAGTTTGAGACAGATGAATAAAACTATCCAAGAATATACGGAGGAATTTTATAAAATCTCCATCAGAACCGGTCACTTAGAAGCAAGCAAGGAAAAGGTGGCCCGATATATTAATGGGTTGAGACCCAGTGTCCAGGAAGAGTTGAGCTTGGTTCGGGTGAGCACCATTGAAGATGCTTACCAGTTTGCTCTAAAGGTTGAAGAAAAACTGAACAGAAGGTTTGAAAGCAAGCAAAGAGTAAAAGGACCTGGAGGAAAGACCGATGGAAGAAAGGATGAAGGAAAAGAGGAGAAGAAAGAAGAGACTAGCAGTAGCCGAGGTCAGAAAGAAGGAGATGAAGAACCCAAACCGCAAGTTCAGAATAATGGCTACCCAAGGGGAAGAGGTAGATCTGGACACGGGTATGGAAGAGGAGTGTTCCGAGGAACATGTTTCCACTGTGGAGAAGAGGGACATAGGGCATATGAGTGCCCCCAGCACCCCGAGAGAGTAAACAAGAAGCAAGTGGGTCCTGCCAGAGCTGTTGTGGCAGTTGAAGATGCTGACTCAGAACATTCTGAAGAAGCTGAAAAAGGAGAAGCAATGATTGTGAGGAGGACCATGTTGATTGAGGAAGACAAGTCAGAGCAGAGGAGAAGCCTATTTCGCACACGGTGCAAAAGTGCAGGCAAAGTCTGTAATGTTATTATAGACAACGGGAGTACAGATAACTTAGTTTTCAAGGAGATGGTTACTAAGTTGCAGCTGGAGAGAAGGAGGCACCCGCATCCATACCGGATTGCGTGGTTGCAGAAGGACCATAGAGCCTGGGTTCGTGAACAGTGTTTAGTCACTTTCAATATTGGGAGATACCAGGATGAAGTCCTGTGTGATGTTTTCCCCATGGATGCTTGCCATTTGCTGTTAGGAAGGCCATGGTAGTTTGATCGGAGTGCAGTGCATGATGGTCGTGCAAATACTTACTCCTTGATGAAAGATGGAGTGTGACACAAGTTGAAGCCATTACAGATAGTGGATGAGAAGGTGTGTAGCAATGCTAGAATTTGTCTGGTAGAATGCAAAAATTTTTTCCAGGAAATGAGATTTGAGCAGGCTGTAAAGGTTGAAGAGTGTTCGGAGGTATTACAAAGGACACGGACCGAACAGCATAGAAGTGAAGATCACTTCTCTTGTTACCCCGGGTGTCTGATGCATGAGCATCCGGTGACAGTATGGGCAATCTTGCATCCTTCAAAATTTTCTTTAAGTATTTGTATTTTGAATTATTTTAGTTCTTTCCCAGGGGGGGAAGCTTTGCAAAGCAGAAGGGAAAGTTTGTAAAGCTTGGACCAAGGTTGGGTTGGGGTCGCGAAATCGCGACATGTCGCGATTTCGTGACATGTCGCGAAATCGCGACCTCAAAGGCTTTAGCGTGGGTGGGGCCAGTTTTGGTCGCGATATCGCGATGTCGCGATATCGCGACAATAGTTTGCAGCATTGACAGAAGGGCTTTTTCGTCGTGATATCACGACGATTTTAAAAGAGCAAGGCGTGGAGGTGGCTGGGTCACGATATAGTGACGTCGCGATATCGTGACATCGTGATATCACGACGATTTTAAAAGAGCAAGGCGCGGAGGTGGCTGGGTCACGATATCACGACGATTTTAAAAGAGCAGGGCACGGAGGTGGCTGGGTCGCGATATCGCGACGATTTTAAAAGAGCAGGGCGCGGAGGTGGCTGGGTCGCAATATCGCGACGTCGCGATATCACGACGGTTTATTTGGACAGAGGCAAGGCAGTAGTTGGGTCGCGATATCGTGACATGTCACGATATCGCAACATGTCGCGATATCGCGGCCAAGAAGAAAGCAGACCAAAATGAGCAAGCGGACGGCCAGGCAAGGCCAATTTTTGACACGTGGCCAGCCACGTGTGTTAAGACAATTGTGAGGGCACGTGTATTGAAGATTGTGCGATAAGAAGAGGGCAAAGCCAAATTTAACATGCGGTTAGCTACGTGTATCAAGATAAAGATGAAGGCCACGTATCATAAAAGAAAGTTGACAGTCGCGTGCATTAAACGGGGTTAACCACCTTATGGAAGTATTTCGACAAAATAGCTATTGCAGGGCATGGACAGTATGGAGGAGACAGCAGTGCAGAGTACAGTCTGAACAAAGCGGCCGGTGCAGGTTAAGGGAGGCCATAAATGCAAGCGTCTTGGTGGATCGGGCAGTTGCCCATTAATGGCAGAGAATTTGAAATCTCGGGGGGAAAGGAAATTTGAATTTTGTTTTAGGTGGGAGACATTAATTGCCTAGAGGATGGAGGCCTCGATAAAAACTCGAATTTTTGGTTTTAGTCGGATGGTGGACTGGAGAAATGGGAAGAAGAAGCACAGTAGGGAGACCGAAGCCGAGCTCGGCCATTGTAAAGCCTGTGGGCTGCTTCATTTCATTGAGATGCATGTAACTATTTTTAGCAGATTTTAATGAGAAATTTCAAATTTTGAAGGTGTTTCTTCCGGCCCCCGTCAATTATTTAATGAAATTTTTGGTTCCATGTCCTAAGTCAAATTACTAGGTTAGAAGAGAATATTAATGACATGATTAAAGCAATAAAAATCTTGGATAATGAGAGGATTGTCAAGAGAAGACAAAAAGTGGATGATAAAAAATGAGAAATTGGTAACAAAGGTAGGTTCCCTACCCTCCAAAAGATCAATTCCTTTATCATTATGGCAATTAAGCCACTAAATAGATGCAAAATAATATGATGAATGTAAACTAAAAAATAAAAAATCTATGGTGTTTCATTTGTAACTCTAGACATAATCTAATAGAATGTGCAATGGAAATTCAAATTTCTCAAACAATGATATACAACCAAAAATATCAAGCATGACAAGCAAAAATAGAAGACCAACCAATAGGAGTTCAAATACCTATAACATGTCAACCTATGAATAAAAATCTATCATGGTAGACTAGTCTAGGGTAGTAGAAAAATTAGTTTCAATCATATCCAATACCTTTTCTAATTTCAAGATACTTGAAGAACAAGGTGATTTTACTTTTGAGGATCAAGTGGTATTGGCTAACTAGCAACAAGTGATTGTCATAAGAAGCAAAAAAAAACAATGGATGAACAACTTCAACCATAAGAATCCCAAACAATCCTACAAAATTTATCTAAGTTAGAGGAAGGTACTATTATTTTGAGAAGGGGACCATAGTCACTTTATCTTAAGAATAAAGGGCTAGTAGTTTCAAATTAGCCTATTGCATAGAATGATGTTTGAAAAAACCATACATACTTAGGTCTAATAAATCAATGCTTCTAAAGCAAGTGGGTTTGAGGTTGAGAAAACTATAGCTAGAGAACAAAATAAGCAGGATGAACGAGATAAGTTGTAGAAGAAATATAAAAGTAACTTGAGATATCCATATTTGACTAATGAGGGATGAGTTGTTTCTATAATAAAATTCAAGAAAATTTTCCCATGTAGTAAGAGTAATATGATTAAATCAAAATTTAACATTTCTAATGAAATGATAAAAACCTATCTAAAGTAAACAGAATAGAGGCATTATCATTGACTAGGTAAAATTATTTACTACAAGAAGATATTAAAGAGCAAGAATGGGGTTATACTAAAATAAGACAATCTGAGTAGGCATAGTCGAATCCCACTGAGCAACATAATTTAATGCTTAATGATTCATATGATATTCAACTAAATGTGGTAGAAATTTTAAATGCTCCAAAGCATAAAATACAAAACTAAAATTATTCTATATCACTCTAAAGATTGAGAACTACCCCCTACATAGTGGTAAAAATGACTTATGAGCTAAAGTGATCATTTTTGCCTATAGTTGTGTGTGAAGAAATGGGATTACCTTACACTAAAATAACTAGGGATCCAATTTAGATGGATAGAAAAAGGGTGAATGTTGTGGAAGTTTTGAAAGACTTGACAATGACAATAGCCACATACCCAAAAATTTAGTCATCTAAGATGTGATTGTGGTGGACCTTCCTCCTTACTTTGTAATGCCATTGTCAAGAGAATAGACATGAAAATTATCAAGATATGAGTATCCAAAAATGGATTATACTCGCATGAAAGTCCCCAAGGACAAAAAAGTCATCATTATTGAAAATGAACCTCCTTGTAACTATCTCTTGCATAAGATAGAGGATGATAGAAGCGTCATTTGGAATTTCCAAATTTATAGAGAAATAATTGGATGAAGATGAGCTTATTTTTGAACGAGACATGATTATCGGTATCCTTTACGAAGATGATAGTGATGAACTAAAGGATGTATTCGAAGAAATTAAGCTAAGAAATTATATTATATCTAAAAATTTGAATAAAATCATAATGATAACAAAAACCAAGCTTAAAGGTCTAAAGGACTATGAATGATGTATTTTGATGATGGGGCCAAAACTAAGAATGAGGCTAGTGTGGACATATAAATCATAGAATTATAGTATGTTTAAGGGGATTACACATGTAGGTTTCTACTAAACTACAAAAACTATATAATATGAAGCACTATGCTCTAAGATGAGGAAGATATAAAATATGGGATTATAAATTTTAAAATATTCAATTATTTAGAGCTCATGGTTAATCAAGTCAATCCATGTGTGCCACTAAAAATGTACATTGAGTATGATATTTACTTAAAAATTTTAACAAATAAAATTGCTATAATGCCTAGGGAACATAATGCAAAGGCTAATGAGTTAGCTTATCTAGATGCAAAATTTGACCCAACCATAGACATTAGAATAGGCCAAAAGAATTAAAAGTAGTCTTTAGATCTATTGTTCTTGACAATTACAACAATTGGCAGGTATTTAATAATCATAAACAAATAAATAAATTTCTAATTAAGAAGCCCATCACTTTGAGGGGCAAATTGAACACAAATGATATCAAGGATGAATTAATCCAATAAAAATCAACCTGTTGCCTATATATTGCAATGCACCTCTTTTGCTCATGCTAATATTTCACCTCAAAGCCTTAGCACAGAGCTATACTGAGCTAAGAAATTCAATGCCAAGGATAATATAACCATGATTCACAAAATACTAATGAAAGCAACATTCATTTCAATAAGAAAAATATACATGCATAAAAACATAAGAACAATAATTGTAGTAATTCGAAATGAGAAATGTTACTCTCATGGGCCTCTTCGAGGGGGAAACCTCCTTACAAATTATGCAATTTTTTTTCTAACCCGTGAGAGTTACATCCCTTATCATTTTATAGCTTTTACAAGAATATTTTTTATATCTTATGACAATTCTATGAGAATATTTTTGACTTACCTAATTTATGACAATTACATTCATAATATCGTCGATTACATTCATAATTGACAGTTACATTTATAATACCAACAATTACATTCATAATTATATGACAACAAGGAGATTTTATGACAAAGCAGTTATATACAAGATTCTATGACAACACACTCTCCTAACTTAACGTGCGGCTCATTTCTAACTAAATGAATGGTCCACCATATTACAATAACATATACCCCAATGTATTACAAGTGTCAAATATGTAACAGAGACCTAATGACCTTAGAGAGTTTGTTTACCCAAAATGATAGGACCAAAAAACCAGACATCAAGGTGATACCTTCATCTTATCATCCCCATTGAGATTATTAGAGTTAAAAACTTGTTGATGGAAAAATAATACACAAAGAAAGAAGTTTACATGTTCAAAGAGATATATGCAAATTATGGTGATATTATTGTATGGAATATGAGGATATTAAGGTTTATGATAAGAACTTAATTGAAAATATAATCAACCTTGAGCTTGGGGCCAGACCATTTCAATAAAAATAAATTCCAGTCAATCCAAAGATAGGGTGTGTAATAAAGCAAGATATCCTTAAATTACTTCAAGCATAGATCATCTTTTCCATTAAACACTCGACATGAGTGACTGCTTTGTTCCCTATCCACAAGAAGAACATATATATCCCTTTATGTGGGTTTCATTACAATCATTGCTATTTGGATATTTTTTGCTAGAACCAAATTTGGATATGTTGATCAACATAAGATATTATGACCAATCAGGGTCCTTTTTCCTATCAAAGAATGTCATCGATATTATCCAATGAAAGTACCACTTTTTAAAGGACAATTGATATAAATTCCATTAGACTAATTGATAATGGATGACATAATCATATTTTCCAAACATAGGAACAAACACATTAAGCATCTAGAATCTATTATAAAATGTGTAGAGAATGCAAAATATCCTTAAGCCCTAAGAAGTCCATTTGCGTTGTCTAGGAAGGAAAACTACTAGGACGTGGTTTCAAAGGAAGAACTCATAATTGATCCATATTGCATCAATTTCATACAAGAGCTATGTTTTCATCATTAGCTAAAGGGATTAGTATTTTCTAGGATAGATACAATTTGTAGCCAAATTGATTACTAATTTTATAATATTTGTGAGGCCTATCACCAAAATGCTCAAGAAATATACTAGTTTTACCTAGATTGAAGAAGGAAAATAAGCTTTGAAAGGAATCAAAGATACAATCACTAAATCCCTAGTGCTACCTAACCCTGACTTCTCTTGGGATTTCAAATTGTATATGTTTGGCACTAATGTAAGCATTATAATAGTATTACCCTATAAGGAAAACAAAGATGAGGAACCTCTCATATATTTGTTGAGTAAACATGAACACAATTATGAGGAGCAATACACTTTTATTGAAAAATAACTATTCACAATGATGAAGGCATTAAGAGAATTTAGATATTACCTATCTCAGAGAAGAACAATCATCTTTTGAAGTGCACCTTAATATGATATTTGTTGTATTACATGGAGAACTGAGAAAAAATAGTGCTAAGTGAATTTAAAAATTTATGAATTTGATATATAGATTAAGCCTACCAAGTTGGGAAGAGGGTAAGCTTTGAGAGAACCTTTCCATCTCTCACTGTAATGAACAAGTGAATGAATAGACCGGTTGGATAAATTGCCTGAGAAAGTACCTGATGATATGATGTGTGCTAGAAAAATTGATGCCTAAAGAAAGAAACGTAAAAGGCTATTGGCTATACTTGCTTGATGATGTTTTATTTCATACCAGATACAACAAGATGCTCTTAAGGTACATTAAAGAAATAAGAATAAAACATCCACTAAGGGATTATCATGATGAAGGTGGTAATTATTTAGCTTAGGTAAAAACGTATAAGATCCTCCAGGAATAATATTATTGGCCCACCATATTTTCAGATCTTTCTAATGGGTAAAAGAATGTAAAGTTTATTGTATGTTTGTGGAAAGAATTTCAACAATGAGGCTTGGAATTCATCAAAAATATTAATCCCTTATCTAATGTAGGGTATGGTTGGGTCGTAACCTAGACTTTTCACTAGGTGAACTAAAGCTATTCGAATAAAATAATCAAATCAAAGAAAAATTATACAATTACTAGATAATATCATCACTAGACAAGGGACTGCATCAAAAATAATTATAGATAATATCACCATATTTATGGGGAAAAATTAATAGAATTTGCACTTGAACAAGGCTTCATTCTAAAAGTTTTATCCAATTACTATCCACATGGAAATGGCTTGGCTGAGTTTATCAAAAAAATATCGTTAAAATACTTAAAAGGACAATTAGATTAATCTTAGTGATACTCGCATAGCAAGCCACAAATAATTGAGTAACCCCAAGGCTTCTATTAGCAACTCACTATACAAACTTGTGTTTAAAAAAAAAGTAGCGCTGTTAGTAAATCTTGAGCTCCCTTCACTCCAAATGTCCCAATAGTTGGAGCTAGAAGAAATAGACATTTCTCCAATGCAAGCTAGAATAGGCATGTCTTATTAGATTTCACAAAATAAACAAAAACAATCTATCGGCTTAAATTTTTAAATCTTATATAAAAATTATATAAATTACCAAAAAGATAAAATTGAAAAATACATTTTACGAAAATGTTTTATGTTTTGGTGTGATCTTAATTCGAATTATAAAAACCTGAGAGGAGAAAACCACGTTATAATGTCCCCTAAAAGATTATAGTCAAATTATAGATGGATTGGTAAGTTGGGGCGCTTACCAAAAGAAGACTTAGGTTCTAATTTCACAAACGTGTTCATGCATAGCTAGGAGTCTGATTCGACTCTTTTGTGTATGATTGATCTGCTTGTCCGGCGGTCCCCTTATGCACGTGTTGAAC
The DNA here is from genome assembly GCA_028583015.1 of Wollemia nobilis. Classification (NCBI taxonomy): domain Eukaryota; kingdom Viridiplantae; phylum Streptophyta; class Pinopsida; order Araucariales; family Araucariaceae; genus Wollemia; species Wollemia nobilis. The sequence continues at coordinate 12,350,803 of JAQPPZ010017111.1, read as the reverse complement.
CACATTAACGGTGTGAAACCTGTGCGTCCGGTGGTCACCATCTCACACCGCGTTACCATTAACGAGAAGGTGGGTGTGTTGGAAGCCTTCGCTAATAGTTTGAACCCTGCCAACGCGCTAGCAATTACTAAAAATTGTGATTATAACTAATTCACCTATCTAACCAAAAAAAATTATACTTAAAAAATATTATTTACTCGTCCAATCCAATGGCGGGGACCAACAGAAGGGCTACCGCTTATGTTCGAGCGGATGTGGATGGATATCGATAACGTAATAAATAAAATATACTAATTTAAAATAATAATAATAATAAAGTTGTTTGATTTGGAAGCGTTACATGATTTGTTAAATTGGAAACATTTACTATATACAAATTTAAATTCAAGCAAATCATAAAGTGCAGAGGAATATTTGGATGTTAGAATTAACAAAGCGTTAACGTTAAACATGGGGATTGTGATTTAGCAAGTCACAACAAAGTGGAGGAATTTTAGAGGCGTGTGCCATGCCAGGGCAAAGTTCGTTGTTGATTCTATTTTTTTTGGCTAATTAAATAAAATATTAATTGTACATGGGGAAGTCTTACAATGTCCACTACTTAGGGTTGACAGTCAACATTAGTGGATATGGTTAGCTTAGATATAAAGGATATATATCTAAAAATGTCGAGAGTTATCAATCTCGAGGTACCTATCTCATTTCTTAGGGGTGTGATCTTCAAGATAGGCGCCTCGGGATTGATAACTCTCGGCATTTTTAGATATATATCATTTATATCTAAGTTAGTTTTTTAAACAACTGCAACGGTTGGTTAGTCGGCCGTTTTAGTTTAAATATTTTAAATGTTTGCAACAATTGAGTCGATTGTTTTAGTTTAAATATTTTAAATGTTTTTGTTAATATCGACTTTTTTAATATAAAAAAAAAATTGTTTACGACGTGATGACCTCTCCCACCCTGTTTGCCATTGTAGAAATGCCTCTCAACGTAATTACACAATGATTATAGCACCTCATTTTTTGTTTCCTCAATCATGAAATTAGCAAAAGCAACATGTTACAACCTCTTTTTTATATTCTTCAAATTCGACATTTTTTAAATTACAATTTATGGTAGCAATGCTCATGGTTATCATTCATCAAGAACATGCTTTACTAGTAAAGTAGATTACATCATTCTTAATAGATGTTTACAAAATTTATTTATATTATTTAATACATTTTGTATATTGAAGTGAATTGATTACATTTTTTTTATTTGGCTAGTGTGAGAACTTTCTAAGACCTACGCACAAAGTTGAGGAGTCTCCCAACCATAATCCCTTGTAAAGCCGATAGCTATGCTTATAGTAGGGAATTTAACACACAACCACCACACCCACCCTCTCACACACTTGCCCATGTCACGGTTTGAACTTTGAATCTCCCGAAAAACAGCCTAAGCCCGAACCTTTGCGTTGTCTCCTATGGAACAATTGAATTGGTTACATTAATCTTTAGATGAATTGTGTTTATTAATTTTTAAAATATTTATTTAAATTTTTAAAAAACATGGTTTTCAATCTAACTTTGAAGTTTAGTGATGTTTTTTTTTTACAAGACTTAGTTAAACCAAACTCTCAATTATAATTTATAAAGTTTTATAATTAAAAATTCAAAATAAAAAATTAATAAGCAAATTCTATTTCTAAAATATACACAAACTCATAAAAGGTGAACCTAATGGACATAACATTTGTTTAAAGATGTCACCGTCTCTTAATCTATATTAATCCATATCCATAATACATTCAATCATTATATTAGTTTTCAACATTTGTTTAAAGATGTCACAGTCTCTTAATTCACATTATGGTTTTACTCTCATCTTTGTATTAAAAGACTTAAAGATCAACATGTAGTATTCATATATACCACAACATCTAACTGAAAATAATTCGATATATACATCCCCATACCAATATAGTTTAGGTTCTCTCTTAAGTGATATTTACTACTAGTTTTCAAACAAATTATGAATAAATTTGGATTTTATATCTCATCCTTTCCAAAACAAAAAGGAATATTATCAATAACAAAGAAGGTCACAACAACTTTGAACATAAAATATGCAAGACCTAATACAATTCATCATTCCAAACTTATTCCAAATCTTGAGATCTTCTAAACAATTCATCCACCATGAATTTCAAAAATTTCATTAATTCACTTATGCAAAACAAATGATATAAACATCCATGTTCAAGAAGTACAATAACATATATGTACAATAGTTAAAATCACATATCTTTAATTACAATATCTTAAACTATTTGTTACAACATTCACACATCCATTTAGAAATTTCCAAGCACTATTATCTTTCATTCATACCAATTTTAGTCATCCATAATAACATAGATGACAAAAGATGTCAAAACATAATAATTTATGCAAATCCCTTTGATAAGACATTATCCTAACACAACCATTGTTATGTACTTGTCTATTGTTGGTGTATGTTTGCACCTTGGGTGCCTAGTGTGTATGGGCCCATTATGATGTAACCCTTACTTTTATTATAAGTAGGAAAAATAGCTCAGATCCCCTCTTTCATATGGTCCAACCCTTGAACTTTAGAGTTAGGATAAATAAGAGTCTATATAAGGATATGGGTTTGGATTAGAATGTATCTCATATTTTTCTCAAATTTAATCGGAGCTTTACTTCCAAGAAGGTTTCCTCTTGAAGAGACCTAAGATATCTATTCCGCTTAATTAATATAAGTTTGTTATATTTCCAATCACTTATTTTCTTAAGCACTTTTATTATTTTATTTTTATGATCATTTAGTTTATGAGTATTCCCATTAATTCTTACATTGTTAGAGCAGTTATGCTTATTTTTATTTAAAATTTCCTAACAAGTGTTATTAAAGAACTTTCCAAGGTCATGTTTTGCAGCAGCAACAATAGTTCTTGCCTTTCTTTCTATTTTTTTATTTTGTAATTTTTTTCATTCTACTCATTTTTCATTAAAGTGTCTTTCCAAAAAATATATTTTTTCCCATTATTAGTGGATTAGGTTAGAAACCTTATGCAGGGGGTTTTAAATTATCATGAAGGAGCTATCATTTTTGGCTGACTAGATTATCCATAAAGGCTCTAGTGAAGTAAGTGGTCCTCAAACTATAATATCCAAACCTTAGATAACACTTGTATGTGGTTGCAAGCTCTCATGCACCCTCAGGTATATAGGGAGACCCCCTAGGAATAGGAGAAACCTTCATCCATAGGAAGATATTGGTCGTTTGAGTTTTATGGTGCATCTATAAGTGATTAGCCTTGGAAAAGTTACTCTCATAGTACCATTAAAAATAGATAGTGCAACTACAAGTATGGTGAAATTCTTCATAGTTAAAGCTCTAAAATATTAACCTGACCACTAATTAAGAATGAGATTGTATATCATAAAGCCCACAAAATCAAACACGCCTTGATTTAAGTTATCTCTATTGAAACATTGTTTTAAATACTTTCATAGTTAATACTAAAACTATATTTGATCATACTATACAAGAGACTACTCCAATCACAGTCTGACAGTGTAGAGAATATCTTCTCTGATAGTACAAAGAATATATAATTTGATAGTACAAAGAATATGCAATCTAACAACATAAAGAATATATAATTGGCAGTCAATTATTAGTCATCATAGCAGTCAATTATCAATTGTTAGTCTGACGATGTAGAGAATAACCAGTCTGACAGTCAGAGTAGTCAATAGTCAGTAGTTTGATACCATAGCAATTAGTTGTTAATAGCAAAAAAGTGTAAAAAACTAAAATTTATCATTTTTTGGTATAGTCCATTTTGATCCTCTCTTTGAGTTGATCATTTTGACATATAACTCTGATAAACTTTTTGGAGACCCTAATGTGACTAAAAATAGCTAGTGGTATTAGAGCTACCCAAGGGCTAGAGTTATTAGGTGACCAAGTGAAACAAATTTAAAACCATAAATCCTTTAAACATTATCCAAACTAGATAAATTAGATAAAATGGAAAACCTTGAGAGTCATTTAATAGATTTAAATACAAAATATGACATTCTAGTAGGATAATCACAAAATAGTAGTCTTGAGGGGAAAGCATAAAATATCTTACCTCTAAATACAATTAAGAGAATACCCAAGCTAGAATTTCCAAAATTTTATGGAGAGGACCCAACCAGTCGGTTGTATCATATTAAACAATATTTTTCTCTTCATGTCACTCCCCATAATCAAAGGCTCATAATTGCATCATTCAATCTAGAATAGAAATCAATTCAGTGGTACCAATGGTTAGAAAGTATGCATTTGTGACTCACTTAGACTGAATTTGAGATATAATTACTCACCCGTTTTGGACACAATGAGTATGAATATTTCAATGGGACCCTCACCAAGTTAATATAGATGACATCTATCCATGATTACCAAATAGTTTGAAAAGTTAGCAAATTACACTAGGGGATTGAGTGTTGAGTTTTTCTAAAGTTGTTTCATTAGTGGATTAAAGGAAGATATTCATGCTAAAGTAAAAATATTCAAGCCATATAGCATGATGGCAACTGTAGGATTAACTAGGATTGCTAAAGATAAATTTGTAGAACAAATAAAAATTTTTAAACCTCTACAATGTTGGAAGTATTACATTATTTGGTAACTTGAAAGAATATTGCAAGTACCATGTAAATAGTTTAGAGTGTTGTAAATATTTGAGTATATAGTAGGTGTCATGTAAGTAAGTGTGGAGTTATGTAAGTGAGGAGTTATGTAAGTGAGGTGTCATGTAAGTATGGAGTTATGTAAGAGTTTGTCATTTAGTATATGCAATCATTAGAGTCTTTGTCCTTATGTGGATATGTGGAGTCAATAATAGATTTATTATTATGTGGTAATTATCTCATTATAAATATGAAGTATTAAATATTTTGTGTGCGTGAGGAGATGAAAATTTTGTGTAGGTGGAAAGGTTAAGGGTTGTGAATGTGAAGAGTCTCATATGCATGTGTATATATTGAAGACAAAACATTGTAATAAGTGATAAAACAAGCTTTGCAACATATTATATTTTTTTTCTTGAGTTGATATATTTACATTTATCAATAAAATATATTTTGTGAATGTTTTATATTGATCCTATGAAAAATATTGTTGGATTGCTAACAATGGTATTAAAGCCACATTATGTGCTTGGTGAAAGTCATGTTTGATAGTATTCCAAGATAAAGGAGATACGTTTATGAGAGAAACCAAGTTGAAAAGAGCACCCGAGGACTGTGATAAAACTGAGTTGAAAAGAGAACATAAGGATTGTGAGAAACTAGGTTGAAAAGAGCACCTAAGGATCAAGATGAACTAGGTTGAGAAGTGCACCCAAGTTCATCTTCAAGGCTTAATAAGAGTACCCAAAAATCAAAGATAAAGTAGTAAATTCAAGTTGAGGGCTGAGTAATTATGCCCAAGTCCAAAAAAATATATCAAAAAAGATGGTATTACGTAGCAGATGAAGGAGAAAAGAGTGTGTATCAGATACTTGAAGTGTTGATGGAACGTTGAAGAAAGTCGCTTGAAGTATAACGCTTAAAAAGGAGAGAATATCCAAAGACATTTAGAGTATAGAAGACTATACATACCTTAGAGAGTTGAAGAACATAAGAACAAACATGTGTAGGCAAGGCGAGAACATGCAAGAGAGAGCATAGGCTAATGCATTGACAATGAAATTTGTGTAAAGACCAGGAGATGTTTAAAGAAGTAAATGCATAGGAAGACGTTAGGAAGCATTGAAAAGAGTCATTGGAATATACACATGTGAAATTAAGTAGTGTAAACAATAAGTCATGTATTTAATTTATTTTAAGAAGTTTAAAGGTTAAAAGTTATAGAAGAAAATAAGAATTAATTGGAGAGAGAAAAGTATATGGTGAATTGGAAAAATTAAAGGAAAGGAAAGCAATATTAATATTGAAAGCAAAATTAAAGAATGCATAATTAAGGATTTTATTTATTTGAAAGGAAGTACTGTGAGCAATATTGTTAAAGGAGGAGAAGTATTATTATAAGTGAAGAAGAATAATTGATGAAATTTATAAAGTTTAAAATTATTATAGTGAAGAAAATAAATATTTGAAGAAGAAGAAATATTATTTAAAAGAAGATATTGTTTATTGAGAATATTAAATTAAAAATTGAAAAAAAATCAGAAAAGAGAAGAGAATTATTTGAAGAAAATATATTGAGGAGAAAATTAATTTATTAAGGGAAAGAAAAATTGTTTGAAGAAAAGAAGAAAATAATTTTGTTTGAAGAAAATAGAAGAATTATTGAAGAAAGAAGATTTATTTAATATTAAATTTGGGAGTAATAAAGAATTCTACTACAAAAAATTAATTATATTTTGAAAAAATATTGAAAGAATTATTGTTATTTAGAGACTTATTAAAGTAGAGGCACAAACAAGAAAATTGAAAAGATAAATTATGAAGACATATTTGATTGAAGGAACATGTTAGTGAAGACTTACATCAAAAATAAGAGCATTCAAAAGTTTGAATCAAAATGAACTTTGAGATAGCATATATAAACAAGAAATAAGCTAGATGGTACCTTAACACAATCAAGGAACAAACTAAGGAATCTGGAGAGTTGAAAGAAATAAATCAAGCAAAAGAAGAAATATCAAACAATGATTTCATTCCAACAAAAAGATCACCAAGACAACCAAAATGGTTAACAAGAATGGTGAAAGAAGTGGAAGAACAAAATGAAAAAAAGAGCAATAACATGATAAATAAAAAGGTCTTATTTTGGCATGACACTAGTAAATTTCAGCAAAAGGAAAATGTGAAACTCATGATAGAAGAAACTTTAGAACCAATTAAGGCTCATGTGAATGTATATTATGATCTCATTCAAGAAATATATTTAGTATATGGAAAAAGAGATTTAAACATAGACAAAGAAGGTACACAAGACATATGTGTAGATATAAAAAGTGTTGGTTCAAAAGCTTCAAACATTAAATAGGGATGTACAAGTAATAAATATGGTAATTTGTTACATTCTACATTTGATAGCATCAATAACAAGTTTGATAATAATACTTTCAAAGTTAATGAGCCATGGGATTCAAATAATAGCAAGGGTATCAAGGATAATATTGATATCAATAATGGATTATATTATTGTGATGACTTGCTCAAAAGTGTGACAAGTACAGGTGATAGCTACTATCAGTATTATGATATAAATAAGTACCTCTTAAATAAATATAAAGAAGAACATATTCGATGCCTGAACCTGAAGGAGTACCAAAGTTAGAGCAGAAAGGCCAAAGACTAGAATGAAGGATTGAAAGCAGATGAAGGTAAAATACCTTCATACCAAATAATATAATAGGGGGATGTAGGAAGTATTGCATTATTTGGTAACTTGTAAGAATATTACAAGTACCATGTACTTAGTTTAGGTTGTAAATATTTGAGTATATAGTATGTGTCATGTAAGTAAGTGTGGAGTTATGTAAGTGAGGTGTCATGTAAGTATCGAGTTATATAAGAGTTTACTATTTAGTATATGCAATCATTAGATTCTTTGTCATTGTGTGGATGTGTGGAAATTAATATATGGTATTTATTCCTTGAGAAATATGAAGTGTTAGATCTCTTATGTGTATGAGGAGATAAAAATTTTGTGTAATTACAAAGGTCAAGGGTTGTGAATGTGAAGAGTCTCATATCGAAGTATATATATATTGAAGACAAAGCATTGTAATAAGTGATAGAAGAAGCTTTGCAATACATTGTATTTGCATTGCTTGAGTTGATATATTTGTGTTTATCAATAAAATATTTTTTGTGAGTTTGTTATTGAATTGTGTGAACATTTTATATTGATCCCATGGAATATCTTGTTGTATTGCTAACACATAAGATTGAAATTTGTTGATTATATTATGGAAGTGATAGGTATATAAATACATAATATGCCTATTTTAGGTATAACAAACCTTCAACCAAACTTGCAACTATCTCTATCCTATACTACATGCATATACTTTGTGAGGGGTGGTTATACCACTTGACTTCTCACATAGTCTATGATGTAATAATTTCTAGCATACCCCATCATTATATCATAGTCAAAGCTCTATTTTTAGCTTATGACCAAAAATTAATTTCTAGGAAAATGCTAGAATCTATGGATTTTGAGAGAGAAATTATCTCCCTTAATACATTCTTACTGCTTTAATACTTGGGAGTTTCAGATTCCACCAATCATGCACTCCAAAAAAAAATCATTGTAAAAACTCATTCAATACTTTCTAATGCCATTGTTGATCCTTAATGTTTGGATTCAGATCCTTATCCCTATCACATTGTTGTTGAAAGGAACTAACTTGTTTTATAGGTTGTAGTTGTAGTAAAAGTTGAAATGCTTCTTTTCTTACTAGATTTACTTTCTTGTAACAATTCAAATATTTGATTCCTTGAGGTATTTCTACTCTTCACTACTTCCTTTCCAAAATTTTGGATGATGTTTTTGACAATCTATTGTATTGATCTATCTATTGGAGTGGTATAGTCTCTATAATTTTTAACTACTTTCCTTTTGGTTGAAGTGGTTTTTTTTAGTCTTCATATCCTTGTGTCTTTTCTTGTTGTCTTGAATTTTCTAACAAGATTCATTTTTCAATATTTCTTTTACTTGTTCTTGAGCTTCCTTGTCTGCTTTTCTTGTTGATAGATCTAGTCATTCCAAGGATTTTACTTCAAGTTCTTCTATGGATTTGGAAAGCACATATTTAATATTAGGTGCTTGTATTTTTTTCATTTTATAATTCATATTTTTATTTGACTTGGAGTGATCATCTAAGATCTTGATGTATCTAGTTGTATGACTCATTTTTCTAACCTATGATATGTTTATTTTCTTTTACGTGATCTTGTTGACTTGGTTGTGCTTATGCAACACAAACATGTTCTTTTTGTTCTTATTGATATTTTTCTTTTTTTCTTTAACTTGATTATATTTGGCTACATAGTTTTTTTGTGCCTTTTTCTAATTTTTATTTTACTTTTCTAAATATGACCTATCTTGCTATTGGTTCACCTCTCATGAAGGGGATCCATTTTTGAATGAATTATAATAACATTCCTTCATAGTGTGTTTATTTCTACCACAATGTTTACATATCCTTTTTGTGTGAAAGGTATTTATTTGAGAATCATTTCTCTAATTCTGATATCTTTGAAAATTATTTTCTTGTTGGAACCATTATGGAGGTTTCATGTCTCTTCTGAATGGTTGTGATGTGGAATCAATTCAAGCTAAACTTTGCATTGAGATCAGGGGCAAACATAGACCCAAATTACAATCGTAAATCCTCTAAGCAGGGAAGACACATTGATCAACTTTCTTATTTTAGGGATTGTTGCTAACAACCCTCTAACAAATCCTTATCTAGAAGATTTTCCAACTAACCTATCTAGAAAATGTGCCAACTATATTTATCTAGAATATTTCTACCAAGTTCAACGTGAGCAACAAAATCTCTCATTTTATAATTTATTCATAAAAATTTAAAATAAGACTAAGACCTAATAATCCTAAGCCTAATCTACAATTTTATTAATTCTATAAACTTAAACATTAGCCTATCAAATTATGTCTTCATCATACCTCCCCACATTAGAAGCATTGGACTCCAATGCTTTTGGAGTAACTCGAGCTCGACAAAGCAAAAGTTGCAAATCAGGTGTTAGATGGGCAATAATAATGATGATGTCAAGAAGGCCAAGAATTGCCTTATATGGAATATAATTTTTGGTCACAACTTAATTGAAGACCCAAGAAGAAATTTGAGGAAGTTGTTGAGGACCAATGGCCTGTTGTTGAATATATGAAGTCTGCTTCAAATTAGGAACCTGTTGAACTAAAGAAGGGTATGGTTGCTGAATAGATGAAAAAGCAACAAAAGGAGCAGTTGGAGCAACAATAGGATGTAATAAAGAAGGAGGAATGGCCTCCTTATGTGGATAAGTTGATGCAGCAGGTGTTGGTGTGTCCTTTGATTGACTGAATATCAGTGTAATATTTTATGGCTGAGCAGAGCAGAGCAAGAGTGTGGTATTCTTTTTGCAATGAATGAGAAATGTTTTGTTTTGGTGATGCATTGTGTACATGTTTTTAAATCATAATATTGAGCCCTTTTATCATATTGGTAGGGCTTACCAAGAATTAAACCATAATAATCTATTGGAGGCACATCATAAGTGACTTTGTCCACATAGTACGAGCCAAAAACAAAGGACATAGTGCATGTTTATTTCATGATGGAGGAGTAACCCTCATCCTTCCTTCCAAGTGAGTATGTACAAGGATGGGATTGTATAAGAAGTTGTAACTTGTAAACTATAACTCTTGAAATCAGGTTCTTTTGGGAGCCATTGTCTATGATACAATCCATAAAGTAATTGTGAGTTAGGTGGGTTCATGTGACAAAAAAATCTTCATGACCATATTTATACATGTTTTATGTCAACAAGGTAATATTGTGAAGCTTATCATTGAGCTTATCATACTTTTTGGCTTCTTCTATAATCTCAAGAGGACCATCTTGTGGTTCCTCAGGTTGAGATTCTACAACAAGATTCTTCCTCTTTCTAAAGCACTCAAATTCCACATGTCCTCTTCTTTTATAATAATTACAAAATTTCTTGTTAAAAAAAAGAAGAAGAGGAAGAAGAAGAAGGAGAAGGAGAAGGATGAGAGGAATAAGTATTCTCCATTTATTTATTTTTGTTGTTGTTTAGGTGCTTTGGAGGTGCTTGAAGATCGAGATCCACCTTATTGAGTTGCATAATTATCCAAAAGTTGTGCTTGATTGAAAATGGAATTTAAATTAGTGTTAGGAGTATATTTCATCTCCCTAAAATGTGATTCTTGCAATCCACTCTTGAATTTTGTGATTAGTTTTGCAATAGAGTCCTAAATACTAGTTAAAATTCTTAATTTGTTAAACTAGCCAATGTACTCTTGGACACTCATGTTGTATCCTTGTCTTAATTGAAGCCATTTGAAGATAAGATCTTTTGCATAGTTTGAAGGATAGAAATTATCCTTTAATGCTTTCACCAAATCATCCCAAGTGTTGATGGGGTCTTAATTTTCTTACCAATTCGTGATCAAAACTTTGGCTATGCCAAAAAGTTTAAACTAAACAAATGGGACTTGTTAGTCCTTTGAAATTTTACTATAGATAAACTATTAATTTTTGAGATCTATTACTTAAGATGATAAAACTTACTAAAATGAAATAAAGTGTCAAACTAATACATATGATAATGGAAATATTTTGTAAGTATAAAATATTGTAATAACTCAAATAACTACTCCTAAATATGCCATAAAGAAAGGCTCACGAAAATGGAGCCACTGTACTAAAAGAACCAAGTAATGTTCTTACAATCACTTCTTATACATCTCCACATTACCATGTATATATAATGTAATGTGACTCTTCATATGACTCACTCTTGGCCTTCCCACTTCTAGACTATACAACTTCCTATTCTATGGACTCATGTACACATGGACAAATGTGCACATTTACATTATTAAATATTATGCACCCTTGTGCATTTATCACAACACAAAGTAAATCCTAATCTAATACAAGTACCAAATAATGCAATATACTCCAACACTTCCTTGTATTATATTATTTATTTATTGAAGACTTGTCTTCAATACGAGTCTTGTTGTGGCTGATCCACAACACACCCCAAAATTGGGGACCCACCTTTTTTGCATGCTTTCAAAGAAGATCTCAGTGACCCAGATGCTAAAAATCAAGAAAAAGGCAAAATTGCACAAGGATGAAAAAGTGTCACGATATCGCGACATGTTGCTCCGTCACGGCCAAATGAAAATGAAAAGTGTCACGATATCGCGACATGTTGCTCCGTCGCGGCCGAAAATGAAAAAGTGTCGCGATATCGCGACATGTTGCTCCGTCGCGGCCGAAAATGAAAAAGTGTCGCGATATCATGACATGTTGCTCCGTCGCGGTCCAAAGAGGAGAGAGAAAGATAGAATGGAAAATTGTCACGAAATCGCGACATGTCACAAAATCACGGTCAAACTAGTCAAATAGGGCAAGGCACTAAAAGCGTCGCGATTTCGTGACAAAAAGCAGCAAAGGGGCACGAAGCGAAAAAGCGTCGCGATATCGCGACAAAAAGCAGCAAAGGGGCCCGAAATAGAAAAGCGTCGCGATTTCATGACGAAAAGTAGCGAAGGGTACGAAGTGAAAAGCGTCGACGATTTCACGAAAAGGGTAAAGTGAAAAGTGTTTGCTGAAAAACGTCCGCAAGATGAAAAAGCGTCACGATTTCATGACAGAAAGCCGCAAGATAGCTCCGAATGAAAAAGCATCACGATTTCATGATAGGAAGCAGTCGAGGCGTACGGAGATGAAAAACATCATGATTTCACGACAGGTTGCACCCTCACAGCTCGAAATAAAAAAATGTCATGATTTCATGACAGGTTGCATTGGCAAGGCTGCTGGCAAGAAAATGTCGCGATATCGCGACATGTCACGTTTTCACGATGAAAGTAAAGGAGCAAAGCTGCATGCATAAAAATGTCACGATTTACATGGGGCCATTACAGAATGTGCATAGGAAGCACGAAACACGTGGCATACAGGTGTCAGGGTTACAGAAGCGTTACATGTCAACAAAAAATATCGAACGTTTCGGCCTCGAACATAAATTCAAAAGCAACGAAAATGTGGGAATACGAAGCGATGCATTCTAGGAGGTGAAATGAAGTGACGCAGGGCGAAACAGAGAGCCGCATCAGAAAGTATAAAATCAGAAGAGCAGATTGATACAGGGGTTGGAAATTGCTGCTAGCAGAGTTGCAGAGCCAAAGGCGACAAGCCATTCTGGGCCTGCTATTGGAGCAATTTCCTTCACTTGTTCTAGTCTTATCAAAACTGGGACATTCTGTCATTGTAATTGATACATTTATTTTAATACAGAATTACAGAGAGTTGCATCTCATTGGCAAGAAAGGAGGAGTTATTTTTGCATGCAGAGATTGAATGTTTATCTTTCCTTTTTCAGATTTTTAGGTTTATAGGTGAAGTTTAATGCGAGTTCTCTCGGTTGCTTCATGCGAATGCCTAAATCTGAAAATTTATAGCTAAGACCCTAGAAACCAGCACCTGGCTTATCTGGATTGTGCGAGTTTGCAGGTTCAATAGGTTAGGTTGTGTGCGAGAAACCTCATTATCTTCGGTTTTGCCAAATCGAGATCGTAGCACTTTGAGCGTAGCTTAGTTCATTCTTTTTGTTTTATTTTCTTTTCTTTTCAGTTCTTTATTTCACGCATTTAATTACCCTCATTTAAAATAGGGAAATGTGAAAGAGCTACCAAAGCCCGAAATCAAAATAGATCTGTCATAAAGATTAATTCACCGAGAGTCCATTGTAATTTTAGAATAGAATAAACCAGAGTGCCCCTTGTTAACAGTTACTTGCAACCACTAAGGTATTCCCAGCATTTAAATTGAACAACATCATTGGTATAAAAAGGATAACGTAAAAGGAACCTTGGAGAAATTATCTGTGTAATTTCTTTGCAAGCAGAGGATTTGGGACTCGGATCCTACCGGAGAGTATGTTTTCACGACTGGGTGAAAACACCACTCAACAGATTGGCGCTAGAAGGAGGGCCTGATTGGTTTACTTTATTTTGATTTTCATACATAAGTAATATCTTTTTTATTCGATTTTGAAATTATCTCTTAAATCTCACAAACGGCTAAACTGCAGCATTTGTTTTTCTGTTGCAGGTTTTCTTGGAGATAATCGAGAGTTTCATCAGGCAGGTTGGACCCACCGCGTCGTATTGCGACTAGGTCCCAAACAACTGGGGAAACCATATTCCATGACCTTACACTCACTGGTACTCCCAAGAACAAAACCAAGCAAGTTGTAAACCTACCAGTCACAAAAGATCTTTTTGCTCCAGGAACATCGAGTGGACCTACACCAGTGGTATCAATTGCCACTAGTGCACCTATTGTCAGTACTATTTCCACCGCTCTTGTAGGGTTGTCCTCATCGATTTTGAGTCAAATGGCTCAACCTCCAGCAGCTCCTTGGTATGGAGCTAATAATATCCCTTTGAATATTGCAGGGGATATCCATGAAATCCCTAAGAACATAGAAATATTCTTGCCCAAATATAAACCAGATGGCCCAAGAACGGCAGAAGAGCATATCCAAGCTTATAGGGATGTTTTAATAAGGTTGCAAGTCCAACATGAGGATGTGGCTTGCAGGACTTTTCCCCATGAGCCTAGATCCAGTAGCCTATGAATGGTATATATGCTTGCCTACTGGTTCAATCACTTCATGGGCGCAAATGGAGAACGCCTTTGTTAATCAGTTTAGGTCACCTTTGGATCCCGCAACCATCTACAATCAGTTTATTACATGCAAAAGGGGCCAGGGTGAACCAATCAGAACCTTTAATCAGAAATTCCAAAAGTGCTATAATAGAGCAGTTCGGCATTTTGCCATAGATCCCGCAGTGGCCTTGCAAATATATTTTGGGGCATTGGATCCCATGACAGCCATGTTTGCAAGATGAAATCCTCAAGTTACCACGCTCGCTCTAGCCTACAATGAAGCCATGACCATCGAGCAGCAAATGACACCACAGGGCTATGGATTTCCCCAGATGCCTATGATGGGACAATATGCTCCATATGGTCAAGCTCCCTTGGCAAATCAGATCATGGCACCACAAATGCCAAGCATGAATGCCTTCCCATATCAACAATCGTATCCACCAGCACCTACTTATGCACCCATTCCAATCCAACCAATCACATCCATTCCACCTGTTCCCGCATTTTTGCAAAATAGTCAATCGACTATGCAAGGAACCGACCAAGTTAATTCTCAGGCTATAGTTCCTTTCCCAAATCCAACTCCGATTCAAAGTGTCAATCCATACGTGAATCAAATTCCTCAAAACCCGACCCAAATGTTGAATCAAGACCCCACCAATTATGCAAACCCAACGGGAGTTAACAACAATGTAGGTCCACCGAAGGAGATTTATTCGGAGGTCGAAGAGCTCAAGAAGATAGTTCATAAACCGAGCAATGACATGGTTCAAAAATAGAAGTATGAATCCCATGCCCCTCACTCAAATCAAAATTTTAACAATAGAGGGAGACATTGGAACACAAAGCCAAACAATGGGGGAGTACCTGCCCCCATTGCCAATCAACTAGATACTTATGCAGGACCTAGTCAATCCAGCTCCCTTTTGAATCTTTCTGATTTGGCATGGGAAAAGGGGTGTAGGTTGCACAACACAAAAGAGCACAATGAGAGGAATTGTCCCGAAATTGCTAGATACACTCATTGTCTCCAGGCCCAAGTTGATGATTTGGAACTGGTGTCAAATGAGGGTCCATCGCAACATCAGGATGATAACATTATGGTGGTGGAAACTTTATATCATCAAGAAGGTGAGAGTGAGGAAGAAGAAGACGAAATTTTGGAATAGGAGGTGCAAGCTTTTCGAGATTTTAGAAAGGGGAATCATGGATACCATTTGAGAAGTAAATCTAAAGCCCCTAAAACCTCATCAACACCACCAAACAACTCTATCCTTCCTTCGGATACTAAGGCAGATAATAATCCTCCTCCTCCACTTAGAAGAGAAATGTCTAATGACGTGCAGAAGACAGTCAAATTCGAAAAACCAAACTATGACATAGTGGAGGATCTAAAGAAGTCCAAATCTAGCCTTTCGTTCTTAGACGCGGCTAGATTGCCTGGCCAAAAGGAGGCGTTGATAAAGGCTCTGAACTCACCTGATCAAATGTGGAAGGGAAAAGGAGTTGAGTCCCATCTGATTTTACGAAAGGAGAGACGGGATGTCCCGCCATTCTTATTGACTCCGAGAATTGCGGGTAAGAATTTGCATAAGCTGTTTGGTGGACACGGGTGCCACGAGCAACCTCATGCCTTCGGAGATATGTCAAATGCTAGGTCTACAACCTGTTTCATCCAAATGCAAGGTCTTGCAATTGGACCGATCAGAGGTAAATGTGGTAGGGACCCTATATGATGTCAAAATTCAATTAAATTCTGAACCCAGGGTCCAGCAGGTTGTCGACATTCTGGTTGTTAATATCCCAAGTAGATATGGAATGCTACTTGCAAGGGATTGGATGAAAACTCTGAATGGTTATTTTTCAACAGATTGCTCACATATGTGGCTACCCTGGAAAGGAATTGCAAATCAAATCAGAGTGGAAAATGAACCGAGGCTTAAAGAAATCATAACAAAATTTAACAAGCCGAATGAAGTTCAGTTTTTTGAGCCAAAGCTGGGGGTCTATGCACTTGATGTTGAGGAAGCTACTTGAAGAGCCTAAAAAGGAAACATGTCATGGTGGCTCTTTTGAGGAAAATGATTTCACATGGTTGCTCAGGTTTGATGGATCCAAATCTAGACAGGGAGCAGGAGCTGGAGTCGAGCTCACTGGTCCAGGAGGTAAACCATTATTGGCTGCCTATAGATTGCAATTTCCTTGCACGAACAATGTGGCAGAATACGAAGCACTGATCTTTGGTTTACGTCTAGCATTGAGCAAACAAGTTAAATGCTTGAAAGTATTGGGAGATTCTGAACTAGTTGTCAAGCAGATTAAAGGACAGTATACATGCCGTGACAGGAGACTGAGCCTTTATAGAACTAGGGTTATGGACCTCATTGAGGAATTCGACGCGTTCAATATAGCCCTTATTTCTAGAAAAGGAAACCGAATAGCAGACTCTCTTGCAGTCGTCGCGGGCATGTTAAATCCAGTTGACATAAAAAGGTGTAAAAATTTCTCCATTGAATTGGTTCCTTGTCCATCAATACCTGATAATGTCAAGAATTTCCAGGTTTTTGAAAATGACAGACACATCTTCAAATTTGTCACGAACTCGGGTATTTTTGAAAATCAGGTGATTGATGAGGAGCAAAGGTGGCAAGATGAAACAGAAAACGAGAGTGAAACCGCATGTCAATCCAACAAAATACCTAAAGACGTGGTTTCATTGGAGAAAATGTTCGACATGGGATACAAGACCAGAAAAGGAAAAAGGGTCCCACTCCCCAAAGATGCATGTGATTCAATTAATCTAGGGAGTGCAGACAATCCAAAGGAAGTGTACATTGCAAAGGCATGTACAGCTGAAGAAAGGAGCAACATCATACATGCATTGAAGCATTACATGGATTGCATTGCTTGGAATTACAATGAGCTGAAAACATACAACCAAGACATCATCACACATACCATCCCTCTAAAGCCGGACTCCAAGCCTTTTAGGCAAAGACAGCGAGTTGTTAACCCGCTATTGGAGCCCTTAATAGAAAAGGAGGTCAAAATATTATTGGAAGCGAAGATCATTTTTCTGTTAGGCACTCAACCTGGGTTGCTAACCTCGTTCGAGTAAGAAAAAAGAGTGGAGAGATTAGGCTGTGTATAGATTTTTGAAATCTTAATAAAGCCTCTCAAAAGGATAATTATCCATTGCCATCCATTGATGAAATTCTACAAACGGTAAATGGATCTGAAATGATGTCTTTTCTTGATGGGTATTCTGGATACAACCAAATTCTTATACATCCAAATGACAGGATGAAAACAGCCTTCACCACCAAGTGGGGGACATTTGCCTACAAGAGAATGTCGTTTGGACTGTTAAATGCTTGGTGCAACATTTCAACGCGCCATGGACTATGCATTCAAAGGGCTTATAGGCAAATGTATCATTGTGTATGTGGATGATATTCCAGTATTCTCAAAGAAAAGAGAAGACCATGTCAAAGATTTGAAGAAAGTGCTTCAAAGATGGAGAGAACATGGAATTTCCTTAAATCCCAAAAAGTGCATTTTTGGAGTAACGAAGGAAAATTGCTTGGTCACATCATTTCAAAAGAGGGCATATCCATTGACCCAGAAAGGATACAAGCTATCCAAAACTTGCCTCTCCCGGGTAGTAAAAAAGAATTGAGATCTTTCTTTGGGCAGGTTAATTTTGTGAGGAAGTTTATCTCAAGCTTTGCTGAGATAGCCAAACCTCTGAACAAGATGCTCAAGAAGGATGTAGATGTCAAATGGAACGAGGAAAGTAGGGTGGCCTTTCAGAACATCAAAGATGCCATTTCCAGAGCCCCTGTCCTCATAAGTCCAGACTATTCTAAACCTTTCTATATTTATGCTTTCGCATCAGAACACTCTTTTGCGAGTGTCTTGACCCAAAAAGGTGAGGATAGTGCAGAAAACCCCATAGCATTTTTAAGTGCCCCTTTAAAAGATGCTCAATTAAGGTATTCCATCCTTGATAAGCAGATGTACGCACTTTTTAAAATGGTAAAAAAATTTAGACATTACATTGTGCACAGCAGAGTTATTGCCATCGTGCCTGACCTCGTTGTTAAGACCATGTTTTTACGAGAATGAACTAGGTGAGAAAAGAGGGAAATGGATTTCCACCATCCAAGAATTTGATCTCGAAATCCAACCTATGAAACTAGTTCGAGGAGAGGGACTGGTGAAGGCGATCGCTGAGAATAATCCGCAAATGACATGCCAACATTCGAATACAGAATACATTTCTAAGGATGACTGGTATGTTGACATTGTGCAATTTTTATTGAATGGTAAGTGTCCTTCTAATCTGAATTCAACTCAAAGAAGAGCTTTAAGGCTTAAGTCTGTCAATTATCTGATGAAATCTGGTGTTCTTTACAGGAAAAATCATGAAGGGATCTACTTGAGATGCTTGAACAAAGAAGAAGCTGCCAAGGTGTTGCAAGAATTTCATGGGAAATATGGAACTGGTCATGGTGCGGCAAATGCTACAGCGCATCAAATCCTGAGAGCAGGATACTACTGGCCCCACATTTTCAAAGATGCACATGCCCATGTACGATCATGTCACATTTGTCAAGTGGCCGCCAATAGAGAAAGAAATGCAGCCATGCCATTACAACCTGTAGTTGAAATGAGACCATTTGCACAATGGGGACTAGATTTCATTGGGGTTATTAACCCAAATTCTTTTGATTCCCATAAATTCATACTAACAGCTACAGATTACTGTACAAGGTGGACAGAAGCAATTCCTACAAAACATGCCACCACAGACGTTGTAATAAGATTCCTTGAGGACCACATTATAACAAGATTCGGAATGCCCGATTCTATTGTCAGTGACAATGGTAAAGCTTTTATTTCTACGCAATTTGCAGATTGGGCATATGACAACAAAGTGAGCTTAAAATTTGCATCTAATTATTACCCTCAAGGAAATGGTTTGGCCGAATCTTCAAATAAAAATTTGTTGAATATCATTAAGAAATTGCTGGAAAAGAACCCTCGGGATTGGCACAGCCAGTTAAAGTTTGCCCTTTGGGCAGATAGGACCAGAGTAAAAGAATCCATAGGGAATACTCCCTATCATTTGGTCTATGGGCAAGACCCGATATTTCTTGCAAATTTGAAGTTGCAAACCTTGCATTTCATACAAGAGTACTTGGGGACGGATGATCAAGTTGAATCCAGGTTAAGTCATTTTCTGCACCTTGATGAAAAGAGGGAAGAAGCCATGAGTCACATGAATAAACACCAGGAAGTTATCAAAAGATGGTTTGACAGAAGGGCTAAAATTAAGTCCTTCAAAATTTCAGATTTGGTATTACTATGGGATAAAAGACATGAGGAAAAAGGGAATCATCAAAAGTTTGATTGTCTTTGGTTAGGCCCTTATCAGATTTCAAAAATTCTCGGGAAAAATACCTTCAGGCTAAAAACTTTAGAGGGGAAGGATTTGATGTTACCGGTTAATGGGCATGTTTTAAAGCATTATTTTAGTCCTTAGGTCGTAAGAGATTGATGTTATTCTTTTCGGTTTTGGTGGGGTTTTTCATATTTTGTTTTCATTGTTTAGGATTGTTAGTCTAGTTAGGATTTAGGTTGTGGGTTTGATTTCAATTGACATGCTTTGTTGTGTTTATAAAAAAAAAAAAAATAAATAAATAAATAAATAAATATATAATATATAAAAAAAAAATTGAGATGTCAACTTATGCTTAAGACTAGGAGAATATGAAATATTGGAATTGTCTTGTAAAAGCTCCACAAGTAACACAAACATTTTAAGTTATATCGTTTGAAACTTGTGATGCATGAAGTAGTCGAGTTTTGTATGGCAAATATTTCATCTGCAATTCAAGAGATAATGCATTCATGTTACATCTCACTTTACATATACATTCCATCTTAGTTGCATATGCATCTCAGGTACAAATCATTAAAGTGTGTCAAATCCTCTTAGGGTTATGCTATAACATAAATGTGAAAAAAATCCTAAGGTTGGAAACTGAGCCTCATGATATCTAGAACTAAGCACATCTTATACACATTAAAAAGGATCTTGAGCAAAATGATCAAAACCTTGCTTGGAAGAAAAGGTTGGGCGAAAGAAGTATTTCATGTCTATCCTATTATGCAACATGATCCTTAAAACAGTGGTTTTGACCACTTCCATAAAGCTTAAAGCCTAAAATCGAGTAGTAAGGATAGGGCTAAATCCTCATCGAACTTAGGTTGAGGATCCAACTCCCCAAAGCTTTGATTTGACCTACATGGAGTAGTAAGGATAGGGCATAAATTCTCATCTCGCTTAGGTTGAGAATCTGATTCCCCAAAGCTCCTATGTCTCATTTCATGATAAATCTTGGATTGGAAGGATCGTACTACTTGTCCTCTGCAAAGGATGGGTAGTCATCCCCAAGGTCTAAGCAATAAAATTAATATTTTCCATTTTTATCCAAAGCTTGGATTGGAAGGATCGTACTACATGTCCCTAGCAAGGATGGGTAGTCATCCCCAAGGTCCAAGAAGTAAAAAATTAATTTTTCCCATCTCATATTTATATTGGATTGGAAGGATCGTACTACTTGTCCTCCGCAAAGGATGGGTAGTCATCCCCAAGGTCCAAAGAAATGAAGGTAAGTCTTGGATTATGGGGTTAGGTATGCCCATGCATGGCAACATGTCTTGTCTAAAAAACAAGACCACTGATTGTTCAAAGGGTTAGACTAGCATGACCATTTCTTCCATAATTGGTTAAATTATTTTGCTCAAAGTGAGGTAATGAATTCCAAATCAGAATAGTAAGGATAGGGTTAACCTCCCATCTCGGTTAGGTTGGGAGTCTGATTCCCCAAAGTTCTGATTTCACGTTCACTTGCACATGGGTTCAAGATAGTAGGGACTCATAACCAACTTTGGGATATAATAAAGCAATTCATTAGTGGATCCTAAGAGGGTTTGGTAATCTTGAATGTTTGTGCATGATACTAGAAAGTTTAGGCCTTTACAAGAGCAAAATCTCTAAGCATAGTTATCAGGTTACACAAATCATTCACAATCTCACATATGCATTCATGTAAAACTGACAATGGAATGTTGATCAATTTCAAATGATAGGGAATGAAATACATTGCACACATCGAGCTAATACTTGATGATTCTGATGATTCATGTACTTCTGATCTTTGGGCATTTGTTTATATTTCTTATGTGCTAACACATGTTTTCGAGTTTGTATACTTCCAGGTAGGGTTCTCACTAAAATGCTCAGGAGCATTTGACAGTAGAGTCACCATTTGTTGTGGCTGATCCACAACACACCCCAAAATTGGGGACCCACCTTTTTTGCATGCTTTCAAAGAAGATCTCAGTGACCCAGATGCTAAAAATCAAGAAAAAGGCAAAATTGCACAAGAATGAAAAAGTGTCGCGATATCGCGACATGTTGCTCCATCGTGACCGAAAATGAAAAAGTGTCGCGATATCGCGACATGTTAAAATGAAAAGTGACATGTTGCTCCGTCGCGGCCGAAAATGAAAAAGTGTCACGATATCGCGACATGTTGCTCCGTCGCGGCCGAAAATGAAAAAGTGTCACGATATCGCGACATGTTGCTCCGTCGCGGTCCAGAGAGGAGAGAGAAAGATAGAATGGAAAATTGTCATGAAATCGTGACATGTCACAAAATCGCGGTCAAACCAGTCAAACAGGGCAAGGCACTAAAAGCGTCGCGATTTCGCGACAAAAAGCAGCAAAGGGGCACGAAGCAGAAAAGCGTCACGATATCACGACAAAAAGCAGCAAAGGGGCACGAAATAGAAAAGCGTCACGATTTCACGACGAAAAGCTGGCAAAGTGGTATGGAATGGAAAAGCATCGCGATTTCTGCGGGCAAGGTAGATCAATTGAAAAACGTGCGATTTCGTGATGGTGGGCAAAGAAGCGTAACAAGTGAAAAACGTCGCGATTTTGTGAAGGTGCAAGATAGCTCAAGTGAAAAAGCATCGCGATTTCGTGACAGAAAGCCGCAAGATAGCTTCGAATGAAAAAGCGTCACGATTTCACGACAAGAAGCAGCCGAGGCGTACGAAGATGAAAAACGTCACGATTTCATGACAGGTTGCATCCTCACAGCTCGAAATAGAAAAATGTCACGATTTCATGACAAGTTGCATTGGCAAGGCTGCTAGCAAGAAAATGTCGCGATATCGCGACATGTCGCATTTTCACGATGAAAGCAAAGGAGCAAAGTTGCATGCATAAAAATGTCACGATTTACATGGGGCCATTATAGAACATGCATAGGAAGCACGAAACACGTGGCATACAGGTGTCAGGGTTACAGAAGCGTTACATGTCAACAGAAAATATCGAACGTTTCGGCCTCGAACATAAATTCAAAAGCAACGAAAAGGCGGGAATACGAAGCGATGCATTCTGGGAGGTGAAACGAAGCGACGCAGGGCAAAACAGAGAGCCGTATCAGATGGTATAAAATCAGAAGAGCAGATTGATACAGGGGTTGGAAATTGCTGCTAGCAGAGTTGCAGAGCCAAAGGCGACAAGCCATTCTGGGCCTGCTATTGGAGCAATTTCCTTCACTTGTTCTAGTCTTATCAAAACTGGGACATTCTGTCATTGTAATTGATACATTTATTTTAATACAGAATTACAGAGTTGCATCTCACTGGCAAGAAAGGAGGAGTTATTTTTGCATGCAGAGATTGAATGTTTATCTTTCCTTTTTCAGATTTTTAGGTTTATAGATGAAGTTTAATGCGAGTTCTCTCGGTTGCTTCATGCGAATGCCTAAATCTGAAAATTTATAGCTAAGACCCTAGAAACCAGCACCTAGCTTATCTGGATTGTGCGAGTTTGCAGGTTCAATAGGTTAGGTTGTGTGCAGAAACCTCATTATCTTCGGTTTTGCCAAATCGAGATCGTAGCACTCTGAGCGTAGCTTAGTTCATTCTTTTTGTTTTATTTTCTTTTCTTTTCAGTTCTTTATTTTACGCATTTAATTACCTTCATTTAAAATAGGAAAATGTGAAAGATCTACCAAAGCCCGAAATCAAAATAGATTTGTCATAAAGATTAATTCACCTAGAGTCCATTGTAATTTCAGAATAGAATAAACCAGAGTGCCCCTTGTTAACATTCACTTGCAACACTAAGGTATTCCCAGCATTTAAATTGAACAACATCATTGGTATAAAAAGGATAACGTAAAAGGAACCTTGGAGAAATTATCTGTGTAATTTCTTTGCAAGCAGAGGATTTGGGACTCGGATCCTACCGGAGAGTATGTTTTCACGACTGGGTGAAAACACCACTCAACAAGTCTTCAGTCTCCTGGTGGAACTTGTGCTCTTCTTTGTTTTCTTCCTTGTATGTATCCTGATCGAGCAAATGATTAGTATCATCATAAAACACAACTGATAGGGCTTTGAATTCATGCCCTTTTGTAACTTCCTTTAATTACTATACCTCTTGGACTAGATTACCCTTTTGACTTCCTTCTCTATATTGTAGCTAAAGAGGATTGTACTATCATTGAAATTATGGTTGAGGTGGTCTATATTGATTTGGATATTGCCTTTGTTGAGGCAACCTATTTGGTTGATTCATTTGATTCCCTTGGATTAAATTTGCAATAACTTGTACTATGACCTCTTCTCTTACAAATTTGACAGTATCGATCATTCCATTTAGGTTTATCTTTGAAAATAGGAGCAGTGTTTCCTTTTCGATTATCTTTCGATACTAATGCATTATTAGTTACTTCATAATTAACTGAATTTATCACTTCATGTTCTTGTATTAAATTAACCAATTTATTAAATAATGTATATTTACCTAGAATTTGTAAAGATGTAACCAAGTGCTTATAACTTTTAGGAAGTGCTCTCAAAACTACTTAAACCAAAAAAATTGTCTTCCACTGTTTCTCCTAGGATTAATAAATTTCCCTTTATATTTGTTACTCTCCTTAGAAACAATTCTATACTTTCTCCACTGTTAATTTTTAGAGAATGTAGTTGAGTTTGAATATTTAGAATAGTATTTTTGTTATTTCCTTCAAATATTTTGGCTAAAGTGTTCCATGCATCTGTAGGTGTTCCTGTTGAACTAATATATGGCTGAATTCATCTATAATTTCAAAATTTATTATCATTAGAGATTTTGCTTCATCTTATTCATATTTATAAATTTCTCTTGCATCTTCAGTAAGTTTAGTTTTTGCCCCTTTAACTATATCCCAAAATTTTTCTACTATCAACATAGATCTTACTTTGTTTTTCCATGATGCATAATTAGGGCCTTTAAGTAACTGGGATTTTGAGAGAAATAGCTTATGTGATGTCATGATTAACATTATACCTCCAAGCTATGAAATATAGAAAAATATATTTGCAATATTTATAAATTCTAGGTCCAAGGTGTAGACCAATTGGTTCATCCAAACCCCATAATGGGAGAGGAGGTCCAAGGTTCAAATCTCGGGCCTCACCGAACTGAATGCTTGTCCCTTTCCTGGTGCTTTCAGTGGCATAAAAGGTTTAAAATGATTGTGGCATGGTGGTTATAGGGGCAAACTGCACGAAGATCTATGTGGCGACTTTTGGGGTGGACAACGCAGAATACTATGGCGGCCATAAAAAGCTGGACAGCCTGCCGGATTCGTGGCAGCTACCGATTCCACCATGTAAATTCAAAAAAAAAAATTATAAATTCTAATTATTGTAGAAATCCTTATTAATCCAACTCAATTAACTTGCAAATATTCTAAAATAGTTTTATAACTTTAAATAATTAAATTACAAAAATATTATGTATATATTTCTCCAATAACTTCTACTAAAGAATTACTCCTTTAATAACTCTTCAATTTACTATTATATCTAAGGTTTCAAATATAGACTTATTCTTCTCAAAATACCTTTGCTTTTCACCTTAGAAAATAATATCCTTATAAAATTCCTTATTACTCCTAACTCAAGCTTATGAGTAATTTGAATGAAATAAATTACCTTAGGCTTCGAGTTGTATTCTTCGGTCAACAATACTTGAATTATCTCTACAAATTTTCACTACGTACGTCTATTATTGGCATTATATTCATGTGTGCTATCTTGTCTGATTTGTTGTCTTATTTGAGAGATAACTTCTCCCACTCTGGCTTCAATAAACCTGCACACCAATATTAGCTTCACTTATGCAATTTGTAACCTCCAAAGGTTCTCTTACTGCATCCAATTATTGATATCCTTCACACGTTTCTGCTTACACTAGTATGCCATCTTTATTAATGAACTCTTCAATGTTTTGGCACCTTGGGAGAACGTTTTCTTCACTGTGCGTGAATTAACCTTTGGCCTTCCAGTTTCTACTTGTCACTTGGTAGAATAGGTGCTAGACTCTTTAAATTTTAGTATTGAATGTGCCAATTAGCACTTCAACTCTTCTACCTACCTTGCAATATGTTTTCCTTCTCTGGAAAATATTATTGTGGCAATGGGTGTTACTCATAACGGTCCTTCAACGTATCTCCAATGTTAATCAATGTGGTGCTTTCATGTAGACTATTCCTCCTAAGGTTGCTCACTACTTTCAACATAAATCTTCATTGTTCCAATGCTTATTTCATTTCATGCTTCAATATGTTTGTCTCAACATATTACTATGCTTTACTTTTCATAGTAGTATGCTTGTTTCTCAAGTACAATGTCCTTCTTTACTTTTATGTTTTCATAGGTGGCTTTGTCTATTTGATGGTATCCAATGTTGTAGAGCTCATCTACATATCATCAACGGTGTGGAGCTTTTATCCACATCTCTCCAACGCCATATAGATTAATCATTTTCTCTCATTAGAGAAATTGTAACACTCCTTTTGAGTGGAAGTTCCTCTTGCTCTTTTGAATGTCGATTCTTCTTCTACAATGATGCTTTCAATACCTCTCGATGCTTATGCTCGTCCAAGACTCTTAAGCCTATTCTAGTATCTTTTGACACTTATAATTTTTTTCCAAATTTGTAACCCTTATTCGGTATTCATTTAGTTTGGATTATTGCTTTCACTTTGCCTTAATAAATTTGCAATGCTTAAGGCCTATAAGAAAGAATTCACTAACAATACTATGCACTTATTATTTCTCCTTAGTATTTCTACTTTGTATTTGTAGATAGTTATGATGTAAACACTACTAACACCTTAACTTAAAGAACTCTTTTAAGTTTTCTAATTCTAAAATAATGCAATATGGATCTCAAATAATAATAATCTTGTGCTCTTAAAACTTGATGTATAACTGATTTTAATACTCAGATAACAGACTTAGATTGCACCAATATTGCATACCTTTATTTTCTTTGTTTTTCTAATTTCATTGATGATTTGATTCACCCAACTTGCTATCTCAAACTTGAAAACTTTTCACCAATGTTATCCTTCACTTTTCTCCTTTAACTCTTACCAAATTTATAGCCTTGCTTTCTGCTCAAATTATTATTTGCTACCAAATAACCTTTCATAAAACTGCTCTAAAATTCTCCAAATATGCAGCTCTCTGTCTTTCTTCAATGCTATCCACAAAATCTATTTTTTTGGCTTCAAATCTCCTTCAATATTGTCTTCACACACTCTGAAATTAGCATCTATTAATGCTGCCTAAACTGGTGTTCATAAAATTGCAACTATGCAGTCAAATCCTTCCTTCTTTCATTGGCTTAAATCTACAACAAGAGTCTCTAGAATGTTGTTTTTTTGTTTCTATCTAAACACCTTCAATATCCTATCCATGGGCACTCCAAAATTTACCCAAAACTTCTCCAAACTGTAGCTCTAGGATACCTTCAATTTTTTCTCCTGCAACTATTCAATCGCTGCTTCAAAACCTATAATATTCTCCTATAATTCAACCTTCAAAACTGATCTCCAATGTTATCCCCCTTTTCAAGAATTTGAATGTTTTGATATCTTCTAACTTTATCTCCAAAATTTGGCAAACTTCTTGTCAAACACTTCTTTCTTTTGGGCTTGTTGTCATATGGTAACAATTGTTCCAAATCAGAAACTTCTCCTTGCTCGCAATCTCTAGTCACAAATTTTTTTCAAATCTCCTCTCCACTTGCACTCTCTTGCTTCTCACTTTCTCCAAGATGCCTTCAATGGATGCTTATCCAAATCCTAAAAAAATGCTTTCTATAGCATTCTTCTTATCCTTCGAGAACTCTTGAGACCTCTCTATTAGGTCTTCTAGTTCCACAACTCTTCAACTTCTCTTTGTGACTCTTCAACTTCTTCTCAAAACTTACTGAAACCTTTTACTAGTTTATTAAATTTCCTAGCTATGGGAATTATACAATGAGATCACTTTCTTGTATCTCAAAATTTTGTTTCTCCTCAAATCTATAGTAGGACCTTTTCTTAGGTCTTCCAATTCTCCAATCTTCAATTTGTGATGAGAACCTTCTGTGGTCTCTTCAATCTCCAATCTGCAGTATTCTACCTAGAATATTCTATCTCCAATATTTAATATTCCAAACCTGTAAGTTCTTCAAACAAACCTCTTTTGGGTCTCTTCAACTTCTTCAATTTGTAGCTTTCTTATCTGCAATCTTCTAGGGTACTTCCTTCACGAGTCTCCTCTAGTATTCAATCTTTAATTTTTTGCAATACAAAAATAATCCCTGCACGAGGAAAGCACATAGACTTTCAGGAAACAAAGGTGAAATTCTTCTCTATCCTTTGTGTAAAGCTTCTCAACTTTTGGGTGTTAATTTTTTGCAACCATAAACTTTGATAGTAGTATCAAATATATTAGAATTTCTAGAATTCTAAGATAAATAAACTTCACTAGTTATTTTTAAAACTAGTGGAACAAATTTTGTGTTGAGTCCTATTCTTCACAATCTTGTGGAAAGACTCTAGCCAATATGCAATTTACAGTCTTCTTCATTTTACCAATTCCTTCAATAATATCTCTTTCATGGGTCTCTTATTCTCCTTAATCTCCACAATATCAAGGTCTGACTTCAAGACCTAAAATCTCCTTCTATTCCGAATTTGTTCTTGGAATAGAAATTCTTCAATCTTCTCTAGTTTCACCTTCCAAAGATAATCTCCTCATCTTCACTGGTTTCTCCTTTCCAACTTTAAAAACTTGTGCAAGTCCAATCCTTGCAATAGCTCTCCCTATCTCCTGTCAAAGTTCCTTGTGGCTCTGATACCATTGTTAGTTTTTGAGGTTTATTACTTAAGATAATCAAACTTATAGAAATGAAATAAAGTTTCAAACTAATAAATATGATAATCAAAATATTCTGTAAGTATAAAATACTATAATAACTCAAATAACTACTCCTAAATATGCCATAAAGAAAGACTCATGAAAATGAAGCCATTGTACTAAAAGAACCAAGTAATGTTCTTACAATCACTTATACATCTCCACATTATCATGTATATATAATTTAATGTGACTCTTCATATGAAGCACTCTTGACCTTCCCACTTCTAGACTATTCAACTTCCTATTCTATGGACTCATGTACACATGGATAAATGTGCACATTTATATTGTTAAATATTATGCATCCTTATGTATTTATTAAAACACATAAAATAAATCCTAATATAAGACATGTACCAAATAATGTAATTTACTCCAACACAAACCACGTGTCCATGTCGAGGATCCAATTTTGTATAACCTAAGGATCATGGGACCCATCATAAATTTTGACCTCGTATTTTTCTTGTGAGTGAAGGTCGAAGGTCAGGGGCTTGACTAGGACCACTAGGGGTAGCAATATTTGTGACCTTATTAGCCAAAATGCTAACTACTACGACTATTGTGGCCATTTGCTCCATCAAATTGAAATCCATTTTTGACCTTGTGTAAGCCATAAATAATTACAAAAAGGGCTTACTTAATGCCTAAGGGATTACAATAATTGAGTGCTTTTTGACCAAATAATTACAAAAACAAATTGTAATTTTACAATGCTTGGAAGGGTAGCATAAAAATATTTTTCCCTTTTCAAAATTATTAATTCTTATTTTGCACAATTAAAAAAATTGTTCCTTTTTGAAAATATAAATTTTAATTTTATCGCCTTTTTTTTGCAAAAATTAAAATTAACCCCTTTTAGAAAATATTTAGTTCTAACATATATATATATATATATAATATTAGGGGTGAGTAGCTGAAGCTCTGGAAGAGAAAGCTAGGGCATCATTTGGGTATCCGAAGAGATTTTTGGTTGTTGTGGAATTGAAGACAAGATTTTTGCCCCAGGAGGGGCCAATGGAGACACCTTCGGATCCTCTTTTAGAGAGATAGTTCTTTTGCAGATTTGTTAAAGGATAAATCTCCAACAGAGACTAAAGAAGCACAAAAAACTACATTAAAATTACTTTTTATGGTTTTTGGAAATAAATCAACATCTCAATGAGTTAATGGATGCTTGCCACAATCAGCATCAAAGCCAAAGATTTTCATTGAGCAAAGGATGGTAGAAGAAACAGTTTTATATAGAGCCAATCATGATTTGATCTGTAAATTCATGGGTATTCACCCTACCCTAATGTTTTTGCATTCCTAAGTTTGGTAAAACTGGGAGCCTCTTGGTGAGTATTATTTGTGTTTTATTAGCAATGGATATTTTATTGTTAGTTTTTCTTCACTTGCCAATAGAAATAGGGCTTTCAAATCATAAAAGAGGAATCATGGTTCGACAGGATTATTTGTTTAGCCCTGAAGAGTGGGATTTGATCCTCGAATTGAACTTACTGTTGTTTCGGTTTGGATCTATTTATATGCACTTCCAATAGATTTTTGGAGTGATAAGATATTGGAAATTATCGACAATTCCCTTGGAAGAAATTTGGGTGTTTCCAAAGATACAATGGAAGGAAACACAACCATTTATGCTAGAGTATGCGTGGAAATGGATCTTATCCAGCATTTTTGGGTAGAGGTTGAATTTGAACTTGTAGGACTATATTGGATTCAATAATTGGATTATAAGGCATTGCCCTTCAGGTGCAGATTTGAAACAAATATGGGTATTTGGGTCAATCCTGCCCAAACAATATGAACATAAAAATGGAGGCTCCTCTAGGAATATCAAATATTCCTAAGGAGGGTAAGTCAACAATCAATAAAGAAACAACCAATATTTCTCAGGGTAAATAAGCACAGGGAGATGGTTTTGAACAACCCAAAAGAAGGAGAAGGCAAAAGAAAAAATATGGTAAAGAGAAAACTCAACTCAAGCCCTCCAATAGGTATGATATCTTCAAGACACTAGTGGACCAGGTTGAAGAAAAATTCATGGAAGGAGTGGATGAGAATAATAAAAATAATAATAACCATGATCAAGCCCCTCTTTCACCTCCTCCCATCCTAGAGAAGGTAATTGAGTACAGTGAGTTACTACAATCAAATATTTTAGTGGCATTGATAGTTCATAACCAAGAGCAACCGATAATTAAGGATGTCATCATGGGTATAGCAAAAAATAATAGATAAAGACCAACTTTAGGGATAACTTAGGTGGAAAAGAGATAAAAAAAAATCAACTCTCAAGGAGTGGGTAGAAAATCAAATAAGGAATTGATAGCAGTTCAAGGAGATAAACTTATCACTGGAGGATCGGTGAGGCCAATATATTTTTACTGCTCTCAAGGTAACCAATGATTATACAATCATGGAATGTTATGGGTTTAAATAGTAAAACCCATCAAAATGTTGTTTGAAGACTCTTAGAAAAATATAAAACATATTTTTTGCTTATCTAGGAGACAAAAATGTCATTGGATCTTATGTTTAAAATAATAAATAGACTTTGGAGGGGTGCTAGTCATATGGAAGTGGTTGTCCAAGGGGTCTCAGGGGGGATAGTTACTTTATGGGACTCTATTGAATGGATGGCAATAGAACATATAGCTTGTATGGGTGTCCTCACATCACATTTTAGGAACAATGTGATAGCTGAGCAGGTTTTAATCATAATTTTTTATGGGGCTCAAAACCTAGATGGTCAAATGCATCAATGGAAAGTTATGCATAACATGAGAGTCTCAAGGGAGGAGTTAGAATGGATTGTTACTGGGAATTTTAATGCTAAACTATCCTCTAGTTATCAAGAAGAGGGAATCCCAATTTTAGGCCTAGGGGATCCACTTATGATTGCCCAAGTCCAGGAATTACACTTGGTGGATATTAAATGCCCTGGAACCAACTATACTTGGACTAATAAGAGGAGAGAGCCACATAGCAGGAAGGTAAAGTTAGATCATTTTTTGGTTTCAGAGGAGGCATTTGTGAAATGAAATATAAAATTTCAAATTTTGTAAGGTCTAGTTTAGATCACTTTCCCATTTTGTTGGAAGGGGGATCAAAACAATGCAGTATTACAAACCATTTAAATTTGAAAACTTTTGGTTACAAAAAGAGGAACTTCGAAAGAAAATTACACAGTGGTGGGAAGAGGGTCGCCCAACATATGGTACAAAAATGTTTAGATTATACAAGTAGCTTCATTATATAAAAAGGATCAACTGAAATAATGGAGGTGAGCTAACAAGACAGACTTCCAGGTCCAAAGAGCTCCATTGGTGGCCAGATGGGATGAGGTTCAAAAACACTTCAAGGACCAATTATAGGGGAGCTCAAAGAAGAGAATGATGCATTGCATAAAGCGATTGAGGACATTGATAACCAAGAGGAGACCTACTCAAAATAGATAGCAAGAACCACTTGGTTATTAGAAGGTGATAAAAATACCAAATTTTTCCATCGGGTTGCTTGTTCTAGGAGATAGAAAAACAACATGGAAGCTCTTCAATATGAGAATAGAAACTCCTTTGATACAATTCCAGGTATGCATTCCCATTCAATGGATTATTTTTTTAACTATTTAAGGAAAATATGGTGCAAGATGAAGAGGATCAAAAAGAAGTTGCTATCATACCCTCTGTTATCTTTGAGGAATAAAATCAGGCCCTACTTAAACCCATTGATAGAGAGGAACTGAAGAAAGTAGTCTTTGGAATGAGCACCAAAAAAACACCAGGTCCAGATGGCTTTCCAATTGAGTTTTTCAGGCCTTCTAGGACAGATTGGAGGATGTAATGGTTGTTATAGAGGAATCCAAAGGTAGTAAAATAATGCTTAAAGCATTAAATCATACTTTCATTACCTTAATTATAAAAGGGGAGGAGGGGTGCACATTTCATATTATAGACCTATTACCTTATGCAATGTCATATATAAAATAATCACAAAGATAAGGACTGAGCGACTAAAACCTCTTCTACATAGCATTATCTCCTCGGAGCAAGGGGGTTTTGTAGAGGGCAGACAAATCTTGGA
Source organism: Wollemia nobilis (assembly GCA_028583015.1). NCBI lineage: Eukaryota > Viridiplantae > Streptophyta > Pinopsida > Araucariales > Araucariaceae > Wollemia > Wollemia nobilis. The sequence continues at coordinate 12,317,910 of JAQPPZ010017111.1, read as the reverse complement.
TGGTGTGGTTCTGGATCAAGAGGCAATCCATTCAATATAAAAATATGGTAATTAGGAATGTTCATAGAATTAGATATGTCAAAGGCTAATGATAGGGTGGAGTGGAGGTTCTTATCAAAGATGATGGCAGCTTTTGGTTTCTCTCAGGACTAGATAGAATGGGTCATGAGTTGTGTTTCTACTCCAACATACTTAGTGTTAATCAAGGGTCTTCCCTCACAACCGTTTGGAGCTACTCAAGGCCTTCATCAAGGAGATCCTTGTCCCCCCTATCTTTTTATCATATTGGCTGAAGAATTGGGTAGACTCATCTTGAAGCAGGGTTTTTCTTAGTGGCGAATTTCGCAATTTAGCACGAATTTTCGGATTTCCAAAATGTCAATTTTACGATTTTTGGGACCATAGAGGTCGGCCCGTTCGCCCAAAAATTTTGGGATCTAATTTTTTTAGGGTAAATTCGCCCCGTTGTCATAAGGTTTCCCACCCAATTTTTGCCCTAAATTTATTTAAAATAAGAAATATCCTGCCCAAATCGCCCCTTGTACCCCATTATATATAGCTAACCCTGACAACGACTCCCATACAATTACACCATTTTTTTTGGATAGCGAGCGATACAAAGTAGAGTACTGACAAAACTAGAGTCCACAAATGGAAGGAGGCGACTGATAGAAGGTGACTGGTAGAAGGTGATTAGGAAGGCGATCGGAAGGCGACTGCGAAGGTGACTGAGAAGGTGATTGGTAGAAGGCGACTGGTAGAAGGTGACTGATAGAAGGCGACTGATAGAAGGCGACTGACAAAAGGTGACTGGTAGAAGGTGACTGATAGAAGGTGACTAATATAAGGCGATTGATAGAAGGTGACTGGTAGAAGGTGACTGATAGAAGGTGACTAATAGTAGGCGATTGAAGAAGGCGACTAGAAGAAGGTGACTAGTAGAAGGCGACCGATAGAAGGTGACTGGTAGAAGGCGACTGGTAGAAGGTGACTCAATTTATCCGTATGCTTCTTTTACCATTAAATTTCATTTTTCATTTTATTAATGGACACTCAATAAGGAGGTTTATTCTGCCTACGAACAATATTCATGGGACAATCACAGATTCTGTTGTCTCTAGCAGTAGTTCTCTTTTATACCTATTATTTTCATATTTAAAAATGATGTTCTTTGTTCATGTTATTCTTCTGTTCATACAGGTAAAAATGTCAACTACAGGCAGTGGAAAGAAGGGAGGAGAGTCTTCCAATAAAAGGAGTATCCTCAAATACTTTCCTAATATTTCAAAACCCAGTCTGCCATCAACATCTGCACAAACTGAAGGTATGAACACCTTTACTCACCAGTTAATTTTTTTACTTTGTTAATTTTAAATATAATGTCCTCAATTCATAAAGAAGTGTGTTTTTTGGTTGATGGCTTTGTTCACTTTTATCTGTAGAAAACACTAGTATGCTTTTAAATGCCATAGTGATAATGAATCTACTATTGACACTAGAATTATCTCTACAGAAAACACCGTTAACCCTGGTATTCCTCCACTTCCACATATCCACGATAATCAACAGTCCACACATGAAGATAATCTCAATCAAATCGAACAACAACATGAAGAGATTCCTGAATCTAACATGCCAAGTGGAAAAGAAACTAATAGTTCTTATGCAGTCCCTACTTCCGAAGAATCTTCATCTAAAAAAAATAAACGTGCAAGGTTATCTAGGTGGACAATTAACAGATCATTTCAGCCTGATTGGATATCAGAATTTCCATTTATTGAGCCAGTGCTGCCAGAGAATAGTAGTGATGATATAACATAATTAAGATGCGTAATTTGTAGTTGGAAACACGAAAAGGAGCATAGATTGCAACTTAAGAAAGATACAGTAGAAAAACATTGTGGAAAGGTTTATATCAAAACAAAAGAAGGTGATCGAGCAACACAAAAAACTTATAGGTGGAAGGATGCATCATAGTGCGCACATATGAGATATGCGGAAGAATATGATAAAGAAATGAAACAAAAGCAAACATTGGTTGAGAAAGGTGCAACGATTCAAGCCCAATTTCAAAAAATGAATAAGTTAACTTTAGCTTCAAAAAGTTTGCAGTTTGTTGTTGTATTTTCTATTCTTAAGAAGGGTAGACCTATGTTCGATTTCATAGATTATAAATCTCTATTTCGACTAGCTAATGTGCAGAACTTACCCAACGCTCATTGGTCAGATCGAAGTGGTTGGGAAATGGCAAAATGTCTGTCATTGGTTGAGCAGAATGACCTCAGAGAGAAAGTAAAAAAGGCAAAATTCATTTCACTTTCAATTGATGAGGTGACTGTAGTTGACAATACATCTTGGATTTGCATGCATGTTTACACATTGGAAAATCATTCAAGGCAACCTCATTTACTAGGAATACGCAAAATGGTGGAAAATTGTAATGCAAAAAATATTTACAATGTTGTTGTAACTAGTTTAAAAGAAGAAGCAGGAATGAATGAAATTGAAATAGCCACTAAGTTAATATGTGTAGGAGCTGATGGTGTTGCTACAATGCAAGGACATAGGAATGGTCTTTGTGTTAGACTACAAACATCGGTTGCCCCATATTTGATCCCTATTCATTGCATGGCTCATAGAATGAATCTTGCATACAAAATTGTGGATACATTTACAAATGTTGCCAGAGTGGAAGAGCTTGTCCATGAAATTCATGAATATTTTTCACGTAGTCCAAAAATATTTTTAGAGTTTCAACAGTTTGCACTAGGAGTTACCGAAGGTAAAAAATTGTTGAAAGATGTGGATACTAGGTGGATTTCGATGTATCTACCGACATTAAGAGTTTTCAAAGAATATCAATCCTTGATAGGGTTTATGTATGCAAATCGTAGGGCGGTTGATAAGGCTAAAGATTTACTTTTTTGAATGAGTGACTTTGAAACTCTTCTCACATTGTGTGGAATTCTTCCAATGTTGGAAAAAATGAATACTTTGATCAAAATTGCACAAGAAAGATCGATTTATATTGTGGATTTCATCAGGGCGAGAATACAAATTTGCATGCATATTGATATGATGTATGCATCTGGTCAAAATTTTATGGATCCCTTGTTTGAGAGTTGGAGAGCATTAACAAGTGTGAATAGTCCTCGGAGCTTTTTGAAGTTCAATATTAACGATCATCTGTGTATTAATGTCCACGGAAATGAAATACCTTTATATTGTTATGGTGTGCGATTGGATATAGCTACAAATGAAGTTGAGAAAATGCCCATAACCTACAATAGATTTCATGTGGTTGTGGATGATACAAAACTTAAACTAAAACAAATAGCAGAATCATTGACAAAAGAAATCAGAGACCGTTTTCAAAGAGATGAATTGCTAGAGGCTATGGGTGTGGTAAATCCAATGTTTTGGGATCCTTGTAATGAATACCAGATTATAAATTCTTTGTTCCTCAAATACATGGGTAGACTTGCTGGCCATTTTAGTCAAAGTGTTGTAGTCAATGGCATTGAAATCAATGGCATTCTGAACAAAGATCTTTTGACAAAACAATCCAACTATTTTGGAACAACAATGTCTGCTCAAGTTTCACAGCTCTCTAACCGTCATGAAGCAGGTTCTATTTCACGTTTGTGGAGAATATTACAACCAAGTACTATCTTAAAACATACTATGAGTGAATATTTTCATTTATATGAATTATGTCAAATGATGATTTTGGGATCCGTGGAAGATGAAAGGGTGTTCAGTGCACTTTCATATATAAAATCTAAAGTTCGAAATAGGTTGGACAAAAATTTGGAGAATTGCTTGAGAGTATATGTGTCGGCCTATGAGGTGGAGGAGTTTCCTTACGAAAGAGCATTGTCACATTGGAGTTCTTTGGCAGAGAGAAGAGGTGTAATGAATATTGATAATGATGAGGATGATGGTAACACTGGTCAGATTGTGATGACAAAATTTTTGGGAATGAGTGCAGAACATTTTGTACAATCTAAAAAGAGTTTGTTCCAACTTTCCAAAATTATGATGCAAGGATGCATTCATTTGATTTTATTTCACATATTATCATTTGATTTGATTTCACATATCAGAATGAGAGGAAGCTATCATTTGATTTGATTTCACATATCATAATGAAAGGATGTTTTCATTTGATTTAATTTGAGTTCACATGTTATTATTTGATTTGATTTCACATATCTTTGAATGAAAGGATGCTATCATTTGATTTGATTTCACATATCGAATGAAAGGATCCTATCATTTGTTTTGATTTCACATATCATAATGAAAGGATGTTATCATTTGTTTTGATTTGAGTTCACATGTTATTATTTGATTTGATTTCACATATTATCATTTGATTTGATTTCACATATCATAATGAAAGGATGTTTTCATTTGATTTAATTTGAGTTCACATGTTATTATTTGATTTGATTTCACATATCTGAATGAAAGGATGCTATCATTTGATTTGATTTCACATATCATAATGAAAGGATGCTATCATTTGTTTTGATTTCACATATCATAATGAAAGGATGTTATCATTTGTTTTGATTTGAGTTCACATGTTATTATTTGATTTGATTTCACATATTATCATTTGATTTGATTTCACATATTCGAATGAAAGGATGTTTTCATTTGATTTAATTTGAGTTCACATGTTATTATTTGATTTGATTTCACATATCTGAATGAAAGGATGCTATCATTTGATTTGATTTCACATGTTACATTATTTTTCTTGTAATATTTGTTATTCATGAAAGTAATTGCCTATGTTGTATTTTCTGACATTTCAAATTAATTCATATAACATAAAAGAACATCTTACTGCATTCACATAATTCAATATTACTTAATATATCAACACAAACAATCAAAACATAACAACATTCAAAACAAAGTTTTAAAAAGATAACACATATCAAACATTATTTCTTCCACTTCAAATTAAGAACAACAAACTTTTACATCATCATAAATAATCAAAACATACTCTCTTTCATTGAATTCAATATTTAAAGAAGATACCATTCATTCGTTATTTACAATACATATCAAACATTATTTCTTCCACTTAAAATTTCCAATAGATAACATATTTTTCGGAAATAGTCATTCATTGTTTCAATTCTCAAAAAGGATACCATTCATTTACAATTTACAATATATATCAAACATTATTTCTTTCGGTTCAAATTACTTAATACATCAACACATATAATCCTAACATAACAACATTCAAAACAAAATTTCCAATAGATAACACATTTTTCGAAAATAGTCTCATTCATTGTTTCAATTCTCAAAAATGATACCATTCATTTGCAATTTACAAAACATATCAAACAATATTTCTTCCACTTAAAATTACTTAATGCATCAACACATAATCATAACATAGCAACATTCAAAACAAAATTGCAAATAGATAACATATTTTTCAGAAATAGTCTCATTCATTGTTTCAATTCTAAAAAATGATACCATTCATTTGCAATTTACAAAACATATCAAACATTATTTCTTCCACTTCAAATTACTTAATACATCAACACATATAATCTTAACATAACAACATTGAAAACAAAATTTCCAATAGATAAAACATTTTTTGACAATAGTCTCATTCATTGATTTTTGACAATAGTCTCATTCATTGATTTCAATTCTCAAAAAGGATATCAAACATTATTTATTCCACTTCAAATTAAAACATAACAATAATTAAAAACAAAACTTCAAAATGATAATATGAATTTTTCAGAAATTGCCTCTAACATTGATTTCAATTTTCAAAAAAATACTAGTCTTAAATATTTATAAAAATATAAAGATATAAAGAGTTTTTGTTTCACTTGAAACCCAACACAACAAAGATCTATTGTTTTTCAATGTTTCTTGAAGGTCCACCCACATCTACCTCAATATCCTTTTCTTCTAATGCCCTAACCCTAACCAAAATTTCTGTTGTAGTGTTGATCCCCGATAACAAGGCACTCTCTTCCTTCGTTGGATCTTCTTTGAAAGGTGCATTCAGCTCCTTCTCCTTTTCTTTCAGTTTAGCCTCGACATCCAGGCCCCCATATTTGATAACCTTCTTTAGGTAATTATTTTCTCTAACCGTCTGTTGTAACCTCTTCTTCAATTCAATAGCATTATTAATGCTAATTTTGGCAGTCTTGATCAAAACTTTCATGGCACCGACTTGTTGCTTTAGGTGCTGGAAATTAGACTACAAAACAGAAATAAAAAAAGGTTAATATTTATAAACAAAACATATTTAACAAAAAAATATATTTTTAGTTAGATGTGGAACTTACATCAACTGTAAGTCGTGTTGTTTCTGCAACTGCTACTTTGTTCTGATCAAGTGCCCATTCATTGAAATATGCTTGGGCTTCTACATTGAGGTTTTCCAAATGATTCATAACAATGGCAAGAATTTCATCTCTGTATGTAGACTCGGCCTCCATAGTGCCAAATTCAGCTTTATGTAGCAAGGCATCGAGCTTTTGGGGCTCATTCTCCATCTTGAGAAACAACTCTTTTCTTTTTGAAAAATTCTTATATCGGCCATTGATGGCTTTAATCAAAACCTTGGCCCGATATTCCCATTCCTTCAATTTATCAATATCCGAAAGAAGAGTATTATGAACTACAACTTTACATGCATCGGCTAATAACACATTTTCAGAAACGTTTAGGATATCATCTTCTGTAATAGTACGGGTGGTGACTTGTTGTGGGGTGGAGGGGGAAACTTCGACGGCATCTACATTGACATCATCTTCTTCTCCATCAATGCCCTCTTCATCCTCAAGAATATCACTTGCCTTTAAAGGGAAATTTTTAGGATTCATACCCTGATAAAGAAAGTCACAATCAAGAGTTCCCGAGGGCATTTGAGATGCACTCTCAACATTTGAAAAATTCTCCAAGGTTAATATCGATACAACAAAAATATTAGATGATGACACATTTTGTGTCTCTATAGCACTTCTTGCATTGTGAGGTGGCGGTGTGAGGAACGTTTTACCATGCATGCGTGATTGGTTCCTCGTAGGTGGAACCTGAAGTGGATGGACCTGAACTTGCTTTGGGTGGACCTGAACCTGCTGTGGCTATGGTTGTGGTTGTGGTTGTGGTTGTGGTCATGGAGGGTCAGATGGTGGAGCCATCCTTTTTTTTAGCCTTTTGAATCTACGAGGTCCCTCTGTTAAATTTCACACAAGAACATAAAATAAATCATTTGTAAATAACAATAGCATTAAAAAATATTTATTCAAAATATACATACCTAACTCAGACTCTGCAGCCATTGATGTTTCAACCATTTGCCCTTTGTCTGAAAAATACGTAAAACACATTAAAAAAACATAATTTTAAGTCAAAAAAATAAATCATTTAAAAAAGCATTTTTGAACAATGCAGAGTAAGGTTACCTTGTGGGTTGGAGGTAACCTCTTCTACGTCGATTGTAATTGTTTCTCCAATAAAAGGTGTCGCAGGTGTATGCTGAATCCGACCATCATCAGACCTCACACGTTTGTTGGGAGTCATTGGTGATGACTGTGATTGCATGTCAGAATCAGCAGATACTTCCTGAATCCTAAATGCGACATCCCTCTTACTTGAAGACTGAGATGCTCTTTTCTGTTTTCAAAACAAAATTAGAGAATAAAAAGATAAAATTAAAAAAATAAAATAAAGATATTTCAACAAATATTTTTACCTGTATCTCACCATCAGACATGCCAATAGACAACAAACTGGGGTGCAATGCAGTGGGAGGACTGCTCTGTTGAAGGTTGAAATAAGCTTCCTAAAATAAACAAAGAATAAAATTGTTGGTAGTCACTATGTAAGCAGATGCTTGAATTTTTTGGGCACTCAAAAGGTCGTGCTTCAGGCGGTTGGAAATGTGCGTGCACCAATCAAATTTACCGCCATCAATACAATGAAGCAATAAAGAAAGTGCCCAAAAAGGCATTTCTGTAGGTCACCCTTATAGAATAAGCCTTGCCTAAAAAATTCAATGCAAGCATATAGAAATTTGTCTCCAACATTCGAAATGTTTAAGCCCCTTTTGGACTTAGAAGAATTGACTAAAAAAAGAGAACATTATTAGAAAACAAAAAATAAAACAAGGAGAACATTTTTAGAGAAATGAAACTATAGCAGAACAATATTTAATGTTAAATAAAAAATAAATTTTCAAATTATACCTTTCAGATTGTCAGGATGAACAACATAAAGGTTTCCTAGGGTGGATTTATCATCGTCGGTTAAGGCGTATTGGTTGTTCACCAAGTACACCATCCAAAAATGGCAGCCCTGTTAGTCGCTGCACATCGAAGGGTTTAACCGAAAAAACAATTTCGTTGTTATCCACATGGATCGAAATAGTGGACACGTCATGGTTGTAACAAGAAATGATCTGTTGCATCAATTGAACGTTAATGTTCAACTGAGGCATCTTCAACACACCAGCAAGTCCAACGGTGTAAATCCACTAGGAATCTCTATCAGGAGTGTTGAAAATGCTCTTGAGATTGGGGCAGAAGGTGTACTTGAAATGAACTTTGGATGGAAGAGGGGAGGAACAACTAGCCATCTCTGAAAAGCAAGAAAATGTTGGCAAAACCTTATAAAAATGATGCCAAAATGCTGCCAAAATGCTCTAAAAATGCTGCCAAAATGCACTAAAATTGCTTGGAAATGCTCTAAAAATGCTCTAAAACCGTTGTGGAAAATGCCCTAAAAATGTTGGAAAAAGGTTTTAAAGTTGCTCTAGGAAAAGCTGCAAATGACCCTGCAAATGAATTTATAGATTTTTTGCATGGCAGGAGTTAACGCATGAATGACACATGGTAGAAGGGAGGACACATGGTACCATATTATTTATGGTTATGGCGGTCACCTTGTTCCACTCGCCATCTGCCAGTCACCTTGTGCCACTCGCCATCTGTCAGTCACCTTGTGCCACTCGCCATCTGTCAGTCACCTTGCGCCACTCACCATCTGTTAGTCACCATGTGCCACTCGCCTTCTGCTAGTCTCCTAGTGCCACTCACCTTTTGCCACTCACCATCTTCTAGTCGCCATGTGCCACTCACCATTTTTTAGTCACCATGTGCCAATCGCCTTCTATCACCTTTTTCTAGTCACCTTCTGCTAGTCGCCTTCTACTAATCACCTTCTACTAGTTGCCTTGTGTCAGTCACCTTCTTCTAGTTGCCTTCTACCAGTTGCCTTCTGTCAGTTGCCTTGTGTCAGTCCCCTTGTGTTAGACGCCTTCTACTAGTCGCATTTTTGCCAATTGCCTTATGATAGTCGCCTTGTGTTAGTCACCTTCAGCTAGTTGCCTTCTGTTGGTCGCCTTTTGTAAGTCACCTTGTGTCAGTCGCCTTATTCCAGTCATCTTTTACCAGTCGCCTTCTATCAGTCACCTTGTGTCAGTCGCCTTATGCCAGTCACCTTCTGCCAGTCACCTTATGTTAGTTGCCTTCTGCCAGTCACCTTCTGCTAGTCACCTTGTGTCAGTCGCCTTCTACCGATCACCTTCTGTCGGTCACCTTATGTCGATCACCTTTTGTCGATCACCTTCTACCAGTCACCTTCTGCTAGTCGCCTTCTGATAATTTTGTTGATACTTGTAGTTGAAAAAAAAATCGCCATGTTTTGAAAAAATTTCTTCAAAAATTTGAAAAATTCGCCCCATAGTTTATACAGTTTTCACGTTGATTCACCCCGATTTGATAAATACTTTTTTGGTACTACCCCTTATGCATAACCATGTCTTGAAGAGAAGACAACAAGGTTTCCTAATAAGTATCAAGGTAGGTTAGAAAGTTTTGACTCACCTACAATTTGTGGATGACACAAGATTGGTGGGAGTGGCCAACTTTAGGGAAGCAAGAATGATTAGAGATACACTTGATTTCTATCGTAGGGGCACAAACCAAGTCATCAATAATAAAAAATCTAAAATGGTCTTTTTCAATCTTTATCAAAGGCTTTAGGACATAATTTTATAGATCTTGGGATTCACGAGGACTTCTCTCCTAGTGGTATACTTGGGGGTCCCTTTGCATTTTAAAAACTGAAAATAGATATTTGGAGGAAACTTTTGGATTTTATCAAGGAAAGAATTAATCATTGGTCTCATAAATTATTAATCTATGGGGTTAGATTAACTTTTTATAGTCAGTCATTCAAGCCATGCCAATTTATAAATTTTCTATCCTTGCTACCCCACATACCATATGGAAAGAGTTGGACAATATGGATAGAATTTTTTTATGGGGAGGATTAAAAGAAGATAGGAAATGGACCTTAGTAAGTTGGGAAAAAGTAACCGAACCCAAGGTAAAATGAGGTTTGGAATTGAGGAGATCAAAGTTAAATAATAAAGCTTTGGCTAGAAAGCTTTAATAGAGGTGGATTTCCCAACCAACTTCTTTATTCAGTAAATTTTTAACTAGTAAATATTTGGAACAGGTAACCCAAATAAGGTGGGTCATTTCCCTTTGGATGGTACTGGATCCTTAGTGTGGCAGGCTCTAAAGTTAGGATCTCAGGTAGTGAAAGATGGATTATTTTGGAAAGTGGGGAGAGGGGAGAAGGCACGATTTTGGACAGATTCATGGGATCAATACCCACCTATCATTGTTGAATTTTTAGAACTGCAACCAATAAAAATAGCCATGGAAACCAGGGATTGGGTCCAAATTGAAAGTTATTTCAACACTAGTCAGTTGGGGGATTATAATTTTAAGTAGTTTAAGAAGTTGGATGAATGGCCAATTTCAATCCCTCTGAAATTAACACCCATCATGACTACAATCTTAGAAAAAATATTTCTTACAAGTAGATATGAGGAGGATGAATTATCTTGGGGCTGTGGGAGCCTTGGTGTCTACACAGTGAAGTATGTATATGATAATATCCTTCCAGAGCCTCCTCGTACATATTAGGTTGAGGATTGGAGAAAGATTTGGCAGTCCAAGGGTTGGCCGAAAGTAAAATTTTTTGCCTGGCAGTTCATGCATAATGGAATTATTACTTTTGATAATATCAGACATAGGTTAATCATTGTTCTATATCAATGTGTTTTATGCTACAAGAGTGAGGAAACATCTGACCACTTGATGTTTGAGTGCCCATTCATGCGCCAGATCTAGGAGATATGGTTTTTATATTATAAAATTCGAGTTAATAGTGATTTGAATCGGAATAATATTTGGAAAATATGGAAGAGGGGTAGATTTAAATATAAAGCTCTTTGTATCAGTTGGGATATTAGATTAAACTTCATTTGGTGGAAAGTGTGGTTGGAGAGAAATAGTATAATTTTTAGAGAAACCTTTTCATCTTTAGATGGAGTTTGGCAGGTCATTTGGAGCAAAGTCATAGAAATTGTGGTAGTGTATGCTAAAGAGGAAACTCAAGCTATTATAGGGACAATGGAGAAGGAAGTTGAAGTGCAAGAGGGGTAGGATAGAGCTAGTTGGAAACCACCCCTAGAAGGTTGGATTAAAATTAATACTGATGGAGCTACAAAAGGCAATCTGGGTAGAGCTAGAATTGGAGTTGTTTGCAGGAATCATGTTGGGACAGTGCTCTATTTGGAATTTCAAGGCTTGGGAAGGGCAAAAAACAATGAAGCAAAAGCCTTAGCTATCAAATCTACTTCTATTTGGGCAGTAATACAAGGTTATAGGAGGATAATCCTAGAATCAAATTGTAAAATAATGGTAGGAGCTCTGGATTGCATGTGGAACTTTGCTTTGAAGACATTGAGGTTGAGGATTCTTGTCACTCAAATTAAGGAATTGTAGAGGAAATTAGATGATGTGATTCCAGTTTATGTGAGTAGATATCTAAATAAAGTTGTAGGCTTCCTAGCTAAGATGGGTACTGAGAAGGAGGTAGGGGTTCAGGGGTATAGTGACATTCCTATTGAGGATGAGAGGATTAGATAGGTTGGTGAGAAAATCCAGTGTTTAGCTAATTTGGACAAAAATTGTAGAAATATGGTTTAGGATTTTTGTGCTCCAATGTAGATATTATTTTACAGTTGTAAATAGATGAACAACCATTGTAGAAATATGGTTTAGGAGATTTGGCTCCAATGCAAATCTTCTTTTACTGTTGTAAACATGTGTCGTCTTTGCCTAAGGCTAGGAGATTCTCATCCCAACTTGTAAATGATATTTTTTTTAATATAAATTTTTCAAAATAAAAAATATTTAGTTCTTTGAAGCACTAGTTAATGATCGATTGTGTAGAAGGTGGGAAAAAATTGGTCAACCCGCAAAGCAAAGTGGAAGCGACACGATCAACGAAATAGGGCATCACGTGGTACATAGTCAACAGGGCCATCGACTAACACAAAATGGCATGTGTTATAGCCAACAATCATTGGCTACCTTAATGGGGTGGATTGTCCTTATTAAAAGGCTTAAATTCCTTCATCCTAGGCAATGTGGGACTTAAGTTTTCTTCTACATGTCCCAACCAAATGCGTATTCAAACCACCATTGATTTCCACCACATGGTGCATGTTCAACCACTATATCATGCCAAATGAGCCTTACCACATGTCACCTCATGATTTACCTTCAACAAAATCTTTTGATTGGTTGAGATCCACCAATGGGATTTCAGAGTTGCATCCTCAAGATTTGGGTGCCAATCACGAGTGACCTAGAATTTGAGGTAGGAGAATCTTCTTAGATAATGGAATTACCATGTGGAATTTTGCATCAAGTTTTATTTTGATTTTTGGGTCCCAAATATCGTTTTGCATCTGTGTTATGTCTGCTTCAGATCAGGGCCCATGTTGTAGTGCAGGGAAGTTTGCAAGGTGGTATCTAGTTTTTTGGGCCTCAAGAGCCTATAGCAACTTGAGAGACCAAGCCATAAAGTTAATTATATTTTGTTGTCGATCAACATATACTATGTGGAGAGGTCGACAATATCCTATCATTGAGGGTCATTAACTACTAGTTGTTGAATGACATCCTCAATGTTGGTAAGATGCGGTTGGTCTTGCATTAGTGTTTACAATACCAAGAAAATGTGTGATTGGATTTACATTGGTATCTATGATACCTGACAAGCGTGGTAACCAATCCACATTGGTAAAATGCAAGGGTTGCTCCCACATCATCAAGGTGACACACAACATCACCAAATGATGGACCGTTGTGCTATGAATAATCCCTTGACTTAAATGCAATATAGTTCTCCATATATGAAGCTCAATAGCCTTGATTGGAAATTTCTTCAAACTCCAGAAGAAAATTATCCATAGTGTTTCGACAGTTGAGAGGGATTTGATAGAGTGCAAGTTGTTGAATAGTACTTTTTCAAACAACACTTGATCCACATATCATCCAGGAATAGGATTTAAAAATGTTGCTAAGTGAATTCAATCAAATTTAAATACTAAGAGTCAGATAAATAGACTTCCAAAATAGTATTCCCTATGCACACTAAAGTATTCTCAAATTTTTTTAAATACTACGCATGAAATATGAACAAAAATAACTCCAAACCATCTCTCTAAAAAAATAAACTGCAACAACATGAACAGTCCACAGATCGTACTGCTCTGATACCATTGATGTGAAATCAATTCAAGCTGAATTTTACATTGAGATTAGGGGGCTTAAATAGGCCCAAATTACAACCTTAAATCCTCTAAATAGGGAAGACATGTTGATCAACTTTATTATTTTAGGGATTATTGCTAACAACCCTATAACAAATCCTTATCTAGAAGATTTTCCAACTAACCTATCTAGAAGATGTGCCAACTATATTTATCTAGAAGATTTCTACCAAGTCCAACGTGAGCAACAAAGTCTCACATTTTACAATTTATTCATAAAAATAAAAAATAAGACTAATCCCTAATAAGCCTAAGACTAATCTAAGGTTTTATTAGTCCTAGAAACTTAAACCTTAGCCTATCAATGATGTCCTCATCGAGTTGCTTCCTCATTTGATTTGTAAGTAGTAACTATTCTTCTTCATTTGTTGTATGTGAGGCCTCTACTTTTTGAAGTAGGTTCATCAACTTTTCAAAGCTTGGTTTTTTCTCAATAATATTTAATGTTCTCATAGAAACATTGTATTTAGATGGGAGAAATCTCAAAACAATTAGAACTAATGTTTCATCAGACCTAAGAACCCAATGCTTGTAATGATGCTCGTAACAAATGCAATTATCCTCATGAATGACTTTAAATTTTATTCATTATTCATCTTCAAACAATGAAGATGGCTTTAGAGGAATAAAATTTAATTTTGATTCTTGGTTTCAAAAACTATTTTTATTTTCTCTCATGTATATTTAGTCATGGTTGAATCCCGAATGTATGCTTGAACTTCATTTGCTACTCCTAACATGATGATAAATCTTGCCTTTTTATCTGCCTTCTTGAACTTTATTTAGTCTTCATTTATTTCTTTCAAATGATTAGTGGTCTCGTCTAGTACTTGCCATACTTTCTTAAACTCAAGTTGCATTATGAGTTTGGTTTTCCAGGTAGCATAATTATCTATCCTCAACAATTTGGAATTTGAAAATAAAAACTTTTGTGCTCCACTATCCATAGTAAAATTTCATGAAATTTTAGTATCTTCTTTTCATCGAATCAATCTCAAAAAATACTTTTTGACGAGTATATATAATCATATACTCAAACTTTGATTAATAATTCAAAATACAAGAAACTTGTGTTGCCAAAAAAATATGAAGCTGAAAAAAAAATATTTCCCTCTGAAAATGACTAACCTCTTTTAAAAGAATAATTTTATTCTTTCTATTCTTCTCTCAATAAAAATGCCTTTTAATTTTATGTACCTTTGTTTTCTTTTCACTATGAAATAATCAAGTCTTCTTAAATATTGTTGCTTTGACATTTGATGAATATTAAATCAACCTTTGACTTTGCACCTATCCTTTTGAAAATTGTACCAATGTATTCATCCTTTGGAAATAGCTTAGGCAAATTTTAATTTTTCACATTCATGAGATGTTTTTGATATTTTTTGACATTAACGGGCAATAAATGAGGTAGACATCTTCTTCCTTCAAATGGTTCATCCTTAGGAAATATCCTTTGCATGTAAGTTTCATATTCTAATTTTGTAAGGCTTCACTCTATTGAATGTCTTTATTTTGCAACTTTGCTTTATCTTCTAGATGGGTGCTTGGTTTTACAAATGACTATTTCATTGTCTATCTTAATTCCTTCAACATTCAAGTATTCAAATGATTTGCTTTCATCCTTTGATAAATATATTTTAATGTGCACCAGGTGCCTCTAAGTTCCTTTGACATCTAAGTATCGAATGGTTTCTTTTGTTCTTTGGGTGAGTGTCGGTATCAGGTGCCTCTTTTCTATTCTATCAAGTTCCTTACTTCTTTATTTCATTCTTATAGGTTCTATATACCATCTTCCTTATATGGGTTCCTTCTACTATCTTCCTTTCACTTTTTCCTTTCTATCTTCCTTCCACTAATGCCTTTTTGCTATCCTCTTATTTTTTCCTTTTTGCTATCTTCCTCTCATTGGTGCATTTTTATATCTTCCTTTTTCTTTCTTGCACTTAAGCACTAGATGATTTTGGTCTATTGAAACATGGGTGTTTTTCTTCAAATAACTATTCCAATTTTATACCCATAGGTTGCCTACACTTGTCATTCAAATGTGGGTGTTTGGTATTTGCTTGGACTTTCCTTCCAGATGTAGTGTCTTCTTCTTATTGTTTGATGCAAATGATTTTGTTAAACTTAGAATCTTTTGAGAATTCTTCTTTCTATGCAAAGTTTTCTATTCACATTCAACCAATCAGTCATTCCAAATGGAATGTTTACATTAATTCCTTGAAATAGTATACTTCTAGTCACTTGATGCTTTATTGCCTTTGCAAGTCTTTTGTTTAGGAATATTCTATCTTATTTCAAGCTTCTATTTGGACTAAATATATTTTACCAAAGCATATTTTTTAATTGCACTTCATTTGAACCCATGGTTTTTCATCCATGGTATTGTAAAAATTCGTTCTTGTGTTGTTGTTATTTACTTGTACTTGCATTAGGATTTGAAGTGAGATGAGAGATGAAAATTATTGTACTAGAGACAGTTAATTTTATACAATAAGGAGATATTACTATGTTGGTTTTTTTTCCCGTAAGGGTTTCCTAGGTGAAATATTGTGTTATGTGTGTATCTGTTATCTTCTTTTTTCCTTTGATTATGTATTTACTATTTTTCTAGATTTAGTTTATCAAGGCCTTTTGCTCTTCATTTGGTATTAGAACTAGGTCTTTTAGCTTTGTTAAAGGATTAAGGGTTTCAAGTTTCAATCCTATGATAAATTAATTCTTGAGTGGGAGCCATACGCCGAAGAATATGGGGGAACAAAAATGATAGGAAGCATATGGGTAGAGATTGAAAAATTTAATGGATATAATTTTGAGTTATGGAAACTCAAGATGGAGGATCTATTGGTTGATAAAGATCGATGGATTGTTATCTTAGGAATAAAACATCAACGATAGATGAGGTTTGGTTGAAGATCAATACGAAGGCAAGGAGTTATATCAAATTGTGTTTGTCTGATTTCGTATTGTTGAATGTATTAATAGATACCATGACAAAGTCATTATGGGATAAGTTGGAAACTTTGTATCAGATAAAGTCATTGGTAAATAAACTCTTTCTCCAAAAGAATTTACATTTACTTTGTATTAATGATGGTGATGCTATGGCTAAACATCTAAATACTTTTAACACTATGTTAATTTAATTGAACTTTTTTGAAGTAAAAATGTATGAAGAGGAAAAGTGTATTACTTTACTTTATTAATTACCTAATTCATGGGATAACCTAGTTATGGCTACCACTAATACTACTTCTACATAGAGGTTATGCATAAGGGGTAGATCCAAATATATATATAATAATGGGGTGAATCAGTTTTGAAACCAAGGCAAATAGGGTTCAAAGTCATGTAGAAGACATGGTGAATTACCTTTTTTTCATGGGAAAATATAAAAAGTTGGTGAATTTACCAAAAAATTTAAATGAATAGTAAAATACTATCGATAACAGTCGAGTGACATGTGATGACAAATGAGAGACTACCGATCTCATGTTTCGAGATGCCTGATGAGAGCCTACCAACATGAGATGACTGAGGAGAGACTATCGACACCAGACATGAGATGACCAAGGAGAGCCTATCGACACCAGACATGAGATGACTCAGGAGAGCCTATCAACACCAGATGCGAGATGACTAAAGAGAGCCTACATACACCAGACACAATATGACTAAGGAGAGCCTATCAACACCAAACACAAGATGACTAAGGAGAGCCTAGCGACACCAAAAAATATGGTTGAAGAGAGCCTACCAACACCAGACATAAGATGAATAAGGAGAGACTACCGATATAAGCCTCAAGATGCTTCACAAGAGACTATCGATACCATGCAATGATCCACAATATGAGAGCCTAACGACACCAAATACGAGATGACTAAGGAGAGCCTATCGACACCAGACACAATATGACTAAGGAGAGCCTAGCGACACCATATGAGAAGGTTGAAGAGAGCCTACCAACACCAGATACAAGATGACTAAGGAGAGACTATCGACACAAGCCTTGAGATACCTCATGAGAGACTACCAACACCATGCAATGAGCCACAAGATGAGAGCCTATCACTACCATGCTTTGAGATGCCTAGAGAGAGCCTACCATCACCATGGTTCGAGATGCCTAGCCAAATCCTATCGATAGCATGGTGCACGATGTCTGGTTGTATGCTACGTGTCAACCCCATAGTTAATGATACCACGTGTCAACATCTCATTTAACACTATGCATGCAAACACCTATAAAAGGGCATGAACACTCATTTTTTTTTTTGCACAGCCAAAAAACCTCGAGAAACCTTCAAAAACCCTTTGAAACCCTTCCAAGCCTTTTGAAACCCTTCCAAGCCTTGCAACAATGGCTGCAACATCATCCATTCATCAAAAAATTACTTTCAAAAACCTCATTTGCCCACTCATCTCCAAAATTCTCAATGCTCCCGATTATGATTCAACATGGATGAAGAAATCTGGGCTTCTGGGGCTAGCACTAATGCCCCAATTCGACATGAATATTTATTTTTTGAATACAATTGTTCAGTCCTATGATAATGATGGGTCGGTCATCACAATGACCATCGATAACAAAACCCTATCCTTCTCTGTTAAACCATCTGACATCCATAGATTGACAACCCTTCCCTATAAAAATTGTGAACCCATCTCATCAAAATTCACTCTAACTGAAGATGAAAAAATATATCTAGAGACTCACTACAATCTCTCATCGATTGTGTTACAAGGTAAGTCTTTGAAATTGCAAGTTTCCTCTTCCTTGTATAATCTCCAAATATAATTATTAATTGTGTTATAATATTTTTGCAGTGCAATCAAATCCATCCAGAAGGGGCCTCAATTTTTCATCTGTTACCCATAACTTCCTTTATGTGATCATCGAGTTCTTCCAAGCATGTATTATTTTGTAGGGGAGAACAACATACATTCCTTTCTAGGCTTTGGCATATATTGTGCGTTGTCTTGGAAAGAATAGATATGATTGGTCCTCATATATTTCTGGTAGAATCACAAATGATCTTCACCACACATGCACAAATACTGCTATTTATGCTACCATTGTTGCTACTACCAATTATTTGATTGCCTTTTTTTTATGAAGCATATTATAATGTAAACAATGCCCCCATCCCCACCTCACTCCATCCAAAATTGAAGTTAGTTGGCTTAACCGCCGAAGAGGTGCAGGTAATTTTTTTTTCATTCAAATTTGCAATAAATTTATTTTTGTTATATTATAGTGTTTATGTTTTTAATTTTTAAATTCACTTGAATGCAGAAAAGAGTGACCTCATCTTCAAATAGAAGAGAGGCTACAATTAGAGGAATGCTCCTAGAGGCTAGTGGAGATTCTGAGATAGTGTCACCACAACCTCCACTAACAAGATTTATGAAACGCATTAGGTCTTCTGCATCTCCTCTTTTTTGTGTAACTACCTCTTCTATTGCACATCAAGAGCTCATCGATGTTGAGGAAGTTAGCCAACCCATTACAAGTAATGTTTCTCTTTTTGGAGTTGGGTTCTGTAATTTATTTCTTTTTAATTAATTTTAGTTGCCATTATCTAATGTTTTTTAAATGTATTTAGGGCAACATCCCAAACATACTTCACAATCAACCCAATCTGAAGAGGACACAATGACATATGGTATGGGAAATTATAGTTAATTATTCATTTGATAATAAATATTATTATAATAATTTTTTATAATAAATATTATTATAATTTTTTGTAGGGTCAACTCAATCTCATCATAGATAGTGAATGATGCCACCTTTATCGCTATCACCTCTACATCAGCCACAATGTACATAAAACCTTCTTAACAATTAATCGAATCAGGGCAAGAGATTGGATCAACATACGATATGCGTAATTAAAGTTATCTTTCCCAATATTTTTATTACAATATTTTCTTAAAATATTTATTCTATTTTTTAATGGTGCCTTAGGTCTATCACAATGGTTGGTGTAACAAATGATGCCACCACCTCCATAGAAAAATAGTTGATGAGGGGTCAAAAAATGTATGGAAAATAATTATTTGCTGCAAGGAGTTTAGGAGGCCATACTCAAACCATTTCAAACTTTCCTAGTTTTTTAGTGGGAAATATTTCCAATATTATGCATGAGTTTCCTGAGTTGGATAATCCTCCCCTGGATTAGGATTATCTTTTACAAGGTTTTTTTCTTAAGATTTTTAAAGCTTTTGATGTGCTTCAAACTGAAGCATTGCAAACTAGAGGAAGAGCAACCACTGCTCATAGCTCCTCTCCCCCCATCAAACTAGTCAACATGCTCCTCTTATTGAGGATGAAAATTTAAAATTTTTAGAATCAATTTTATTATCAGATAATTTGGAAGCCACAATAAAGGATAGTGTGCTTTCGGATATTTTAGAACTCAAAGAGTGGGAGTATCGGGTAAAAGTTCTAATCAAAGAAATTAATGCTCGATACAATTTTTTTTAAAAAGATAGAATATGTTTTCTTTGGTTCAACAACACCTTGAAAAGCTTGATGCTTTATTACATCAAGCAACTTCAGGAAATGTAAAGGCCACTAATGTTTACGATGATGATATTTTAGATCTCCTTTTGAATAGGTTAGAGAATCTGAATGTTGAAGCTCAAGCGTATTTCAATAAATGGATAATTGATAAGAAAAAAGTTAAAGTGGCAAAGGCTACCCAAGTAGTTGTAGAGGTAAGTCATCAATATTTTTTAAATTAATTTATTTTTTAACACATTTAGACCTTTATTGACTAACATATTTTAAATTTTTTGTTGTGTAGTCCAATTTTGAGAATGTGAAGAATCAGGTGGAAAGCATGAAGGTGTTTTTGGCCATTGCAAAGTAGAGTCTACTAAATGCTATCGAATTCAAAGAATGATTTTATAACACCATCAAAGAGAATAATTCCCTCAGGAGAATAATCATTAAACATAATATGGATCTAGATATTTTTCTCAAGGAAAATGAGAAAGAAATACTTGCAAAAGAAGATCTAGCTAAAGAGGAGAGGGCATTGATAGATAGTTTGAAGATTGGTGAGGTGAACCTGAGGAGAGTTGGCACCCTACAAGGAGAAACTTCTGGAATAGGGGGCCATGAAGAAATTCTACCTCAAGCTACATTAGAGGTAGCATCTGGGCAAGGTCATGAGGAAAAGTAGTTAGATCCTTCAATTGGGTGAACACCTGAATCGGGCCCTGGAACTGAATAGTATCAAAGTGGATGAACAATTCACTTGTTTTGTAATGAAAATTTATTCGAAATAAATAAAAAACTTTTTCTAAATGTGTGATATTTTTGTATCATTGTTTTGTTTTATTAAATATTTGTAGAGATTTACAATTTCTTGCTATTGCAACTATGGAAATAGGTGTTGAGATTTAAATTGTTCATTTGCTTGTTGTTTTCTAAAAAGGTGTTGATTGAATAAGATCCAATTTCTTATATGTTTAATGTAGTGCTAAAGGATTCTTTCAATTCAGCACAAATGAATGTGTCATTAAGAAGTTTAAGTTTCACTTTATTATCAATAAGCCATCCAATGTTTAAAATACTCAATAAAGCAAAGCAAGGCTATAATATAAAACATATAATTTTGTGAACAAAGGGTATGATATAAAATTAAAAATTTCATTACAAGTATGGCATATTATTTGAAAAACACATCAATCCAAGGAAAAATTCATAATTCTGAACAAAGGGTATGACATTATTTGAAAAACTCATCAATCCAATGAAAAATTCATAATCCTAAACAATGTACATGTATGACATTATTTGCAAAACTCATCAATCCAAACAAAAATTCATAATCTTGATTCGCAACATCAGGATTATATTAATATCATGCAATATGTGTAAAATTCATCTATCCAATAAAAACCATTATCCTAAAGATATTTGTTGCAAAAATAATGCAAATATTACATTGGAGGAAGTTGAAACAAACAATTCCCATCTTGTCCTAAATCACTTGTATGCATAGTTGATCTTTGTGTCTCAACAATCTGATCACTACAGTTATCATTTTCCTCATCATCATCAATATTCGTGATACCTCTTCTATCTGCTATAGATTTCCAATATGCTAGAGCTCTCTCATAAGGAAACTTGTCCACCTCATAAGATGAGACATATATTCTCAAGCAATTTTCTAAATTTTTATCTAGTCTGTTATGAACTTTAGATTTCACAAAATATAATGCACTAAAAACCCTTTCATCTTCCACTGATCCCAAAACCATTGTTTGACACAATTCATATAAGCAAAAATATTCGCTCATCGTATGTTGTAAAACACTACTAGGGTACAACTTTTTCCACAAACGTATAATAGAACCTGGTTCACTAGGATTAGTCAAATGTGAAATTTGATCAACCATTATCATTCCAAAATATGAGGATTGATTGGTCAAAAGTTCTTTATTCAGAATACCATTGATCTCAGTATCGTTGACTTCCACATGTTTAGAAAAATGTTGGATAAGTGTACCCATATATTTTATAAACAAGTCATTTTTATTATTATAGTCTATTCTTGAATCCCAAAACATGGGGTTAACCACACCCATCGCTTCAAGCAACTCATCTCTTTGAAAATAGTTTTTGATTTCTTTTGTCAATGTTTTTACTATTTTTCTCAATTTAATCCTTGTATTCAGTAAAACTTCATCAAATTTATTGTATGTGATTGGCATCTGTTCAACATATTTAGTAACTATATCCAATCACTTATCAAAATAATATAAAGGTATCTCTTTTCCATGAACATTAATACAAAGATGATCGTTGATGTTGAACTTCAACAAACTATTTTGTTCATTGACATTTGTTAAAGTTCTCCAATCATCAAACAAAGGATCCATAAAATTTTCACTTGACAAGTATAACATATCAATACGCATACAAATTTATTTTCTAATCCTGATGAAATCAACAATATAAATGGATCTTTGTTGTGCAAGTTTTATCAATGTATTCATTTCATGCAACATTGGAAGAATACCACATAAAGTGAGTAGCATTTCTAGGTCTCTCATACGATATAGCAAATATTTTGCTTTATCAACTACCCTCCGATTATCATACATAAAGCCTACTAAGGATTTATATTCTTTGAAAACTCTTGTTGCAGGTTGAAACAATGAAATCCACCTAGTATCTACATCTTTCAACAATTTTTTACCTTCTATAAGTCCTAGTGCAAACAATTGAAACTCTGCAAACCTTTTTGGACTGCACAAAAAATAAGCATGTACTTCATGGATGAGTTCTTCGACTCTTGCAACATTTTCAAATGTGCTCACAATTTTGTATGCAAGATTCATTCTATGAGCCATGCAGTGAATTGGGATCAAATATGGGGTAACTGATGTTTGAAGTCGAACACAAAGACCATTTATGTTACCTTGCATTATAGCAGCACCATCAACTCCAACACATATTAATTTACTGGCTATTATTGCATCATCCATTCCAACAATATCCTTTAAGCTAGTAACAACAACATTGTAAATATTTTCAGCATTACAATTTTCCACCATCTTATGTATTGCTAGCAAATGAGGTTGCCTTACATGATTTTGAAAGGTGTAAACATGCATGCAAATCCAAGATGTGTTGTCAACAATAGTTACCTCATCAATAGAAAGTGAAATGAAATTAGAATTTTTAACTTTCTCTTTCAGGTCCTCCTTCTCAACCAAAGATAGACATTTTACCATTTCCCAACCACTTCGATCTGACCAATGGGTACTAGGAAGGTTCTGTACATCAACTAGTTGAAAGAGATGCTTAAAATCAATAAATTTTGACATAGGTCTACCTTTTTTAAGAATAGTAAATATGACAACAAACTGCAAGCTTTTTGAAACTAAAGTGATTTTATGAATTTTTTGAAACTATGCTGGAATCATTCCACCATTCTGAGCTAGTGTTTATTTTTGTTTCATCTCTTTGTCATAGTCTTCTACATATCTGACATGTATGCATTCTGATGCATCCTTCCACCTAATTATTTTCTTAGTTGTTCCATCAGTTTCTTTTACTATCATATAAAATTTCCCATAATGTTTTTCTATTGTATCCAACTTAAGTTGCATCTTATGATCTTTCCCTAGTTTCCAACTACAAATAATGCATCTACATTATGTTGGCGTATCATTACTATTTTTTGGCTGCACTGGTTCAATAAATAGATATTTTGATGACCATTCAATCTAAAATGACCTTCCAATAGTCCACCTTGTTAACTTTCTACGTTTAGGTTTCTTAGTCGAAGATTCCCCAGAAGTGTGCATTTGGTTAGAATGATCATTTTCATTTTGGATTTGTGTGCTAGTTTCAGGATTTTATTCAAGTTGTTGCATGTCATTGTTGATCAAATTTTTATGATGTATCTCATCCTTAGGAATATCTTCTAGTGGAGGCATATTAGGATCAATTGGGTATTCTGCATTCAAAGATGTTCTATATCATTTTTTTGAAATTACTTATTAAAATTACTATTAAGTAGGTAAAATGGGTATGTACCTTGTATCTGTGTAGGTTTCGGTGCCTCATTGGATTTTGAGATATGGCTAAAATATTTTAGGATACTCTTTTTTCCAAAATATTTTTCTCCCTTGTTTCCATTGGGAGTTGGAGCCATTGTACCTATAAAGGAAAATGTTAGAAAAATAAAGCGAGATTGAAAAAATTGATTTCAATCACATGGCATTAATTGTGTGGTTGTAAGTTCATTGTTTTGAAGCATAAATGATGCTTTGAATTATTGCAATGATCTTTGATTTTTTTCATCCATTTGTAAGTTGATTGGTATTAAGATGTGGATATCACTTGCTAACATTTTAACAACATGCCCTAGGCCGACCCAATAACATTATAGCTACAAGCACTTAAAAGGATAGGCAAAGCAAATATGCTTTTGTAACTTCTGTAACTTACATTGAAAGGAGATAAACTTTTCAAAGGAAAGGTAAAGCAAATATGCTTTTGTTCTATGGTACATATCTTGATGAAGAAACACTAACATGCATTGCTACCACCAATCAGATTATAGACACAAACAAAAGGAATCAAATAAGGCCTAACTGGTGATTTTTCTAAATTTAATTTTCTTTGAAGTACCCATATGATCTTCAGACAACTATTAATAACTACCTAATAGCTTGCAATATTTTTTGAACCAAAATATTCCAACATAATGCAAAAGAATTAAAATATAGAAGAAAGAATCATGTCCTTATTAAAAAATTTATGGCAAACAAGTGGAGCATAGAAAGAAATCATGGTCTACCTATCATTGGTTGTGCTTTTTATGCCACCAATCATCTTTGCTATGCCACCTATCATCTTTGCTATGCCATCGATCATCTTCGCTATGCCATCGATCATCTTCGCTATGCCACTGGTCATCTTCGCTATACCATCGATCATCGCTACTATGCCATCGATCATCTTCGTTATGCCACTAGATCATCTTTGTTATGCCATCGATCATCTTCATTATGCCACCTATCATCTTTGTTATGCCATCGATCATCTTTGTTATGCCATCGATCATCTTCGATATGCCTCTGATCGTCTTCATTATGCCACCTATCATCTTCGCTATGCCATTGGTCATCTTCATTGTGCTAGCGATCATCTTCGATATACCTTCAGTCATCTTCGTTATGCCATTGGGAGTCATTCACTTGTAGTCTTTTCTATGCGGTCGGTAGTCTTTTATTTGTAGTCTATTCTCTGTGACTGTGTATCGTTCATTTGTAGTCTTTTCTCGGTTTCTCTGCTTTTATTTTTTTTGGCTTCTCTACTTTCGCTTGTTTTTTGGCTTCTCTATTGTCGATCGAGGAGAACCAATGTTTAACATGTATGTTTAGGTATATATAGTGGGGGTATAATAGGTGAATTTGTCTAGGTTAATAAAATTATATATAATTTTAAGGCGAAAAGGTCCAAAATCTAGGTGGGAAGGCTGGCGATTTAAAATTTAAACTGTAAAAGTATTATAATTTTGGGGTGAACCAACCCTAAAAAATTTTACCCCCAAAAATTTTGGGTGAATGGGCCGATGTCCAGGGTCCCCATATTCACCAATTTTAAATTTCAAAAATCCTAAAATTCGTTAATTTACGATAATTCGCCGCTATGCATAACCCCGTTCTACATTGAAAGTAGAGGATATAGTAGGAACATTGCTATCTGAGGAAATGAGATGAAAATATTTTGAGGATTATCATCAGAAGGATGCCTTGGTTGTGAGAGGTCATTATCAAGAAATAAGCAAAAAGAAATTAAGATAAAGGAAATCAAGATCTAAGGGTAAATTTGTTGCTCTAGAAAAGAGGAAATGTTGGAAGTGTGGTAAAACATGGTATTATAAAAGAGATTGCAGATCTAAAAAGGCTAATAATAACTGATCATTTGAAGAAGAAACTTCTATACAAATGAAGACCACAAATGAATATTTTGGGGACTTATTCTTAGTTGCAACGTGCTCAAGTAAATTCCATAACTCATGGTTGATTGAATCAGGTGCTTCCTTTCATATGACTCCTCATAGGGATGGGTTCTATGGATATGAAAAGATAAATGGAGGTGAAGTCTTCTTGGGAGACAATTTGACATATAAAATAATAGGTTGAGGAAGAGTCAAGTTGAGGTTAAAATATGGAAGAATTAAAACCCTTCCTGCTATGTTATGTATTCTGGGTTTGGCAAGGAATCTGATATCCATAAGTAATATGAATGATGCGGGTATGACTATGGTATTCAATAAGGATAGTCACAAGATGGTTCATGGAGTCATGGTGTTGGTAAGGGGATTTTGTACATGAACTTTGTTCAGACTTGAGGCTAGCACTGTAAGTATTAATTGCAATAACTCTTCAATTGTAGAGGAGAATAATATGGTAGAAGTAGCTCTAAGTATTCCTATAGCAAATTCAATGTTGTGGCATTAATGCATGGGAAATATTGGTGAGAAAGGCCTTCAAACATTAAAAAATGAAAGGTATGGCAGAAGGAATTTTTGATTTTCTGTTAAATTTTATTTTTTGTGAACACCGTATTTTTGGAAAGAAAACTCGATTCAAGTTTCCTAGTAGTGCTACAAGATCTGAAGGAATTTTACATCTAGTTCATAGTGATGTGTTTGGACCTACAAAAGTATCATCATTAGGTAAATCTATCTATTTTGTTACACTTATAAATTACTTTCAAGAAATACCTGGGTATATTTTTTATGGAACAAATATGATGTTTTCAATAAATTTAAAGAGTTTAAGGCTCTTATAGTATATAGAGAAAAAATATAAAGGTTTTTATAAGTGACAATGGTGGTGAGTATTGCTCTAATAAATTTGAGCAGTTTTGCAAGGATTGTGGAATAGAAAGACAAAAAACAACTTCATATACTCCACAAAATAATGGAGTTGCAAAATGGACATTAGTGGATAAAGCCAGAAGCATGCTAAGTGGTGTAGGGTTAGAAAGGAAAATCTAGGCAAAAGTCATGTAAACTTCTTGTTACCTCATCAATAGATCCCCTACCTCAAATTTGGTGGATAAGACTCCATAGGAAGTGTGGAATGGAAACTCTCTCTCAATCATATAATGGTTTTTGGTTGTGATGCTTATGTGTATGTCCCAAAATAGAAAAGGACTAAGCTAGACTATAAATCTAAAAATTAAATATTTGTGGGTTATTGTATTGGTGTTAAAGGATATAAGTTGTGCTAGCTTTGTCTAATTTCTCATATCCATTTATAGTTGATAGTGATGCCTCTAGAAGTGGAACTGGTGCAATGCTTATGCAAGAAGAGCAACCATTGGCCTTCATTAGTAAGGCAATATTAGGTAAAAACCTGGAAAATTTGACTTATAAGGAGATGATGAGAATCTTACAGTAGTTGTTGGTGCACTATCCCACCACTATGAGTATTATGATATGTTATGTATAATCCCTCCCCCACTTCTTCAACGGATCCACTAGATTCAAGAAGTGACCTAATATTCCACCTTCTAATCCATAATTCAACAACTTCAAACTGATCTTGACTCTTTCCCAAGATATACATAGGATGGACAACATCTATGATATTGAAGTCACCTTGTTATTCTTGAAACTTTTCCACTCTATGAGTCTATACTATATAATATGTATGATTCTCTAATTGCAAGACATTCAAGATTTATAAATATATATGAACAAGCTAAACACACATTTTTTAGGCAGGGATAAAAAAGTATATCAAGACCTTTGTTGTAAAATTTGACACTTGTCAATGTGTTAAAGGTGAAACTATTCACACACTAGGCACACTCCACCTAATTTTTATTTTAGATATTTTTTAGAAGAATATTTATGTATATTTCATTGAAGGGCTCCCAAAGTCTAGAGGTAAAAAAAATATTCTCATGGTGGTAGATTGTCTCTCCAATAATGCTCATTTTTTCCTCTAGCCCACCCATATAAGGCCTTAACTATTGCCCAAATATTCCTTGATTATGGTTTATGCCTTTATGGTATTCCCTAGTCCATTGTATTCGATTTTGGTCCCATATTCACTAGTCATTTCTAGCAATAACTATTCAAACTACACGATATATAACTTAAGATGATCTTGACATACCATCCCTAGACCGATGGACAAACTAAAATTTTCAAAAAGTGCTTAGAAACTGGCTCATTGGGTCAAATGAATTCCTTTGGATGAGTGGTGGTACAATAATCCTTATCACTCCATTGAGATAACACCATATAAAGCAATTTATGGATACCCTCCACCATCACTTTTTTCATACATTCTAGGTAGTTGCAAGGTTCAAGCAATGGATCCCCCTCTCATGGATTCTGCACTACTTCAATCTCTCAAAGCTAATTTGGCCATAACATAGAACTATATGCAATAACAAGCAAATCAACACTATTCTAAATGCAGTTTTAAAATTGGGGACATTGTATTCCTATGCTTATAAGCTTACAAGAAATCATCATTAAAACTTCGTGGTAGTCAAAAGATAGCACCAAAATTCTATGGACCATTTAAAGTGCTCTAGCATATCGGCCTCATGGCCTACAATATATAATTGCTACCTTCTTCCATGATAAATCTATTTTTCCATGTGTTATATTTTAATAAGGTCCTTGGAAATCGTATATAGGTCCAATCCACACTACCCCAATTGGATAAGAAAGGCTCAAGCATCTTAGAACCTGCAAGTATTTTGGATCAACATACATGCACACTTCACACTCACACTCTCATTGATGTTCTAGTACTATGGCATGGATTACAACCTAAATATGCCACCTAGGAGCTACTTCACCAACTACAATAGCAGTTTCCTCACCTTAAGTTGTGAGGATAAGGCTTCTTAAAGGGGAAGAGCATGTTAGGACCCTATCCTAACACAACCATTGTTATGCACTGCCCTAGTATTGGTTTATATTTACACCTTGGGCACCTAGTGTGTATGGACCTATTATGATGTAACAATTACTTTTATTATAAGGAGGAATTAGTAGCCTGGATCCCCTCTTTCATGTGGTTTGACCCTTGAGCATTAGGGTTAGGGTAAATAAAAGCCAATATAAGGACATCGGTTTGGAGTAGAATGTATCTCATTTTTTTCTCAAATTGTATTAGAGCTCTAGTTTGAAGGAGGTTGTTGCTTCTAAGGAGTTTTTCCCCTCGAAGAGGCCTACGATATTTGTTCTACTTGATTAATATAAATTTGTTGTATATCCAATCAATTATTTTCTTAAGCACTTTTGTTATTTAATTTTTATGGTCCTTTAGTTTATAAGCATTCCCATTACTTTTTGCATTGCTATTGTAGTTATATTTATTTTTATTTGAATGTTCCTAACACCCTTCTCAAACTTCTTCTATAAATTATTGCACTTATTATGTATATTTCTAGCTAATATGGCCTAGGCCTTTTAGGCCTATGAGGAGAGATAGCATCATTGAGGTGATTTATCACCCAACCATGGAATTCTTGTGACGAGTTTACTTGATCATTTTCACTACCCAAGAGGATTGATACCTAGGTGAGGAACACATTTTTTTGACACTAGCATAATAGAAGAAAGATTGTGATGTGCAGTTATGTGTACATGAAGTTAACTTAAATCATGCAACATTGCAATAGTCACATATGCAGGTATAATGCAATCATATGAAGTCAATATCAAATTATGTACATGGTCATATTACCAATAAATTTTCTTATTTGAATGAAGTCAAAATAAATCATGTTGCACACCCACTACTATGCATAACATAAGAGAGAGAACAAATAAGTGCAACCATACCTATATGAAGTACCAAAAATTATATAGCATACCAATAATTGCATATTCATGCATGTAATCAATGGTTGTTCATCCTAATGAACATCCTATATACATGTAGTCTCTATAAAACTATGTACCTATGCAGTAAATTTCTATCTTCATGAAATCCTATAATCATAAAGACATGTGAGCAAAATGATTATATAAGTCTTAGTTTGGTCAATATTTTCTATATAATCTCTGTGACTTGTACCGCAAGGTGTAGTTAGTTAAAATTACAAAGGCACATATCAATGCTTTCTAGCATGCCTTCTTTTTTTGTTTAAATTGGGTTTGGATTATAGTCCACTCGCATCCCTCAATGTCTTGGAAATGTATTATAGTTTGCTTGTAATCCATCCATGTCCCCCTCTCTCTCTCTATGGGTGTCAGGGAGGAGGTTCATCCATTCACACAATCACATACAAGTGTGTAAACAAGTTGAAATATAAATCTTACAACCAAAACTTGGTTACTATGTTAACAACATACTTGGCAAGTTCTAGATATTATTTTCTTTTGTAACTAACAACATACTTATGCATCAGTAACTCATGGTTGAAAATAATATATCAATAGAAATTTATGGAAAATCAATCATGTTTGATAGATAGGGTATAAATTATTTACAAACAATAGTTTATGCATCATCAATCAAATAATTTGCTACAATAGTATATGCATCATCAATCATGTTTAATATAATAAATTGCATATCCACGTCATTTTTCTTGAGAGTAGTATTTGGATACTAAGAATTAACAAAATATTGGAATTATGATTTAGCGAGAAGTTGAGGAAATTTACAAGCGAGATAACCACAAAGTGTTTCCCATCCCATGGCAAAGCCTGTTTTTTATTCTACTTTTGTTGGTAATAAAATAAAATATCAATAGTACAAAGTAAAGTCTTATGTCCACTAGTTAGGGTTGATAGTAAACCATTTTTATCCCATTATTGGATGTGGTTGCATATAGTGTGTAATGTAGAAAATTATGAAATCACTTCATTTGATTATTTCTTCGGTCATGAAATTAACATCGTGTTACAACCTCCTCTTTTTATTGGTGAATTTTATCTCTATGATACACATACAATTCCTAATTTGGAAGCAGAGAGTCTTGATAGATGGAGTCAAGTCATTAAATGGAATTATGATGTTGGGTACGAAAGAAGAAAAAATAAGGTAAAGAATATAAAGTTAAAACCACTAGATGTGGAGTGGGTTAAATTGAATTTTGATGGAGCATCTAAAGGAAATCTAGGACCAGTAGGAGGAGGAATAATTAGAAATAATAGAGAAAATATTTTGTCTCATTATGCTTTCAATAGTGGATTTAAGAAAAATAATGAAGTTGAAGCTTGGGCAGCTTTAAAAGGGTTAAAAATATGTAAAAAAAAATGGAATAGAGTATGGATGTAATAGTAATAAATGCAATTTTGAGGAAAGCAAAGGCTCCATGGAACATACACGAAATAATTGTGGAAATTCAAGATCTTGCTAAAGATTTTGAAGAAATTAGGTTTACACATATATTAAGGGAAGGAAACAAATGTGCAGATAAGCTAGCCAATAGAGGGGTTTTGATTGAGGATCATGAAGTTAAATTCTCCTTTCCATGGTTAGAGGAAGTAGAAAGTTTAGTTGAAGCTGACAAAAAATGTTGATTGTCTAAATCAATTAATGATTAAGATTTACTTTAATGTTTTCCATTGGTAATATCTATTTTTTGTAACAATAATGTGTTTTTGTTTAGACTATTTATTATAATTTTTGTGGTTTCTTTCAATAGTGGATTTAAGACAAATAATGAAGTTGAAGCTTGGGCAGCTTTAAAAGGGTTAAAAATATGTAAACAATTGAAATGGAATAGAGTTTGGATGGAAGGTGATTCTCTCATAGTAATAAATGCAATTTTGAGGAAATCAAAGGCTCCATGGAACTTTCAAGAGATAATTGTGGAAATTCAAGATCTTGCTAAAGAGTTTGAAGAAATCCAGTTTACACATATATTAAAGGAAGGAAACAAATAATGAAGTTGAAGCTTTCAATAGTGGATTTAAGACAAATAATGAAGTTGAAGCTTGGGCGACTTTAAAAGGGTTAAAAATATGTAAAAAATTGAAATGGAATAGAATTTGGATGGAAGGTGATTCTCTCATAGTAATAAATGCAATTTTGAGGAAAGCAAAGGCTCCATGGAACATTCAAGAGATAATTGTGGAAATTCAAGATCTTGCTAAAGAGTTTGAAGAAATTCAGTTTACACATATATTAAAGGAAGGAAACAAATGTGCAGATAATCTAGCCAATATAGGGGTTTTGATTGAGGATCATGAAGTTAACATCTCCTTTCCATGGTTAGAGGAAGTAGAAAGTTTAGTTGAAGTTGACAAACATTGTTGATTGCCTAAATCAATTAATGATTAAGATTTACTTTTTTTTCCATTGGTAATATATGTTTTATTTTGTAATAATAATGTGTTTTTGTTTAGACTATTTATTATAATTTTTGTGGTTGCTCTTGTGTTTTAGGAAGGAAACTAGCAATCTGTATTTGGTAAAGCAGACTATGATAGTGTAATGTTTTAGAAATATTACTCTACTAAGATGCAATGCATAGATAGTAGAGGTGAAGTTTTGGAATTGTGAAGTCTGCTATAGGAAAATATCAAGAAAGATGCTAAATTTTGGAGTAATTGTATTCATACAGAGATTTGAAAAGATCCACAAAATGATAATCAAGAATTCAGACATTTTATGTAAAACGGTTTATGTTTCTAGCTATAGCATCTCAATTGAGATGAGAAGTGTATCTATTTTTATACTCTCAAGATCTAAAGAAGAGAGATTTAATTTTTCAAGGGTGGGGGACCCGAGTACAAACCCTTATTATCAAGAAAAAAAAAAACTATCAAATTAGATTTCAATATTTTTTTAAATATGTCTTATAATATCTTACTTCATATTATGGTTTTACTCTCATATTTGTATTAAAAGACAAATATTAGCATGTAGGATTCATATATATAACTACAACTTCTACGTGAAAATAATTGGATATATACATCACCATTCCAATATGGTTTTACTCTCATATTTGTATTAAAAGACATAAATATCAATATGTAGTATTCATATATATCCATGTTTTCACAACATTCACACATCCATTTAAAAATTTCCAAACACTATTGTCTTCCATTCATACAAATTTTAGTCACCCATAATAACGTAGATGACAAAAAAAGTCAAAACATATTTATTCATGTAAATCCCCTTGTTAGGACCTTATCTTAACATAACCATTGTTATGTACGTATCTAGTGTTGGTGTATATTTGCATCTTGGGCACCTAGTGTGTATGGGCGCATTATGATGTAACGTTTAATTTTATTATAAGTAGTAATTAGTATCTCGGGTCCCCTCTTTCATGTGGTTTGACCCTTGAGTATTAGGATTAGAGGAAAAATGAGTTTATATAAGGACCTCAATTTGGAGTACACTGTATCTCATATTTTTTTTAAATTGTATCATAGCTCTACTTCCAAGGAGGTTGCCTCTTAAAAGATGCTTGTGATGTCTATTCTGCTTGATTAATATAAGTTTTTTATATTTTCAACCAATTATTTTGTTAAGCACTTTTGTTTTTCATTTTCATGGTCATTTAGTTTATAAGCATTCCCATTAATTTAAACATTGTTATTACGGTTTTGCTTATTTTTATATAATAGTTCCTCTTAAGTGGTATCAAAGCTCTTTCCAAGGTTGTGTTTCATAGGAACAACAACAATTTTTGTTCTTCTGGCCTTTTTTTCTTATTTTTTCATTCTGATCATTTTCCATTAAAGTATCTTTTCAAAAAATACATTTTTTGTTTATAGTGAATTAGGTTAGAAAATTTATGTCAGGGTTTTTAAAATATTATGAAGTAGCTATCATTTTTGGCTAAGCTAGATTACCCATAAAGTGTTAGGTGAAGTAAGGGGTGATCAAAATCCAATACCTAGGCCTTAGATAGCACCTATATATGGCTACGAGCTCCCACCTACCTTTGGTTATATAGGGATACCCCATAAGAATAGAAGCCTTCACCCATATGAAGATATTGGCCATTGAGTTCTATGGATGCATTGGTAAGATATTAGCCCTAGGAAGTTACTCTCATAATACCATAAAAAATGGATAGTGCAACTATAGGTATGGTAGAACCCTTCGTAGTTAAAAATATAAATATTGGTCTAACCACTAATCAAGAATGAGATTGTATACTAGAGAGCCCATTGAATCATACACACATTGGCTTAAGTTATCTCTATTAAAACTTTATTTGAATTTCCTTCCTAGTCAAAACCAAAACCAAATTTATAAGAGACTACTCTAGTCATAGTCTAACATTGTAGAGAAAATCTAGTATGATAGTACATAGCACATACAATTTGATAGTACAAAGAATATACAACCTAATAGTACAAAGGATATATAGTTGATAGTCAAAGCAATCAATTCTCAATAGTTAGAAAAAGAGTACAAAAAGCTAAAATTCTTCATTTTGTGGTATAGTACATTTTGATCCTCTTCAAGCTAATCTTTTTGACATATAGCTTCGATAAAAAAATTTGGAGACTCTAAGGTGACTAAAAATAGTTGATGGTCCTAGAGCTAAAAATAGTTGATGGGACTAGAGCTACCCAAGATCTAAAGCGATTAGGGGAGCAGGTGAGACAAATTGAAAACCATCAATCAAAAATCGTTCAAGCATTATCTAAATTAGACAAATTGGATAAAAAGGATAACCTTAAAAGTCATTTAATAGGTCTAAATACAAAATATAAATTTTTGGTAGGACAATCACCAAGGAGTCAAGATGATAGTTTTGAGGGCAGAGCATAAAATACCTTTCTTCCAAAAACAATTTAGAGAATGCCCAAGCTAGAGTTTTCAAAATCTAGAGAGGATCCAGTCAATTGGTTGTATTGGGTTGAATAATATTTTTCTCTTTATGCCACTCCCCATAATCAAAGGCTCATAATTACATATTTCAACCAAGAATAGGAAGTAGTTCAATGGTACTAATGGTCAAAGAATATACATCCACAACTCACTTGGAATGAATTTGAGTTAAAATTACTCACCCATTTTGGACCTAGTGAGTAAGAAGACTTCAATGTCGCCCTCATCATGTTAAGACAAACAACATCTACCCATGATTACAAAACATAGTTTGAAAAGCTGGCAAATTGCACTAGGGGATTGAGTGTCAAGTTTTCTCAAATTTATGTTATTAGTGGATTAAAGGAAGATATTTGTGCTGAAGTGAAAATATTCAAGCTAAACAACATGATGGCGATTATAGGATTAACTAGGCTTGATGAAGATGAATTCATAGCACAAAGGATTATTTTTAGACCTTTATAAGCTTAAATTTTATTTCCTTCCTAGACATCATCAAACATAGGAAACAAACCACCCCAAATCAAATGACTCACCCAAGAAGCAATGTAGGAACATAGGGAATAAGGACTATGTTATAACTATGATGATAAATATTATCTAGGCCACAAGTATGTACAATAGGAACTATATTTACTCAATGTATTTGAACCTTTTGCACTCATGAATGTCATTATGAATTTCTCATTATGTCATTTGATATTACCAACATATTGTCCACCTTTTAGAGTCTTATGAATGTAATCTTTTGGCAATTTCTATATAGATTTATTTTGGTCTTTTTTGATGATATTTTGATCTATAGTCATACATGGGTGGCACATTTACAACATTTAGACTAGACATTATGACTCTTGGTAGATAATCAACTCTCTACTAAATAATCCAAATGTCCTTTTGGGATGTAGGAAATGGAATACCTAGGCCATATGGTTTGGGCGGAAGGGATCAAGGTGGATACTAAAAATATTAATGTCAAACAAGAATGGCCCAAACTACACACTCTTAAGAGTCTTTAAGGTTTCCAAGGCCTCACCACCTATTATCAAAAATTTATCCATGATAATGGAAATATTGCATTCCCTTTTATAATTGTGTTTCAAAAGAACTTGTTTCTATGGTTAAAACCTATTGAACATGCATTTTTTTATTTATTTATGCTCTCTACTCCTGTGTTATTTGTGCCTAATTTCTCCAAGTCATTTGTGGTTCAAAGTGATGCCTATGGAAGTGGAATTGATGAAACACATATGCAAGAAGGGTGACTTTAATATGATTGAAATGATGACAAAAAAAGTGGAGGCCACCAGATGCATTGGGCAATAGGCAAACAGATAACTTGGTTCTATATGCACAATACATTGGGCCTTTATGATCCTAATGTGGGTTGCCCACATGCTAAAACTCTATGGTACATGTGGTTCAACATGCATGTCCGATCTAACAAGATACTTGATAGGATTAATAGAACAATGTTATCCTAGCAACCCATATTTAATTTTTCCAATTGTTTCTCCATATCGATTGAACCACTACTCAAGGTTGTACTTTTGGACCGGTCACCCATTCTGTTTTACATTGAATGGTTAGAAGGTGGAGGATCAACTCTAATTAGTCAATTTTACTTCAACACATCATTACACACTCACAAGCCTTCATTGCCCACATCAAGCACATATGGAACCTGGAGCCACATCCACTTACACCCAACAGGTGGATTAACTAGTGGTATAATGTGATTGAATGCACCAATTGCTTCCTTCAGCATTATGGGCATCAATTGACCCTATTTTGTCGTCACTCATACAAGGCCACCACCTTGTACCTCAACACACCACCCTAGAGCTGGAAGTTAGTTGTTTTCACATTCTTTGTAATTTTGGGTGGCTAAGCTTGGGCAGCAACAACAGAAAGTGAATGCTCATGCAGCTTGGGGATCCAGATTGAAGCCAAATTCTATTGGCTTAAAGTTGGGGATAGGGTTTTGAATAAATTTTTTAGTCTCTTCAAGGAAGAGACACTGACCAAAAAATAAAGCAAATTTGTAAAGGAAAATAATTTTTTATTGATATACCTGATATCTTGTAAGTCTTTGTTTGGCATTATCAAAATATCTTTAACGCTCAAGAACCTTCCCTGGCTCAAGCTCATGCCCTTCAACAATGTGTCAGTGTGGTTCCTTGTCTTCTCTCTACTTCCCAACAAGCCCTTTGTGACAACCCCTTATCACAAGATAAAATCAAGGCTACAATCTTCTCCATGGCTAATGATAAGGCCCTAGGTTATGATGGGTTCCCCTATGAATTTTATATGGTTGTATGAGATATTGTGGGGCCAGATCTACACTTGGTATATCTAGAATCTCTTAGAACTAGCTCTTTCATACCATTTGATAAATAGAGGAAACATTAAGCTCATTTTAAAATCAAGAGACCTTGAAGACATTTGCAATTAGAGATCCATCACCTTGGTTAATGTCTCTTGTAAGATTATAGCCAAAGGCATCACTTTTAGGGTCAACAATATTCTCCCCTTGATTATATGACCATAGCATACTAGTTTTATTAAGAGCAGATATATCATGGATAACATTATTGTGGTCGGGGAAGGGATGGAATGACGAGGCAATCCCAATAGAAGGTCATTTTCCTCAAAATAGACTTTGCTAAAGCTTATGACAAGATCAAATGGCCCTTCATCTTGACTATGTCCTAGGCTCTAGGATTTAGCCCTACCTTTTTATGTATTTTTAAGTGCTCTTTAATGATGCTTTTGCTTGCCTCTCAATTAATGGTAAAAAATCCTCATCCTTTGGCCTTCATAGATCCATTCGCCAAAGTTATCCTCTTGCTCCTACTTTCTATATCTTGATGTCTGAAGGGTTTGTCTATCTTTTAGCAAATGTTTCCAAAGGGAGGGTGAAAGGGATTACCCTTCTAGGCACTTTACAATAGTTTGTTAATGGGAACTTTGCAGATGATTCCTTTCTTTTACTCTTTGAAGAGAAAGGTAATATTAATAATGTCTTTCAATGCTTAAACACATTCTATGAGGCTTTAGGATCCAACATCTAGTGGTAAAGAACTCAATGTCACAAATAATATTTTTTTCCAAACCATAACTAGAAATGTATCCAACATGGAGAAATGTTCAAGTTCTTGGGTATCCCCTTTGCCTTCTAGTCTTCATCCTCAACATTGTGGCAATACATCTTGGAAAATGTGGAACATAAGTTACACAAATGGCTTTCCAAGCCTCTGTCTTTAGTAGGTAAATTCCAAGTTTGTTCTAATATTCTAGAAACCACCCATGTCTATTACTCCTTATGTTGGGCTCCCTCCAAAGCCTCTTACCAGAAACTCCTTTGTGATTTGTTTTGGCCTTCTTCAGCAGATTGGAAAGGTTTTCAAAGAGTGGCCTAGGAGTTTTGTTGCCTCCTAAGGGAGTTTGAAGGATTGGGTCTTCTGGATATCCAAGTGCAAGGTATAGCCCTTTGCGCCAAGTGGATCATCAAAGTTGTGCAAAGCAATGAAGCTTGGAAAATTATGCTTTAAAATTGTATTTCTTTAGGCATCCCATATAGGAGAAAATCCTCGAAAGGGCTTGGATTACCCTCACTTTTTATCATGAAAGTGCCTATTCAGATGCCAAGCACCTTCATAGCCAAAAGCATCTAGAAGGTGTGGGAGGTTGTCAAGTCTTGGCTTCAATGGAACGGCAATGGGTTACGTAATGGGTTGTCTATCAACCTTTAGTTATTAAGGTGGTCCCCTATTGTCATGCACTAAGACCAACCTCTAGCCAAAATCCCCTGGATTAATGCCATGCATTTTTTCATAGAGGGTTAATGGTCATGTTGAATATTTTTTCAGTCACACCAAAAATTGGCTCTTTTGGTCTAAAGCGAAGTCCTAATTCAATCTCCTAGAGTAGGACAAAGAGACCTTTTAGGTAGTCCAAGAAGCAGTCCCCTATGATATGCTCCATAAAATTAGGGTCTGATGTACTTTTCCATGGTGGAAATATTAGAAGTGGTATTAAAATACTTTTAGAAATTATAAACTCTAAAATGGGTATTCATGGATTTCCCCTCATTTGTCCATAATACCTACACTCAATACTCATTGGAAACTTCAATCCTCTAACAAGGACTAGTAGTACAAATTTTTCTCTATTTGATATGTAGCTTTGGAGCCCAAATTGGCCCACTTCTCCTGGACTCTTCTAGAGATTGTCAGTTAGGGAACAATTGATTCACTTGGGGGTGAGAAACCCCAAATGCCCCTTTTGTCAACGTCAAAAGACCATAAAGCATCTATTCTAGTTTTTCCCCAAAGTCCAAGTAGCTTGGACCTAGATTCATGACTTCTTCAGGTCATTCAAACCCAGGCTATTTTCATGGCATATGATTCTCCTTAGAGATAGGACTAGCATGCCTGCAAGCATTAACCAAATCTGACACCTTTTAAAACAGAGATTCTATTGACATTTGGAAAGCTTGAAATAATGTTATTTTTGCTAATATGAATGTTTCTACAGGTTTCTCTACTTATGCCAAAGCTATGATTTGCTCTAATATGCTATTACAAATCTAGGCCCAAGCCAATAAGGTGGCTCTCGAGGTAGAACACTTATAGAATCTACTTGACTATTGGGAAAATACCCTGTGTTTGGTAGCTAGAGTCTTGCCCAACTATCAAAGTCAGCCTCCCTCAAGAGGTCAAAGGTGGGGTTGTAGTTGTTCGACTCAATGTTCTTGTTGGTTCGACTTTTATACACACCCCGTGAAGAATGAGCATGAAAACCCGATAACACTTATAAGGGATAAATCCCACTCACTTTAGGATCTTGCTGGATATCCAAAGTGTGAGTTACAGAGTTGGGTCGAATGTCTATTCACTATTTTTCGCTTCTGAAATAGTTTCAAGTGGACTGTTTGTTACCTTACAACGGGCTCTAGACTTCAGTTTAGTAATGTTTTTGGAGTTGGTTATCTTTGTGGATAATCAGATTTACAATCAGTTCTTTGATCTAGCTTTTTATGCTTTAGAAAATTTAAATAAAAGACAAATTTAAAGAAAATAAAAATGGATCATTCAATCAGTGGAACAGAGAGAGTAGGATAGGGCAGAAAGAGAAATTTATCTAACTTAGCTACAAAACCAAAACTACCAATTTTAGTTATACCGGTTAGCTTCACAATAGAACAAATCGAAGAGAAAAGTGTCCAGCTTTCTAAGATCACCTTCCACTAAGAGCATAAGACAAAGACAACAACAGATCTGAAAGAAAATCACAAAAAGAAGGGAAGTCAGTTAAAATTAGTATCTTTCACCAGTAGCCTAGCTCGCACAGTGAGGACAGAGCAATTAGAACAGGCCTGAACCTTAAATCTGTAATTTTCCCTAACATACAATAAATAAAATGAAGCCTAGCAGCATATCCAATCCTGGTAACAGAGATCTACAGCATAAATTAAATAAACCTTAATAAAACGGAAACAAAAGAAGATGAACTTATCACAATCTGAAAGATATTAGGCTCCTGGCCATGCTATCACAGAAAACGAAAGTCACACCAACTTTAAGTCCAAAACAAAGCATTCAAACAAGATTTGCAAGAAATTGCTCCAATAGCTTCTATTTCTAAGTTTTTGCCTCCGAAATTTACATTTAGAAGAAGTATTTATAGACCCAAGACAAACCCTGATCTTTTTAGAAATATCTTCTTCTCAAACCCTAAATCTTATCCTCAAAACCCTACTACCCAGGTTTTACAATATAAGGCCCCTTTAAAAATAGAGTTTTGATAAACCCTAACCACTCCACAAATCTTAGTGCAGTTACTTGCCATAAATGGAGAAGACATGATCTGATATTATTCTCATCCATCTGCAACTACAATTAAATATCTTTTTTTTTCTAGCCGACTGGTGCATCCGCCGGGAGGGTTTCATTAATTCCTCAAAGAAATTCGGATGAGTCACCAGTTTCTCTGAAATTTTATCTTCGCAGAGCCGATTCTGAGTTGAAATTCTCTGCACGCCATTATTTTTGCCATAAATTCTTCTATTAAATGCGTCCATCGGCAAATTTCGATAACTGTGTGTAGATATTTTCATTTTTCGGTCAATTGTCGACATATTCCATTAAATGGGCAGCTGCTTAGTCATCGTAAAGTCTCTTTGCGGTCAGATCTGTAAAATCTGGATGGACCAAAAATTCTCGGCATCTCACATTTCCATTTGACGGCCTTTGCTTGATCCATGCTTATTTTGTCTTTTTTCGCCATTACTTCCGCTAGTATGCAACTGCCAGCTCGCTTTCTGCAAAAGACAAACAAGGATTAGTATTTTAATACTATTAAATTAAAATCCTAATGTTCATTATATGTCGATTTTATTTTTTGACACGTGTCGCAAAATCGCGACGCTTCCCTACATTCTGGTCTCTTTTGTCGTGAAACCGCGACATGTCACGATTTTGCGACATGTCACGATTTCGCGACATGTCACAAAATCGCGACGTCTCCTTTGCACTCTGCTTCTTCCTTTCTACCGTGTTGTGATTTCGCGACATCGCAAAATTGCGACATCACGATTTCGCGACACATCCATGCCTTGTGCTTTCTCCTCTCTACCGTGTCGCGACTTAGCGACGTCACGATTTTGCGACACGTCCATGCCTTGTGCTTCCTCCTCTCTACCGTGTCACGATTTCACGACACGTCCATGCCTTGTGCTTTCTCCTCTCTACCGTGTCACGATTTCGCGACGTCACGATTTCGCGACGTCACGATTTCGCGACACGTCCATGCCTTAGCTTCTTCTTGCCCCTTTTGCCACGAAATCGCAACCTGTTTCTGCACTTAGGTTTTTCTTTGCCCCTTTGCCGCGAAATCGTGACCTTCCTTGCACTTCGCCTCCATTCTGTCCTCTTTGTCGCGAAATCGCGACATGTCGTGAAATCGCGACCTTCCCTACTTGGCACTTTCTTTCGAAAACATGTCGCGATATCGCGACGTTTTCAACACTTGCATTCTTTCCAAATAGGTCGCGATATCGCGACATTTTCTACAAACTTTCCTTTTGGTTCCAACCTGTCGTGATATTGTGACGTTTTCAACACTTGGTTCTTGTAGTCCAAATATGTCGCGATATCGCGACGTTTTCTACAAGCCTTGCTTTCAACCAAAATATGTCGTGATATCGCGACGTTTCCAAAAACGAAAATGTCGCGAAATCGTGACGTTTTCAAAAACGAAAATGTTGCGAAATCGCGACGTTTCCAAAAATGGAAATGTCGCGAAATCGCGACGTTTTCATTACTTAGCAAATTTTTCAAAAATTGTAGGTTGACTCCAATGAATTCATTCATCTGTATTCTGCATTTTACATATCTATGAAATATCCTTTTACTCAGAATGATTCTAACATTAAAGAAGTGAATGCTAAATTGAAATTAAAGTCACATGAAAGACTATTTAGATACTTTGGTATATGTAAAACTTGAAAAAGGAGGCAAGCAAAATTTGGAATTAAAACCTGAAAAACGTCAAGAGGGTCCCTACTGCAAAATGAAAGCTAAATATTTTCAAAGGATGGAATTTCATTTTTTCAGTGGGGGTGTGTTGCTTCTCAACAGTTCTCATAGTCTTAAATCCAATAGAGGAGTAGGCAGCTCTCAGTGTTGGCACCTCTCTCCAGATTGATCTAGAGGCTAGATCTTTGCGCTACCCCCTTCACCTTAAGTGCAAGGATGGGATGACACTTCCACTCAAGCACAAGGTTCCCCCTCTTCCTCAATATGGAAACTGATGACTGAAGACACTTTAGGTCAATAGACAGAGCACCAACACCCTTATGAACAAGCTGGATGGGAGCCCATACCTGAAGAACTGAACACTCAAGTTGGGTGGGGCATCCTGTTAGACCAAGATCCTTACCTTTTACTGGTGCTATCTTTGTTGCTCTCTAGGTTCTAATGATTATTGCATCCTTACGATTGTTTTTGTTTAATACCAAAATTGTATTTTTGTGTTTAAACCCTAGGTTCCTATATAGAACTTTAAAAAGACTCTTGGTTTGACTTTTCAAGGTGTGCTTCTATACCACC
This sequence comes from Wollemia nobilis, assembly GCA_028583015.1. Classification (NCBI taxonomy): domain Eukaryota; kingdom Viridiplantae; phylum Streptophyta; class Pinopsida; order Araucariales; family Araucariaceae; genus Wollemia; species Wollemia nobilis. Next base: position 12,274,749 of record JAQPPZ010017111.1, on the reverse strand, counting down.
TTTTTTTGTGATTAGTATATTTATTATTCATTTAATAATATAAATCATTTCAAGTCTTAAAGGAATCAGTGCAACGGTTCAAGCTTTGGCTCTTCTTCAGAAGGTTCAAGATTCAAATCACGATGTGTGTATGGCTATGTGTTAATCCCCTATTGATAAGCTTAACCTTACAAAAAAATCATAGTTCAAATAAATATATTTAACTTTAACCATAGATCGTAAAAATTTCTTACACTAACCAAATAAAATAAAAATCACTTTAAAAAAATTTAAAATTTAAATTTAAAAAAAAAAAAAATTATACCCTAAATCTTACCTTACCTTATGTTAAAACTCTTGATGGTATAACTGATCTGGTCTCCGCAATTAAAGTCATTCATTCAATATGAATCCACATTCCGATTGGAACCATTATTGCTCATTTGGTCTCCGCAATTAAAATCATTCATTCAATATGAATCCAAATTCCCATTGGAACCGTTATTGCTAAAAGTTGGTTAGATGTATTGGAAATGTTATTGGTGCCAAATGCATTAATAATTAGCCAATTCCATGATAACTAATAATAAATATTATTTTTATAATAATATAAGTTTAATAATATATTTTATAATTAAGATTTCTTTCATTTATTTATAAAAATTTCTATTTTGCCACCCACGGATTGGTCTAATTTTGCTTTAAATGTCGGTAAAGTTATCATTGGAATTGAAAGTGGAAGTAAAATAAAAATGATAGGAAAGAACGGCCGAGGAAAATCCTGACCATCACAAAGATTTTATGTAATCTACAAAATTTTCAACGTCCACGGCTTCCTTTGCTTGAGGGAATGGATCGTTGAGAATATTTAATATGTTTTTAAGAGTTAAGGTAGATTGATAGTTGTTTGTTTGATTAGGCATTTATCAAGTTTAAATTTTGGAAGTAACATGTTTGCAAAAGTAGTAGTTTGTTGAAAATGACTGATATGTCCTCAAGAGTTAGGTGGATTGGTAGTTGTTTGTTTGGCCATGCATTTATCAGTTCAAACTTTGGAGGCAACTTGTTTACAAAGGTAGTAGTTTGATCTGAATCTTTTGAGTGCGTGTTAGATCGATGATAACAGTATGAATTCCGAGCAACTGATGATCCCCTTACACCGAATCAACAAAAACGAGATAAAATAAATTTAATCGAAGCAACCCATGTAATTTGAACTTTGCACATTACAATTACTATAAAAAATAGTATGATTGTAAGCAAGAAAAAAGAGAAAAGTAATAACCTAGAATAGAAATGAAAAACAACATTTGCATTCACATCATCATGATCCTTATCCTTGTCTCCTCAATAGTTTTCTATAAATATAATGGAAAGCTTTGGTGCAGCCAAAAAACATAAGGGACTTTCATTGAAAGGAACTTCCAAAAATTTAGAATTTAATAAATTGTGTAGTTTATTGAAAGGAACTTCCAAAAATTTAGAATTTAATAAATTGTGTTGTTCTAATTATATAAAAGGTACAATAATTTTTAAATGTGTAAGTTTTGAAAATTAAATGGTATTAGTTTAATTGATCAGATTTTTCAATATTTAAAGAGGAGATCAAGATTTAAATCTTATTAAGCCATACATGAATAATAGATTGATGTAATACTACTAGCATGTTGTAATACTACTATGTAATGATGATGTAATACAGGGGGATCCATTTCAATCCCATGTAACCAATTAAAAGTTTAAAAATTAAAATTGTAAGCTTAAAAAGTCATAAAATTATTTTTATAAAAATAATATTTATTTAATATATGATTATTTAAACATATTTTAATTGTTAAGTATACAACTTTATTTGATATAATTCAAACCTTAAATCTTGCTTAAAGAATTAATACCTCTACCAAGTGCAACATTAAAATTTCTCATAAAATCACCCAAGCCAATACTACTTTAACCCATACATACTTAACTACAAAGTCTTACTGGATCTAGTGCACTCATTTTGGTATGATCACACCCAGATCTCAACTGAACCAAAATCTCTATAAAAACCATGGTTACCATGGGAGACCCATTTTTTAATTATAACGAGGTGACTTTCCATGTAAAATAATATATTTTAATAAAATAATTTTAAAAACTTAATTTTATTGAGATATGTGTCAACTTGGACTGTGTACCTTTAGAAGCAACCAAACATGTATTTTTACGTCCTCCCATGATTGTTCAACCATCCTTCTGAGGTTGAGGAGTGGACGCATTCGATGTAGTGGGGTTCTGCTTGTCCTTGTTATGTGGCATCATGGGACAATCTTTGACCTTGTGTGCTGAGGACTGACACCAAAAACATGTGTTGGAAAAATTAATGTAGAGGACCGATTGGGATAGCACATTGTCACCAACTTGTATGTCAATAGTCTTCTTGAGATCTCTAGATATATCAATATCGATGCAAACACATTTTTGAGGGTGTGCATGGAAAAAATTGTTTGCCTCCACCAAAATGACATGCCTTGGAGAGGTGGCTATGTGACTGAGAAAGGGCCATAGAGGTAGAGGGAGTCCTGGGAATTCCACCCACATAGGGACATTGGTATATCTTTCCTCAAAAACAAAAAATTCATGGGTCTAAGATAAAACAAGTAGAGAGCTTCTCATGTACCAGGGACCATGCTCGTAAATCACCTTAGCATGGGTTGTTTTTGTAAAGTGAAAAAAAGCCCTTTGTAAGGTTTTGAACCATTGTTAGCTTGACTCCATGAGGAGTCCAAGCTACGTTAACCCAGGCCCTAAGGGAAGACTCATTAGGGATGCGTCCAACAAAATACTCAATAAGGGTGAATGATTCTAAACAATGACATGCAAAATCAAATTCAAGCAATGGAAGAATTACATCAAGAGAACGAGGGTTACCTTGTGGACCATTCTTAGCATAAACCTGCACATTCGGTTGAGAAAAGCCATTATCGCATGCATTCTCTTTTGTGGTGCCAATGCTCTGCATTTTTCCACCAGGGTTGGGGACCATATTGAAACTCAAAACCCTATCCCAATCTCCATCACTTGTCGCAGTTGAAACCTTAGCTAAAACTTCCAACAATGAGGCTCTTCAATCTCAATAGATTCATACCCCAAGGGATGCAATAGTGGTTGCTTCACAGTTAATTCAACCGACCAGTCCTCCAGTACATTCCCCCTCGGCTAATGCAAGGTGCTCTTGCAACCTGAGAAAGAAATCTGTAGAAGATGTCACTCCAAAGAAGCAAGTTCATAAGACTAGTGTTAGTTGGGTAATTATGTTCCTGATTCATCCAATAACTACAGTGTGTTGGAGTATCTTAGCGATGATGAGTATATATCATTGGATGCAAAGCCATCATCAATGGATTTGGTGGTTCCTATGGAGGAAGCAAAATCTAAAGATCACTCCCTTTCTATGTGATTTTGATGTTCTTGTAGTCCTCAACATGGAAAAGAATATGGACATAGTCTACCCAAAAAACAGTTTCACCTATTCATCCCAATAATTCCAATAAATTTACGATGTTGGGTTTGAACAGATGCAAGATGACGAAGCAATAAGTCTACTTGGTGCCTAGAGTTACAGTTCTATAGTTTAGGGTTTTTTTACTCTAGTTTATTTCTCTATGCTTAGTTATGTTGTGTATTCGCCCTTTTAAGGGTTGGTTTTGATTTTAATCGTATGGGTGGCCTTATGCCCTGAGCTGTTATCTTTCCAACTCACTTTTTAATGTAACCTCTTTTATTTTTATTGAATATAATTATTGATTCAAGAAAACTTAATTTAATTTTATTTATAGGAAGCAAAATCTAAATATCACTCCCTTTCTTTGTGGTTTTGATGTTCTCGTAGTCCTCAACATGGGAAAGAAGATGGAGATAGTCTACCAAAAAATAGTTTCACCCATTCATCCCAACAATTCCAACAAATTTGTGATGTTGGGTTTGAACAGAAGCAAGATGACAGAGCAATAAGTCTACTTGGTGCCTAGAGTTACAGTTCTATAGTTTAGGTTTTTTTACTCTAGTTTATTACTCTGTGCTTAGTTATGTTGTGTATTCGCCCTTTTAAGGGCTAGTTCCAATTTTAATTGTATGGGTGGCCTTATGCCCTGAGTTGTGATATTTCCATATCGCTTTTTAATGTAACGTATTTTATTTTTATTGAATATAATTATTGGTTAAAAAAAACTTTATTTAATTTAATTTATTTATTAAATTTAAAAATAATTATCAATTTAAAATTATTTGAAAAATTTATATTATATGAAGGCTATAGATTTTATAATCTACATTTATTCTATAACATGAATCACAAATAGTAAATAAAAATTAATTGATAATGCAACTTATTAATTAATATTTTGTGGAAAATTTTGAAATAATCAATAGTTGATCTAAATAAAAATCTAAGCAGTGGGGGAGAGAGGATGAGATTCAGATAATTTGAAATGGGAGATGACAGGAAGGTGTAGATTTTGGAGAGAGTGGTCATGGGTGGGTAGGTGAGTGTTCTGCAGGAGAATGTACCTGATAGTCTGAAGGTTGGAAATCAGGTGGAGACCCTTGGGAGCGGGATTCAAGCCCAAGTGGCAGAAGGTTCTGGAGTCCTGGTTTGGGAGGTGTAGTCTAATGAGGTGGTTGGAGCGGTTGTGTTTTTTTCTAAATCAAGGACCCTTAGGGCTCCACCTATCGGACCTTCGGGTGGGAACCAATTCTTAGGGAAATTTTTATCTCTAGGTAAGTGTTTGTATGCTGAGGTTACCGTTTTTGCTTGTGGTCGAAAAGTCATCGGTTCTCTTTGACCTATTTCCTTCGAAAGACACTTTATCAATTTTGGATGAGCTTTTTTCCATCACCATGGAAGAGGGTTCTTGGAACCTGGTTGGAAAATTTCAAGGGAGGAGGCTTGACATTGATGCCATTAGATGTTGGACTCTGGTTAAGTGGAAGCCTAAGGGAGCTCTGGACATTGTGGCAGCTTCCAATGGATTTTTCCTCATTAATCTTAATTGTGAGGAGTATTTAAAGAATATTTTGGGTGGAGGATCCTGGTTATTTGAAAAGCGACAAATATTTCTACGAAAATGGGGACCCAATTTTAATCCCAGAACCCAAAAAATTAATTTGGTTCCATTGTGGGTTAGATTACCAGATCTACCCTTCCATATTTGGCATGTTGATATTCTCATAGGTATAGCTAAATCCATAGGTGAGCTAGTCCTAATAAACTCGGCAACTAGGGCCAAATCCATATTAGTCTTTACCTGTATGTGTTATGGTAGACCTAAAGCTAATATTCCATATCACATTAATCTACTTTCAAATTTTGGGTCATGGATTCAACCTATTGTATATGAGAATCGACCAGTGAAATGTTCGATCTATAATAAGTTTAGCCATGTCCCTGGCTCATGCCCAATCCAAAATAGGAAGGCCCATTTCAAGCAGAATTGGGAGAAAAGGATTCCAGAGAAAAATCAAGACCAACTCCTGGGAAAGAAGACGAGATCTGATTCTGCAAGTCTCTTAGGCGAAGCTCCTGGTTCAAATGAAGTTATTGAGGAAGATATTCAACAAATGGCTTCAAACAATGATGAAAAAGGGTGTATGATTTTGAGAAGTACTTATTTTGGCCTGACAATGCTCAAAAATGAAGATTTAACTTTTGCAACCCTAATCCCTAAGGAGTTTCTCCAAAACTCTTTTCAATACCTAAACTCAGAGGAGGCTAAGCAGGATGGCTCTGAAGACTCTCAAATGGGAGAGGGATCTCCTCAGAAGATGGATTTGAAAATGGACCTCCCAATTTTGGTTGATATCAAATCCCCCTCTGGTGATGTCAAATCCCCATCTGGTGAAGGTTCCTCAAGGGTAAGGATGTTGCGTCCTAAAACTAGAAGCTTGTGCAAGGGCCCGATTGACATGGGAGTTACAAGGAAGGTAGGAAAACCATCCAATAAAGCTTAAATAAGCAGAGAGACAGAAGATGATATTACAGATTGAGTTCAATTCAAGCTCAAACTCAAAAAGGAAAAGGATACAAAAGGTGAGTAGTTGAAGCTAGAATCATTTTGTTACTCCCCCCAATATAAGGATGGGGGTTTCTTTGCACGAATTGTAAATGAAAATTTTATCATGGAACATTAGGGGCCTTAATGGGCTACCTAAACATCATGCATTGGAATCCATCAAAAAATATTTTAAACCAGATATAATTTTGTTGCAAGAAACAAAAATGGATAGTAGTAGTGCTGAAATAGTTAAGAGGAAGGTTTGGAAGGAGGCTGAGTTTGTAGCTAACTCAAATAGTGGTTCCTTGGGGTGTCTCTTGTGCACGTGGGACCCTAAAACCATTTATGGGTCAACTGTTTTCATATATGACCGAGTGATTAGCATCCTATTTTGTTCCAAGGAGTTAGGATTTAAATGGAAAACCTAGAATATTTACATGGAGTAACAGACAAATGGGGAGTCAAAACATTCAAGTTAGGTTGGACAGAATTTTGGTGTCTAAAGAAGGTATCCCATTTTTTGGTGATGCATCCTTATTCTCTCTCCCTAAGCTGGCCTCAGATCACAATTCAATTTTTCTTGAGAAGACACAAGATTCGGCCTTCTTTCCTCGACCATTTAGATTTGAAGCAATGTGGCTTCAACACCCTAGTTTAGAATCCAACATTGAGGAATGGTGGAGTCACAGGTTTTTAGGTTCTTGAATGGCACAAATAGCCTCCAAGTTGAGATTTATAAAGGCAAAGTTGAAGGATTAGAATAAGCAGGTTTTTGGAAACATTGTTGCCAGAAAGATGGAGATTTGCAACCAGTTGTAGGAGGTTGAGCAGATAGCCAAAACTCAGGGTTACTCTATGGAATTAAAGAGGCAATAACTATGTATTCTGATAGAACTCCATAATATTCTAGCAGGGGAAAAAAATATGTGGAGGCAGAAATCTAGGGCCCTATGGCTTAAGGAGGGTGATTGGAACACAAAAAAATTTCACTCCACTACATTGAGATATAGGAGTAATAATAGGATCATGGTGATTATGAAAGCAAATGGAGAATTCTCTGAAGACATCAAAGAGATTAGATATGAGATAGTAAATTTTTTTAAGGACCTCCTATGTTCCACGGTAACAAAAAATAAATAGTCTAAATATCGCTTATTGAATAACATACCACCTTTGGTCTCTGCAGATATGAATAATATTTTGGATACTCTTTTTTCATATGATGAAATCAGTAAAGCAGTTATTGCAATGGGTGGGGTCAAAGTGTCGAGACCTGATGGGTTTCCCCCAATATTTTTTTAGAAATTTTGGCATATTTTAGGGACAAATATTTGTGATGTCATTAGAGATGTTTTGTCTTCAAAACGGATCCCTTCAGATGTCAACTCTACATTTTTTATGTTTATCCCTAAAACAACTGATGCTAAGGATTTTGCAGCTTATAGGCCTATCAATTTGTGTAATACTATTTTTAAAATTTTGATGAAGACCGAGATTGAAACTTTTATTACTAGGTACCATTGATATCCCACAGAGCGGTTTTGTGGTTGGGAGGTAAATTTCGGATGGAATCATTGCAGTCCATGAAATCATCCATTTGGTGACCAAAGCGGTAATTCTAGGACCTTGATCAAGTTGGATATGAATAAAGCTTACGATAGGTTTTATTGGGAGTTTCTCTTCAAAGTCTTGCATAAATTTAGCTTTAGTCAAGAGTGGATAAGTTTGATCAAATCATGTGTCTCTTCAACCAAGTTCTTAGTTCTGGTGAATGGCTCTCCGACAGGATATTTCAAGAGTTATAGGGGAATTCGTCAAGGAGATCCGTTGTCCCCATACCTTTTTATTTTACTAGTAGAATCTCTAGGGTGAGCCATAAAAGCTGATTTTTCTATTGTAGACCTTAAGCCAGCTACGCCCATCAGTCCCATATCCCATCATTAATTTATTGATGATACTCTTCTATCCTTTCAAGATTTAATTTTGCAAGAAAAATTAGTCAGAAGTATTCTAGAAGATTATGAATAGGCGGCGAGTCAGAAGGTTAATTTTAGGAAAAGTGTTATTTTTTCATCAATACTCCTCTAGTAAAGTAGTTGAGGATTACGGATATTCTGGGATGTAATATTGGGTCTCTCCCTTCATCCTACCTAGGGATGCCAAATTTTTTGGGCTTTAAGATCATCCCTGTGGGAACCGGTTGTGGGGCGTTTCCAGAGAAAGCTTACAAGCTGGAAAGGGGATCTCCTAAGCCAAGCAAGAAAAGTGATATTAGTTAAGGCCACCCTTCACAGCATCCCGGTATATTTCCTTTCTCTATTCCAAATCCTGGATAAGATTCTTGAAAGAATAGAACAGATCCAACGCTCATTTCTTTGGTCAGGAGAAAGTGAGAAAAATAAATTTCATCTAGTGGCATGGGACCAAGTATGCAATAATAATGAGGAGGGTGGTTTAGGCCTTATAAGATTGAAATCCATGAACAAAGCTCTTGTTGCCAAGCAGGGTTGGAGACTGGTTCAAGAGGAGAAAGTGGGATGGATTGATATTGTCAAAGCCAAATACCTAAATGATGGGAAGTAGTTTATTAGAGACTCATTATCCCTCCAGGGTTTAGCTTTCTGGTCTAGCCTGATTTGGTGCAGATCGAATATCTATAGAGGGGGTAGGTGGTGTTTGGGAGATGGTAGGTATGTCGACTTTTGGAGTGACATGTGGGCGATTGAGGTTCCACTGGAGTCAAGATCAGAGCTAGCTTTAGTCAAACCAATTATATATTATTTCTAGGGGAATAAGGTTTGTGATTTCATTGAAAGGATTGAAGATTGCCCCTAAAGGAAACCATTTGAATTTTGAGGACTTTTGGTGGAGGAAAGGAGGGCATTTGATGAAATTTTTAATATCATTAAATTGATTATAATTCCTGGAAGAGAAATTTTGGATAGATTCATCTGGGTATTAGAGAAGGATGGGAAATTCTCTATCAAATTAGCTTATTTTATAGCATATGGTCCTTCTGATCCTTGGTTTTTGACAAATAAAATTTGGCTAAAAGGACTGACTCCAAAAATCAACATTTTCTTCTGGTTGGTCGTACAAGGAAAATTTCTAACTTTAGACAATCTTAAAAAAATAGGTATGATTTTACTTAATGCTTGTTTCTTGTGGAAAAATACAAAGGAATCGTTGCTCCATATTATTTTTAGCTGTCCTTTCTTGCATGAGGTTTTTAGCTACTTTTTCAAATATTTGAACATCCAATGGGTGTTTCCGAACAACCTAGAGGATGTGCTAACCCAATGGGTTTCTCCCTTCATATATCTCCACCTTAGTTTGTTTTGGAAATTTAGTCTTCCTCATATATGGTGGTAGATTTGGAAGGAAAGAAACTCAAGGGTGTTTAAGGATGTTGCTCATTCGGCTAAAGTTGTGGCTTTGTAGACGATTTATTTTTTCATGGATATTAGAATCCTAAATTTGAATGTTGTGATTGTAGAGCAAGAATGATCAGTGGAGATATCTCTTATATTCAATGCCAATCCTCAACCAGCTAGACCTACCGTGCCTCTGAATAGAGCCAAGGTTAAGTGGGAGTAACCTCCAATTGGTTGGTTGAAGTTGAATTTTGACGATGCATCTAAAGGGAATTCAGGTCCTGTAGGTATTGGAGGGATTGTAAGGAGCCATGATGGCTTGATAATTTTAGCCTCTGCTGATAATCTAGGCCATAAAACCAATCACTTCATTGAAGCCAGTGACATTTTCCAAGGAGTTTCTCTATTGGATTCTATAAGTTGCAGGAAACTAATCGTTGAAGGAGACTCCCTTATTATAATAAATATGACAATATGGACTCAACATTCTACCTGGACTATTTTGAACCTTCTTCTAGAATTTCAAAGATACATCCAAAATATGGAAGAGATTTAGTTTAAGCATACATACAAGGAAGGTAATCGAGCGACCAATATATTGGTTAACAAAGGAGTTATTCAGAATGGTTTAGTGGTGTGGCAGGATAATTTTTTGGTGGATATTGCTTCTATCGATAATGACCTCATACATAATTAGCCGCTCTGGTCGAGTTGTTGTTGATGACTTGGCTGCAAAACTTGGGGGTGCTTGTTGATTTTGGGTGTCCACACCAAATTTCATATCTCCAAGCTATTGTTTCCTCCCTACAAGCCACAATCTCCAATGCAAAAGAAATTCTTGCCCTGATGGGCTGGCAGGCCTGGGAAAGCAACGACCTCATGGGGTAGAATGGGACTAGTGCATGGCTTGGTTCGTGGTTCAGGTCCTTCTACTAATATGTGTTCGTTTGGTTATCTTTGACATCTTGATTTGATTTAAATTTGTTTTAATTTTTAAATTATGTATGGTCTTACCTATGTATTGGTTTGGCTTTGGAAGGGATAACTCCTCTTATTGGTCATTCCTCGATTATTACCGGATGTAAGTAATTTTGGCTCATTCTTTTCGGACGGGGTTTAGTCTCTTTTGTACAAGGTTTAAAGATCCTTTCAAAACTCCTTCGTCCATCTACTCAATATAATATATATATATATATATATATATATATATATATATATATATATATATATATATATATATATATATATATATATATTTTCATTGACCCATTAAAGCTATTTTTATATTATAGTTTATCTTTACTTGTTTGAAATGTAACATGTTGTATATATGATATTTATTATAAATTCTATTATTTTTTAGTTTTGAATTGTAAACATTATATTTTTAAATTAATATTGGTTAACTTTGTTGATAAAATTTAGTATAATTATTTAGTTATTTAGTTATATATATTTATTCATGGTCTTAGAAATTATGAATTTTTTTAATAGTAAATTAAAAAATATTAAGGTTTTATTATCAAATGTAGATGTAAATATGTAGTAGCTTGGTTATAATAATTTAATTTAGAGTTTTGATAGAGTTTCATGGAGTTTTTTAATAAAGTTTTGGCTGCCTTTGGTTTTTGTAAATAGTGGAGAGGATGGGTTGGTAGCTGCTATAAGACTACAAGGTGCTTTGTTCTGATCCATAATAAACTAGCAGGTTTTTCTAGTAGTAATAGAGGTCTTATACAAGGTGATATCCTCTCTCCTTATATTTTCATTATTATCGCTGAAATGCTTGGAAGATACCTTAATGCTACCCAGGCTTCTAGCCAGATAGGGGGTCTTAAAGCAACTCATAATCTTGAGGGTATTACTCATTTACAGTTTGTGGATGATACCATTTTACTTGTTAATCCTACTATGGTAGATTTAATTGAATTTAAAGTAATATTAGACTTCTATGAGCATGCCTCTCACCAAAATATCAATTTGGACAAGAGCGAGATATTCTTCATTAACACTAAAATTGCTCTCCAGAGAAGGGTGGCTAGAGTGATAGGGTATCTTATGTCATCCCTACCTTATTCATACCTTGGAATACCTATGTTTGTGGGATCTTTCAAGGAACATCTTGGGAACAGTTTGGTTGACAGGTTTCAATCCAAACTTGCAAGATGGAAAGGTAATCTCTTGTCTCAAGCAGGTAAAGTGTTGTTGGTTAAGAGTGTTCTACAGGCTATCCCCATTTATCTTCTTTCCCTTTTTAAAATCCTTGCTGAAGTTTTCAAAATCATAGAAGGGATTCAAAAATAGTTCTTATGGTTAGTATCTAAAGAGACGAGGAGGATTCCTCTTGTAGCTTGAGAAAAAATTGCCATCAAAAGAAGCATGGTGGTATTGGTCTAAAAAGCAGCCTAGTTAATAGTGTTATGGTCTCCAAGGTAGGATGGAGAGTTCTAATGTATGTTCGGACTCTTTGGACAAGGATTCTTAAAGAAAAAAATATTGACAACTAGGAGGATACCAAATTTCTCACAATTCAGGACCCCTATCATGGCTCTTCTTTATGGAACCACTTGGTGGAGGCTAGGGAGACCTTGTGGAAGGGTGTGAAATGGCATGTTGGATATGGGGTGCCTATAAGTTTCTAGGAATATGCCTGGTTAGATGACAACCCTTTAGACAAAAATGATATTTTCTCTAATCTAAAAGAGGATCTAGAAGATAGATATGGTAAAACAACTTGTGACTACATGACTTTATTGGATAACCAGTTGAGCTAAAAATATTTAGAGGTAAGCCCTGAGAATTTGGAGGCCTTAAACCTACTTAAATTTAAACTAAAGGTTTATTAATTAGGTGTTATCAGACAAAGAGACTTTGTGGTTTGGAGTAGAACTGAGAATGGTAAATTTAGCATGAAGACAACCTATGATCTTTTGGATCCTATTGTAGATAATGGTTTCCCTTGGAATAGAATTTGGGGTAATAGAGCTATTCCTAAACTGGAGATTATTATTTGGGAAGCAATCTAGAATAAGATCCTAATGGTGGATAATATTAAGAAGAGAGGTTTTTAGTTACCTAATAGATGCAATTTATGTGAAAAGGTAGAAGAATCAGTGGAACACATCTTCTTGGAATGTCCCTACACTCTAAACATTTTCTAGCTCCTCATCAACAAGATGAGCATCTCTTGGGTGATGCCTTCTAATATGGTTTTGTGGTTACAACAGTGGGAGAACCCCTTTTTCAGTCCTCATCTTAATGTAATTTAGAATTTGATTATGTTTTATTTTGTTTGGGGAGTATGGTTAGAGAGGAACAGGAGAATTTTTAGAGGGGAAAATGATCAGCAATGAGAATTTTTAGAAGTATCATCCATTTTTTAGAGGAGAATGTTAAATCTATCAAGTACCCTATCAAGCCAAAGAATACTGAAGAGACTATGATAACTAAGGTATGGAATTTGGAACCCATTAGTGGTGGAGAGGCAAATGCTCAAGTTAGAACTGATGTAAAATGGCAACCACCCCAAGATGAATGGTTGAAGTTAAATTTTTATGGGGCATCCAAAGGTAACCCTAGTAAGGTTAGAGTAGGAGCAATTTTGAGAGATAATCAGGGCAGATTCGTGGGGGTAGCCTGCAAGTTTTTGGGAGTTACTATTAGTCATAGAGTTGAAGTTAATGCTTTACATATGGGTGCAGAGCTAGCTAAGGATTTAGGTGCTAAAAAATATGTCTTTGAAGGAGACTTCTTGAATATTATCAATATTTTAAAAAGGAAGGAGAAGCTAATTAGGAAATTGATTACATTGTGTATGTGAGAGAGATTGTAAAGTGTTTTGAAGAAGTTGAATTTGTTCATGTATTTAGAGAAGGTAACAAACCAACAAAGTGGCTAGTGAACTTTGGTGCTATTAAAGAAGATGATAGGAGATGGATCCCCCTAAGGGTGGTCCATAAGGACTTATAAAAGTTCATAAGAGAGGATTGTAGCTAATTGGGGTCGAGGATGGATACTGCTTATCTTTCATCTAGGGAATTTTTGGCCACTTTCCCTTGGTAGCTATGCAATTGATGGGCTGACTTTGTGTTGTAAAAGGGTTTGAGCCCTTTAAATATCTTATTTTTATCCTAATAAAAAATTAATTATTTAATTTAGCAAGGAAATAGTCATGGAGAATAATGAGAAAGAAATTTCATAGTCCTAGAGCAATAATGTAAATAAATAAAAAACCATCAAATTTTCAAAAATTTGACTAATTTCTTAAAGTGCTTGTTTGAAAGCATGATTTGCTCAGACTAAAGGGTGAAATCACAATTTTTATTGAAGTGTAAATAGTCATTTCAAAAGGGTGAATCACTCCTCAAAGTTTGAGTTCAAGCTAGAATGGTATGAGATTCAAGGAAATAGCTTAGACAATGATATTTTGTCTTCATATGATGTCAATGAAGGGTTAAAAGGCTACTAAAGGCATTTAGTGACAATTTGAAGGCCTGTAAATTTATTAATGCATCTATTTTGATAAAGATGCCACTAAACTAGAGGATTTACTAAGAGTATAAAAGTTTACCTCTAATTACTCTTAGGTGAATAATGTGTTATATATAAGAGTTAGGGGCTCCATTGTAAATACTTTCTAGCCATTTATAAAAATTAGAGTTGCACTTTGTGAGACCTAATTGTACTTATGATATTAGTATGCCAATAATAGAAAAATGTGCACAACATCTATATATTGATTGTCATCTAACCTATTGATTTATACATGAATAGTTTTTGTGGAACTACCCTCTTATTTTTTATTAGTCTTTTCTTTTATTATGGTAAATTATGTGTAGACTGGATCACATTGATGTTATTTTATTCACACCAAATGTGTTAATTGATCAACACTAATATTTCTAAGATGACAATTATATTTACTTTATTTCACAAATCCTTTTTCTTCTAGATATACTTTCATGCATTTACATGAATTTAGTTTAGCTAGATTAATGAGAATTCAACTTGAATTTAGAGTTTAGAGAGGATACATTCTTTCCTTACAATTGTTGAAATGTGATATTGGAGGCATATACCTATACATGAGTTCAACAATTTTTGGTATGCCTAGTGGAACCAAAGGCATGACCAATAGATGCCATATAGACAAAGGCCTTAGTGCTACTAGATACATATGTAAATAAGATCATAAAATTAACTTCCAAATTGGACATACTAAAGGTCTTTGAATTTGTTTACATATTCTCCCATCCTTCTTGTTGCATTGAAGTCCCTCCCAATGATGGATCATATAAGAAATTATAACTCTTAAATTGATCCATTGGATCTAAGAGGAAGACATTGTGGTATGGTTGTTGGTATTCCCACTAAAAGAAAAAACAACATTATGGTATAAAACATTGTCAAACAACTCAATTACAAACTAGGCTTCTATTGTTGAACTATTCATGAGGAAATTTGATAATCTTAGGAATGCATATTCAGTTTTTTTTTAGTTAAATTATATTCAAAGACACTTAGATGAAAGCATCCATGATTATAGCATGAGGTTCATGAGAAAATTGCATATTATACCCCAAACATCAAACTTTTATATTAACAAGCATTGGTGTACTACATTAGAGGTCTATAATTGATGTCCTATTTCATAAAGGATACAAAAACAACGTTTTAAGGTGCATCAAAGAAAGAAGATTAAAACATCTACTAAGGGATTATCATGATGAAGGTTGTCATTATTAATCTTAGATAACAATGCATAATATCCTACAGGTAGGATATTAATGGCCCATCATATTTTCAAATTCTTTCCATTGGGTAAAAGAATGTAAAGCTTATTGCATGTTTGTGGAAAGAAGTTCAACAATGGGGTTTGGAATTCATAAAAAATATTAATCCATTATCGAATGTAGGGTATGGTTGGTTCCTAACCACAATAGAATTTTTAGCAGGTGGACTAAAGCTATTCCAATACAGTATTCAAATAAAAAAGTTATTATACAATTACTAGATGATATCATCACTAGACAGGGGATCCCATCAACAATCATTATAGACCATCACCATATTTACTAGGGGGAAATTGATGCAATTTGCACTAGAACAAGGGTTAACTTTAAACGCTTTATCCAATTACTATCCACATGAAAATGGTTTGGCTAAGTCTATGAATAAGAACATTGTTAGAATACTAAATAGTGCAATTACTTAATCTCAGTGATACTGACATAACAAGCTACAAAAGACCTTATGGGTGGATAGAGTAACCCCCAAGGTTTCTATTACCACCCCACTATACAAACTTGTGTTTAGAAAGGAAGTAGTGGTGTTACTAAATCTTGAGTTTCTTTCACTTTAAATGTCCCAATAGTTGGAGCTAGAAGATATAGATATTTATCCAATGTAAGCTAGAATGAATGACCACTTGTCCTTGGAAGAATAAAGAGATAAATAATTCAATAAGTCTGTTCATCATGAAATGACTACAAAGATATGATTTAATAAAAGGTTGGTAGATGTAGAATTTTAAAAAGGAGACCGTGTGCTCAATGGGATGGAGATAGAGTTAAGTTGTACAAGCATGATATTTTGAATCTCTATGGAGTGGACTTTCTCAAATTAACAAAGTAAAAGGATCCAATGCTTATATATTTACAACTTTGGAAGGAAGGTTGTTGCCTTTTTCATTTAATAGGCAACACTTTAGACCCTATGAGTCACGAAGGTAAAAATTCTTGTAAATATGTATGTAACTATTTTTTTGTTTCCCTTAACTTTTTTAAAACTTTTACTCTCTATCATCCTTTTCAAGGAAAATGAAAATTATAAGGAAATGAAAAAGAGCAAAAATGAAAGAAAAATAATAAAAAAATTCCTCTTCCACTTTTGAGAAGAAGCTTTAAAAAAATAGGCATCCCTTATTGGATTTCACACTTATTTCTGAAAATGAAGAAACGTAATCCATCCACTTAAATCTTATACAGAAAGAATACAAATTATGAAAGATACAAAATTGATGGGTTTCCTTGAGCACCATAAATAATCAATATGTTATCTATAGATAAGGATCACAACACTCCAATACAATGGATAGAGTGGATGGGGGTATCTATACCAATATGAAAACCCCCCATACATAATAAAGTTAACCTAAGTCAACAAAACATGTGAGATTTATTTTATTTACAGAATATAAGATGAAATTAATTGTAATAATATTAAGTGCATCTCATAAGGCTTAAATTAAATAAATAATTAAATACATAAATGAATAATGGCATACATTTATATAATGATTTTCTATAAACCTATATAAAACTTGTAGACACCAAATTCTAACCACTCACATAGCCAATAATATTCCTAAGGCTTGTACTTAGGATTATTTTCTGCTCACATTATTCCATTTTCTATATTTAATAAAATCTGAAAAATATCTCCTAGGATGCTCTCCCTTCACCACGTGTCCTAACTACCCCTCCCCTTGCCACATCTCCTATCCTTCATCAATACCCTACTTGCCACCTCTCTCCCCTAAGTGAGACACCTCAAGTGTCCCACTCTAACTACCCTCGCCACTTGGCTGCCCTAGCCTGCCACCTATCCTCACACCCCTCACCTCCCATAATCCTACAAGTACCCTCCATCATTCCATCCTCTAAAGAAGAGAGGAGATTTCCACCTATCTTCACACCCCTCACCCCCCATAATCCTACATGTCCCCTCCATCATTCCATCCTCTAGAGGAGAGAGGAGATTACATACTGTTACGCTACCAAATTCTTGCCAAGAAGATCCCATACCGTATGAAGTTCGAGCTACAAAAGCCGAGGAGCAATCCCGTGAGAAACAATCAAGCTTTCTAGTCAAGAAGCCCCAAACACAACCTACTACATTTGCACATAAGAAACATAGCCTGTTGTGTTTGCATATAAGAAATGCAGCCCATTGCGTTTGCACCTACAAAAACGCACCTTGTTGCGTTTGCACAGCCATGAAAATCCAGCATTTGAAATCAGATCAGTACAGGTAAGTTTCGGTAAGGCAACTTTCTATTTTATTTTGCCTAAGCTCTGCGTGTTATTTTCATGATCTTTGGGTTCAATTGAATTCGGGTTTTGCATTTTTGTGATTTTGGACCTCATCTAGGAAGGCCCTACCAATGCTACTAATTATTGCTTGTCGAGTTCACGTGCAGGTAACAAGTTTGCAAGTTACTGAGGCTAAGGGTGGTCCACAAGGATACACAAGCCCACCCACAAAGTTTGATTGTGATGCGGAGACCAGAGGCATCCCATTTCCTTGATTTGTAAAAAGGGGTTTTCCTCCCCCTATGTATTGTATTGAAGCAAGCTATTGTGTGTAACATTACCCTTGCACATTAGGGCACTTTATGTAAAAGAAGAAAGCGACATAATTTGTTTAATATCATCATTATATTTGACTTGTTTTTGTTTCATTTTATGGATGTTGTTTTCATGCTTACAAAACTATATCATACAATATCAACCTTGACTATAATTCATATTATGTTTTTAATACCTTTCATAATTTTAATTTAAAAAAGTAAGGAAAAAAACATTAATAACAATAACATGTTTACCCCATAATGAATACTATAGTAAAATTTTATGCTTAAAAAAATTAGTTAAACTTTTTTCGTCTAAAAATTTATATATACAAAAATTTCCCTATACAAGAATCTCTCATCACCATAAAAATATTAAATTTATATTTATATATATATATATAACACCTAACTCATATGAGTAACACAAGACAAGGACTTCTATTCTATACTTCATCATACAAAAGATTTAGTAAATTGAATGGGAGTCCCATCTGAGTAAATATGCCAAGTGTACCGTCCCATAACTTGTGATCCAAATTTATTTTTGCTGACGTGTATTTGATTCTGAAAGCACTTCTTTTTCAAAGATTTCCTTGTCTAATCCAATGGCAGGGTTCCACAAAGGGCTATCGCTTATTCGATAGCGTATTAAATAAAATATATTAATTTAAAAGAATAAATTTGTTTGATTTCAAAGCGTTAAATGAAATGTTTAATTGAAAGCATTTAGATAGTGCATATCCACGTCATTTTTCTTGAGAGGAATATTTGGAGGCTAAGAATTAAAAAAACATTGGATTGTAATTTAGCGGGAAGTGGAGGAATTTAACAGACCAGATAACCACAAACAAAAGTTCTTGATGCTATTCAATACATGTTTTATATGATTATGTTAGCTTCAATACACATTATTGAACTAGAAAGGGAACATTCTTTTATAGATGAATTATGCTTATTATTTTTAAAAGTATTTATTTTAATCATATTTTTTTTTATGATTGGAAAATATCATTAAATATTATTTTATAAAATTTAATATAATTTATTATTTTAAATTTTAATATTTTTTCAATAATTTATTCACCATTACTTTTAAACATTTGATTATTAATTTTATGATGCAAAACAAATAATATAAACATCAATTTTCAAGAATTACAATATCATATATGCACAATAGTTCAAGCCATATATTTTTAATTACAATATCTGTCACTATGTTGTCACAACATTCACACATCCATTTACAAATTTCCAAGCACTATTATCTTTTATTCATACGTATTTTAATCATCCATAATAACGTAGATGGTAAAAGAAGTCAAAACATATTTATTTATGCAAATCCCTTTGAGAGGACCTTATCTTAACACAACTATTGGTATGTACATGTCTAGTGTTGGTGTATGTTTGCACCTTAGGCACCTAGTATGTATATGTCCATTATGATGTATCTCCTTCGCCTTCTAGTCCTCATCCTCATTAACATTTGTGGCAATACATCTTGGATAAAGTGGAACATAAGTTACACAAATGGCTTTCCAAGCCTATTTCTTTAGCTAGCAAATTCTAAGTTTGTTTTAATATTCTAGCAACCACTCATGTCTATTACTCTTTATGTTGGCCCCCTCCCAAGCCTCTTACCAGAAACTAGAGAAACTCCTTTATGATTTTTTTTGGTTTCTTTAGCAGAAAGGAAAGGTTTTGAAAGAGTGGCCAGGGAGTTTAGTTGCCTCCTAAGGGTGTCTGGAGGATTGGGTCTTCTGGATATCCAAATGCAAGGGATAACCCTTTGCGCCAAGTGGATCATTAGAGTTGTGCAAATCAATGAATCTTGGATAATTATGCTCTGGAATTGTATTTCTTTAGGCACCCCTTATGGAAGAAAATCTTGGAAAGGTCTTGGGTTGCCCCCACTTTTTGTCATGAAAGTGCCTATTCATATTCAAGGCACCTTCATATCTAAAAGCATCTAGAAGGTGTGGGAGGTTGTCAAGCTTTGGCTTCAATTGAATGGCAATGGGTTACGTAATGGGTTGTCTATCAACCTTCAGTTATTAAGGTGGTCCTCCATTGTCATGCACCAAGACCAACCTCTAGCCAAAATCCCTTGGATTAAGGCCTTGCATTTTTTCCATAGAAAGGTAAAGGTCATGTCGAACCTTTTTTCAAGTCGCACCAAAAATTGGTTCTTTTGTTCTGAAGCCAAGTCCCAATTCAATCTCCTAAAGTAGGACAAAGATACTTTCTAGGCAATCCAAGAGGCGATCGCCTATGATATGATCCATAATATTGGGGTCAGATGTACTTGTCCATGGTGGAAATATTGGAAGTGGTATTCATATACTCCTTTTAGAAATCATTAACTCTAAAATGGGTATTCATGGCTTTCCCCTCATTTACCCATAATACATATGCTCAATACTCATTGGAAACTTCAATCCTCTAACAAGGATTGGTAGTACAAATTTTTCCTTATTTGGGATGTAGCCTTGTTGCCCAAATTGGCCTACTTCTCCTAGTGTTTACTCTTCTAGGGATTGTCAGTCAGGGAATAGTTGATTCACTTGGGGTGAGAAACCCCAAATGCCCCTTTTGTTAGTGTTGGGAGACCATAAAGCATCTATTCTGGTGTTGCCCCAAAGCCCAGGTAGCTTGGACCTAGATTCATGACTTCTTTAGGTCATTCAAACCCAAGCTATTTTCATGGTATATGATTCTCCTTAGCGATAGGACTAGCATACTTGCAAGCATTGATCAAATCTGGCACACTTCTAGAAAAAAGATTTTGACATTTGGAAAACTCGTAATATTGTTATTTTTGCTAATATGAGTGTTTTTATAGGTTTCTCTACTTATGCCAAAGCTATGATTTGCTCTAATATGCTATTACATATCTAGGCCCAAGCTAACAAGGTGGCTCTTGAGGTAGAGCACTTATAGACTCTACTTGACCATTGGCAAAATACCCCTAACTAGAGTCTTGCCCAACTATCGAATTCAACCTCCCTTAAGAGTTTAAAGGTGGGATCGTAGTTGTTCGACTCAATATTCTCGTAGTCCCAGATCCAATAGAGGAGTAGGCAACTCTCAATGCTGGCACCGCTCTCCAAATCGATCCAAAGGTTAGATCCCCGTGCTACCCCCTTCACCTCAAGTGCAAGGATGGGGTGACACTTCCACTCAAGCACAAGGCTCCCCTCTTTCTCGATATGGGAATTGATGACTAAAGACACTTTAGGTCAGTAGACAGAGCGCCAACACCCTTATGAACAAGTTGGATAAGAGCCCATACTTGAAGAACCAAAAAATCAAGTTGGGTGAAGTAACCCGTTAGACCAGGATCCTTACCTTTTGCTGATGCTATCTTTGTTGCTCTCTAGGGTGGGGTAACCCCTTAAACCAGAATTTCTGCATCCTTGCAATTATTTTTGTTTAATCCCAAAATTGTATTTTTGTGTTTAAACCCTAGGTTCCTATATAGGACTCTAAAAGGACTTTTGGTTTGACTTTTCAAGATGTGCTTCTATACCACTTTTTTTTTGTGATTAATGTACTTATCATTCTTTTAATATTATAAATCACTTTTCAAGTCTTGAGGGATCACTGCAACAATTCAAGCTTTGGCTCTTCTTGAGGAGGTCCAAGGTTCAAACTGCAATATGTGGATGGCTATGTGTTAATCCTCTATTGATAAACTTAACTCTCACTCTTATAAAAAATCATGACTAAAATGCTCAACCTTAAACATTGACTATATAAATTTTTCATACTTATCAAATAAAAAAAATTATTTTAAAAAAATCTAAAATTTAAATTAAAAAAAAAATCATGCATTAAATCTCATAATCCTATAACTGATTTGGTCTCCGCAATTAATCATTCATTCAATATGAATCCATATCCCCTATTGGAACCCTTGCTAAAAGTTGGGTGGGATGCATTGGAAACGTTATTGGTGCTAAATGCATTAATAATTACCCACTTCCGTTACATTCGTGTGACTAATAATAAATGTTATTTCTATGAAGAATTCTGCTTTTTATTTCAACCTTTTGGGCCACCAACGGATTGGTCTAAATGTCGGCAAAGTTATCATTGGAATCGGTAGTGGAAGTAAAATAAAAATTATGGGAAAGAACGGCCGAGGAAAATCCGGACCATCACAAAGATTATATGCAACCTACAAAATTTTCAATGCCCACGGCTTCCTTTGCTTAAGGGAATGGACGGTTGAGAATGACTGATACGCAATGAATTCCATGCATTCACATCATCATCGTTATCCTTGTCTCCTCAAATAATTTCTATAAATTATATGGACAGCGTTGGTGCAGCCAGAAATCGTAGGGGACTTTTTGTTGAAAGGTACTTACCAAAAATTTAAATTTTTGGTAAATTGTGTCGCCCTAGGTATATAAAAGTACAATAATTTTTAAATTTGTAAGCTTAGAAGTCATATATAATTACTTAAACATATTTTAATAGTTAGGTATACAAACTTAAATTTTGTTTAAAGTTTTAATACATCCACAAGTGTAACATCAAAACTTTTCATAAAGGCACTCAAACCAATACTACTTTAACCCAAATATACTTAAAAATAAGGTCCTAATGGTATGATTACACCTAGATCTCAAAATCTCTACAAAAGCCATGGTTACCCTCGGAGACCCATTTTTGAATCATAACAAGGTGACCTTTCATATGGAAAATATATTTTAAAAGAAAATTAAAATATTTTATATTATAATATAATTTATTTTTAAAATTTAATAATATCATCAATTTAAAAATTATTTAAAAAATTTATACTATATGAAGGCTATTGATTTTATAACCTATCATTAGTTTGTAACTTGAATCACTAAAGATAAATATTAAAACTAACCAAATTTTAAAAAAAGGAAAAATCGTAAAAATGCAACTTTTTTTCATTGACTTATTAAAGCTATTTTTATATTATAATTTATCTTTACTTGAAGATGATATTTATTATAAATTTTGTTATTTTTTTAATTGTAAACATTATATTTTTAAATTAATATTGGTTAACTTTGTTGATAAGATTTAGTATATTTATTTATTTAGTTATATAAATTTTATTTATGATCTTAGAAATTATGAAGCTTTTTAATATTAAATTAAAAAATATAACGGGGGACAACGCAATTTGGGCTTTGGTTCTTCTTCAGGAGGTCTAACGTTCAAACCGTGGCATGGGTGAGTGTGTGAGGGGATGGGTGTGTTCCTCAAAAGAAAAAAATAAATAAATAAAGGTTTTATTATCAAGTGTAGATGTAAGTATGTAGTATCTTGGTTATAATCATTTAATTTACGAAGGAAATAGTTATGGAGAATAATGAGAAAGAAATTTCATAGTCTTAGGAATAATAATGTAAATGAAAAAACAAATTATCAAAATTTTCAAAAATTTTACTAAATGCTTAAAGTGCTTGTTTGAAAGAACAATCGATTTGCTCAGACTAAAGGGTGAAATCACAATTTTGATCGAAGTGTACAGTCATTTCTAAAGGGTGAATCACTTTTCAAAGTTTGAGTTCAAGCTCGAATGACATGAGATTTTTGATTGAAGTGTAAATAGTCATTTCAAAAGGGTGAATCATTCCTCAAAGTTCGAGTTCAAGCTAGAATGGTATGAGATTCAAGAAAATAACTTAGACAATAATATTTTGTCTTCATATGATGTCAATGAAGGGTTAAAATGCTACTAAAGGTATTTAGTGACAATTTGGAGGCATGTAAATTTAGTAATGCATCTATTTTGCTAAAGATACTACTAAACTAGAGGATTTACTAAGAGTAGAAAAAGTTTACCTCCAATTACTCTTAGGTGAATAATGTGTTATAAATAAGAGTTAGGGGCTCTATTGTAAATATTTTTTAGTCATTTATAAAAACTAGAGTTGCACTTTGTGAGACCTAATTGTACTTATGAGATTAGTATGCCAATAATAGAAAAATGTGCATGACATCTATAGAATAATTGTGTCATCCAACCTATTGATTTATACATGAATAGTGTTTGTGGTACTACCCTCTCATTTTTTATTAGTCTTTTCTTTTATTATGGTAAATTATGTGTAGATTGGATCACATTGATGTTATTTTATTCACTCCAAATGTGTTAATTGATCAACACTAATATTTCTAAGGTGATGATTATATTTACTTCATTTCACAAATCCTTTTCCTTTTAGATTTACTTTCATGTATTTACATTTATTTAGTTTAGCTAGATTAATGAGAATTCAACTTGAATTTAGAGGTTAGAGAGGATACATTCTTTCCTTACAATTGTTGAAATATGACATTGTAGGCATATACCTATACATGAGTTCAACAATTTTTGGTATTCCTAGTGGGACCAAAGGCATAACCCATAGATGCCATACAAACAAAGGCCTTAGTGCTACTAGATACAAATGTAAATAAGGTCATAAAATTAACTTCCAAATTGGACATACTAAAGACCTTTGAATTTGTTTGCATATTCTTCCATCCTTCTTGTTGCATTGAAGTCCCTCCAAACCTTTGATGGAAATGGTAACAAAACAATGATGGATCATATAAAAAATTATAACTCTTAAATTGATCCATTGGATCTAAGAGGAAGACATTATGGTATGGTTTTTGGTATTCCAACTAAAAGAAAAAACAACATTATGGTATAAAATATTGTCAAACAAATCAATCACAAACTAGGCTTCTATTGTTGAGCTATTCATGAGGAAATTTGACATAGGAATGTATATTTAGTTTTGTTTTAGTTAAATTATATTCATATGCACTTAGATGAAAGCATCCATGATTATAGCATGCAGTTCATGAGAACATTACATATTATACCCCAAACATAAAACGTTTATATGAACAAGCATTGGTGTACTATATTAGAGGTCTATAATTGAATTTGGCCTTGATGGTTTGAAATGCAAATAATGTAATCTTAGCTATAGTATTCGAAGAAGTATCTCATGTTGAATATGTGTTAATCCAAGTAAGACAATTACCCTCTGCCTTATCATTACCCTACATTATACATATAGATAAACCTCAAACTCTAGAAATATAGTATTATCCCCTACTATCAATCATACCTATCCCAAAAACTTAACATCAAGGTATAAATTTACCAAAATGCATACTTGTGACTCCTCAAAACCCTTGCCTACAACTATATTCATTTATATTTAAGCAAATACTCCCTACATGGTACAATTTCTATTGCTCCATTGTATTTTAATTGCAATTGCTAACACTACATGTGTTGCCTCAATTATTTAAAGAAATTGTTGCTCCCATATCCCAAAGTCAAATTACTAGGCTAGAGGAGAATATGAATGACACGAGTGAAGCGATGAAAAGCTTGGATAGCTAGTGGATGGTCAAGAGGATAAAAAAATGTGGATGGCAATAAATGTGAAATTGGTAGCAAAGTTAGACTCTCTACCTTACAAAAGATCAAGTCCTCTATCATTCTGACAATTAAGCCATTAAATAGGTCCAAATAATATGATGAGTGTAAACTAAGAAATAAATAATCTATGGTGTTTCACCTATAAATCTAGACATGATCCAATAGAGTGTGCAATGGAAATTTAAAATGCTCAAACAATGATATACAACCAAAAATATCAAGAATAATAAGCAACAATGGAAGACCAACCAATATTAGTTCAAATACCTATGATGTATTTACCTATGAATCAAAATCTATCATGGTAGACTAGTTTAGAGTAGTACAATAATTAGTTTTAGTCATATCTAATACCTTTTCTAATTTCAGGATACTTAAAGAACAAGGTGATTTTCCTTTTGAGGACCAAGTGGTATTTGCTAACTAGCAACAAGAGATTGCCATAAGAAGCAAAAGAAAATCAATGGATGAACAACTTCAACCATCAACATCCCAAACAATCCACAAAATTAATTTGAGTGAGAGGAAGGTACTATTATTTTGAGAAGAGGACATTCATTTCTACATGTTAAGAATGAAGGGCTAGTAGCCTATTAGTTTTAAATTAGCCTATTGCATAGAATGATGTTAAACAAACTACATAAACTTAGGTCCAACAAATTGATGCTTCTAAAGCAAATGGGTTTGAGGGTGAGAAAACTATAGAAGGAGAACCAAATAAGCAAGATGAATGAGATAATTTATAGAAGGAAAATGAGAGTAACTTAAAATATAAATCTTTGAATAATGAGGGATGAGTTGTTGCTACAAGGCAATTCAAGAAAAATTTTCATGTAGTGAGAATAATATGACTAAATTAAAATTTAACAATGCTAATAAAATAATAAAAACCCCATCTAAAGTAAATATACTAGAGGTATTATCATTGTCTGGGAAAAATACTTTACTACAAGAAGCTCTTAAAGAGCAAGAGAGTACAAAATATTCTTAAGTCCTAAGAAGTCCATTTTCTTTATCTAGGAAAATAAATACAAGGATATATGGTTTTAAAGGAAGCCATACAAGAGCTACCTCTACCATCATTAGTTAAAGGGATTAGTCCTTCCTAGGATAGATATAATTTAAGTCAAATTGATTACAATTTTATAAAATTGATTAGTCTTGTTACCAAAATGCTCAAGAAAGATACCAGTTTTACCTAGATTGAAGAAGAAAAATAAGCTTTCAAAAGGATCAAAGATACAATCACTAAATACCCAATGCTACCTAACCTTGAATTCTCTTGGGATTTCAAATTGTATATGTTTGGCGCTGGTGTAAGCATTGTAATATATTGACCTATAAGAAAAAAAATGAGGAACCTACCATATCTTTTATGAGTAAACATGTACATAATTATGAGGAGCAATATATTTTTATTGAGAAAAAACTATTTGCAATGATAAAGGATTAAGAAAATTTAGATATTACCTATCTCAAAGAAAAACAACCATCTTTCGTAGTGCACCATAATATGATATTTTTTGTATTGCATGGGGAACTAAGAGAAAAAAATTCTATGTAAATTTAAAAAATTTAAGAATTTGATATATAGATTAAGCGTACCAAGTTGGTAAGAGGACAAGCTCTAAGAGAACCTTTCCATCTCTCACTCCAATGAACAAGTTAATGAATAGACTTGTTGGATGAATTGCATGAGAAAATACATGATAGGATGTGTGCTAGAAAAATTTGATACATAAGGAAAGAAACTATAGAAGTCTATTGGCTATACCTGATGTCCTATTTCATAAAGGATACAAAAAAAATATATTTAATTAAAATATTTTTCACTATGTTGTCACAACATTCACACATCCATTTAGAAGTTTCCAAGCAATATTGTCTTCCATTCATACATTTTTTTTGTCACTTATAATAATGGAGATAACAATAGAAGTCAAAACATATTTATTGCCTTAAGAACTTTTATTATATCATTTTTATGATCATTTAGTTAATAAGCATTCCCATTAATTATTGCATTGCTATTAAGACTATTCTTATTTTTATATGATGGTTCCTAACATGTGGTATCAAAGTTCTTTCCAAGGTTGTATTTCGTAGCAGCAACAATAATTATTGTCCTTCTATCTATTTTTCTATTCTATAATTTTTCTCATTTTGTTCATTTTCCATTTAAGTATCTTTCTAAAGAAACACAATTTTTTTTCTATTTTTAGTGGATTAGGTTTTAAATCCTATGTCGAGGGCTTTAAAATATCATGGAGGAGCTATTATTTTTGGCTAAGGTAGATTTCCTATAAAGTGTCTGGAAGTGAGGGTTGATAAAAACCTAATACCCAAGCATTAGATAACACATGTAAACAACTACAAGCTCCCATGTGCCCTCGGGTATATAAGAAGAATCCCTAGGAATAGGAGAAGCCTTCACCCATAGGAAGATATTGATCATTTGGATTTTGTGGTGCATCAATAAGTAGTTAGTCCCGAGAAGTTGCTCCAATAATACCATAAAAAATGGATAGTGTGGCTATGGGTATGGTGGAACCCTCCATATTTAGATCTCTAGAATATTAGGCTAACCATTAATAAAGAAGGATATTGCATATTAAAGAGCCCACATAATCAGACACATGTTGAATTAAGTTATCTCTATTTACAATTTGATAGTACAAAGAATATATAATTTGACAGTTCAAAGAATATATAGTTTGACAATATAAATAATATACAATTAACAATTAAAGTAATCAATTATCAATCATCATAGTAGTTAGTTGTTAGTTATCATTCTGATAGTGTAGAGAATGACTAGTCTAACATTCAGAGCAATCAATTGTTAGTAGTCTATTAGAGGAGCAATTAATTGTTAATATTCAAAGAAGAGTAAAAAACTAATTTTTTTTATTTTATGATATAGTCCATTATGATTCTCTCTCTGAGTCGATTGTTTTGACATATAGCTCTATTAAAAAAAATTGAAGACCCTAAGGTGGCAAATTGTGAAGAACACAAGCTTCTACTGAGAGGGGGGTGAACAGTATAATATCACTTTTTACTTTTCTTTCCCAAACAATATTAATCAATATAATCAATGGAAATATCAATAGCAATAACCAAAGCAATGCATAAATCATCACACACAATAGAGACATAAATTTAACATGGTTCACCCAAAGATGGCTACCTCCATGGATAAAATATTTCTTCTAAATATTTCTCAAATAATCTCATGGGAATCCTTTCCCTATTACAATGTTTATGGACCTCAGTCCAAAGGAGATGCTGATCCCCTAAATATGGTTTGTGGATCTCTATCTAGAGGATAACTCCTTCTCCTCTACTCTAGATGGTGATCCTCTAGAAGACTCCACCTCCACTCAACTGACTGGTGGATATCTCTCCACTTGAAGACTCTTGTCCTCACTCAGAAGACCTATCCTCAATGTCTTGACTGATGGATATCTATCCACTGGAGACTTTGGCCTCACTACTCTGTCACATCCAAATCTTTGTCTCAATTTTGTACTAAACACAGTACATTTTGTCTAGTAAAAATCTACTCAACTTTTGCACTAAACACAGTCCAGTCGTTCTAGCACAATTCCACTCAAATATGCACTAAACTTAATCTAGTCGGTCTAGCACAAATCTGCTCAATAGGTCAACTCAAAACCTACTCAAATCTACTCAATAGATCCACATAGAACTTGCATAACTCTACTCAATAGGTCCACTTATAACCTACTCAAATCTACTCACCAGGTCCACACAGAACCTGCACAACTCTGCTCAACAGGTCCACAGAAAACCTATCCAAATCTTATCACCAGGTCCACATAGAACCTGCTCAACTTTGCTCAATAGGTCCACATAGAACCTGTCAAAATATTCTTAACAAGATCACATAGAACTTTTCCAAATATACTCAACAAGCTCACACAAAACTTGTCCAAATATGCTCAACAAGCTCACACATAACTTGTCCAAATATGCTCAACAAGCTCACACATAACTTGTCCAAATCTGCTCAACAAGATCACACATAACTTGTCCAAATCTGCTCAACAAGCTCACACAGAACTTGTCCAAATATGCTCAACAAGCTCACACAGAACTTGTCCAAATATGCTCAACAAGATCACACATAACTTGTCCAAATCTGCTCAACAAGCTCACACAGAACTTGTCCAAATCTTCTCAATCACTTTCTCAACTCAAATCAATCTCATAGAAGCATAAAGAGAATTGTTAGAGACTCAATATGTTCTATACTCAAAACTCAATCTCTACTCAACTCAATCTCATAGAAGCATAAAGAGAATTATTAGAGACTCAATATGTTCTATACTCAAAAAATCAATCTCAACTCAACTCAATATCATATAAGCATAAAGATAATTGTTAGAGACTCAATATGTTCTATAATCAAAAACTCAATCTCAACTCAAATCATAATATAGAATAGTTTGTTTCATGGAACTTGAACAACCACTTCACACATTCACTTGAATAGGCTCAATCAACTCTACTCAACCAATCACTTCAAGACAACCCTTTCTCACAAACCCTAGTCCAAGAATATATACTTCAACTCAAAATATATCCAACAATGCTCAACAACAAATCTCACATAACAATGATACTCATGTTATTTTCTAACTCAAGTTCAAGTTCATTGTATAACAACTCACTTCAAAAACCTTGCTTATAAAATATGCTTCACATAACAATGACATTCATGATCTTTCCAAACCCTAAATCAAGTTTTTCACACAACCAATGTCTTCAACAACTATGCTTATAAAACAAGGTTTTAATCACAACTATTAATTTAGAAAACCTTGAAGCATTAAATCAAAGCACTTTCGAAAAGGAAACCCTAATCAAATCATTTTCACTCCAAACTTAATTTTAAATCAAGCCAATCAACCAACTCAATAAAGAAGAATTTTGCCCTTACCTTTTCTTGAAGAGGATTTGATCTCACAAATCTACCACACTCATAAATTTCTCTTTTCCAATCTCAATAAGGGTTAGAGGATAATTTTCTTCAACAAAACATATCACAATTTTTTTGCTCCTTTTTTCGGAGTGACTTTCGGGATTCCCACGGTTGGTGGGTGTGGGTGGTTTAGCCCACGGTGTTGTGCCCATTGTATTCTAATACCACATAGTGGTTTAGGGTTGGAAGATTTTCCTTTATATTTATTGTAATGTCCCATTTTCCAGCAAGGAAGTGAATAATAATATCAAGGAGGTGTGGCTCTTGTTTTGCTAGACGTAGCCCATATTGGGTGAACCAGGATAAATCTCGTGTGTTATTTATGCTTTGTGTGTTGTCATTTCTTCGAAGTTATTTTTTCTGCATTATTTATGGAATAAGTTTCTTTAAATATCTTTAGCTACTAAACCCATTACAATATCTTGCATCATGGCCAAGTTGACCATAGAAAAAACATTCTTGTGGATAATAAGTTGCATGGTGACCTGTGTTCCCACATCTGGTACAAAACTTTATCAGTCTGGATATTTCTCCATTACTTGATTCATCTCTTGAATCTATTTCCATTTGTCCTCCCAACATAACAATATTAAACTCATATTCCTTTTCTTTCATGACCATAGGTGTTATTTTCTTCTTGTGTCTCATTCTTCTACTCTTGCCTTTCTTTGCCATTTGTGTTCTTGTAGGATCTTCCTTCAAGCTGTTAAAATTCTTCCAAAGGAACCAGATCTAATACCAATTAAAGAACACAAGCTTATACTGAGAGGTGGGATGAAAAGTATAAGACCACTTTTTACTTTTCTTTCTCAAACAGTGTTAATCAATATAATCAATGGCAATATCAATAGCAATAACCAAAGCAATGCATAAATCATCACACACAATAGAGACATAAATTTAACGTGGTTCACCCAAAGATGGCTACCTCCACGGAGAAAATATTTCTTCTAAATATTTCTCAAATAATATCATGGGAATCCTTTCCCTATTATAATGGTTATGGACCTCAGTCTAAAGGATATGTTGATCCCCTAAATCTAGTTTGTGGATCTCTATCCACAGGAGAACTCCTTCTCCTCTGCTCTGGCTGGTGATCCTCTAGAAGACTCTGCCTCCACTACACTAACTGGTGGATATCTCTCCACTTGAAGACTCTTGTCCTCACTTAGAAGACATGTCCTCAATGTCCTGGCTGATGGATCTCTATCCACTGGAGACTTTGTCCTCACTGCTCTGTCACCTCCAAAGCTCTGTCTCAATTTTGTACTAAATATAGTACATTCGGTCTAGCACAAATATTCTCAAATCTTGCACTAAACATAGTCCATTCGGTCTAGCACAAGTCCACTCAAATATGCACTAAACATAGTCCATTTGATCTAGCATAAATCTACTCAATAGGTCCACTCAAAACCTACTCAAATCTTCTCAATAGGTCCACACAGAACCTACACAACTCTGCTCAATAGGTCCACTCAAAACCTGCTCAAATCTGCTCAATAGGTCCACACAGAACCTACACAACTCTACTCAATAGGTCCACATAGAACCTATCCAAATATGCTCACCAGGTCCACATAGAACCTGCTCAACTCTGCTCAATAGGTCCACATAGAACCTATCCAAATCTGCTCAACAAGCTCACACAGAACTTGTCCAAATTTGCTCAACAAACTCACATAGAACTTGTCCAAATCTGCTCAACAAGCTCACACAAAACTTGTCCAAATCTACTCAAAAAGCTCACACAAAACTTGTCCAAATATGCTCAACAAGCTCACATAGAACTTGTCCAAATCTTCTCAACAAGCTCACACAGAACTTGTCCAAATCTGCTCAATCACTTTCTCAACTCAAATCAATCTCATAGAAGCATAAAGAGAATTGTTAGAGACTTAATATGTTTTATACTCAAAACTCAATCTCTACTCAACTCAATCTCATAGAAGCATAAAGAGAATTGTTAGAGACTCAATATATTCTATACTCAAAAACTCAATCTCGACTCAACTCAATCTCATAGAAGCATAAAGAGAATTGTTAGAGACTCAATATGTTCTATACTCAAAAACTCAATCTCAACTCAACTCAATATCAACTCAAATCAAAATATAGAATAATTTGTTTCATGGAACTTGAACAACCACTTCACACATTCACTTGACTAGGCTCAATCAACTCTACTCAACCAATAACTTCAAGAAACAACCTTTTCTCTCAAACCCTAGTCTAAGATTATATATTTCAACTCAAAATGTATCCAACAATGCTCAACAAAAAATATCACATAACAATGATACTCATGTTCTTTTCTAACTCAAGTTCAAGTTCATTGCATAAAAAATCACTTCAAAAACCATGCTTATAAAACATTCTTCACATAACAATGACACTCACGATATTTCCAAACCCTAAATCAGTTTTTCACAGAACCAATGGCTTCAACAACTATGCTTATAAAATAAGGTTTTAATCACAACTCTTAATTCATAAAACCTTGAAGCATTAACTCAAAGCACTTTTCAAAAGGAAACCCTAATCAAATCCTTTTCACTCCAAACTTAATTTTCAATCAAGCCAATCAACCAACTCAATAAAGAAGAATTTTACCCATACCTTTGCTTGAAGAGGAGTTGATCTCATAAATCTGCCACACTCACAAATTTCTCTTTTCCAATCTCAATAAGGGTTAGAGTATAATTTTCTTCAAAAAATCATATCACAAAAATAATATCAAAATTATACCTTATCACTCCAACTTGAATAATAATCAATATCCTCACAATAGTCACAAAAACCCGTAATTCAAAATAACATACCATTCACAAAGTCTTAACCTTTCAATATTCCACAATTTTAATTTTAAGACTTTAAAGAAATAAAAACAGAATTCTCCTTATAACTCCTAAAGGTAATTCTCAACTACCACACTTTATTACAAAGCAACCTTTCCAAATTTCAACCACCAAACACCTTATACCTCCAACTTAGGTATTCAATAAAATAAAATATAAAAATGTTACCTTTGCCTTTGGAGAGTTTAAAACTCTCAAAGCAACCCACATAAACGTCTTTTCCATGATGCAAAACACCACATGAGCTACACACTCGTTGGAGAGGAATAAGCACCATGTGCTTCAAAATGTTATGCCTTCCTTGCCTTGAAAAAAGGTGCGCCTTACGTTTGGCGCTTTCAACACACCCACCAAAGCGCTTCCACCAAGATTCGAACGCTGTCCTCTTGCACACAAAACGTAAGCTTGTAGCCCACTTGCCACTAGGCCAAGGTGCCTTGTTGGCTTCCAACTAATCAACACTTTTTATTTTGTTTCCTTTCACCGTCAAGACAAACATGAAATTCGCACATTCATTTCATGAGCTCTACATTAATTCGTATGCTATTCTTTTTCCAATCGAGCAAGGATAATTTTAATGTCCTTTGGGCATAGGTTTAAATACTAATTTTTCCTCCTTTTCTTAGAATGTCGGTGTTTCAAAACGTAATTAACCCTCATGACGTTGGTGAGGATTATCAAGGCCTTTGGTCTTAAACCCAACCTTTGGGTTTATTAAAATATTTTTTGACTTTATAAAACCCACTTTTGCCTTTTAAAAAATTATAATAAAAATTATAAATGTTTTATTTGGGTTTTCATCATGGCACATTTTAATATTATAATAACCATTATTATAATATTAACCTTCGATAATGTACCTTTAATATTTATTTATAAAATTTAAATTCATACTGAATTTAAATAATTTATAAAATAAATATTACAACTCCTTTTTAACTTCTGTCTTTTGCACTGTTTCACTTGATCTTTGGCCTTCTTTCTAGATATCAAATATCCGTCTTTGTCCCCTTTATCTCCTGCTAAAATATTTGGTATTAATTCTGACTTCATTTGGTGACATCAATGCCAACTTTGACTTAGTAACTCAAAATGTTCAACAAATTGGCTAGTGGTACTAGAGCTACCCACGAACTAAAATGATTAGGTGGCCAGGTGAAATAAATTGAAAACCATCAATCATAAATCCTTCAAGCATTATACAAACTAGACAAATTAGATAAAATGGACAACCTTAAGATTTGTTTAATAGGTCTTGTTAGAATAAGTTAATATTCTCTTAAGTTTCACTAGGATACACACTTGAGTTTCCACTCCTCCATGTGTCAGGAGAACTCTCAGTGGTGTCTTCATCAGGTTTGATGAGTTCTTGTAATCCAACGACTCACAATGATCAACTCTGCTATTTATACAGAGTTGATCCTAGAGATAAATCAATCAGTTCCACTCTTCTCTTCATATTTTGTATAATACTTTGCATATCTATTATTGTGAAATTCTAACATGGTACCAAAGCAGGATAGATTTTGCTAGTATTCTCTCTTGAAGGTTCTAGGATCTGATTCATTTATTTTTCCATATTTTAGCATATTTATTTTTTATTTGTTGCATGTTCCTGAATTGCTTGAGGAAATTTTTTGAGAAAATATAGCCATTTCCTTTTTTTTTTTAACACGGTTAACCTGTGTGAAGGCACTTTTTTGCCCTTACATTTTAAAAGAAAAATATAATTTTTTCTTTATTTTTTTCCTCAACATTTTCATATTGGAAAAATATTCTAACACTTCTAGTTATTTCCTTCTTTTTCGCTATTAAAAGGAAAAATCATGGAATAACTAAAGTGTTATTTTAGAGATTATTTTATGAGTTTCTATTTGCTCATGAGGATTTAAATATACCTCACTCATTATTATTAACTCATTGTTCGATGTCATGTTTTCTAACACTCTTATTCTCAACGTTCGTTCTCAACGTATATGAGATTCTAGTCGTTGGAAAGACTGCCACTCTCATTAGCGCAGCCTCCTTAAAGTTGTCGTTTGTACTCCAGTTGGTTCTATTTTGTTGGGCCTCTAATCCGACGCACTCTTCTGTTTGCCCATTGGGCTGCATATTCCTCTCAAAGTCTATTCATTGGCACTCACTAAATCATTTGGTTCCTTTGTCTGTAGTGCTCTTTGACGCTATCAAATGATCTCGCAGTATCTCGAATTTAAGCAACATCAACTCTACTAATGTTTTCTTTGTAGGATTTTGTTTTTATTTAGAGTGCTTTCAAAACGTTTTATTTTACCATTATTAAAATGTTTTAAAGCATCCTTTTCTATAATAGATAATACTACAACATTAAGTTTTATTACACTAAGGTTTGCTCGCAGGTGGTCAGCTTTGCCCATACGACCCTTTCATAGGGCATTCTTTGCATTGACCAGTTTTCTACAGATCTTTGAGTTTATGCAAACAATTTTCCTATTTATTTTCTACAGCTTAGGTGCTTGGGGGCAAAAGAACCTTGCCGGAATCACACCATTGTGTTCTCTCTCGGTGGTTTCACCTGTTTGTGTTCCCTGCTTTTCTTCACATTCCCTAGTTTAGTTGTTTCACAAAAAAGTCTGTATATATTTTTATTTTATTTTACAACATTTCTTTTGTTCCAATAGATTCATCCAAATTGTAGTGTAATTTCGATTCATTTGAATCTCCTTAGTCTACGTTTTTTGGCAGACGTCATTATTTTTTGGGCCTCCTCAAAACGACGTAGATGAAAACTATATTTAAATATAATAAAATATTGCTTTTTTTTTGGGGGGGTTCTTAATGTAAAGAGGGGGGTGTTCTTTTCTTTGCTTAATATATTTTAAAATTTTATTATACTATATATCTTATAGTCTAAATTTTATACATAGATCTCAAATATTGGTTTATAAAGGAAATTTTGATTCAAAATTCGATATCTAATTGTTGTTTTATGATTTCGAATGATATCTTCTGCTCCTTCCTATAAGTCTTTTCTTCAGGTTTGATCCCCATCCGAGGTGCTCTAGCATTCGCCCATACGACCATTTGAAAGATGCTTCTCTTGTTAACATTTTTTTCTGCAGGTCTCTGACGCCAGAGTTAGCTACACAAACGACACTATATAGAAAATATTATTTTTTTGTATTCTGCGGCATTAGCTTAGCATATTCTCCCATTTTTTCGAAGGCAACAACAATTTTTTTCATTTTCTCCGAGTACAAAATGTTTATTTATTATATTGTTTTTCATCATATATCTTTATCTTTATCTAACATTTTACAACAATACATGATTTATACTAGGGTTCTTTTTTACCTAATCATTTTCGTGCAACGTTGCATATATGCAGCAAAGGATTGCTCTATGTCTCTTTCGCCGATGATTAGCTTCCGCCCATTCGGCACTCTGGAGAATCTATTTCCTTATTCAACTTCTACGGCGTTAGCTTAGTCACCTCCCTCTCGACGATTTCATCTCTAAAAGTTCCCTGGTTATTGTTTGTCTTCTTTATTTTAAATTTATAACATAAATTTACAAATATTGGTTTATTTATCTCAATAAGGGATATTTCCTTTCAAATTAGATATCTAATATTTGTTTTTTATTTAAAATTTATTACATAAGGAAATTTACAATATTGGATTATTTTAGAGAATATTTTGTTTTAAGATAATCTTTTTATTTTTTGTTAAACTTTTAAATAGTTTATCAAGATATCTACTTTTCTTTCAAAGTAATTTAATTTATAATTTTTTATCTTTTAAAATTACTTTGATACACCATTTCACTCAAATATATTTTGTCTACATTCCATGTATCAAGCTCCTAAAAACTTATAGTCTCCCTCACGTAAGGGCGGGTTTTTTGGAAACTTGGTATAAAGGCCTGATAGATATTTTCTTAACAACAATTTTCTTTGGAAAACTTTTCTCACCTATCTTGTTTATCAAAATTTGAGAAAATCTATCTTCCTTATAAAATCTTCTAAATTAATTGTTATTGTTAAAATAATAATTTTACACAAGAGGTTACTTTTTTCCTTTGAAATTATTTTTTTACTCTTTCTTATCATTTAGTTTATTAATATATTCGAACTAACTATTTTTTTTTTTTTTTCGAATTTACATGGTGGAATCGGTAGCCGCCACGAATCCGGGCAGGCTGTACAGCTTTTATGGCCACCACAGTATTCTGTGTTGTCCGCCCTAGAAGCCGCCACACAGATCTTCACGTAGTCCGCCCTTTACGCCGTTGAAAGCACCAGGAAAGGGACAAGTGTTTAGTCCGGCGAGAACTAATTATTTTAAGAAAGAGCTTTTCTCACCTTTTCTTACTCTCTAAGGGTGTTATTGTTAAATCTATTTTAAATTAAATCTTAACAAATTTTTAAAAGGTTATAAATATATATAAAAGTTTAAATAACTTTTTCATAAAAGTTTTCATAAACCTAAAATTTTCCATAATTGAAGTTTTAAGGGGGGGAGTATTGGTAATTTAAAACTTCAATCTCTCTCTTGTGTTAAGATGAATTCAATTGAGCCCCTCAACCCTCATAAATTTCACTCATGGGAACCCAAAATTTTAAGTCTCTTTCTCTTTCAAAGGGCTAAGAGAAAAGTGTCATTTGTAACCTAATAATTAAATTCCTTTTTTGTTTTGTCTTTTAGGGAGGGTGTATTCTTCTAGTTTTCTTTATAGTAGCCTTTAATTTTTAGAGGTATATATTGTTTATAAAATCTCTAAAAGTATAAGAAGATATTCACTAACTTCATTTATATCAAAACAAATTTTTATTTTATTTTTTTATAGGATCTTTACATTGACAATTCCTATAAACATTAACTAAAAAATATTATTATTATTATTATTTTTTGAATTTACATGGTGGAATCGATAGCCGCCATAAATCCGGGTAGGCTATCTAGCTTTTATGGCCGCCATAGTATTCTGCGCTATTCGCCCCGAAGCCGCCACACAGATCTTCGCGCAGTCCGCCCCTATAACCACCATGCCACAATCATTTTAAACCTTTTATGCCGCTGAAAGCACCAGGAAAGGGACAAGCGTTCAGTCCGACGAGGCCCGAGATTTGAACCAACTAAAAAATATTATTAAAACTCAAAAAAAAATATTTTTTGGTCAACCAAATATCTCATTTTCACTTCAATTTCTCATTTGAAGTTAATGGAGGGGTATTTATAGTCGGAAAGTTTTTTCCGAGATGGACACAATGGTGGTGTCCATTTTTCAGTTTCAAGACTTTTTTCAATGATGTTTTTTAAAAATTATTGTATCATGGAGTGCACTCTCGGTTGAACCCAACACTCCTAGCATTGGTGCCCTTGTTTTGTTGGTTGTCCATTTTTTGGACCTTGTTATTCAACCCATTGTGTCATATAGGTGGATACCACTACTTATGCTTGCATAGTCAATTTGGACATCCCTTATAGTTTTTGTGGTTCTTTATCCATCCTATCTTCACATTAATTTTGTGAGACACTTTGGTTCCAAGGGATTTTTCTAGTAAGAATTCTTTTTATGAGACACTTTGATTTCATGGTCCGCGAGCACCAGTATGGGAGTATGAATTCTTTTCTGCAATAAGTCTCTATGTTTTTTGAGACATCTAATGGGTCCATTGCAGGATTCTTAATGGAATTTGTCCTAAAGAGGGGGTTGAAGAGGACATATTCCTTCCTCTCAATCCTCTATGCACATCTTCCTTATTCTTCTATTCTGGCAGGTGGTTTCCCCTTGAAATTTTCTACCATTACCCTAATTTTGTTGTTTATCCATAAGGTTTGGACCTAGTTATCAACCCATTGTACTCATATAGGTGGAAACCACATACTCATGCTTGTGGAGTCATTTTTGGACTACACATGTGATTTTTTGTGGTTCTATCTCCATCCTATCTTCACTTTGGTTTTAGGGGACTT
This sequence comes from Wollemia nobilis, assembly GCA_028583015.1. Lineage (NCBI taxonomy): Eukaryota > Viridiplantae > Streptophyta > Pinopsida > Araucariales > Araucariaceae > Wollemia > Wollemia nobilis. The sequence goes on along the minus strand of JAQPPZ010017111.1, from coordinate 12,235,744 downwards.
TTATTTAAAGATATTTATTCTTTTGATCACATGTTGTAAATGAGTACCTTATCAGGCCTTGATGTTGAGACTCATCTTTGTGGCTATACCATATCTATTATACATGAGTACCTTATCAGGTCTTGGTGTTGGGACTCATCTTATATAGAAGCTCTTCATTCGACAGCATATTCAGAGCGAGGACATACACTTGGACTATATTCCAACTGAGGCATAAATTGTAGACATCTTCACCAAGTTAGTTTCTTCTTCGCATTACCTTCAATTGTGAGAAAAACTTGGAGTATTACAACTGCTTTGACAAAGAGGTCTTCCACCTCTCACTATATTATAAATGAGTGCCTCATCAGGACTTCTTACCAGGACTCATCATTTCTTTGTATAGGAGGACAATCTTTGCTATCCGAAGGCAAGCCTCTTTCATACTTCTTTGCTTTTTATTGATGGCTTTTCCCACTGGGTTTTTACCATCACTTCAAAATAAAGGGGTGATAGTTGGTATTTTCCCACAAGGGTTTTTTCCACCAACTATCTATATTGTACATGAGTACCTAATCAGGCCTTGTTGCCGGGACTCATCTTTTATTTATTAAAGAGGACAATCTTCGCCATCCGAAGACAAGCCTCTTTCATACTTCTTTGCTTTTGATTGATGGTTTTTCCCACTGGGTTTTTACCATCATTTCAAAACAAAGGGGTGATAGTTGGTTTTTCCCCACAAGGGTTTTTACACCAACTATCTATATTGTACATGAGTACCTCATCAGGCCTTGTTGTCGGGACTCATTTGTAGAATATCCCCTAGTATCACTTAAGGGGGTGTTAGAATAAGTGAATATTCTCTTAAGTTTCACTAGGATACATACTTGATTTTCCACTCCTCCATGTGTCAGGAGAACTCTCAGTGGTGTCTTCATCAGGTTTGATGAGTTCCACTCCTCCATGTGTCAGGAGAAATCTCAGTGGTGTCTTCATCAAGTTTGATGAGTTGTTGTAATCCAATGACTCTCAATGATCAATTATGCTATTTATACAGAGTTGATCCTAGAGATAAATCAATTAGTTCCACTCTTCTCTTCATATTTTTTGTAATACTTTGCATATCTATTATTGTGAAATTCCGACAAACCTAAATAAAAAATACAAAGTTTTGGCAAGACAATCACCAAAGAGTAAATATGGTAGTTTCGAGGGAAGAACATGAAATACCTTACATCTAAATACAATTTAGAGAATACCCAAGCTAGAATTTTTAAAATTTGAAGAGGATCCAACCAATTGGTTATATCGGGTTGAGCAATATTTTTCTTTTCATGCCACTTCCCATAATCCAAGGCTCGTAATTGCATATTTTAATATAGAATATGAAGCAGTTCAATGATATCCATCCATGATTCACTTCAATTGAATTTGACATAAAATTTCTCATCCGTTTTGGTACCAGTTACTACAAATATTTCAATGGAGACCTCACCATGTTAAGACAAATGATATCTATCCATGATTACTAGACATAGTTTGAAAAGCTGGTGAATTGCACTAGTGATTGAGTGCCAAGTTATTCCAAATTTGTTTCATTAGTGGATTAAAGGAAGATATATGTGCTGGAGTGAAAATGTTCAAGCTAATAATTATGATGGCAACTATAGGATTTACTAGGCTTGTTAAAGATAATTCATAGCACAAAGACATACTTTTAAACCTCCACAAAATCAAACTTTGTTTCCATCCTAGATATCATCAAAGTCAAAAAATAAACCACCCCAAATCAAATGTCTCACCCAAGAAAAAATGGAGGCACACAAGACACAAAAACTATGTTATAACTATGATGATAAATTGAGCCATAAGTGTGTACAACAAAAACTATTTTTACTCGATGTGGAAAATCCTTCCAATAGGAAACTAAATTATGAAGAGGAGTATCATAAAGAAGATTAACCTAAAGATTCTAAATTTATAGAGGACCAACCATAGAAATTTTTAGCACATAGATTAGCTAGGATTTCTACTCCTTAGACCATGAAAGTGGTCAGGCATTTCAATAGCCAATGACTCATAATGCTCATGGATTCTAGTAGTCCTCACAATTTTATTGATCCTCAAGTAGCTAAAAAGTAACTTGCGACATCTATTATTTCAATTCATTAGAAGTAATAGTTGCCAATAAGGGTACTCTACCATGCAAAGGAAAATGTAAAAATGTAAAGGTAATGATGGATGAGTACAACCTCAGGATGGACATATTTACCTTTTGTTTGGATGGTTAAGACATTGTGTTGGAAACTCAATGAATTTGTATCCTGGTCCCAATAGTAGGGACTTTTTTGAGATATGTATGCAATTAATTGAATATAGGAAGCAACACACTCTTTGTGGCATGATCATGGGTCCTACCCAATTCATCAAATCACATCAAATGGAATTTTTTTGAAGAAATTGTCTTGTCTTAAGTGGCAGTGGCACAACTATTTATACTATAGGTTCTAAATACCAATGAGACAATTCAACTAGTTGAATTACAAAAAATTATGGATAAATATGCATCCATATTTGCATAACCACAAGGGTTACCACCATGGTGCACCCACAATCATGCCATTGAGCTTGTCTTAGAAAGCTTACCATTGAACATTCATCCCTACTAGTACCCATATGTTCAAAAGATTGAAATGGAAAAGATGGTGCAGGATCTATTGATAGAGGTCATTCAATCGAGTGTTAGCTCATATTCTTCCTTAGTACTTTTGGTTTGTAAGAAAGACGAGTCTTGGAAGTTGTGTAGATTTTTGAGAACTCAACAAAATTACCGTCAAAGAAAAATTTTCCATTCCTATCATTGATGAGTTACTAGATGAACTCCATGGTGCTCGTTTCTTCTCAAATATGGATCTTTAGCTAGTTTATTATAAAATCAAGTTGTGCAAAAAATATATTCCAAATACAACATATTACATTCATGAAGGCCATCATGATTTTCTCATCATGCCACTCGATCTTACCAACACATTGTCCATATTTTAGAGTCTCATAATTGTAATATTTTGACAATTTCTATGTAAATTTATTTTTGTCTTTGTTTACAATATTCTAATTTATAGTCATACATGGTGATGAGCACCAAAAATGCTCATATTTATACATGGATTTCTAACATATTATGCGGCATTATTATTATAGAATGTATGTTTTATAAAAGTTTTATATATGTTTAATAGTAAACTATGTATATTCTCTAATATTTATTTTTAAGTGAATTGTGTGCAAATTTAGTCGTTTTTACGGTATTTTAGCATGTTTACATCAAATTCCCATTTGGACTTGGCACTTTCAATTTTATGAAGGTAAAACATCTGTAGTTCACCAGTATGAAGCACTAAATTAGGTTCTCGATTCTCTTTGAAGTGCTTGACTCCCATTTTATGCTTAATTAACAGGCGCCTAATTCCTGTTAGGCACCTGCTTCCCGTTAGGCACTTGCTTCTCGTAGGTGCCTACTTCCTGTTAGGCACCTGCTTCCCGTAGGCGCCTGCTTCCCATTAGGCATCTTCTTACCATTATGGAACCTACTTCCTGTTGATGCATAATTACAACCCAACTCCCGTTGACGTAAAATTACAGCGCGACTCCTATTATCGATAGAATAGAACATGGATTTCAACGATGGATGCGAATGATATTTTAGCAAGGGATGTGGATGAAAAACAAAGTCAAAAACCATATGGCATCTATTTTCCAGTAAATATGTAAATATCAAAGCAAATAGATAAAGCATAAAATTAGACGTATTCTATTCTGATAAAAATAGAATACGTTAAATCAATCAAAAATTAAATATTTTTGCTTTATCTCCATTATTCCTGCATGTTGTTGTAACCAAAAAATCAAGAATTTATTTGCTCTCAAATGTAATAGGGCATGGATGCATATCTTATAAATATGCAGGCCACCCTTGATAAAAATAATCCTAGATGTGAGAATTATTCTGTAAATTTTTGAAACTGTAATATATTCATTTGAGTGTTTTTATTAATCTCAAACTAGCGTTCGATGAATGAATTGATCGGGTGAAAGACTACTGGAGCTTGGGCCCACTCTAAATAGTACTCCTCCTTTTACCTTGCTTTCTGTAGTTTATTTATTTACTATTTTTTTAGATTATTTATTTCCTTGTTATTTTTCTTGTTTTCTGTCATTTCTAGCAAAGTGCCATTTTAATTTTTATATACATTCAATCCTATTTTCATAGATGTATGATAGATTATTGGTCTGGAATTTAGAATTAAAACTGCAATGAACATCAAACACCCCCCAAACCAATAGGTATAGAGGGAATCATTCCTTGCACTATAGGCATATACTATGTGTGATGCTCACAAGTCTACGAGCTACCCCGGGTTGACAATTAAATGGAGGTAATTAATTGAATTGTATAAAACTAACCAATGTTTTGCCCAACATTTTGGTACCATTGCTAGGGAGTGTCACAACTGTAGTTTATGATTTGTAGGTCACTTAATTTGAAAATTAATTTTAAATTTCCTTACCTGTAGATCATCTACCTATGAAGAATGAGTCCACCAAGAGCCTAAAAAAATCCAACCGATCATTTATTAAAAAAATAGAAAACACCTCAATATTAGGTTATTCTAAAAATATTTATTAAAGAGAAAATCCCATCCATTTGAGTCATCTTATCATAAAAATTTAATTTACAAAATTTGTGACTAGGATGGAGAAAAATCAGTAATTATTTCAGAAGTATTCAAGCAGAAAGGAAAAATCGTCAATACGAGAAATAGCCTCCATAATTAAAACAACAATAGGAACATTGTTTAGCGATGTTAAGAGTGAAATTTTATCTCTTGCTTTACAATCAGACACATTTCTGAAGAAGAAGCAAGAATCTGAAGTAATGTCTATCTTTTTTTGTTCGAGGTGTAGAGAAAATCATGAAAAAAATAAATGTCTAAGGAATATAGTAGAAGTTTATGAAAAATGTCACTTGGATCATCAGACCAGGTTGTGTCCAAAAATAATAACAAAAAATATAGAAGAAGTAGAAACTTACTTCATGGATCTACCTCCACAGACACAACTATCAAAAAATCCCATTTTACTAGTTTCACCTTCTACCAGGCCAAAACAGTTGCTGGCATCACCATAGTCAAATCCCAATACTAACTGTTTAAATTTACTAGCTGATCAAGGAGTTACAAGAATAAACCTAATGTGCCATAATAGTTTAGAAATAAATTGTGCTACTAAAAAATCAAGTAATGAAGGACTTCCACCGCATCCCAAAAGGTTATGGAAAACCAGAGAAATGACACCACCTAAGTTTGATATTATGAAATAGTTGAGAAATATTACTGATATCATTCCTCAAACTATCAAGGATGTGCCTATTTACACTGAAGCCATTAGGGAGGTATGCCTCAAGAGACCGAGGTGGGAACCACAATAAAAAACAATGAGGGTGATAGGTCAACATGTTAATGTAATATTAGACAAAACCTGTCTCAAACGCCCAACTTTAATGATAAAATTTTCAGGCTTAATATTTTCCAACACTTTGGTAAAATTTAATGCTGATATTAGATGCAGAACATGAAAAATGATAGTTAATGAAAAACTGTACAAACAATAGTCATCCACTTGCCTGCACAATCTGTCAATGAGTTGGAAAAGTCTAATTTTGAGGTCATCCAGGAAGATTCTCTTCCCATGCTACAATGTATCATAGAACTGAATAAAGAAGGGAATGGGACAAATGAAGTCTTAATTGTATCAAATTTTACGCACAAATTAAAATATTATCACAAGCCCCAAATTCCAGAGACTTGCTCGATTGCAGGCATGGGGGAGACCCCACCTTCTATGTTATCACGCACAACATGATGAATGCTATTACAACATTCAATTAAAAATAATAATAATTAGAGTTTTATTTAATGCCATTAGTTTAGGTTTTTCTTTTTATTTTGGTATATTTTGCAAATAGCAGGAGGCTCAGTGCAGATCGTAGGCATCCAAGGCAATCCGACCTACCAACATGTGCCACTCCATTCTATTTTTCAAGCAAAAAATTAAAATAAAATGGCGCAATTAATGGGACTTTCCAGGTGGTCACCCATACCAGTTCTACTCCATACCATAATGCTTAACTTTATAGTTTTTATGGGATATGCTACCAGATGCTCAATAAAACACATTTGTTGCATAGAGGTTGGCACCATAGGCATATGTGCAACACTCGATCATGGTAGCACCAGTTGGATAAAATATGAGATAAGATGGTTTACAAAACTCTATTGAGCAACACATCTTTTATCATAAAAAAAAACATGAAAAAAAGAATGGCTATGAAGATTTCACAAAGTGAGGGATTTTTACAGGGAGTACGTCATAACACACGATGAAAACTATGAGTAACAGTAAGTCGACTCCAATTACAGCCTTGCCATGCACCTCACATTTTGATATTGAATCAAATGCAAGCATGGGGGGAATCCATATTTTTAAATCCATACCAACCATTTGACGAATGTTCATGTATTCGTCATAAAAAAATGAAAGATGACATGGACCTGTTTTGCTTAACATAAAGTTTCTTTTATTTGTGTTTTTATTTTGTAGGTATCGTACTCTGAATGCACACTGTAGGCATCCTGGGAAACCTAGGCCTATCAAGCATAGACTCCACGAGCCTACGTTTTATTGCTTTAAAGTTTTATTTTGCAAGAACGATGCCCTAAGTGTAATCGTTAGGCAGCTTGAGAAATCTAGGCCTAACGGGCACAAGATCCATGAACCTACGCATTTCCAGCTTTCTAGGAGTAGGAGTAGCTCATCCCCACTCAAAGGGGGAATACTAAACCTAAATTCACACAAGAGCGTTTGGATTGGTCTTTATGGACAATAAAACACTCAACTACGGGGTTTAGGGGCAGATGCTTATTTTATCTGTAACAACCCTCGTTGTCACTACTCAACCATTTTTTTTTTCCACTCTTATATTTTCCATGAGGCAAGAGACATAGTCATGACCTAAGATAGACTCATTCCATTTGGATCAAAGCTTATCAAGGCATATAGCATCAAGAGCTATTAAGACATGATCAGATTCTCTTAAGGTAGAAGTGATCAGCTTCTATGAAACCATCATACCCCTTTGGTATAAGAACGCTGGCCAAGAGTAAGGTTTCATCCCATAGAAGGGAAATCACCAATAAACATACTGTCCACCAATATCAATACATAGGTGAATGCCTTGAATATGGAGAACCACACCAATGGAAAACCATCATAGATGAAATAACCTTATTAGTGGTTATTCATACGTCTTAGAGATGATCCTCCTCATCTAGAAGATATTTCTAAGACAACGGTATCACAATCATGATAAGATGGAATGCCATATTAAGTATGATCATATAACTTTAAGTCTCTTAGGAATGTAATGGATCCCTTTTAGGGTAGATTATATTCATTATAACCATAGATTTGAAACATCACATTAGAGATCCACTTAAGCAGAAATTATATACCATTATGAATAGCTTCTAAGAATTCCACACATCTCTTTAATACAAGAAGTAAAACTAATTATCTTCATCATTAACATTTAACCAATTTAATCTGGAAAGTAAATGGCACAAACACATATCATTAAATCATCTACATGTTAGAAATTATGCATACATTCTTAGCATCATAAATGAAATTGTTGAATGAATAGTATTCAATTGTAAACATGCATAACTATTCCATTATATCATTTAACCATCTCATCCACATATATCATTTTCAGTTTAGAAGTAAAAACACAAGAAATAACACATAAATCCACAAAATAGAGTGACATAATGTTTTATCCTAGGAAACCCTGACGGGAAAAACCCAGCCTCCAAAATGTATTATTTTCTCATATTCATAAACTTAAGATACCAAGATTACAAGTATAGAAGGGTATCTACCGATCCCTTTTAATCAGATACAAGTCAAGGAATACCATTATTCCATCTCATGTTTATGATGCAATTAAGGAAGTTACCCAATTCCTTTATCTAAGTCATCATTAAGGTATTTCTCATACCAAAGAGGAATCCACCTGTTCCTTTAAAATCAATGATGCAAATTAAGGAAACTACCAGTCCCTTTCTTAAAATCGTCATATGAATGTTAATATTTTACATATGTTTATGATAATCATTGGAATCACATTTTGGAGAAGTCTCATCAACTTAGGAGGGAACCTTATAAACTCCCTCAAGAATGAATACAAATCCATTCTTCTCTTCTCTAAGTTTCCATACTAAATGTATGAAAAAGGAAGCCTATAACTTCCTCAAGAATGGATTCTCCATCCACCCTTATTTAGAACATTAATCATATTAAGGCATTTATCTCACATTTTCTATGCATCAAACCAAGAATAGATCCTTGTCTATTCTTTCCTTGGTTATTTATTATGGATTTCATGGTTTGAGAGGATTCAACTCCTCTCATCCATTCTAACTTCCAAATCATACCAATTTCCATGTATGGTCATTAATCGTATGATTGGATATAATGAGGAAACCCCATAATTTCCTCTAAATATTCTTTTGAAAATTTACAAATATTTGATTGCATTAAAATACAGAAAAAGGGTGTTATTTCTCTTTTCCTACCAACTATTTATATATTTCCACTATTCATCTACTATTCACCAATTACTATTGACTGTTCACTATTCACTACTATTGATTGTTCACTGTTCATTGTTCACTATTCACTATTCATTGTTCACTATTCACTATTCATTGTTCACTATTTATTATTCATTGTTCACTATTCACTATTTATTTTTCACTTAGCCCCTATTGGCTACCTAAGCTCCTTCTCACTTCTAATTCACAGCCACCATGTGGCCATCCATTTAACCTACCTTGGGTTAATATTCACCCTAGGTTGGTTAGTATACAAGGAAGATCTTCCTAGTTCTTCCATATAGAGGGACCCCCACATCACTTATTTATTCAATGCTTTCTTTTTCTTCAGCAAATAAACAATGTATTCCCTCAAATATAATTAAGTATATCATCAGTGTAGATTTCCATAAAATATCTAAGCATCTCAACGATATATTTCCATGATATGTCAAAAAGTATGTTATCTAAGTATTACCATAATACTTTTAAAAGTCCATTATCTTAGTATTTCCAAATTACTCTAGCAAAACTAATATCTAAGCATTTTTATTATACATAAAGAAGTCTATCCTTCAAGTATTTCTGCAATACTTTTAAAAGTCCACTTTCTAAATATTTCCTCAATACAAAAGAAAAATGATTATTCATGACTTTGTTTATCCTACAAAATCAAATGTAACATCACTTCTACAAAGAAGAGATCCAACCTCATAAACCAAGTTGGGTTGTACTAGTCTTCTGTTGTCAGTCTCCAAAGCTTGTCTCCTACCTCCTTTTTGTGCTCTCGTCCATGCTCACTTCCAGATTAACCTCTTTTAGTCCACTCATATTGGCCAAATGCCTTTAATTTAGGACTTAGTACTCTCCAAAGACTTTTTGGTTTCTGATCTACCAATAGGATAGAGAGCATATCCCTAAGTCCAAGATTTCCTAGCCTAAACCTAAATATTAGTACTCTCCCAAAGCTTTCTGGTTTTTGATCCACCAAAGTGGAGAGCATACTCCCTAAGCTCCAGGATTTCCTCGATACTCCTTTCTTCCCAAGTTTCCCTCCATTTATAGAAAAATTTCCCACTTATGGCCAAATAGTGGCCTTATTATTTTATTATTAAAATATGCCTTGGGTCCCTTAAGACTTTTCACGTCACATAGAGGGTAGTCCAGGAAGTAGAAGAGGGTCCAAATAAGGATAAGGTAGGTGACCTCCTCTTGTTTTGTGTTCCCTTTTCATGAGAATAAATACAAAACTAATACTATTGAGGTATAGAATAGATACAAAGCTAGGACTATTAATGATAATAGGAGAGATCTCCCTTTTATTTCCACCGATGTAGGGAAGCCAAATGGATAATTCCCAAAAGGATGGGATAATTATTATATTTTTTAATAATTCTAAAGTTCAATAAAAATTGGGTCCACTTTGTGGACACCTAGTTATTTTAATAAAAAGGGTGGCTATCTACTACTATTTGATAGACGGGTGTTGCAAGATTGAAATTGGAAGAATACCACCTACCATTCTAGTCATCCTAAAGCTACCATGTGGAGTATAAGCCAAAAGTAGGAAAGAAAGAGTCCTACTAAGGATAAGATAGGTGGTCCATTTGTTTTGTTTTATGTCCCCATTTGGTCCACATCCCTCCAAAGAATCCCTAATTAAGCAATAGAGGAGAGAATCTCACCTTTATTTCGACCAACCAAATTATGTCGTGAGGGAAATAATATAGGCTTTTAGTATTAAATAATACTAGTGCCTAATTTGGTCCAATAAGAATTGGACATTTTTTTTTTTATAGCGAAAAACCCTTTGCGAGGCCGCATTGGTATGAGAGACCACGACCAAGGAGTTCTATACTGTCAAAGTCACCCGGGAGTCGCACCCAGCCCTGCCCGCACCAACATTATAAATTGGATTTTGGGTACCCAATTAAGCTTTTTGGTAGGGTGGAGATTCGAACCTGGGACCTCCCTTGGAGGATTGCCCTCTCCTCTCTGACTCACCTACAACACCTGGGTGCTAGAATTAAGAATTGGACATTTAATTGCATTAATGTTAAATGCAATTAACCTTATTATTAAACATTAAACATGCTTAATTATTTTTATTATTTTCCCTCCTAAATTCCTTCAAAATTTCTTAATTGAAAATTTGTTAAATTCTTTAGGGTCTATGACCCCTTTTTGTTGAACATTAATTGATCCCAAGATCAATTATTGTCCTATTGATAGGGTTCGAGGGTAACGAGTCGTGACATTGTCCCTTTTATTCAACCAGAGCGCTGAAAGTCTTGATCAACCTTACAATGCATATGAGTAAAAACCAACACCTGTTGAATAAAGAGAAGTACCTATTTTCCATTTTTTGATGGGAAAGGTGCTTGATTCCTATTTTACGACAAAAGGTGCTTGAATCTTGTTACACAGTACAAGGCTCTTGACTTCCAGTATATTAAAAAGATGGTGCCTACATCCTGTCTTCTGGCAAACCGACACCTGATTCTTGGTTTCTTGAAGAAGGCGCCCAACTTCCATTTTTCGAGAAATTGACACAAAATATTTTGAACATATTAAATAAAAACATTTTGTATAAAGTTTGCTTTACGTAAGGTACCCAATTGCAAGCAAGAAGCACCCAATTTCTATTGTTAATTTTGGTGCCCAATTGTAAGTAAAAGGTGCATGCGTCCTGTTTTACAAGCGCTTGCATTCCGTGAATTAAAATAAGGTGCCCAATTCTCATATAAGAAGGTGCCTGCTTTCTATTTTCATGGATGTTTGTACCTAGTATGAATAATATTCAACATTGGGAAGTGGCCCATGCCACGTCAATAGCTCATCCACGTGCATAAATTCAAAACCTCTCATGGATAAAATTATCTTAATTTTTCCATTAGAGATTTATGCACATTCCAAGGTCATCAATGAACAAATTTCGAGGAAGGGATGTGTGTCGTCCCACGAAGACATATTTTTTTATAATATTTTCTTGAATTTGTGCATGAAACCTCAAATGAATAAATTGTAGTAATCAAGAACCAGTCATATGGAGAAAAAATTTTCACATGGGAAATAAGCATGCTGTTATTTGTTCCAGTACACATGGTCTCATCAAATAGCTAATACAAGTGCACCATGAATGTTTGCGCATTATACATGCACAAAACATAATATAGGTGTGTACTTAATTTTTTGTTTTGTATATATAGTTTTCATAGAAATATATTTATGTAAAATAGTGCCGACATGATCCTCATTAAATTGTTCATCCAACCATTTAGCCCCATTTGGTATTTTATCCACATGCAAATATTCTATTGGAAGAAAACTCATGGTAATCATCCACTTAAAATCTGACACATGCTTTAAAGATATATTGCACAGATAAATTTAATTATTTATAATTATGGTAAATGACTTCCTGCGTTCATGGATATAGTTGGTTCAGAAAAACTGTAAGTTAGCAAGAATCTATGCAGAATAACAGAATTGCCGGATTAAAAAAAAAAAATCAAAGTGGAAAAAACATAGAGATTTACCATGGGAGAAATCCATAAGTCATTTGCTAAAAGAGAATGAGTTGCACAGACAGAAAGAGGAGAAAGAAAAATAGAGCCTATCGGACAATCGTTGCTAAAAATGGAAATTATAAGCATCGAGTGTCACAAGGGCGTGCCACTATTTAAGCATGGGGGTGTCATGAGGACGCACCACTCTTTTAAGCATGGGGGTGTCACGAGCACAAAAAATGCTCATATTTATACATGGATTTCTAACATATTATGTGACATTATTATTATAGAATGTATGTTTTATGAAATTTTTATATATATTTAATAGTAAATTATGTATATTCTCTAATATATGTTTTTAAGTGAATTTTGTGTAGATTTAGTGGTTTTTATGGTATTTTAGCATGTTTACATCAAAGTCCCATTTGGACCTGGCACTTTCAATTTGATTAAGACAAAACATCTATAGTACACCAGTATGAAGCACTAAATTAGGTGCTCGATTCCATTTGAAGCACCCGACTCTTGTTTGATGCTTAATTGACGGGCACCTGATTCTTGTTAGACGCTTGCTTCCCATTAGGCGCCTGCTTCCCATTAGGTACCTGCTTCCCATAGGAACCTTCTTCCCATTAGGTGCTTGCTTCTCATTATGGCACTTACTTCCCGTTGACGCAAAATTACAACCTGACTCCCGTTGACATAAACTAACAGCGCAACTCCTATTGTCGGTAGAACAGAACATGGATTTCAGCAATGGATGCAAATGATATTTTAGCAAGGGATGTGGATAAAAAATAAAGTCAAAAACCATATGGCATCTATTTTCCAGCAAATACGTAAATATCAAAACAAATACATAAAGCATAAAATTAGACGTATTCTATTCTGATAAAAATAAAATACGTTAAGTCAGTCAAGAATTAAATATTTTTGCTTTATCTCCATTATTCTTGTGTATTGTTGTAACCAGAAAATCAAGAATTTATTTGCTCTCAAATGTAACAAGGCATGGCTGCATATCTTATAAATATGCAGGCCACCCCTGATAAAAATAATCCTAGATATGAGAATTATTCTGTAAATTTTTGAAACTATTATATATTCATTGAGTGTTTTTATTAATCTCAAACTAGCGTCCGATGAATGAATTGATCAAGCAAAATACTGTTGGATCTTGGGCCCACTCTAAACAATACTCCTTCTCCTTTTACCTTGCTTTCTGTAGTTAATTTATTTACTATTTTTTAGATTATTTATTTCCCTGTTATTTTTCCTATTTTTTGTCATTTCCAGCAAAGTACCATTTAAATTTTTGTATACATTCGGTCATATTTTCATAGACGTAGGATAGATTATTGGTTTAGAATTTAGAATCAAAACTTCAACGAACATCAAACACCCCCCAAACCAATAGGCATAGAGGGACTCATTCCTGACACTACAAACATATACTATGTGTGATTCTTACAAGTCTACGAGCTACCCCGGGTTGACAATAAAATGGAGGTAATTAATTGAACTGTAGAAAACTAACCAATATTTTTCTAAACACATGGGTGGCATATTTGCAACATTTAGACTAGACACTATGACTCCTAGTTTAAAATAAAATATGTGCTAAATGATCCATATGTCTTTTTGGGGTGTAGGAAGTGGAATACATGGGCCATATAGTTTCAAGGGAATGGGTCAAGGTGGATCCTAAAAAGATTACTACTAGACAATAATGGCCTAAATCACACAATATCAAGAGTCTTTAAGGTTCCTTAGGTCTCACCACATACTATCAAAAATTTATCATGATTATGGAAAGATTGCATGCTCTTTTATGATTGTGTTACAAAAGAACTCGTTTCTATGATCAAAACCTATCGAACATGTATTTTTTTAAAAGCTATGCTCTCTACTCCTATGCTAGCTATGCCTAATTTATTCAAGTCAATTTTCGTTGTAAATGATGCCTATGGAAGTGGAATTGGTGCAATACTTATGTAAGAAGGGTGTCCATTGACCTTCACTAGTAAGACAATATTAGGAAAAAACTTGGGAAAATTGATTTATGAGAAGAAGATGATGGAGATATTACATGCTATAAACCAATAGAGGCCTTATCTTATTAGGTGATATTTTTCTATCAAAACAGACCACCATAGGCTTAAGTACTTTCTTGATCAATGTACATCTATGCCAAAAAAAAAAAAAATGGGTTACCAAGTTGCTAGGATATGACTATAAAATAATCTAGAAGAAGGGCAAGGAAATTATAGTTATTGATGCATTATCCCATCAATATGAGGATCATGGTATACTCTATACCATCTCTACTCCACTTCCTCAATGGATCCACTAGATTCAAGAATAAGTGACCTAAGATTCCAACTTGCAAATAGTAACTGCAAACTGATCTTGACTCTTTCCCAAGATATACATGGGATGGACAATATCTATGATACTGAAGTTGCCTTATTATACTTGAAAATTTACCACTCCACAAGTCTATGCTATAGGAAATGCATGCTTCTTTGACCATAGGATATTCAAGTTTCTTAAAGATATATGAATGGGCTAAACACACATGTTTCTATATAGGGATGAAAAATAATATCAAAACCTTTGTTATAGAATGTGATACTTATCAGTGTGTTAAGGGTGAAATTATTCATACACTGGATACACTCTAACCTATTCATATTCTAGAGACCATTTGGACAAGCATTTCTATGGTTTTTTATTAAAGGTGTCCTAAAGTTTAGAGGTAAAAAAATTGTTCTTGTGATGGTGGATTGTCTCTCTAAGCATGCTCATTTATATACTCTAGCCCACCCTTACAAGGCCTCAACTATTACCTAAATATTCTATGATTTCATTTTTTGCCTTCATGGAAATACCCTAATCCATCATATTTGATCATGATCCCACATTCACTAGTAATTTTTGGTAGGATCTATTCAAGCTTCAGGGCATACAATTCAATATGAACTCGATGTATCATCCCCAAACCAATGGACAAAATAAAATATTTAACAACTGCTTGGAAATTTATCTCCATTGCTTTACATTTGAGTAACTAACTCATTGGGTAAAATGGATTCATTTGGCTAAGTGGTAGTATAATACTTGTTACCACTCCATGAAGATGACACTATATAAAGTAGTTTATGGTCACACTCCACCATTACTTCTATCAAAAATTTTGGGTAGTTCCAAGGTTCAAGCAACATTCCACTCTCATAGAGCGTGCACACCTACTCCAACATCTTAAAGATAATTTGGACATGGTATAGAATTGTATGTTACATATATATTTACACCATTCAGAGCATAATTATAACATTGAAGACTTGATTTTCCTATGCTTGCATCCTACAAGCAATCATCATTGAAACTCTATGACAGTCAAAAGATAGCACCAAAATTCTATGGACCATATAAAGTGCTCCATTAGATTGACCATGTGGCCTATAATCTAGAATTATCACATTCTTTCATAATACATATAGTTTTGCATATCTCGTATTTAAATAAGGTCCTTGGAAACCATATACATGTGGAATCCACACTAACCCATTTGGATGAGAAAGGCTTAGTCATATTAGAACCCACAAGTTTACACTATAGGTTTGAAATACCAATGATACAATTCAACTAGTTGAATTACAAAAAACAATTGATAAACATGCACTAATATTTACATAACCACAAGGTTTGCTACCACGATGCACCTACGATCATGCCATTGAGCTTATCCTGGGAAGCTTACCATTGAACATTCATCCCTATAGGTACCCATAAGTTGAAAAGACTAAAATTGAAAATATGGTGCAAGAGCTATTGGTAGGGGCCATTCAACCAAGTGTTAGCTCATATTCTTCCCTAGTACTTTTGGTTTATAAGAAAGACGAGTCTTGGCAGTTATGTGTAGATTTTTGAGAACTCAAAAAAATTACCATCAAAGAAAATTTTTCCATTCCCATCATTGATGAGTTATTGGATGAACTCCATGGTGCTCATTTTTTCTCAAAGATGGATCTTCAGTTAGTTTATTATCAAATTAGATTGTGGAAAAAATATTTTCCAAAGACATCATACACTCATGTAGTCCATTATGAATTCCTTGTCATGCCATTCCATCTTACCAACAAGTTGTCCACCTTTTAGAGTCTTTTGAATGTAATATTTTGATAATTTCTATGTAAATTTATTTTGGTCTTTTTTGATGATATTCTAATATATAGTCGTACATGGGTGGCACATTTGCAACAACTAGATCAAACACTATGACTTGTAGTTGATAATCAACTATGTGCTAAACAATCCAAATGTCCTTTTGGGATGTAGGAAGTGGAATACCTTGACCATATAGTTTCAAGGGAAGGGGTCAAGGTGGATCCTAAAAATATTACTACTAGATAAAAATAGCCCAAACCACACACTCTCAAGGGTCTTTAGGGCTTCCTAGGCCTCACCACATATTATTGAAAACTTGTCCATGATTATGGAAAGATTACATGCTCTTTGATGACTATGTTATGAAAGAACTCGTTTCTATGGTCAAAATATATTGAATATATATATTTTTAAAGCTATGCTCTCTACTCACATGCTAGCTATACCTAATTTCCCTGAGACATTTGTGGTTGAAATTTATGCCTATGGAAGTGGAATTGGTGCAATGCTTATGTAAGAAGGGTGGTCATTGGCCTTCACTAGTAAGGCACTATTAGGTAAAAACCTAGGAAAAATGACTTATGAGAAGGAGATGATGGAAATATTACATGTTATCAACAATAGATGCCTTATCTTATTAGGTGAGATTTTTGTATCAAAATAAACCACCATATGGTCAAGTACTTTCTTGATCAATGTGTTTCCATGCCCAAACAACAAAAATGGGTAACCAAGTTGGTGGGGCATGACTATGTAATCATTTATAATAATGACAAGGAAAATATAGTTATTGATGCATTATCCCACCAATATGAGGATCATGGTATACTTTGTATCATCTCTACTCCACTTCCTCAATGGACCCACTAGATTGAATAAGTGACCCAAGATTCCATCTTGCAATCCTTAATTCAGTAATTTCAAACTGATCTTGACTCTTTTCCAAGATATACATGGGATGTACAACATCTATGATACTAAAGTTACCTTATTATCCTTGAAAATTTACCACTCCATGAGTCTATGCTATAGGAAATATATGCTTCTCTAACTGTAGAACATTCAGATTTCTTAAAGACATATGGGTGGGCTAAAAATACATGTTTCTAGATAGGTATGGAAAAGAATATCAAGACCTTTGTTGTAGAATGTGCCACTTATCAGTGTGTTAAGGGTGAACCTATTCATATATTGAACACACTCTGAACTGTTCTTATTCTAGGGACCATTTGGAGGTAAAACAATCATTCTTATGGTGATGAATTATCTCTCGAAGTATGCTCATTTATATCCTCTAGTCCACCATTATAAGACCTTAACTATTGCTCAAATATTACATAATTTCATTTTTTGCCTTCATGGAAATGCCTTAATCCATCACATATGATCATGATACCACATTAAATCATGATTTTTGGTTGAAATTATTCAAGCTTTAGGGCATACAATTCAATATGAACTCGATATACCATCCCCAAACCAATGGATAAATTTAAAATATTAACAAGTGCTTGGAAACTTATCTCCATTGCATTGTATCCAAGCAACCGACTCATTGGGTCAAATGGATTATTTTGGCTGAGTGGTGGTATAATACTTCTTATCACTCCACAAATATGACACCATATGAATTATTTTATGGTCACCCTCCACCATCACTTATATCATACATTTGGGTAGTTCTAAGGTTCAAGTAGTAGATTCCACTCTCATGGAGCATGCACAACTACTCCAATATCTCAAAGATAATTTGGCCATGGTATAGAACCGTATGTGACAACAAGTATATTAACACCATTCTCAATACAATTTTAACATCAAGGACATGGTTTTCCTATGCTTGCATCCCTACAAGCAATCATCATTGAAACTCTATGGAAATCAAAAGATAGTACCAAAATTCAATGGATCATATAAAGTGCTCCATCAAATTGGTCCTGTTGTCTATAAGCTAGAATTATCACCTTCTTCCACAATACATCTAGTTTTGCACATCTCATCTTTAAAGAAGGTCCTTGGAAACCATATATAGGTGTAATCCACACTACCCTAGTTGGATGAGGAAGACTTAATCATCTTAGAACCCATGAGTCTTCTATACTAGTGTACATGCACACTTTATAACCACACCCTCATAGATGTTCTAGTAAAATAGCATGGACTATAGCCAAAGAGTGCCACCAAGGAGCCACTTCATCAACTACAATAGCAATTTCCTCACCTCAAGATTTAAGGACAAAGCTTCTTAAAGGAGGACATGTTAGGGCCTTATACTAAAACAATTAATGTTTTGTACTTGTCTAGTTTTGGTATGTGCACTTGGTTACCATGTTAATAATATATTATCATAGCTCTTGGTAGGTTCTAGATATTATTTTTCTATTAAAACTAGCAACATACTTATGCATAAGTAACTCATGGTTGAAAATAATATATCAAAAACAAAAAATGGATAATAAATCATGTTTGATAGATAGGGTACCACAATTCATAAATAATATTATATGCATCATCAACAAAATAGTTTGATTGATGATAGTATATGCATCATTAATCATGTTTGAAATAGGATCTAAAAAAAAACACCAAATACAAGTTTATGCATATTTTTTTTTTTCAGTTTGAACAAGGCATAAAATAAATTTACCAACAAGTTTATGTAATCATCCTCAAAATTTCATTGAAAAGCATGCTCAACATTCAAAACTTTACCAAATATAATAACATACAACAAGTTTTTCATATAATTCAAGCTACAACCAGTGCCTACTATGAAGAACTTTACACAATTCCTCCCCAACATTTTAAACAAGGAATAAAAATAAATATTTAAAACTTCTACAACAAACAAAATTATAACATAAAATGGTCTAAGCAAAGGCAGAGTCTCTCTTTATTCTCAAAGGGCTCAACACTTATGGTCCCAATTTCTATGTGTGACACCCACTCCACTAGCACCAAACTCAGTGCATGAAGTCGACTCGTTGGTGCCAAATCGCTAGGCAAAATAACTTTTATCACACAAGGAAATTTAGATTTGCACACAACAAGACTTTTATAAGTAGTTCATTGGATGAGGCCAAAAATTCTAAAGGTGAAAGTTTATCTACACAAAGCCAAATTTTGCTTATTCAAAAGCTCCATTAGATCTTTGTTCAAGTTCTAAACTAGGGTCTCAACAATATCTTATCACATTAATGTTTGCTTGTACAAAGTTGAACTTGTCAAGAGGGAACTCATTAATTTAAATATTAATGAGACCAAGGCTTATTCTCTCTAGGTTGACATTATAGAGAATTAATCTTCATTCATAAATTACCCAGTTTTCACACTTGGGTACCAAAAGCACCCATAGTATGTTTACATAGGGAAGCCAAATTTACAATAAGGTAAATTACTCAACCAAAGTTGAACATGCTTTTGGGAAAATTTGATTGGATGTTACCCAACTTCAAAACTTGGGCACCAAGCACAACTAATAATGAAAGAACCTGTTTCTCTTTAAACAAAAAAAAAACTTTTCAAACAATTCCAATATTTGAATTACAATACAAGAATCCATAGATTTCCTATTTGGAAGAGTTGGCTTATCTTTTAAAGATAAACACACAAACATTTAAAATACACATTAAATTTGATATAAAAGTTCACAATGGTACTTGGTTGGTTGTGTCACTCAAGCTAGATGAGAATACAATAATATTGCTAGTTGGCTGAGATATGCTTGGTGAAGTGAGGTTTCCAAATAATATTGATATTCCCCAAGAATTCTGCATTTCCACGCTTCCCACTCACAAATCTACAAGTCTTATTTGTTTCTTGTATTTATTTTTTATTTGTCCTTTTTTTTTGTGTCTTTGTGTTTGTCTTAACCTTTTCCCAAGGTGGGTATAAATAATAAATTTGGTAGCATATTACCACCTCCAAAACACTTGTTTTTCACAAATAGCTCCCTCTAAATTTAGAGCCCTCTTTCCCTGAATTGACTTGCAATCAAGGCTTGAACCCAATTCCTCATCTTGATAACTTTTTGTATTTTCAAGTCAACCTAATTATAATGACTAGTCATAAAATTAATATTATTATTTAATTTTATTAATTAAAATATTTTATATTTAATTTCTGTAAAAAAATGGTTCATTCCACATAATGTTTGTAGAAAATAAAAAGAAAGTTTATAATAACAATATTTTGAAGTCGTTTTTTCCAGGTTCTCTCGGCATTTTGGCGGGAATCCTTCTGCACTGTCGACGGCCGTGGCTCTAGGGTTTCAGTTCGGAAACCTCCTTCAACGTGTTTGGGGTCTGTTGCAGGCCTCTGGACAAGGATCTTTCGGTTTCCCGGGAGGGCCCAATGGGGTCTCTTCCTGGTTCTCGCGAAGGAAAAAATACCTCTTATGCGGAGATTCTTCGAGAGACTCCTGCGTCTTCCTCTGCTGAAGCTCAACGCAGTGCCTTCCATCTGCTAGCCAAGAATGTGGGCAAGGGCTCTCCTGGGCACAGAATTAATGGTTGTCTCCCGCAATCTACATCAAGACCGAAAATTGTCATCGAACCAGAGCTGGTTGAAGACACGATAAACTACCGGACCACGCATGATCCGATTTGCAAGTTCATGGGCATTCGACCCACCCTGCACTTTTTGCATTCCTGGGTGAGACAAAAATGGGAGCCAATCGGTGAGTACTCCTTATGGCCCATTAGCAATGGGTATTTCATTATTAGTTTTTCTTCCCTAATGGATAGAAACAGAGCATTTGAATCAGAGAAGAGGAGCCATGGCCCGGCAGGGTTATTTGTCCAGCCATGGAGAGCGGGTTTTGACCCTCGCATTGAACCCATGGCTGTCCCGGTTTGGATCCGGCTGTACGTGCTCCCGATGGAGTTTTGGGGTGAGCGGATTCTTGAATTGATAGGCAACTCTCTAGGTAGATTTTTGGGAGTTTCTAAGGATACCATCGAAGGAAATACTGCCGTTTATGCAAGAATTTGTGTAGAATTGGATATTAGTCAATCGCTACCAGCTGAGATGGAATTGGAGCTAGCAGGACATTCTTGGGTACAACAGCTAGACTATGAAGCCCTACCTTTCCGTTGTAGAGTCTGCCATTTGCATGGCCATTTGGCAAGGTTCTGTCCAAATATCTTGAGCACCAATGCGGATGCTACACAGGGAATGTCAAATCGCTCCCGAGGAGGTAAGTCCACTTCGGCCAAGGAACCATCTGTCATTCCCACTGGGTCTGAGGGCCAGAATGATGGCTTTGAACAGCAGAAGAGGAGAAGAAACAAAAAGAGAAATGGTAAGGAGCAAGCTCTCCCCAAGCCAACAAATCGGTATGAAATCTTCAAATCTCTTGTGGATCAAGAAGACCAACCTATGGATGGAGCAGATGGGATCCTTGAGGACAATATTATCCCTACTCATGCTCCTCCTTCCTCAACCCCCCGTCCTTGAACAGGCTTTTGATTCCTCTGAGACTTTGCACCATGAAAACCTTGGGACTCTGGTTATCCACGCCCCAGCCCAGCCCGTTATCAAAGATGTTTCTATGGGAATTGCAGAAAAGCTCAGAGAAAGACCAACTCTTGGAATTTTGTAGGTGGAGAAGAGATCGAAAAATAGTAATTCCCAAGGGGTGGGCAGGGAAATCCAATAAGGATCTAATCGCAGTGCAAGGGGATAAGCTAATCAATGGAGGACTGGCAAGAACAATTGATTCGTATTGCTCCCAAGGTTTCCAATGATTATACAATCTTGGAATGTGAGGGGTTTAAACAGTAGAACCCATCAATCTGCTGTTCAAAGACTTTTAGAAAGAAGTAAAACAGACTTTCTGCTCATTCAGGAAACAAAAATGTCATTAGACCTCATGAGTAAAACTGTCGGCCGAATCTGGAGGGGTGCTGGCCATATGGCAGTGGCTGCTCTTGGTGCCTCGGGAGGGATTGCTACTCTTTGGAATCCTTTGGCATGGATAGCGATAGATCATATAGCCTGGAGAGGGGTCCTAACATCTCTTTTCAAGAATATAGTTACAGCTGAACAAGTCTTAATTACAAATTTTTATGGGGTACAGAATACCGAAGGTCAGCGGTCTCAATGGAAAGCTGTTCAAAACATGAGGTCCTCCCGGGAAGATCTTGATTGGATTTTAGCTGGGGATTTCAATGCTAAATTATCCGCTAGAGATCAGGAAGGTGGCATCCCTGTTCTGGATACAGGGGATAGGCTGTTTATTGCCCACGTTCAGGCCTTTAACCTTGTTGACATCAAAGGTCCTGGTACAAACTTTACATGGACTAATAAGAGAAGAGAGCCATACAATAGGAGGGTTAAGCTTGACAGGTTTTTGGTCTCGGAGGAAGCTTATGTTAGATGGAATATCAAATTCCAGATCTTGGAGGGCCCAGTTTCTGATCACTCTCCCATTTTGCTGGAGGGAGGGACTATGTCAGGAAAGTATTACAAACCTTTTAAATTTGAAAATTTTTGGTTGCAAAAAGAGGACCTACGAAGGAAAATTCCACAGTGGTGGAAAGAAGGCCGTCCCCCTTTTGGAATAGCTATGTTCAAAATTCACAAACAGCTTCTCTATGTTAAGAGTAAACTGAAATAGTGGAAGCAAACTAACAAATCTGATTTCCAGCTCCAACGGGCCCCCTTGCTGGATAGATGGAATGAGGTGCAAAAACAATTCAGAGAAGGAATTATTTCTGAGCATCTTAAATTTGAGGATGACGCCTTACGCAAAGCAGTTGAGGACATTGATAATCAAGAAGAGATCTACTGGAGACAGAGAGCCAGAAATACTTGGCTATTAGAAGGAGACAGAAATACTAAATTTTTTCATCGTTCTGCCTGTGCTAGAAGGCAATTGAATAACATGGAGTTCCTCCAAGATGAGTTTGGAAATTCTTTTGACACTCTTCCTGACATGCACTCCATTTCTATGGAGTACTTCTCAAACCTCTTCAAGGAAAGTCTGCAGCATGATGTGGAAGCTCAAAATGAAGTCATTGACGGAATTCCCTCTATTATTTCTCATGAAGAGAATCAGTCCCTTCTTAAGCCCATAGATCGTGATGAACTCAAGAAGGTAGTCTTTGGGATGTGCACAGGAAAGTCGCTTGGCCCGGACGGTTTCCCTATTGAGTTCTTTCGAGGCCTTCCGGGACATCCCGGAGGAGGACGTGTTGGCTGTCATTGAGGAATCCCGAATTAACAAAAGAATGCTCAAGGCTCTAAATCATACCTTTATCTCTTTAATTCCGAAAGGAGAGGGGGGGCTCTCATTTCTGATTTCAGACCTATTGCTCTATGTAATGTGATCTACAAAATTATTTCTAAACTTATGGCTGAAAGACTAAAACCCCTCCTTCAAAATTTAATTTCCCCTGAGCAAGGGGGTTTTGTTGAAGGAAGACAGATCTTGGATGGAGTGATCTTGGCTTAGGAGGCTATCCATTCTATGCATAATTCAGGTAACAAAGGAATGTTCATAAAATTGGATATGTCTAAGGCTTATGACAGAGTAGAGTGGGGTTTCTTGGTCAAGATGTTGGCAGCCTTTGGTTTTTCTCGGGACTGGATTGCCTGGGTCATGAGCTGTATCTCTACGCCTTCATACTCTGTTTTAATTAAGGGGCTTCCCTCGCCACCTTTTGGAGCCTCTCGGGGTCTCCGTCAAGGAGATCCCTGCTCTCCTTATCTCTTTCTTATCTTGGCTGAAGGTCTTGGCAGACTCTTCCTGAGAAGAAGACGTCAAGGACAGATTACAAGAATTAAAATCGGAGCCGAAGTTTTGACTCATTTACAGTTTGTGGATGATACGGGCTTGGTGGGAGTTGCCAACCTCAGAGAAGCAAGAGGAATCAAAGATACTCTTAACGTCTACCTTCGGGCTTCTAATCAAGCCATCAATGATTCAAAATCAAAAGTGGTCTTCTTCAACCTTGATCAAAGGTCGCAAGAGAGAGTTATGGAGATTCTGGGCTTCACTCGGACCTCCCTTCCTGTTGTTTATTTGGGGGTTCCTCTGCACTTTAAAAAACTGACAGCTGATTTCTGGAAGGACCTGCTTGATGGCATCAAAGAGAGAATGAATCATTGGTCCCATAGATGGTTAAGCTATGGGGGCCGATTAACTTTTTTGAAGTCTGTTATTCAGGCTATGCCTATTTACAAATTTTCAATTCTGGCCGCCCCTCCCTCAATCTGGAAAGAGTTGGACAAAGCGGCTAGAAGTTTTCTTTGGGAAGGTGCCAATGGAGAGAGGAAATGGGCCTTGGTTGGTTGGGATAAGGTCACCCAGCCCAAGGAAAAAGGTGGGTTGGGCTTGAGAAGCTCCAAGTTTAACAATCGGGCCCTGGCTGGGAAATTGTACTTGGAGGTGGATTTCTCGACCTTCGTCTCTCTGCAGCAAAATCCTTTCTAGTAAATACTTGGGTACTTGTTCCTCCCAATGACTTGGGCCGCTATCCTCTCGGAAGGTAATGGTTCTATTGTGTGGCAGGCGCTCAAGCTTGGTTCTTGCATTATCAAAGATCAATTGTTCTGGAAATTTGGGAGAGGGGAGAAGGTCCGGTTCTGGACTGACTCTTGGGATCAGCATCCTCCTATTCTTGCAGTGTTTCCCGATCTGCTTCCGCTAAAAATAGCTCTTGAAGACAAAGGCTGGATTCATATTCAGACCTACTTCACTACCAGCCCTCTGGGGGAATATAAGGTTAAAAAATTTAAGCGGCTGGGTGAATGGCCTATTCCAATCCCCCCGGAGCAGGCCCCAACTCTGGAAAAACTTTTGGCTGAAAGGTTTCTATCTGGGAGTGATGAGGAGGATGAGCTTGCTTGGGGCTTTGGGAACCTTGGGGTTTATTCTGTGAAGGAGGGCTATGCTTCGATCCTACCTGAGCCCCCCCCACACTCTTTTCCTGTTCATGAATGGAGGAAGATTTGGCATCCCAAGGGCTGGCCGAAAGTGAACTTCTTTGCTTGGCAACTGATGCATAATGGTATTTTGACCTTTGACAACCTTAGAATTAGAGGCATCATTGGTCCTTCCCAGTGCGTCTTATGTTATAGGAATGAGGAAACTGTGAACCATCTTCTGTTTGATTGCTCTTTCACACAGTGATTTGGCAACGTTGGTTCTCCCACTTTAAACTTCAGGTGCTTGGAGATCTGTCCCGGACCAATTTATGGGAAAGCTGGAAGAGAGGTAGATTTATTTCTAAAGCTCTTCGTACTGGCTGGGAGATCGGTTTCCTTTTTATTTGGTGGCAGGTTTGGTTGGAAAGAAATGCTCGTATTTTTCGTGAAACCTTCTCTTCGGTGGAGGGGATTTGGCAGATCATTTGGAGCAAAGTTGTGGAAACCGTTGCCATCTATGCTGAGAAGGAAAACCAGCCTGCTTCTAGGCCTTTGAGTGGGAGAGGTGCTGATCTGGAGAGACAGGTAAGAAGTTGTTGGAAACCTCCCCCAGAAGGCTGGGTCAAAATCAATACTGATGGAACTGCTAAAGGTAATCCGGGCAATGCTGGCAGTGGTGTTATTTGCCGTGATCATGCTGGGACTGTGCTATATTGGGAATTGCAAGGTATGGGATATGCCACAAACAATGAAGCTGAGGCCTTTGCTATTAAATCTGCTTCCATCTGGGCCGTCAAGCATGGCCATAGAAAGATAATCATTGAGTCTGATTCTCAAATCTTGGTTGGTGCTCTTGATTGCATGCGGAACTTTGCCTTAAAATCTTGGAGGCTCCAGATTTTGGTTGCCCAAATTTTAGAGCTTTGGAAAGAAATTGAGGATGTGATTCCTGTTTATGCTAGTAGATCTCTTAATAAAGCGGCCGATTTCCTTGCTAAGTTGGGTGCTGAGAGAGAGGTTGGGATTCATCTGCATAGCAATTTTCCTGTGGAGAATGTCGAGATCAGACAAGGCCTTGATCAATACCTGAAATAATGTGCAAAGTTTTTTTTGCTAAGGGTCCTTTCTGTCACGATTTCGCGACTTGTTGCCCTGTCACGGCTGTTGGCTGGTTACTGTCGCGATATCGCGACAGGTTGAGTATTTGTAGTCTCCGGCTGGTTTCTGTCACGATATCGTGACATGTCGCGTTATCGCGGGTCGCTTCCGTGACATGTTGCGCTATCGCGACATGTCACGTTATCGCGGGTCGCGATTCCGCGACATGTTGCGCTATCGCGACATGTCGCGTTATCGCGTGACGCGATCCCGCGTCTTGTTGCGATTTCGCGACATGTCACGATATCGCGACATGTCGCGTTTTCGCGCCTCGCGATTCCTCGACATGTTGCGATATCGCGACAGGTCCCGCCTTCCTGCCGTCTGGGTGGTTAACTGTCGCGATTTCGCGACCTGTTGTGATGATGCTTCTTTGTGCTGGTTTTTGTCGCGATTTCGCGACAGGTTGTGCCCTCCTGGTCTCTGGCGTTTTTCTTGCGCGATTTCGCGGCATGTTTGGCTCCTTTGCGACTGGGTGGTTTTCCGTCGTGATTTCGCGACCTTGTTGAGGCTTGTTAGTTGCTTTCTTTTTCTGTCGCGATGTCGCGACGCTTTCTGCGGGTGGCTGTCGGGGGCCTTTCCTGTCGCGATTTCGCGACATGTCGCGATTTCGTGACATGTTGCGTTATCGCGCCTGTTGGTGCCTTAGTGGCCGTGTTGGGTTTTCCTGTCGCGATTTCGCGACATGTCACGGTTTCGTGACCTGTTGCTGTTTCGTGCCTTCCGTTCTCTGTGCCTTGCGGTTCTTTGCCTTGCCTTGGTGCGCCTTCCCTGTTGTTTTGCTTGTGGCTCTGGCTCGGGATGTGTTCTCTCCCGCTTGTATCTGGTTCTTGTTTTAATACAAGTTTTTCATTTTTTCAAAAAAAAAAAAACAATATTTTGAAGTCAAACTTGAAAATAATTTTTTATTAATTTTTAATAAAAGACATCAAAATTGTATACAAACACAATCTAAATGTGAACTCAGAAGAATTCTGAATTTTATTTCAACCTTTTGTGTGATCAATGTATTGCTCTAATTTTGCTTTTAATGTCGGTAAAGTTATCATTGGAATTGGAAGTGGAAGTAAAATAAAAATTATGGGAAAGAACAGTCGAGGAAAATCTAGACCATCATAAAGATTATGTAATCTAAAAAAATTTCAATGTCCATAACTTCCTTGGACCATTGAGAATGACTAATACCCAATGAATTCCATATATAAAAGAATGAAGAAAATATTTGCATTCACGTCTCCATCAATATCCTTGTCTCCTTACATGAAAGGCATTGGTGTGGTCAGAAAACGTAAGGACCACCATTGAAACGAACTTACAAAATTTAAAATTTTATAAATTATTTGATTTTAAATTATAGAAAAGAGAATGGGAATATTTTGGTGAAGCAGTTCATATTAAGGTTGAAATTTGTTAGAGATAAAGTATATTACATCATTTGGATCATGTAAATGTACCTTCCTAGGTACATACTTAGGAAATTAGATTACTTTAGGAGGAATTTATCTAGTTACTTAATGCAATGTAATAAATGCACAAGTGTAAATGTGCAAGTTGTATATGTGCAAGGTGTCCCTTGTACAACTAGGTAGAGTGTTGTCCAAGGAACCTTTCTTCCTATATAAAAAGGGCCTCATTGTAACAAGCTTATAACAAGTTAGTCGCATATTCGTAGGTAGTAACATAGTGTGTGTAGATCACCATATATTGGTGATGGGTGCAATGTAGTCCAACAACTTTATTCATGGAGTGCCTATTTCCTCCATAGCTACATTGTATTTATTTCCATCATTTCTATTTATAGCATATGTCAACCATCTCATGGATTTACTTCCTTTCATATTATTCTGCATCTTGTTGTTGCTATCTCCCATTGTATACTACATCAAAAGCTAAAAATGGTATCAAATCCATGGTAGATCTAGCCATAGTAGATCGATAGGAAAACCATAATTATCATTAAGTTTGAGTTTTTTGTCAACCTGATGCACCTTTGGACCAACCACTTTCAAAAACTCTCAGAAGAGTATAGGTGGTAAAATTAGGGAGAGCTACAAGTGAGGACTAAAAGAAATATTAGTTCTAGAAATATTGAGATTACATTTGGCTAGAGTCTTTCCACAGAGTTGCAAGAAAAACTAGTGAAGACTAGGACTCAACATTAAATCCACTAGATTGACAAATCAACTAGTGAAGATCATTCAAAATATCTGGAATTTGTTAACTATTTCCCAAAGTTTCTTTTGTTGCAAAAAATAATTTCTCAAATTATTGGGACACCTCCTACAACAGAAAGCTAGGATATTTCAATTTTATTGTTGTCTAGCTATAGTTGCTTACATTTAATTTTGTCAATCCGGGTTAATCAGGGTTATATTTAAAGAGTAGAAATCCAATATAGATTATATCGTAACTCTTAATTCTTAGGCTTGATTATATTTTCTTTAGTCTCATTTGCAAGAAATTAAAGTTTGCAGGAAATAAAATTTACAGGAAATTAAAATTTGCAGAAAGTAAAATAAAATAAAATTGTGTTTAAATTAAATATGCAATTTAGACTAAGTCTATATGAATATGTGTGGATCCATGTATGATTTACTAATGCATTATTTATCTAATGTTTCTATAGTTTTATGATATGCAATTTTAATAAAGTTTATGTTCTAATTTTATCTACCATGTTAGTGGGGGGGAAGATATTTAGGGACTAACATTTTGGAGTGGGCCCTACCTCTGAAGGTTAGTATTAACCCCTTCCTCTTTTCTACTCTACTTTAACTTTAGTAAACTATTTCATTAAATTACTCTAATGCTAATTATTTCATGATTGTAGGAAAATACAATGGTGATTACATAAAAGAAATCATGCGAAAATAAATGACAAAGTAATTGACACAGTTACCATATGCATAACAAAAGTGCTACTACTTTATTACTGGAAATTCAAACGTACATGGTTGCGCATCAAGCTTTCAAAAATTGTACACAAAAGATTACATTAGAAATAGTCATCGATTAGACATTTTCTCCATTAGACCTTTTCAAAGGTCTCCCTATGTAATATATAATGTCGCTTTGGACATTCTGAATAAAACTCTTCCACGTATTTTCCATGTGGCTTTGTTGGCTCGATAATGCAACAACTATGTTCCTAACAAAAATAATCTAAACTGACATAGTTTTCCTAACCTACTTGGACTCAATCATAATCTAAGAGGTCCAAGTGGCATCTCACAAATGAACATAACAAAAAGCTTCTAATTTGAATATTTACAAGATATAACAATATAAATATATGCCCCTTTATTCACGAAGAGGACATAACATCTTGCATTGGAATCTAGACAACTTAACAACATACTAATTTTACAATTTTATAAAACAACTTTATAACAACTTCAATAATCATAATTTTCTTGTGCATAATCTTTGACAAGCCAACCAACTATGTTGATTGGGAACATTTCGTAACAATATGCTGCCATGTAAGAGTGTCATGTTGTCACTATCATGGCACGCAGTGTGTTGGTCAATTGACTTGGTCAAATATTTCCGTAACTCTTGGCGAGAGTCATCTTCGGTAACAGTCTTCAACAACTATCTTTTGTAACATATTTCAACAACTGTGTTCTGTAACCCACATCTACAGTCTTCTTAACTCGTTATCCTCGTGACTATATTCTCTTATGTTCAACATCTAGTTTGAATCTTGTTTTGCCACATCAAACTATTGTGAAACGTCCTTCAACATTTTTTTGTCCAAGCATACACAACTTGCACATATTTTGTGTAAAATATGAATATTTATCACTTTATCATCATAAATCAAATTTACTCATAAATCATAGAAATAAGATATAATCAACCATCAAAATACATTCATTTGCACACATTTACAGATAAAAGGTATATAAAATATTTCATAAAACATGCACATTTTACCACTCATCATTCCCCCAAACTGAAGGAAATGCATGTCCTCATGCATACAAGTTTTAAATACCACAATGTAAAACATTGCAAATATTATAGATGAGATACAACAAATTTTATAATTGAAACATTGTAGATATAATGAATGAAATATTGTGGTTTTATAGAAATAACTTTGCAGATGTATAAAATAAAATATTGTAATTGTTTATGGAGAAAATAGTGCAAATGTATGAAATCAACATACTCGATTCTATCCCTTGTATAGCATGTTCAGGTGCAATTAAGTTAAATTTCACATGAAATTGTTGTTGAACAACCAAGGTTTTGCCCTAGAAATTTTTATAAAAAATATGAGTTTCAAAATTAGGGATTTTATGTTTCTCCATGTGCCTTTGATCATGATTTGCTTGATGGTTTCTATATCTTTATCTATTTGCTCCTTGTTGCTAGCAGTTGAAGTATTATAACCAAGAGCATATTAAATAAATAAATAACTAAAATATAAAAATCAATAAATAATATAATAATAAACTAGTACAAATATAATAAGATTATTATCATAATAAATAACTATTATAATAATAAAATATTTATTAATAATATTAGACTAATAATATTATAATATAATAATAATAAACTTATTATAATAATAATATAATTATAAGTATAGTATTATAAATTAATAATAATTATAATATTATAGTTATGAACTTAATAATATAATAATAATATTATAAACTAATATAATAGCTAATAGTACTATTAATAGTATTGAAGAAAAAAAAATCACTTCTAATATAATTATATTATATTATATTTTTCTCACATATTAGTAATATTAATATAGTTACATAAATAATCGCTATTATATTATTATATTAATTATAGTAAATAAATTATAATATAAATCATAAAAACTAAATATTATGTTTATATTTATGTTTTATCATATTATGAGTTTATCTCCCTTTATGCTAAATATAGCATGCCATCAATGCTTTCCAACAACCAGTCACCTCTCCACGACGACCAATTATCCAAGTTCAAAGTAAATTTGATGGAGCTAATGAACCAGGGGCCATGTGGAAGCCAATACAACACAGAAACTGGAAGTCAAAGAAATTAGAGATGCTTGGCACTCAAGTCAGATCACCTCAAACAAATCAAATCAGTTGAAGCAAGGGGCTAGATCGAAGAGCATGTGATAACTTGCAGAGAAGTATATATATATATAAAGCATGCACGCTCCCCTAGATCTACATCAGATATTGTGCACAAATGGTTTGAGTTTTTGGATCTATGGGCATGTTTTTACCTTCCATGATCGCCATATCGACTTTGTACTTACGAAAGGCAGGTAAGAAATCTTCCATCTTCCATGGTTTCATGCATGAACTAAAACATCTTGTGATTTGTTGACACATGCCCCAAGAAACAAATAGTGAGCATCTAAATCCAATGTGCTTTAGGTTGGATCCATGACTTGAATTTTGCTCCAATTCTCTTGAGAATAAAACAGATAAATTTTACATTAGTTCCCTTGATATTGATGCATGTAAATTTAATTTAATTTAGAAAAATATAAATTATTATTATTTTTATTTATTTTTATATGTATTTTATTATATATATTAAAATAATGTTCAAATAAAGATATAGTAACTAAAATATTAAATTATAATATATATATATATATATAATTTAATTTTAATTATTAAAAATTATTATAATAAATATTTCTGTTCAAAAGAACTTGTGAATGCAAATTTTGCCTTTTTTATTTAAAATTTATACAATTAACAATAATTTAATTTTTGAATCAATTTTTTTAAGCGAAAAACCCCTTGCAGGGTCACCTTGGTCTAAGATACCACGACCAAGGGGTTCTACACCGTCAAAGTCACCCGGGAGTCGCGCTCGACCCTAGGGTGGAGATTCGAACCTGGGACCTCCCTTGGAGGATTGCCCTCTCCTCTCCAATTCATCTACAACACCTGGGTATTTTTGAATCAATTTTGATTGGTGAGAAGACCAAACTCATGAATGATAATGGTGAAATATGCATTTTCAAATTAAATTTAACCCTAATTATATATATATATATATATATATATATATATATATATATATATATAATGATGTTTGATTTAAAATAAATAAAACATGTTTATCCATACTCTTTGTATCTGCTATCAAACTTTGACATCTTTGCAGAAGCTTTTAGTTTACCAGCTGACCTTTCACATTATAAATATCTACGAGTGGACAACCAGTTATTTCAAGTGCATCAATCTCAGTAATGCTCACATTCCATTGAATACTTGTTGTGTTTGTTATGTATGACCGTAGAAAATAATTTGTCCATGTGATGAAGATGAACAAGATAAAATAGGGTCTTTAACTTTTATCGATAGCAAAATTTATTTATTTATTATATATATAAGGAAGAATATATATATATATATATTTTATTATTTAATTTTATAAGATATAATATTTATAAATATATGCACTGGGGGTGCAACACAACGGTTTGGGCTTTGGCTCTTCTTCGGGAGGTCCAAGGTTCAAACCGTGGCGTGGGTGAGTGTGTGAGGGGGTGGGTGTGTGTCTCCCTGGTGGAGTTGTTGTAACAGGTTGGGGGATTCTTGATCAAAACCCCCATATCTTAATATTACCAAATATATATATATATATATATATATATATATATATATATATATATATATATATATATTTTTTCAATAATATATATATATATATATATATATATATATATATATATATATATATATATATATATATATATATATTTTCAATAAAATTCGTAAATATATATTTCACTATTTTATTTATTTAAAATTTGTACAATTAGCATCTTGAATATATATAATATTAAACATGAAAATTCTTATTTATAAGTGTTATATTATGGAAAATCTTCATATATTTTATTAATTATATTTATTATTATTATTATTATATATATTTAATTTATTTATTTTATTATTATATTTATTATTCTATAATTATAAAATATTATATTCCCGTACTACTCCCCCAAACTATATTTTTGGCTATATAGCCAAAACAAAATGAAGAGGGTTTTATTTTTACTATGGTGAATGACATATAGTAATAAGTTTTATTTATGGGGGATTATTCTAATTATATATATATATACTTATTTATTATCATTATTTTTGTGATTATGCTTCCTGAATTTCATTAAGGAGTTTCCAAATGAGAGAAAGGTGATGATTGTAAAACTTGATATCAGTCATCAATATATGCAAAAATAGATCTCTATCAAGGGCTTGGATAATTTCAACACTAGTTATGAATAGAAAAGTAGGATAGATATTATGATGGCCTTTCTTTTCTTTGGTTGTTCTTATAGGGGTGCAATATCGGAAATACAAACCACATTTTTGTAGGATGGAACAACCTATATAGGAAATAGAAATCTGCTTATGACTTTTGCTTGCTTATGATATTCTAGAGTTGTTTCACGAAGGCTCAAAACATCCTAGTAACCTTAAACAAATTCATCTATCCATCTCACAAATCAATATGATGTTAAAGTTATCCTAATGTTTTCAAGCCTCTTCAAAGATGAACTGTGTGCGCAGTGAATGTTAATTTCCCATCATGAGTAAAGATTGAGTAAAACAATGGTCACTTATGCCAACAAGCTAGCTTATTTGTGAGCATCCATAGATCTTGTCCAGACTTAATGCTACTATGTAAGGATACCTTATTGCCAGGTAGGTTTCATTCAATCCATTGTTGTAATGAGGATCACCCCATGGTTTTTGAGACACTAAGAATTCTAGGGATTCAAGCTCTTCACCCTTATTTTATTTGGGATACTTGCTCATTTTGAGAGGGAACAAGGGATTTTTATTGTTTTTTGGGATTCTTGCTTATTTTTAGGGGAAACAGGAAGATAGTTTTGGGATACTTGCTCGTTTAGATAGAGAGCAAGGGATTTTTTTGTTTTTGAAGGAGTTAGAAATTTGAAGAGTCAGATTCCCAACCACTCTATAAAAGTCTTAATGGGAATTTGATCCTATCCTTACTATTATTCTTTTTTTTTCCAAGGGTGAAGGGGGAGCTTGTCCTTTTGCCAATTCATTAGCTTTCTAGACCATGCGCATAATTGGATAAGTAGGGGAAATCGTTTAATTTATGGTAATAGTAACTCATGAGTTATTCTTTCCAAAACTTCATAATGTTTTTATTTGTTATAATGCGTGTAGTCCAAGAGAAAACTTGATTGACTAGGAGTAGCTTATGACACCAAAAGATTGCTTGATTTTCAACAAAAATTTGCTCAAAACACTAGTGATGGTTGAGTAATTGAAAACACCTAGATTTTGGTTAGCAAACAAAGTGTTATGCAACATGTGGTAGTAATTCTCCTACAAGATCTCAAACTGATATAAGTAAAAGAAGTATCTTTTTGGGATCTTTTTGAAATCCTATTGAGACTGAAAATTGATGAAAATAAGATATGAGTATTGCAAATATAGGAACTCCATTATGAAACAAAAGAAGCATAATATATATTTTTTAATTTTATTTTTTTATTTATTTTTTTATGAAGGAAAGAGAAGTTATTTAATAATAGTTGATTGCAGTTCAAAAATGCACTACAAATCAACTTGTTGCTTAAGATGGTTTATGTAATGCCCCTAATCCCATATATATATATATATATATATATATATATATATATATATATATATATATATATATATATATATATATATATATATATATATTGATGAATACACACCCACCCCCTCACACACTCACCCACGCCTCGGTTTGAACCTTGGACCTTCCGAAGAAGAACCAAAGCCCAAACCATTGCGTTGTCCCCCCTGGGACATATATATTTATATTTTATTATTATTATATATATTTTAATAGTATTTATTATATATATATTTAAATACCCAACTCTTTTGACCTAATTGACTTCACTCTTTCCTAGTAGAGTAATTTCTTATTCTAGCAGTAATTTCCTGCAACTATCCTCCATTAGCAACTTTTACTTCTCTTTTGCTTTTCCTTTTTCTTCTTTCTTTTTTCTTTTTGTGTTTGGTTTTTTTGAGTTTTATTTTATTTTTTATTTTGTTTTTATCACCAATTCAAAATAATCCTACTATTTTCAAGTTTAGGTACAACTCATAACAAATGATTTTATAGCTATCCTTAACACAGTAGGAAAAATGAAATAGATTTTTTTTTTTCTGAAGAAATCCTACTATAACTAAAACTAGGCATAATTCACGGTCTATGAATTCATACAACCAATATTAGTATAATAGAAAAATAATAATTTTTTTGAACAATCTTAATGTTACTAAAATTAAGTGCAACCCAGTCAATGAATCCATACAGTTAATTGAAGAACACAAGCTTATACTGAAAGGGGGGGTGAACAGTATAAGATCAAAACTTTTACTTTTATTTTCAAATGATAACAATAGTAATATCAATGTAGTAAATGGAACAATGCACAAATCATCACACACATGAGAGACATAAATTTAATGTGGTTCATCCAATGTGGGCTACATCCATAGAGAAAATATTTCTTGTAAATTTTCTCAACCAATCTCTTGGGAACCAATTCACTATTACAATATTTATGGGTACCAACCCAAAGGAGACATAAATCCCCTATGCTCAAGTTTATGGACCTTTATCCATAGGATACACCAATCCCCTATGCCCTAGTTCATGGACCTCTATCCATAGAAGACATCAATCCCATTTGCTCTGGTAAGTTCCAAAGCCTACTTATAACTCTACATAAATCAGCTTCAAGCCAACTCATAAGACTTGCTCAAATATGCCTTAAGCCTTCTCACAAGTCCTACTCTCAACTCTACACAAATATACTCCAAGCCTCCTCACAAGACTTGCTCAAATCTACCTCAGGCCTTCTCACAAGGCCTCACAAATCTGCTCCAAGCCTCCTCACAAGACTTACTCAAATCTATCTCAAGCCTTATCACAAGGCCTACTCTCAACTTTACATAAATTTACTCCAAACCTCCTCACAAGAATTGCTCAAATCTGCCTCAAGCCTCCTCACAAGACCTACTCTCAACTCTACATAAATATGGTCCAATCCTCCTCACAAGAATTGCTCAAAATTTCTCACCAAACCTTCTCAAATATACTCTTCAAACCTGCTCATAACTCTATCCAAATTTGCTTCAATCCTTCACTTAAGGCTTGCTCAAATTTGCTCCAAAACCTATTCTCAACTCTGCTCAAATACACTCACCAAACTTGCTCAAATCTGCTCATAACTCTACCCAAATTTGCTCACAAGCCTTCTCAAAAGACTTGCTCATAATATCTCACAACTACTCACAACACATTCTCAAATATGCCTATCAAACCTGCTCAAATATGCTCTAATTCATGCTCAAAATTGCTTATTTTAATCAAAGTATTTCAGACATATTCTACCCAGAATTCATTTAACCTCTTGAACATATAGAGAATGATATGCACTAAAAAATGCTCAATATGTTCTCTTCACATTCATTAAGTCTGTCACTTTCACATGTCTCACATTTATTAAATCAGATCTCTACTTCTTACTAATTTCTTTCAAATCAAATCAAGCTAGTGTATAACTTTACTTCACAAATCTGGTTTATGTTCCTTGCAAAATTTCTCTCAAATATTAAACACAATAAAGCACAAATTTTCTTCACAAAACTGGTCTCTAACACTTACCCATTCACGTTCAATGTCACTCAAATAAATGCCCAAATGCTTCTCAAATTCATTCAACAATGTTGCACAATTTATTCTCAAACCCTAGCACATGTCGTTCCAATTTTACTTATCAATGATGCACAATTTATTCATAAACCTTAGCACAAATGTTTCCAATCTCATTCAACAATGAAGCACAATTTTATTCTCAAACTCTAGCACTTATATTTCCAATAATGCACATATATAATACTTATTTCTCCACCTTATGATTTAGAAATCAACCAAACACCCTAAAGAAGGAATAATATTGCCATACCTCTTAACTTGATTTGATGAAGAGGTGCCATCAAATCCTGTCTTAAAAAGAAATTCCCTTTCTAGTGTCTCTTTCAAAATAGGTTAGTCAATAAATATGTCCAAGAATAAAAAAGGATGTGATAATAATATGTTTGACTGTACATGACATTTTTCGCAGGACTGCCCAAACTGCCGAACTCGTTTCGGCCATATCTCACTCATCCGGACTCGGATTGAGCTAAAATTTTGAGGGTAGATGCCTGAAAAACCCTAGAACGTCTCCACCAATTTTCATATCATTTGGAGCAACACAGATCCTAGCACATCCCTATGTGTGAACGACATATTTGGCAAGCGACTATGCGAGGGTTTCATCTCGGGTTGAGTGCAAGCAGCTCCGGAGGTTGGTTTTTAGGGCCTTCGGGCCCTAGAGGCCAATATTTTTGTGGTTTATGCTCAATATTTTAGCAGGAAATGTTGTAGGGGATACAATATGGGTTAGAAATTTGTCTTTCAACAGATCATACTGTGAACTTGAGTGACAACGACTTCCAATTTGCTGCACAAAAGAAAAGTGAAAACCATACCTTTCCACAGTGTCTAGGGCAAGGATTAAAGAGATCACGAAACAAGTTTCAAGTAGTTGATCAAAAAATGGCTCATATCTCAAGTGAATCTGGTGCTAAGGTGCACCCACAAAATAATTCTACTATGAAAACCCCTATCAAGGGTAAGAATTTCAAAGACTCGGTCCCAAAAATGAATTTTAGGGATGCCCTTCATGGTGGACAGCCTCAACCCAATGCTAATATCAATATTAGGGCTTCCCATAAACCTCTAAGAATGCCTAAGATTGATCCCAGGAAAATGGAGTCAGGATGTCTTAAAGCAGCTGATGGAACTCCTATTGTTAAGCTTGATATGGGTAACATTCGGACTGGCATTGAAGATTTGGAAAAAAGAGGACTAATTTGTCGGTTCGTGGGTTTTCGTCCGAGTCTATCTGGTTTCAAATTCTGGGCTGCAAAAATCTGGAAAACTAAAGGTGAGTTACAAATCTCTATTTATCCAAATGGTTATTTTCTTGTTTTATTTGCTAATAATGAAGATAGAGAGAAAACTTTTCAAGGGGGTCCTTGGTTTTTTGGAAGGGCAGGGCTTTTCATGAAGCCCCGGCATACTAAATTTAAAGCCGAAGAAGAGATGCCTTCTATAGCTCCCGTGTGGGTTAGACTCTTTGGCCTCCCTATTGAATTTTGGAATCCTACTATTTTTTCTTCAATTGGAAACTCTTTAGGAACTTTTATGATATCTGTTGATTGTACTCAAAATTTTGAACATATTATTTATGCTCGGATTTGTGTTTTAATGGATTTTGACAAACCCCTACCTAAAAAGATCACATTACAATTTGGGGAAGACACTTGGGAGCAAGTAGTGGACTATGAGAACATTCCTTTTCATTGTAGAATTTGCCATGAATATGGTCATTTGGCCAGTGCTTGCCCAAATAAAATTCCTGATCAAAAGAAAGAAGATATAAACTCAGAGGGTTTCCAAATACCTAAGAAGAAGAACACTAAGAAAAAACCAGTTATGAAGGATCAATCAAAGTCATCTCGCTAATATGTTTGAAATCCTTTCCACAAATGATGTCCCAAGTGAGGAAGAGGAAATAATGGAAACTGAAATCTTAGAAACACAATTTAAATATGAAGGGAAGAACTCCAGAGACAAACCAACAAATCAAAGGTTTTCAACAAAAAAAAAAGGAGAAAATTTACACAAGAAAAACAATATTTCAAATGTCAAAACTTCAAATAATGCAGGTCCCAATATAGACTCCGTTGAACCATCTAGTAAAATTTTGGTTGTGTACGAGCATTCTTCAAGGTTAGAAGCCATCTCAGATTCAATTGGAATAAGTCAAGAAATAGGGAAAAAAAATTGAAGATGGATTCTAATCAAAAAGTAGGTCGCAAGACCAATCAATATCATATGGTAAAAGAAGGTGAAAAGCTTGTAGAGGAAGGTAAGATTAATGCCCTTCCCAACTTTTTTAGCCCTGGTATTAATGAAGATCATCACTTGGAATATTAGAGGACTCAAAGGGAGTCTTTCAAAACAAAATGAAATTAGAAGAATGATTCAGGTAAATCATCCACATCTTGTTTTCCTTCAAGAAACAAAGATGTCAATGGAGGATATGGACTTAATTGCCAGAAAAATTTGG
Source organism: Wollemia nobilis (assembly GCA_028583015.1). Lineage (NCBI taxonomy): Eukaryota > Viridiplantae > Streptophyta > Pinopsida > Araucariales > Araucariaceae > Wollemia > Wollemia nobilis. The sequence continues at coordinate 12,196,124 of JAQPPZ010017111.1, read as the reverse complement.
CCAGCTGGAAAAGTGGTTTCCCTCGGTTCCCAAGGGACTTCGGGTGGCATTGCTTGTCTTTGGGATCCAAAAGAGGTAGTTATTCACCATATGGTTGGCAGTTGGGGTTTGTTGGCTATAGCTATTCAAAGTAGACATTCCAACCAGATTATGCTCTGCATTACTCGTTTATGCTCCGACTTCTTTGGAGGAAAAAAGAAGACAAGTGGAAGGATATTACTCATATTATCTCTCATTTTCCTAAAGCTTGGATCTTGATCGGAGGAGATTTCAATACCATCCTCTCTCTGGATGAGAAAAGGGGGGGAAATAGAAATTTGGACAAAAGCACTGACCTCATGAGCGAATATATTGCAAACCTCCATCTTGTGGATATCCAACCAGATAATGGCCTTATGACTTGGTCTAACAGAAGGCAAGGCTTAGCTTGTATAATGGAGAGATTGGATAGGTTTTTGCTCTCTGAAAATTTCTTAATCCATGGTCACATTCCTAAAGTGAAGACTCTTAATAATGCTGGTTCGGATCATTGGCCACCATGGTGGAAATGTGGAAAACCAATGTGAGTTTCTCTCCTTTTCATTTTCAATTAATGTGGCTTAGAGACATTTCCTTCAGACCTCATGTGCAACAATGGTGGAAGGAAGGTAAACCTAGGCATGGGACTAAGATGTTCTATTTTGCCAAAATACTGCAATACATTAAATCCAAAATCAAGACTTGGAACTGGAAAGAGTTTGGGGATGTTCATAAAAAAAACATGAAGTTATTGCTCATCTTGAAAATTTGAATAAGAAAATCCATTTAGATGGCCTCACAGAGAAGAGAAGTGCAGATGAAATTAAACTCACAACTCAGTTAGAGGAATGGGAAAAAAGAGAAGAAATCTTATGGAAGCAAAAATCTAGAATTCAATGGCTCAAAGAAGGAGATCGAAACACAAATTTCTTCCACAAATATCTTCTAGCTCGAAGATCTCACAACTTTATTTCTTCCTTAAAATCAGATTCTGGAGATGTTGTTTATACTTGGGATGGCATGAACTCTATTGTTGTTGATTACTTTTCCAATATTTTTGCTGCTACTCCCCTTGACTCAGCTTCACAATATAATGTTCTTCAATCAATCCCTTCTCTTATCACTTCTGAGGAGAACTCTATTTTGACTGCTCCTGTTACTATCAATGAGCTTCAACAAGTAGTTTTTAAAATGCAAAAAGGGAAAACCCCAGGTCCTGATGGTTTTCCTATTGAGTTCTACCAAGAGTTCTGGGATATCCTTCATGTTGATTTATTAGAGGTGGTGGAAGAAGCCAGGAAAGCCAAAGAAATTTTGAAGGTTATCAATAAAACTTATATTACTCTTGTTCCAAAAGCTCAAGAGGTTGATCATATCTCAGCTTTTAGACCTATTGCTTTATGTAATGTTCTTCTCAAAATCATTACTAAAATCATGGCAGAAAGGTTGAAGCCTCTTTTGCATAAGATTATTTCCCCAGAGCAAGGGGGTTATGTGGAAGGACGTCAAATAGTAGATGAGATAGTTCTTGCTCAGGAAGCCATCCATTCCATGGATATGCAAAATTCTCCTTCCATGTTCATTCGGTTAGACTTATCCAAAGCTTATGACAGAGTGGATTGGCACTTCCTTATCAAAGTTTTGAGGCAATTTGGTTTCTCTAAGGATTGGATGGATTGGATTATGGGATGTATCTCTTCAGTTTCCTACTTAGTTCTTATCAATGGCAGGCCTTCTCAGTATTTCCCAGCTTCCAGAGGTATTAGGCAAGGTGACCCGCTATCCCCTTATTTATTCATCATTCTTGTTGAATGCTTGGGTAGGACTATAACCAAAAAGAGGGAAAACAAAACCCTTGAGGGAGTTACCATTGCTCATGGAGCTAGACCTATCTCTCATCTTCAATTTGTGGATGACTCTACTCTTTTAGGTAAAGCTACAGTTAAGGAAGCTTCTAATATTAAGCAAATCATTAGCTATTTTTCTAAGGCTATCGGGCGATTGATCAATGAAGACAAATCTAAAGTTATTTTCTTTCACTGCTCTACTAGACAGGAATCCATGGTCTTGGATAAACTAAGATATAAGAAGACCTCTCTTCCAATCACTTATTTAGGTATTCCCATAAATATTCAAAGGCAAAAAAATAAATATTGGAATTGGTTGTTGGACAAAGTCAAGAAGAAAATTGGAAAGTGGACCAACAAGTGGCTTTCTTCTGGGGGTAGAATCACCTTGGTAAAATCAGTCCTTCAAGCTATTCCTATTTATGTTTCTTCCATTTTGAATATCCCAAAGGTTGTTCTTCGAGAATTGGATCAAATCAGTCATCGTTTCCTTTGGAGTGGTACTAAGGAGAAAAGAAAATGGGCCTTGGTGAAATGGGATACTTTATGTCTTCCTAAGAGTGAAGGGGGGTTAGGATTACGGTCTTCAATTAATAACAACAAAGCTTTAGCTGCTAAATTATATTGGAGGATGTTGCATAACCCCAATGCTCTTTGGGCCAATAATCTCCATGCTAAATATGCTGAGAACAAAAGTCCTGAAGACCTTGTTCGCTATCAACTTCCTACCAAAGGTTCTCCCATTTTAGCAGTTCTTAAGACTGGTGAGGATTTGATAAAGAAAAAATTATTTTGGATCATTCATAATGGTCAACATGCAAATTTTTGGACAGATTCTTGGGATGGTCACAAGCCTTTGATAACTCAGCTTCCCGATTGGAGGCCTTGGATGGAGGAGCTTCACCGAGCTAATTGGATAAAGGTGGCTAATTACTGTCGGTACCATACTGGTAATTCAAAGGTTGGTAGATATTGGATCCCTATTGAGGACTGGCCTATTCAAATCCCAGAAAGGCAAAGACAAGATATCCAAGGCATCCTTCATATGAGATCCCTCTCTTGGTCCCATGAAAATGATTGTTTTGGATGGAACAACACTACTAAGGGTGAGTATTCAGTTGCTCAAGGTTATTTGACCTTATGCCATAATAATCCCAACCATTCTTCTGACATATTTTCTTGATTGTGGGCTCAAAAGCTCTGGCCTAAGGTGAGGTTCTTTAATTGGTTTTTATTGCATCGTAGGGTGCTTACTGGTGAGCAACTTATGAAGCGTGGTTTTCATGGCCCTTTTAGATGTGAAATGTGTGAAGAGAATGTAGAAAATATCAACCATATTTTTATTGAGTGTACTTTAGCCTCTGAGTTGTGGAGGAGAATGGCCACTTTACTTGGCTTACAGTGGTCCAATTTTTTTACTTTTGAACAACTTTGGAGGGATTGGCCTAATCAAGAGGGTGTTGATCATTTTATTAGGCGCTTAGTTTGGATGGGTTCTACCATTCTTCTTTGGAATATTTGGAATGAAAGGAACAACCAAATTTTTAATCAAGATAGGAAGGATATTCACTATATTTGGCAAAAGACCATAGCCAACTTAGTTGAATCAGTCCATCATCTCCTTAATCACCCCCAAAACTCCCACCAAAGATGGGATCAAGTGATGCAAAGATTGAAGATTAAACCTTCTAAGGGCAACCAACTTAAAGGGAATGTGAGTATTAGTAAGATGGATAGGAATAGAAATTGGCAACCTCCTCCTAAGGATTTTGGAAAAGTCAATACCGATGGAGCCTCTAGAGGGAACCCTGGAAAAGCCAGTGTGGGAGGAATTGGTAGACTTTCGGATGGCTCCCTGGTTTTTACTTTTGCTGAGAATTTGGGTATTCTTTCCAATAACCTTGCTGAGGGGTATGGTATCCTCGGAGGCCTTCAGGAGGCTACTAAGGTTGGATGGGAAAAGGTGTTAGTTGAGTCTGACTCTCAACTTATGATTAATCTCTTGAAGAATCCTTCTAAGAATCATAAGGTGGATTGGAGAATAAAAAGAATTATTGAGAAGATTCAGTTAATCCAGATGGGATTTTTGAAAGTTGATTACAATCATGTGGTCAGAGATCAAAACAAGAGTGTTGATGCTTTAGCTAATTGGGCTTTGGACAAAGGTGATCTTACTTGTTATGGCCACCCTCCTATATGGTGGGCTTCTCAAATTAGGGAAGCTCTTCTTTCTATCATTTCTTTGGATGGCTCCAGTTCGAAGGTACCTAGTTTCTTCTTGTTTTTTTTTTTTGCTTCTCTTTGGTTCATTCAGTTTTTTTTAGTTCCCTAGCTCATTCTATTCTTTATTTTGTTTCCTCTGTTGATTCTTGCCTTAATAGTCTTCTGGTCTAGATAGGTCATTGTTTTGTTCATTTTTTATTTCTTTTTTGTTTTTTTTGTTTAGTTTTTTAAGGTGGGTGGGTTTTTTTATTTTGTTTTGTTTTTGTGTTCTTTGTGTTGTTTTTTGTTGTTCTTGTGTTTTTGTTGTTTTGTTTTTTTTTTATGTTTTTTGTTATTGTTCTTGTGTTTTTTTCGTTCTTGTTCTTGGGTTTCTCTTTGTTTGTGTTATTTCGTGTTTTTATGTGTGAGTGTTTTCTATGTTTTTTGTTTTTGTTTATTGTCTATTGTTGGTTGTTTTTTATTTTTATTTTTATTTTATTTTTTAATTTTTTAGGTTTTGGTTGTGTTTATTTTTCATGTTTTTTTTGGGTTATGTCTTTGTAGTGTTCTATTGTTTTTGTCTTGTTTGTGTTTTGTTATGTGGTTCTTGTGTTTTTCTATGTGGTTTGTGTTGTGGTTTCTTTTATCTTATTGTGCGTGTTTGGTTGTGCTTTTGTTTTTGACACACTCAAGGAGCATGTTTTTTATTTTATTTTATTATTTTTGTTGTTATTTACTTATTTTTAAATTGGTTTTGTGTGTTTGTTTGCTCCTTGAGTATGTCAAAGGTGGTAGGCCAGGTCCGAGTCCTGGGCATTTTTGAAGGAATGGATACCCCTGCCTCCTTGGGTCTTACCCGAAAGTGGCATCCCTTTTGGGATGTTTTCCACAAATAAATTAAAAAAAAAAATAGGTTAGTCAAAAAATTCCTTTTTCAAGTCATTCTCATTAGAAATTATCTCAAAAATATGTGCCCAATAATGCCTGAAAATAATACTTTTAAAAGCCCTCAAATTTCTTTTCAATAATACAAAAATCAATACTCACAAATACACCTTATTCCTCCTATCTTAAAATACAATATCACAACCTTCAAATTTATTTCATGATAACTTTACAATATCAAATACTCTTTTAACACCTTATTACTCCTAAAAACTACAATATCACAACCTTCAAACTTATTTCATGCTAAATTTACAATATCAAATACTCTTTTAACACCTTATTGCTCCTAAATTGAATTTCAAACTACAATATAAATTTTCCTTTATTACACTTTATGGCTCCTTCTAACTAAAATATAAAATTAAAATATTTTACCCTAAAAAATCTTCAATCATGAACAAAAAATGAAACATCTTAACCACTTAATTTTTAAACAAAAAATTCATACCTTTCATGAGCCCATGATTTACCCCTTCGCTGCCTTGCAAAAAGCACTCACATGAATTGAACCTACAACCTCCTTCTCCACGGTGCCCTAGAACTTGCTAGGCATCCAATTGGGTTGCCCCCAATGGTAGCAATAGTGATACACAAACGCGATTTTAAACCTCTTCTCACGTTGCCAATCAAAATGCTATCTCTACCATTAAAACTATCTTCCACATGATTTGAACCAGTGATCACCTCTCTCACAGTGCCTTAGTGTTGCCCCAGCAACCAGCTACACTGGCCTGCCAGCTAGAAAAAAATTGTGCAACATTTCATCTTTATCCTTGCTATCCCTTTTGCCAAAAATCATGCTCCTATTATTATGTGATTCGTCCTTTCCAAGAATGAGTGGATTACAAAAATTCATCCCACCACATATGCTTTGCAAATATTTTGAAATTTTATTTATATGAATTTTTTCCTCCTCTTGCCATGACATCGATGCTCAAACTTTTGATATTGTTTTTATTCCTTTTCAAATAGCTTCCACGATTTGGTGCCCAAACCTCTATTACTTTTTGAAATATTTAAATATTTTTAGATTTAAATATTATAAACCTTAAACCTTTGGCCCTTGGTGATCTTATAAAAATTATTCAACCAATATAAATAAAATCAACTTTAAACCATGTTCATTTTCTTGCAAACTCAACCATGGAGAATGTTTTTGCCATGATGACTATCATACCTTTTGACATCAATATTTATGCCTTGAAGATAAATCTCAACCATTTAAATTTTGACATCAATGGCAACCAATATACTTAATATTTCCAACAATCTCCCCCTTTGTCATTGATGGCAACCCTTTTTAAAAAAATCTTTTCTTGCAACTAGAGTCCATATGGTCTCATAGTTATTTCCTTGCCTTTTCTGTGATGATCCCTGTTACTTGTTTGTGCATTTTTTTCTTCTTCTTTGATGCTTCCACTTCTAAAATCATCATAATAGGTCTTAGGTTATTCTTCAATAACTTCCTTTGAAACTTTTTTCCTTTTGATCCTGACTTCCCTTTCTGTATCTCTTGGCCTTCTTCATAAACTAGTCTTGTCTTGATAAATGGAGATCTCTGTATTTTGAGAATGTCATCCAAGTCCTCTCTTTAGATAGATAACTTCATCTTCTAGCTTTTTCACACTCTAACTCTTTTACCTCTAATTTCTCAGTCATAATTTCTTCAACTCTTCTTGCCTCTTCAACCTTAACTCTTAAATTAGTGAGATCTTGTAGAAGGTTTGATTTTGTTTTCTCTTCCTCTTGAACTTGAGCCTTTAATCTTAAGTTCTTCATTTTCACTCTTTCCAAATATCCAAGAGTAGTAATAAGTTCCTTTTTCATATCAACTAGGGTTTCCTTTTCCTTTTATGAATCTTTCTCTTTTTTCTAGGTCTTCAAATATAGGAGCATCTTCTTTCTCTTCTACTAGGTTTTCAATAGGAGTATTCTCTTTCTCTTCTACTTGGTCTTTAATGGAAGTATCCTCTTCCTCTTCTATTGCCAAAATAGAATCTCTTCTTTTTCACTATCTAAAGTACTTTCATCACTATCACTTGAAGCACTACTTGCTTCTTCAACATAAAAACTTTTCTTGTGCATTTGAAAAATCTTCTTTTCATGCTTGCCTTGACCATGCCTTATTTTATTTTCATAACCAAATTTTCTTTCTTTCTTTTTCTGATATTCCTCTCTATCTTCACTGCTACTGTATCCATTTTGTGTACAGTTTGCTGCATAGTGACCAATGTTGCCACAGCTAAAATATTTCACTATTTTCATATATTTGTGTTTTCTTGGACCCCTCTTGTTTCTTCTCACAAAGTTAGCCTCTTTATTGCTTGATTCATCACTTGATTTTTGTTCCTTATCCTTTGTCTTCTTTGAAGATTTGAATGATACCTCTTTTTTGAATGTTTATTATTTTTCTATCCTCATCTCATAAGCTGTGAGAATTCCATGTAGTTCATCTATCCTCAAGGTTGCTAGATCCTTGATCTCTTCTATTGATGAAACCTTTACATCATACCTCATAGGAAGTGACCTTAAATTTTTTTGAACAATAGTAGAATATTCAATATTTTCTCCAAGTCCATGGATTGTGTTAACAACCTCATCCACACAAAGTAGATACCTAGCAATGTCTTCCTCATATTTCATCTTCAATTCCTCAAACTTCCTCCTGTGAGTTTGAAGTTTTACCATCTTCACTTTGACATCTCCTTCATATGTATTCTATAATTTATCCCACATTTATTTTGCTGATCCACAATGCATAACCTTCATAAACTCTGATTCCTGTAATCAACTCAAAATTGCATTTATTACCTTTACATTATTTTCATATAATTTCTTATCATTAAGATCTGTAGGAGGAGTTTTAGGTGTTGTGTACCCATTCTCAATTGATTGCCATGTATAAATCCCTTGTGCCATCAAAAATGTCTTCATTCTTACACTCCATAAAGCATAATTAGTCCCATTAAACAATGGAGATCTATGTGTTAAAAATCCTTCCTATTGATCCATTTGTGTTCTTGTAAAATCTTCCCTCAAGCTGTTAGGCTTTCATGAAGGAACCTACTTTGATACCAATTGAAAAATACAAGCTTATACTGAGAGGGGGGGTGAATAGTATAAGATCAAAATGTTTAATTTTCTTTCTAAATGATAATTGTAATAATATTAATGTAGTAAATGAAACAATGCATAAATCATTACATGCATGAGAGACATAGATTTAACATGGTTCACCCAATGTGGGCTACATCCATGGAGAAAATATTTCTTATAAATTTCCTGAACCAATCTCTTGGGAACCAATTCCCTATTACAATGTTTATGGGTACCAACCCAAAGGAGACACCAATCCCCTATGCTCAAGTTCATGGACCTCTATCCACAAGAGACACCAATACCCTATGCTCTAGTTTGTGGACCCCTATCCATAGGAGACACCAATATCATTTATTATGGTCAATTCCAAAGCATGCTCATAACTCTACATAAATGTTCTAAGCCTCCTCATAAGACTTTATCAAATCTACCTTAAGCCTTCTCACAAGGCCTACTCTCAACTCTACATAAATCTGCTCCAAGCCTCCTCACATGAATTGCACAAATTTGCCTCAAGCCTTCTCACAAGGCCTGCTCACAACTCTACACAAATTTGTTCCAAGCCTCCTCATAAGACTTACTCAAATATACCTCAAGCCTTCTCATAAGGCCTGCTCCCAACTATACACAAATTTTCTCCAAGCCTCCTCACAAGAATTTATCAAATATGCTCACCAAACCTGCTCAAATTTTCTCATCAAACCTGCTCATAACTCTGCCTAAATATACTTCAAGCATTCAATCAAAACCTACTCCAAAACTTGTTCTCAACTCTGTTCAAATATGCTCACTAAACCTTCTCAAATCTACTCATCAAACCTACTCATAACTCTACCTAAATATTCTCACAAGCCTTCTCAAAATACCTTCTCAAAACAACTCATAAATTCTCACAACACATGCTCAAATCTACCTATCAAGCCTACTCAAATCTTCTCAACAAACCTACTCAAATCCGCACTAATTCATGCTCAAAAACTACTTTCTTTAATCAAAGTATTTCAAAAATATTCTTCCCAGAATTCGTTTAACCTCTTGAACATATAAAGAATGATATGCACTAACAAATGCTCAATATGTCCTCTTCACATTCATTAAGTCTATCACTTTCACATGTCTCACATTTGTTAAATCATATCTCTACTTCTTGTTAATTCCTTTCAAATCAAATCAATCTAGTGTATAACTTTGCTTCACAAAATTGGTTTATGTTCCTTGCAAATTTGCTCTCAAATATTAAACACAATAATGCACAAATTTGCTTTATAAAATTGGTCTCTAACACTTGCCCATTCACGTTCAATGTCACTCAAATCAATGCCCAAATGCTTCTCAAATTGATTCAACAATATTACACAATTTGTTCTCAAACCCTAGCACATGTGGTTCCAATTTCACTAATAAATGATGCACAATTTATTCACAAACCTTAGCACAAGTGTTTCCAATCTCATTCAACAATGAAGCACAATTTTATTCTCAAACTTTAGCACTTATATTTTCAACAATGCACATATATAATCCTTATTTATCCACCTTATTATTCAGAAATATTTGCTCAACCAAACACCCTAAAGAAGGAATAATATCATCATAACTCTTAACTTGCTTTTATGAAGATGTGCCCTCAAATCCTATCTCAAAAAGAAATTCTCTTTCTAGTGTCTCTTTCAAAATAGGTTAGTCAAAAACTCCTTTTTTAAGTCATTCTCATTAGAAATTCTCTAAAAAATATGTGCCCAATAATGCCTAAAAATAATACTTGTAAAAGCCCTCAAATTTATTTTCAATAATACAAAAATCAATGCTCACAAATACACCTTATTCCTCCTATCTAAAAATACAATATCACAACCTTCAAATTTATTTCATGCTAACTTTACAATATCAAATACTCTTTTAACACCTTATTACTCCTAAAAATACAATATCACAACCTTCAAATTTATTTCATGCTAACTTTACAATATCAAATACTCTTTTAACACCTTATTATTCCTTCTAAATTGAATTTCAAATTACAATGTAAAATATCCTTTATTACACCTGATGGCTCCCTCTAACTAAAATATCAAATTAAAATATTTTGCCTTCAGATATATCCAATCATGCACATCGAATAAAACACATTAACCACTTAATTTTTAATCAAAAAATTCATACCTTTCATGAGCCCACAATTTACCCCTTTGCTGCCTTGCAAAAAGTGCTCGCAGGTATTGACCTTGCGACCTCCTTCTCCATGGTGCCCTAGCACTTGCTAGGCATCCAGTTGGGCTGCCCCTAGTGGTAGCAATAGTGATACACAAACATAATTTTAAACTTCTTCTCATGCTTCCAATTAAAATGATGTCTCTATTATCAAAAATATCTTCCATGTGATTCGAACTAGCGATCACCTCTCTCATAGTGCCTTAGCACTGCCCCAGCGACCAGCTGGACTAGCCTTCTAGTTGTAAATAAATCGTGCAACTTTCCATATTATCCGTGTTGTCCCTTTCACCAAAAATAATGCTCCTCTTCTTCTGTGATTTGTCCTTTCCAAGCACGAGTGAATTGTGACAATTCATCCCATCACATCCGCTTTGCAAAGATTTTGAAACTTTATTTATATAAATATTATCCTCCTCTTGCCATGATGTCGGCACTCAAACTTTTGATATTGTTTTTATTCCTTTTCAAATAGATTCCACAATTTGGCACTCAAACCTCTATTTATTTTTGGAATATTTTTTTTTTTTAGATTTAAATATTATAAACCTTAAACCTTTGGCTCTTGGTGATCTTATAAGTCTTTTTCAAGCAATAGAAATAAAATCAACTTTAAACCAAGTTCTTTTTCTTGCAAAATAAACCATGGAGAATGTTTTTGCCTTGATGACTATCGTACCTTTTGACATCAATATTTTTGCCTTGAAGCTAAATCTCAACCATTTAACTTTTGACATCAATGACAACCAATATACCTAATATTTACAACATTAATTTTAGCACAATAGGAGGAAAGTAAAAATTTTGAAAAGTAAATTTTATTGGAAATAAAATTGTTGAAATAAAAGGTTATTTTACTATCACTTATTTTATTATTTAGAAGAATTTCACTATGACTGTGTCACTCAATCATACCTACTTCCTATTTCTACAGGAGAACCCAGACCAAAGAAAATAATAACAATCACCCAAAGCTTGGAAATTACTAGAAATGAAAATTGCTGAAATAAAAGGTTAACTATTATTGCTTCTTTGATTATTTAGGAATGTTTCACTATGACTGTGTCACTCAATCATACCTACTTCCTATTTCTACAGGTCAAAGAACCTAGACCAAAGCAAGCAATAATAATCACCCAAAGCTTTGAAAATTATAGGAAATAAAATTTTAACTATGAAAGCAGTAAAATGATCCTAAAGAGAAAGAACTTAGTAACGTCAAACAAAGGGGTTTGTTGGGACCATCTCGTGCCACTCTAACTCGTATGCATGCAAAAGACTCATATGTATCTCTTTCCACATACAATTAAGCCTCTCTTCTTGCGCAGCCAAACAACCTTTCTGATTAACAATTACGATACTACTCTCCCTGGTAACGGTGCCAAAATGTTTAGTTGTAGTTGCTTACATTTAATTTTGTCAATCTGGGTTAATCCAGGTTAAATTTAAAGAGTATAAATCCAATATAGATTATACCGTAACTCTTAATTCTTACGCTTGATTTTTTTTAAATTAAAGATGCAATTTATACAAAGTCTATATGAATATGTGTGGATCCACGTATAATTTACTAATACATTATTTATCTAATGGTTCTATAGTTTTATGATATGTAATTTTAATAAATTTTATATTTTAATTTTATCAACACTGTAGTGGGGGGGAAGATATTTAGGGACTAACCTTTTGGAGTGGGCCCTGCCTTCGGAAGGTTAGTATTAACCCCTTCCCCTTTCTCTACTCTACTTTAACTTCAGTAAACTATTTTATTAAATTACTCTAATGCTAATTATTTCATGATTGCAAGAAAATACAATGGTGATTACATAAAAGAAATCATGCAAAAATAAATGATAAAGTAATTGACACAATTACCATATGCATAACAAAAGTGCTATTGCTTTATTACTGGAAATTCAAATGTACATGGTTGCACATCAAGCTTTTAGAAATTGTACACAAAATATTACATTAGAAATAGTCGGTGATTAGACATTTTCTCCATTAGACCTTTTCAAAGGTCTCCCTATGTAATATATAATGTCACTTTGGACATTTTGAATAAAACTCTTCCACGTATTTTCCATGTGGATTTGTTGGCTCGATGATGCAACAACTATGTTCCTAACAATAATAATCTAAATTGACATAGTTTTCCTAACCTACTTGGACTCAGTCATAATCTAAGAGGTCTAAGTGGCATCTCACAAACAAACATAACAAAAAGCTTCTAATTTGAATATTTTGCAAGATATAACAATATAACTATATGTCTCTTTATTCATGGAGAGGACATAACATATTGCGTCAGAATCTAGACAACCTAACAACATACTAATTTTACAATTTTATAAAACAACTTTATAACAGCTTTAATAATCATAATTTTCTCGTGCATAATATTTGACAAGCCAACCAACTATGCTGACTAGGAATATTTTGTAACAATATGCTGCCATGTAAGAGTGCCATGTTGTCACTGTCATGGCATGCAGTGTGTTGGTCAATTGACTTGGTCAAATATTTTTGTAACTCTTGGTGAGAGTCATCTTTGGTAACAGTCTTCAACAACTATCTTCTATAACATATTTTAGCAACTGTGTTATGTAACCTGTGTCTACAGTCTTCTTAACTCATTATCCTCGTGACTATATTCTCTTATATTAAACATCTGGTTTAAATCTTGTTTTACCACATAAAACTTCTATGAAACGTCCTTCAATATTTTCCTATCCAATCATACACAACTTGCACATATTTTACATAAAATATGAATATTTATCACTTTATCATCATAAATCAAATTTACTCATAAATCATAGAAATAAGATATAATCAACCATTATAATACATTCATTTGCACACATTTATAGATAAAAGGCATATAAAATACTTCATAAAACATGCACATTTTACCACTCATCAGTTGTTCGAAGGTCGATGTGCCTTCATAGTGTAGAGATTAGTTCCTTGTGTAAGAAGAGAATACTATGGAATAAGACTCCTCAATAATAGTTGTAGTGAAGTTAGGACACTAGAAATATCCATTGCTATATTAAGAACTTCATAGAAGAAGAAAAGGCCATAGAAACCTTGATCCAGAATAAAAGGCCACAAAAGCCTTGTTCTAGAAGAAAAGGCCACATAAGCCTTGATCCTGAAAAAAAAGACCATAGAAGCCTTGATACTGAAGAAAAGACCATAGAAGCCTTGATACTAAATGAAAGGCCATAAAAGCCTTGATCCTGAAGAAGACTCCAGAAGAGAATATCTAATTCAGAAGCAGATTCAGATTTTAGTTCTAATACTTTATTGCAGGGAAAGGAGATTCAATGAGTTGGGAAACTTCCTACAAGAAAGTTAGGAAGAGTTTATTTAGAATCAATCCAACAACTCAAGCAAAATTAAAACTAAATATATCAGGAGAATATATCATTAAATAATTTCTATTCTTGGAAGAAGGACTAGGATAGTCCTACTCAAATCTGGAAGTAGTAGAATCAAAGATCCAAAAGAAGATCTCACCATCAACACTTCCAAAAATAGAAGGTTGAAGAAAATGTCTCAAGGAAGACTAGAAGAAGTTGTAAGATCAAAGACCTTGGAGAGGTCTCAATGAGCATCTAGTAAAAGGCTTGGAGAGCCTTACTAAAGAAATCATCAAAGAAGTTCTAAGGAGAACTCATTGGATAAATTCACTACAGAAGATAGTGAAATATTTGGGATAATTATTGCCATCCGATAACAAGCCCAAACTAATAAGAAGAATTTGACAAGGAGTGCCAAATCTCAGAAGAAGATTTAGAAGACCTCAAAACATTCAGAATATTGAGAAGATCCTATTTAAAGTAAGAATTCAACAAGAAGACTTGAAGATAGGAAAAGCATGTCAAATCCGAGAGATTTGAATATTTTATCTCATAGCAAGAAGGCACCATTTTAGAGACAAATACTTCTCCAAATCTACAACAAAAGGAGAATATTTCTTGAAGGATCAAATCACCAAAACCTAGGCTTGTAAAATAAATTTTGAGACCATTTATTGGTGAAGAAGAAATTGAGCAGCGAGATCCTACTCAAAGCAACAACTTGGTGATCTTAGAAACCAAGATCTACATCCTCTACATAAGCTACAAAAGAGCTACAAAAGCTTTCAATAAAGGTAAGCAACTACTGGTGTAAGTAGATTCATTAATTGGATTACTTATTGTAGACATTAAAAATTGATCCACTCTACATCAATTTTCATTAATTCTCCCTTATGCATTAATTCTCCAATTATCCAAATCCACCTCTTTAAAAATTTTAAAATTAAACACTCAAAAATCAAGGTCATATTTGATATGAATTTTCACCAACCAAATCACCTCTAAAATTCTCAAAAGCACTACCAAATAATATTTAATACGTCTTCCAAAGTCACATATTTCTTCTAATTTCTTTCTAATCTTTCCAAATATCCTTCTAATATCCCTATCTTCTTCTAATGTTCTCTAATCCCTTTATAATTTCCCCTAATTTTATCGTACACTGTGTACTGTACACTGTACATTGTACGTTGTTCACTGTACACTGTTCATTGTACACTGTACACTGTTCACTATTCATCATGCACTATTCACTATTTCAAATTTAAAATAGGATGCATCATTTTCAAATGGCATTAACCCACTTCCAAAGTGGCACATTACTTCATTATTACTATTTTTAAAATAGAATATTCCACACTACTTCATTATTACTATTTTAAAATTAGAATGTTCCACTTACAAAGTGGCACATTACTTCATTATTACCATTCTTAAATTATAATGTTCCATTCTTCCATTTTCAAAATAACATGGCCCATTTTCAAATGGCATGTTACCTCACATGGTCCATTTTAAAAATGGCATGATTTTATGCCATTTTTAAATTCAATCCATTTTACGTCTTAACCCCAAGGTCATGAAAAAACTATAAATAGAACCCTTGGGATAGCCTCAAACCAAGTATTTATCAAGCACTAAAAATCTATAGGTTTTCTTCAAGCTTTCAAGTATCCAAGCAAAGGATCTCAAAGGAATCATCAACATCTTCTTAGGCATCTTGAGGAAGTCATCATCAATCTCTCATCAAGAAAGAGAGAGAGGTAACCTTGTTCTAAGGGTTGTGTTCTTTCAAACTCTCTCTATTATTGTTATTTCATTTAGTTTCTATAATTTTTTATTAATTTGGAATCACATTTTCATTTCATAATTAGATTCTTTTAATTCATACTAACTTTGCATATTTCATTTATTTGCTGTCATATTTAGCATTCCTTCATATAGATAGTTCATTTTGTTCATTCACATCTACCTTATTATTTTATCTCATAAAAATTATCATTAATGGGGTCCTATTCCGTGTATGCTCTTCCCTTGCACTTTTTGTGAACTTGGGAATCAAAAGAGGATAGGTCACCTAGGATTAATAAATAATATCATATTTTTCTCATTATTTAATTGATTTACTCATTTCATGATTTTACTTATTATTGCACAAATTTATATCACATTAAAGGGGATTCTTACTTCGTGTATGCTCTTCCCTTGCACTTCGTGTGAACTTGGGAATCAAAAGCAAGTAGATCCCCTAAGGTTAAGGAATATCATCAAAGTCATTATTTTAAATTTATATCACATTAAAAGGGGCTCTTACTTCGTGTATGCTCTTCCCTTACACTTCATGTGAACTTGGGAATCAAAAGCAGGTAGATCCCCTAAGGTTAAAGAACCTCATCATAACTATAATTTTTCTATTTTTATATTATACATCACATTAAAAGGGGTTCTTATTCCATGTATGCTATTCTCTTACACTCCGTGTGAACTTGGGAAAAAAAAAAGGGTAAATCCACAAAGGTTAACAAAGAATATAATCATCTTTTAGCATCTTACTTTCTTATTTTTATATGTTCATCCAAAAGGTCAATACTTATTTTTTATTTTACAAGGTCAACTAAAAGGACCAAGGGGGCTTGACTGCTGCAAGTTTGGTCATATTGCGGCCTATGCAGGCCACCAAATACTAATTCAATTCTTTTCTAGTCTTTGTGAAGTTGTTTTACAGTATTTTGAGATTCTGTGGAGCTTTACGGATGCAATATAAAGCAGTGGTCAGCCTTCCAGATTTAGGTGGAGTGCTCTTGTTAGTATTCTAGGCTGCTTGTTGAAGTGTTTTATTTTTAAGACATTTTCAACTATCACTCATTAAATCACAATTACATATATAAAAGAACTAATTTAATTTAGGCATTGAAAATGAAAGTGCATATAGTTTTGCATCTAGGCTAGATTTTTTGTGCATCTTCCTTGCGCCCTTGCTTCTTAAAATATTAAAATATTTTATATTCTATAATTAGGATTTAGATATCATTCAAATTGAGAATAATTTTAGGACTAGTTCTTGTTTGCTTGCATTTGTATTCCTTGCATTTCTATTTCATTTATTTTAGTTTAGTATATAGAAGGCCAAACTTAGGTGTTGTTTCAAATTTACACACAAAATATTCCCAACCCTTAGACTCGGAACGAGTCCTAAAATTGTTCCTGGTGAACCCCTTTTCCTTGTACATCAAGTGTAGAGAACAATATTATACCTCTGTGATTCACGTCAAGGCTTTCTCTCTTTTGCAGATCTAACCTTGAGAATCGTACGCGGTAGGATGATTTTCCCCCTCTACACTTATTAGATTTGTTAAAGCACCTTATATTGGATCAGAGTTGTAAAAGAGGAAAACCAAATTACAGTATTCAAAAGTGCAAAAAAGGAAAAGTTCCTTTCAAGGTTCATTTGCACATTAGCTTTGGAGTTTATTATATTACAAAATTACAACTATCTATCAACTACCAAATATCTACTTTGGAAATAAAAAGAAGACCAGTTCCTACAACTTTTTTTGTAGTGAAATTATAGAATAATTCTTGAAGATTCATTTCAAATTATTCTTGATTAGTTGTAGTAAATTTATTAAGTGCACTTATAAGTTATTTTGAGAGTTGATTGGAGTGATAAGGTGAGATTGTTAGTGCATTAAAAGTAAAATATTAGTGGGTTCACTTGCACTACTATATTACTCTAAAAAATTTTAGTGTTTGTGTTCTTGAGAAGGGCACAAAATCAGATTAGCATCAAGTGTCTAAAGACACCTTTAGTGCATCAAAATATACAAATTTTAGTGGCCAAAGGAAGCCATAAAAATCAGCTCAATCCTCCAAGTTTTTGAGAAGAAAATATCCACAAAAAATTAGCAAGGATTGCCTCAAATCGAGACTTGGTTATTCTCAAATTCAAAGAACTATAAGTGCTATTTGCATCTAAAAAAATTGTTATAAGTTGTGTTCATAAAACCAAAAAAATGAGAGTTGCATATTCAAAAGAACATCTCCAAAAATCTGCCATAAAATCATAAAATAAGAAATAGCAAAAGGAGTGTAAAAATGTACAAAAGGGGTGGCTTATATCCTAAAAAAATTACATATTATTGGACCATTCTAAGATGTTTTACATAGGTGATAAAGTAGAGTTTGAGGTGCCACAAAGGCACATTATACAAGGTTAAAATAGCTAAAAACTAGCACACTCTGAGCGTAGCAAATGGGCCTATTAAAAGGCTCACATCTTCTCCATTCTAGACATTTGAACTTGCAAGCATTCAAGGGATAACATAAGGAAATAACAATATCATATTTGAGAGCAATATTATCTACAAATAAGGAAATACATAACGGGTTAAAAAAGTGAGAAAATAAGGTATAAAAAACAATGTGGAAATGAGGACAAAATAAACACATTGAAGGTATCAAGAACA
Organism: Wollemia nobilis; assembly: GCA_028583015.1. Lineage (NCBI taxonomy): Eukaryota > Viridiplantae > Streptophyta > Pinopsida > Araucariales > Araucariaceae > Wollemia > Wollemia nobilis. Next base: position 12,177,965 of record JAQPPZ010017111.1, on the reverse strand, counting down.
TGTTCTAAATCCAAGGTTTCAATATTGGAGAAAAACGTCCACCAATAGGAGCACCAAGATCAACTACAAAATCACCATTGGAAGCTCCAAAGAAACAAGGGACATCATAGCTACACCATCCAATGTCCTCATCGAAGCACCTACAAAAGAAAGAAGTTTCTTGCTCTCCAAGAAACATAGCAAGCAAAAGAATAAGCATATGAAAGAGAATGAAGGTATATCATTCATATTGAAGCATTATAAGAAAGAGTTACATGTAAAGTACCACTTGGCACAAACCTCCTAAGGTGCCATATTTATTCATAATATCCAAGAAACAAAGGATTACTTCAAGCGCTCAGCCAAAGGAAGTTACGAAGAATAAAGAAGAGGTTACGTTTATATGAGCACCACTTGTCCAAAGTTGGAATATTCTAGGAGTGCCCATCTTGGAGAGGAATTCAAGAACTCACCAAGAAGACTGTAACATGTCATATGTTACATAGAGGAGCAAGACAAGTACTTAGTAACTCCCATCTACTCCTCAAGCACCTATGAATTTTAACTACCACGTAACTTGTCATATTTGCAAATATTCTAAAGGGTTCAACAACCAAGGGATTTTGAATCGCGTATATCCATTCAAAGCACTTCACACAAGGTCAAATTGCAGCATGGAGGAAAGTGAAAGAGCATTTAAATCTCTAGTCAAAAGGAGCCAAAAAGTCATAGAATTTGGGTGCCATTCTTCAAGCTCCAAAACCCAGAGAAATCCAAAGTTATCCATTGGTTGAAGCATCCAAGGCAAAATATGTTGGCACTACTATTATTCATGCCCGAATATTGCACCAAAAGTTATGGACATCAATATTGCAAGGTAAGGAATAATTCCCATTATAGTTTGATTTCAATTTGGGGAGTTATAAGGATTATATACTAAGGTTGAAACTTAGATAAATAAAACACATTGAAAGAAAAATTAAAAGGGAATTAAGATATAAAATTAATTAAATATTTACAAAATTAAACAATGGAGTAATAAGGGTTTCTACTGGAAAAATTAAATTCATAATATTTGCAAATATTATTGTGTTCTAATTTTCTATATTTTGGAGCTATAAGGGTTACAACACCAAATTAGGTTATTGAAAATTAGAAACACTAAAATAAAATCCTAAGGGATATTAAAATATGTTATTAATGTTTTTTCTAAGGTTGGAAATTTAAAATATTCTTATCTCAAAATTTCATAAAAAATGACAAAATAAATCCAACATTAAAACCTCTTCAAAATTTGGAAAAGTGCTTAGTTTGATAGGAGTTATAAGGTGTTAGAAAAGTGATATGTTCAGGTTTTTACCTGGGACTTTTCCTAGGTTTTTTCTCAGGTTGTTTCAGGAAGTCTTCTTGACATCTTCTCGTTGAGGATCTTCAGTTGCGAATGGCTGGGTCTGAGGATTTCTGGTTTCTTGAGTAGTTTTGCATAACATCCTTTTGGTCTAGGAATGGGACCATGTGCTTTAAACTGTGACTCTACTATTTGGTTTTGAGGTGGTGGATCTTACAGGATTTCAATTTCTTTCATGGCTTTGCAACCTCTGGTCTTTTTGCTGTTGAATCCTTGCAGGTTTTCCTCCTTGTTTCCTTGAAGTTGCTTTTTGGTGGGTCTGAGGAATTCTAGCTTCATGAGCAGTTTTGCACAGCATCCTTTTGGGTTTTGATGGGTTGCCCATGTGCTTTCTACTGTGACTCTGCTCTTTGGGTTTGAGGTGGTGGTTCCTATAGGATTTTAGTTCCTTTCATGGATTTTGGGGGCCTCTATTTTTCTTGTCATTGATTCCTTGTGGGACTTCCTCTTCTGTGACCTTGAAGCTATTGAAGGTTGTCTAGGATGCATGGCTGCTATATTTTGATTTGTGCTCTAACGTCTATAGTCATGCATCTTCGTGACTCCTTTCTCTTGAATTCCTATGGCACTTTCCCATCCTTTCCTTCAGAAGTGCTATTCTGTTGTTGTTATTTCCTTCGTTAGGTAGGTGTTTTCGAAGGCTTCCTTTTCTGCATAAGGACCCTATGGCCTGGGGTGTTCCTTTGCTGCTGAACCACTATAGTTCCACCTTTCAGGATTTTGTTCCATATTTGCTTCTATTCGGGCTCCCCTGCGTGGGATGCTTGTTTTCCTTCATTTCTCTATTTCCCAAGGGTGGTTTCTAGTTTTCCCGCCCTTGGGATGTTTCAAATTTTAAATTTTTAGATTTGTTTCTTTTCTTGCCTGTGGGAAAGGTTCAAATTTATTTTTAGTGGTTGGGGCAGTCTGGCACTTTCTCCCACCCTTTGTTTGCTTCAAATTCTTGTTTGGTGCCTTTTGATTCAAATTTGGTTTCTGGCGGGCCTTCCCTTCCTACCCATTTTTCCTTTGGTGCAAAGGAAGTCGTATTCCTCTGGTGCAAAGGAAAGTGCCTTCCCCTGGTGCAAAGTATGGTGGTCCTCTAGCATGTTCCTTTTTTGTTCCTTTTGGATATCCTTACCTTGATTTAATCTGATGTATTATGTTGCAATATGATCCATTGTAATCAGGTTTTGGGATCCTTGACAAAAACCCACTTTTAATCTACCAAAAAAAAAAAAAGGTGTTTGAAAATTTGATCTTGATATTCACAAAATTTTACAAAATCAACCCAAAATTGAACTACATTTTACAAAAGCACTATATCATAGTCCAAAATCAGTAGGGATTCATAAGGTATTCTACAAAACTTGGTAATAATAGCATCTACTAAAGATTATCAAGTTCTGAATCGATTAGGAAAATATAAGCTTTCTACAAAACCTAAAATTCCATTAGGTATATATACTCTCATTACTAGGGAGACATAAGGAAGTCTACAAAGCCTAAGGATTAATAAATGTTTCATAAAATCAAGCTTATAAAATTAAATTGGGGTTTATTTATCCTAAAGTAGGGTGTCATAAGGTAGACTACAAATAAAATCCTATCTCATCTCTTCAGAGTCCATAAAGAATTCCACTTCCTCAAATGGGAAAAGGAATGTCATACAATGAATGTAAAATTTGCTCCAACTGGAACAGGTCTACAAAGCATAAAAACATGTGGTACATTGACTCAGGAGCCAATCATCATATGATAGGAAATATACAATGGTTTGACTACCTTGAAGTTGTTAAAGGCTACAAACTAAGAATTGTAGATAGCCAAACTTATCCTATACATGGATATGGATGTGTAACACCAAGAAAATCATTTCCAAATATTCTGCTACAAAAAGTATTGTATGTTCCTAGATTAACATTCAATCTTATTTCACTAATCAAGTTAGTATAAAACAACTATATGATAAATTTAGGATATATGGATGGAATCAATACATGTCTCATAATGAATCAAGGTGAAATAAAAGCAATAGGATCAATCCATGGAAATACATATATCCTATACTAAATGTAAATGTCACAAGATATTGTGGTGTTTCAAAATGATGCTAACAAATTTTTAGAGGAATAGGTTGGAGAAAATTAAGAACCAATACATCACAAAGGTAAGCATAGAAGAATCAAAATCAAGAAGATGAGAGGATAATTACACCATGCTCTACTCAGTCATCAACAATTAGAACCAAATGAAGATACTCACAAAGAGAACAATAAAGGTGGCTGGATAGAAGGTAAAGATAATGAACTTGAACAATCCATAGAACATCCAATGGAAGGAGATCCACATCGAAAACTAGAGTCTTCAATACCCAAATAATGTAATGCATTGGGGTGTTAGATATAGAGTATATTACATCATTTGGGTCATGTAAATGTACCTTCCTAGGTACATACTTAGGACATTAGATTACTTTAAGGGGAGGTTATGTAGTTACTTCATGCGATGTAATAAATGCACAAGTGTTAATGTGCAAGATGTATACGTGCAAGGTGTACCTTGTACAACTAGGTAGAGTGTTGGCCAAGGAACCTATCTTCCTATATAAAAAGGGCCTCATTGTAACAAGCTTATAACAAGCTAGTAGCATATTCGTAGGTAGTAGCATAGTACTATGTATATCACCATATATTGGTGATGGGTGCAATGTAGTCTAGTAGCTTTATTCATGGAGTGTCCATTTCCTCCATAGCTATATTGTATTCATTTCCATAATTTCTATTTATAGCATATTTTAGTCATATCACAGATTTAATTTCTTTCATATTATTATACATCTTGTGATTTTATCTCCCAATGCATACTACGTCAAAAGCTAACAAATCTTTTTTGAATCCTAGATTTGTAATTATTATTACCTTACCTTTAGGTTCAAAGAGTCTTATAGTTTAGTTGTGGATTCCATCCCTTATGAGGTATTTATAAAGTTGGCAATGACTACCCATAATATATGGAATAACTGAAGATGGCTTAATGGTCATAGAATATCTTCCATTACTTCTAGTTAGATATACAAAAATATTTTGTATCTTCCTTCTTTAGACTCTAATATCAATGTCAAGTGGCAAGTAAATTTTACCAATGTCCAATGGCAGTTTCTTGCTACTCAAATTTGGAAAGTTACTATTGAATCCAAAACTCAACTTCTTAGATGGCAAAATTTGCATCAAAAACTTTCAACTTATGAAAGTATGGCTTCTATTTAACACATTTTCCCTCAATGCAATTTTTGTAATGCTTTAGAAACTTTAATTCACTTGTTTTGGTTTTGTGACATGGCTAAACAGTTTTGTAATGTCTTCTACACTTATTTTTCCCTCTTTTTGCCTAGTTCTTCCCAGTTGGATCTATACCCCAAAATCTAGGATGTTTGTAGGCTCATACTTATCAAGCATATTTGAAAGTGTAGATGCAAAAAGGTGTTTATTGATTCCGCTCCTCCATGGGATATAGTTTTAGCAGACTTGATCTTTGATATTTTGTTACATGTGGGACACATTCATTCCCAAGTCTATGGAATATCCAGCACACCACAAGATGTTATTGACAAACTTCTTCAACTTTCTCATATGGTTCAAGATATTTAGAAGGTCCAACAAGAAACTAAAAAGAAGATAGTTAGCAATTATGAACAAGTTCATGATTTGATTACTTCTATTTCTTCTTTGAAGACTTCAAAAGATATCATGGAAGACACCCAAAATTTTTCCATATAACAAGCTCTCTCACAGATGAGGGTAGATATCTAGTGTATTGCAACAAGATATAGCTATAGTATTTTTGTTGCTATTAGTTTCTATTCTTATGTATATTTAGTTATGGATTATGTATATTTAGTTATGGATGTCTTATTCCCTATCCACCTCATTTTATATTTTAGCTGGTGGGCAGTGTTAGCAACATACTATTGTAATGTTCCAATTAATAAATTAATATAATCTAGTTTTTTCAAAAAACAAAAGTTGAAGGCTTGACGATATTTAGTAGACTATATAACTTGATGTGATTAAGTTGATGTAAAAACAAAAAAAAACCTATCAAAACCTTACTTTTAAATTTAAAATAAAAATTAAAAAAAAAACATATAAAAAATAAAAAGTAAAATAATATTTAAAATTTGTAAAATTAAAGTTATATGAAACAAGTTTTATTGTTATTCAATTATATTCTTGTTGCCCAAGTATAATATCCAATAACCTTAAATTTCTATTTAAAATTATAATACCTCCATCCTTAAACCTCTCAAATTATATAATTATAAAAAGGTTCAACATAACTATAAAGTCCTAATGAGGTCCGAGGTGTAGACCAATTGGTTTGACCAAACCCCGTAAGGGGGTAGAGGTCCAAGGTTCAAATATTGGGCCTCATCGAACTGAACGCTTATCCCTTTCCTGGTGCTTTCAATGGCGTAAAAGGTTTAAAATGATTGTGGCATGGTGGTTATAGGGATGGACTGTGCGAAGATCTGTGTGGCGGATTTCGGTGTGGACAACGCAGAATATTATGGCAGCCATAAAAGTCAGATAGCCTTCTTGGATTCATGGCAACTACTGATTCCACCATGTAAATTCAAAAAAAAAACTATAAACCCCTATTGGGATCTGGTGCACTCATTCTATATGATCACACCCAAAATCTCACTTGAACTAATATCTCTATAAAAGCCATTGTTGCCAAGGGAGACCCACATTTGAATCATAACAAAGGTGACTAACATATTTTAATAAAAATATTAAAAATATTTTATTATATATTTTGCTTGATAATAAATACTTGTACTCAAATACCCCACCCTTGACAAATTACATCTCTTTTATTTAGAGCTTGATAGTTTACAAATAGATACACTTCTCATCTCAATTGAGATGCTATAGCTAGAAACCTACATCATTTTACATAAAATATCTGAATTCCTGATTTTCATTTTCTGGATCTTTTCAAATCTTTGTATGAATACAATTACTCCAGAATTTAGCATCTTTCTTGACATTTTCCTATAGCAGCATTCACAATACCAAAAATTCACCTCTACTATCTATGTCTTGAATCTTAGTAGAGTAATATTTTAAAACATCGCACTATCATAGTCCGCTTTAACAATTATGGATTGCTAGTTTCCTTCGTGAAACACAAGTGCAACCACACAAATTATAATAAATAGTCTAAATAAAAACATATTATTATTACAAAAAAATAGATTACCAATGGAAAACATTAAAGTAAATATTAATCATTAATTGATTTAGGCAATCAACATTTTTTGTCAGCTTCAACTAAACTTTCTACTTACTCTAACCATGGAAAGGGGAATTTAATTTCATTATTATCAATCAAAAACCTTCTATTGGCTAGCTTATATGCACATTTATTTCCTTCCCTTAATATATGTGTAAACCTGATTTCTTCAAACTCTTTAGCAAGATCTTAAATTTCCACAATTATCTCTTGTATGTTCCATGGAGCCTTTGCTTTCCTCAAAATTGTATTTATTACTATGAGAGAATCACCTTCCATCCATACTCTATTCCATTTCATTTGTTTACATATTTTTAACCCTTCTAAAGTTGCCCAAGCTTCAGCTTCATTATTTGTCTTAAGTCCACTATTGAAAGCATAATGAGACAAAATATCTCCTCTATTATTTCTAATTATTTCTCCTCCTCCTATTGGTCATAGATTTCCTTTAGATGCTCCATCAAAATTCAATTTAACCCACTCCACATTTGGTTTTTTCCACTTTATATTCTTTACCTTATTTTTTCTTCTCTTATACCTAACATCATAATTCCATTTAATGACTTGACTCCATCTATCAAGACTCTCTACTTCCAAATTAGGAATTGGGTGAGTTGATAGGGTTTGTTTAGACTCCTCTATTGCTAAACATATCTTCTTTTTTATTACCTCTAAATTTTTTTCCTTTCCTTTAAATATTCTTCTATTCCTTTCTAGCCACATAGTCTAAATTATTGTATCTTTTGATATATCCCATATTGTCTGTAAAGTCTCACTTTTAGAAGTGCTCTACCGTTGCTTTAACCAATCTTCAATTTTGCTATTCATAACCATGCATTTACCAAACATATTAAGAATCCATTACCATATATTCCATACTATTGAGCAATGTACCAAGAGATGGTCTATAATCTCCTCCTCCTCATTACAAAAAACACATTGAGAGGGGCCATGAAAACCCTTTTTCATAAGGTTATCCCATGATAAAATTCTTGTATGACCTACTAGCCAAACAAACATTTTGACTTTAGGAATGCTTGGGCTATCCTAAATATCTCTCCATATTCTAGTGATATTAGTATTATGTTGGTGTTGAACATTATATCCACTTCTTATTGTGTATTCTCTTGAGCTATTCAACTCCCAAATTAATTTATCCTTGGCACCCATCGGAATAATCACAGTTGTTATATTTCTACTCAATTTCCTCATAGCATCAATATCTTGTATACTTGTAAAAAAATATTCTTTCCATTTGTATCTTCCTTCTCTATCCTTGTACAAAATGTTTGAAACCCTATCACCGTATTTGTCTTGAAGTAATCTCATTCAAGGTTTCAAAAATGGATAAAATTTGAGTGGTTTTTTATCATACCAAGTATCCATCCAAATAGAATTTTTTTCTCCAGTTCCCACCACCCATATTAAACCTTTAATCATAAGATCAACATACTTAGAAGAATTCTTGCCCATTGTCTTTGAATCTCTTTGTACAATCTCCAGATAAATTTTCCCCTAAGATCTAAGTTCGCATCTATAAGAGCTCTTAAACCAAGACCTCCCCTAGTTTTTTTTTTTTTTTTTTAAAGCGAAAAACCCCTTAAGGGGCCACCTTGGTCTGAGAGACCATGAACATGGGGTTCTACACTGTCAAAGTCACCCGAGAGTCGCACCCGACCCTACCCGCACCAATATTATCAATTGGATTTTGGATACCCAATTCAACTTTTTGGTAGGGTGGAGATTTGAACTTGGGACCTCTCTTGTAGGATTTCCCTCTCCTCTCCAACTCACCTACTACACCTGGGTAGACCTCCCCTAGTTTTATCATCACACAACTTGATCCATTTCACCAAAGGAATTTTCCTTTTATCATGTAAACCTGACCATAAAAAGGATCGCATAATAAAGACTAATTTTTTTTTGAACTAATTTTGACATAGAATACAATGACATATAATATGTTGAAATGGATTGTAAGACCGATTTAATTAACTACACTCTTCCTGCTAATGATAACCATCTACCTTTCCAAGCTGGAAGTTTATTTTAAACTTTACTAATAATTGGATTCCATAAATCTATCCTCATTCTCCCCTCAAATAAAGACATCCCTAAATAAATTGTTGGTAAATTTACCTCCTCCATTTAAGATTAATTTTTATTATATTATATGTTATATATATTTATTTATTTTTAATTTAAAAGTATCTTCATTCAAAAATTATTTTAAAAAATCTATTATATAAAGGCTATAGATTTTATTATTAACCTGCACTCTATAGCATGAATCACTAAAGGCACATATTAAAAAGCTTGTAACTTTTTAATTAATAGTTTTGATTGACTCGTTAAAATTATTTTTATATTCTAATTTATATTTATTTATATGAAATTTGACCAAAATCTCGCTTGAATCATAATCTTTATAATTTTTATAAAAGTCATTGTTGCCAAGGGAGACTCACATTTGAATCATAATGAGGTAATCAATATGTTTTTATAAAAAGTAAAAACTTTAATAAATTCATTAGTAAAAACTTTAGTAAAAACTTGAATGTTGACAACTACTATTTGGTACAAGAGTTAGGGGATCTAACACAAATTCCTTTGTAGATAAAATGATCAATAATGATTCTTTTTAAACTAATGTAAATATAATCCTTTCCTACTCATCCCTCATACGAATATCCCTAATCCTATCAGTGCAAGTGAATCCTTGCTCTCCTATATGTCAAACCTAGTGGCTAGGACTTATAGATGATCATGCAAGCTAGCCAAACCTAGACTACTACAAGTCCTTTCATCTAGGCCATAATAAAAAATCCTTTATACAATTTTCCACCTATAAAATACTATTAAGTCATAACCTTACTTGATAAGTATCATTACATCATAACCTATGTTAGTCTAGTTCCTAAACTATCAATCCTAAGCATAAACTAGTCCAAAAAATATATCAACCTAGTAGACCATCCAAATTTAAGAGGTTGGATATAATCCACAAGTTAACACTAGTCAATCATAAATCTAACCAAGTCAATAGGTGAATGTCACAAATTCTTAATTCATGAAAAATAAATCAAGAATCCAAGGCTTGGATAGTTTATCAAAACAAGGCATGGGATAAGCACAAAAAAAAATAATCTAATCCCAAGACTATATAGTGTCAATTAACCCCACTAAACCCTCATCCAAATAAGAATGTTATATAGAATTATTAATTTTTACTTGGCCAACAAGGAGTTTTAATTAATCAAGGCACTATCCATAATCAACCATCCCCTCCTTATAGTTAGCATTTATAAAATTTATAGCAAATTCCATAAAATTAGCCATTTTTGTAGTATTGCATAAATCCCACAACCAAACAATTGCACCTAACCCATAATTAATGCAAAATATAAACCTTGCATGTGTATCCCAATATGTAGCTAGTGCAAAATCTGAACCAAAAATCTATTTCCTAATAAAATATACAACAACCACAACTAATGGTCCCTCAAAGTCCTCAAATTGTCTAAAATGAATAAATTGTTCAATATTTTCCACAAAAACTAGCACTAATATGTATTCCATAATACCAAATGTACTAAGATCCATAGATGACATATAGACAAAGGCCTTAGTGCAACTAGATATATATGTAAAAAAGGTCATAAAATTAACTCCCAGATTGGACATACTAAAGGGCTTTAAATTATTTTCTATATTCTTCGATCCTTGTTGTTGCGTTGAAGTCTGTCCCAACCTTTGATGAAAATGGTAACAAAACAATGATGGATCATATCAATGAATTGTCAACTCTTAAATTGATCCATTGGGTCCACGAGGAAGATATTATAGCATTCCCACTGAAATAAAAACAACATTATGGTATAAAATATTGCTAGACATATAAATCACAAACTAGGCTTTTATTGTCAATCTATTCATGAGGAAATTTGAGAATATTGAGAATGCATATTCAGTTTTATTTTAGTTAAATTCTATTCAAAGGAACATAGATGAAAAAATCCATGATTATAACATGAGGTTCATGAGAAAATTGTATATTATACCCCACACATCAATATTTTAGATGAACAAGCCTTGGCATACTATATTAGAGGTCTATAATTGAATTTGATCTTGATGGTTTGAAATGCATATAGTGTAACCTTAGCCATAGTATTTGAAGAAGTAGATAATGTTGAAGATGTGTTAATCCAAGTAATAATATTAACCTCTACTTTATCGATGTCCTACATTATACATATAGATCAACCTCAAACTCCATAAATACAATATCCCCTACTATCGGTCATGTCTATTCCAAACACTCAACATAAATAGGCACAAATTTAATAACATGTATAACTTGTGACTCCTCAAATTACTCCCTTGTCTACAACTATATCCGTGTATCTTTAAGAAAATGCTCCCTATATGGTACAAGTTCCATTTTATTTTAATCACAACTACCAACACTACTTATATTGCCTCAATTATTTAATAAAATAATTGCTCCTACATCCTAGAGTCAAATTATTGGGTTAGAGGATAAGATGAATGACATGAGTGAAGCAATGAAAAACTTGGTCAACTAGTGTATGGTCAAGAGGATAAAAATGTAGGTGGCAACAAATGAGAAATTGGTGGGATCGAGACCCCTCATAAAAACCTATGTAAAATCATTGAAAAAAAAGAAAAATTGGTAGTAAAGGTAGACTCCCTACCTTACAAAAGATAAATACCTCTATCATTATAGTAATTAATCCACTAAAAAATAAATACTCTATGGTGTTTTATTTATAAATATAAATATAATCCAATAGAGTGTGCAATGACAATTTAAAATGCTCAAACAATGATATGCAATCAAAAATATCAGGTATAAAAAGCAACAATGGAAGACCAACTAATAGTAGTTCAAATACCTATAACGTGTCAACCTATGAATCAAAATTTATCATGGTAGACTAGTCTAGGGTAGTACAATAACCTATCATGGTAGACTAGTCTAGGGTAGTACAATAACCAATTTTATTCATATCCAATACCTTTTATAATTTCAAATACTTGAAGAACATGGTGATATTCCTTTTGAGAATAAGTTGTATTGGCTATCTAACAACAAGAGATTGTCATAAGAAGAAAAAGAGAAGCAATGGATGAACAACTTCAAAAATCAACATCCCAAACAATCCCATAAAAATAACTTGAGTCGAAGGAAGGTACTATTGTTTTGAGAAGGGGGCAATCATCATTGCATCTCAAGAATAAAGGGGTAGTAGTTTCAAATTAGCTTATTTTATAGAATGATGTTAAAGGAAATAACACAAACTTAGGTCCAACAAATCAATGCTTCAAAATAAAGTGGGTTTGAGGTTGATAAAATTATTGAAGGAAAATAAAATAAGTTGGATGAATGAGATAAGTTGTAGAAGGAAGATGAGATTAACTTGAAATATCCATCTTTGACTAATGAGGGATGAGTTGTTGCTACAATACAATTCAATAAATTTTTCCCATGTAGCAAGAGTAATATGACTAAATTAAAACTTATTATTGCTAATGAATTGATGAAAACCTCATCTAAATTAAACATACTAGAGGGATTATCATTGCCTGTGCAAAGTGCTTTACTTAAAAAATCTCTTAAAGAGCAATAGTAGGGTTAGACTAAAATAATACCATCTATGCAAAAGTAGATGTAGTTAAGTCCAACCGAGCAACATAATTTAATGCTTGATGATCCATATGATTTTCAAATAAATGTGATGGAAATTCTAAATGCTCCAAAGCATAAATAATAAAACAGACATTATTCTATATCATTGTAAATATTGAGGATTACCTAGTACATAGCGGTATAGTTGACTTATGGGCTGATTTGGCTATTATACCTAAAGTTGTGTGTGAAGAAATGGGATTGCCTTACACTAAAATAACTAGAGATCCAATTTAGATGGATAGAAAAAGGGTAAATTCTATGGAAGTTCTAAAATATCAGATAAAGGTAATAACCCATACCCAAAAATTTAGTCATTTAAGAGGTGATTATGGTGGACCTTCCTTCTTATTTTGTAATGCCATTGTCATGAGAATGGATATGAAAATTATCAAAATATGGGTATTTGACAATGGATTATACCCACATGAAAGTCCCCAAGGACAAAAATATCATTATGATTGAATATGAGCCTCCTTGTAACTATCTATTACATAATCTAGATGATGATAAAAGCATCAAATGGAATGAATTTCCCAAATTTATAGATAAATAATTGGATGAAGATGAGCTTGTTTTTAAATGAGACATAATAATTGGAATCATTTAGGAAGATGATAGTGTTGACCTAAAGGATATTTTTAAAGAATCTAAGCTAAGGAATTATTTGATATGTAAAAATATGAATAAAATCAAACAAGCTAAAATGTCTAAAGGAATGCAAATTATACATTTTTATGGGACCAAAACTAGGAATAAGGATAGTGTAGACATATAAATCATAGATCTGTAGCATGTGTAAGTGATTAGATATATAGGTTGCTATTGAACACAAATAATAGAATATGAAACACTATGCTCTAGGATGAGGAATGCATAAAATATGGGATTATAAATTTGAAAATCTTTAGTGATTTATAACTCATAATTAATCAAGTCAATTAATGTGTTCCACTAAAAACAAACATTTAAAAATGCATAGACATTGAGTATGATATTTACTTAAAATTTTTAATACGTTTGAAATTGCTACAGTGCCTAGGGAACATAATGCAAAAGCTGGCAAGTTAGCTTATCTAGATGCAAGATTTGACCCAACCACAGACATTATAATAGGCCAAAATAATTAAAAGTGGTCTTTAGGCTTATTGTCCTTAATAATTTCAACTATTGACAAGTATTTAATAATGATAAATAACCAAATTTCTAATCAAAGTATCCCATCATATTGAGGGGCATAATGAACATAGAAATGATATCAAGATTGAAGTGATCCAAAAAAACCAACTAGTTTCCTAGATACCTAATGACCTTAAAGAGTTTGTTAAACCCAAATGATAACATCAATAAATCAAACATCAAATTGAAGCCTTCATCGTACCATCCCCATTGAGATTATTGAAGGTAAAAACTTGTTGATTAAAAGCGAATGCACATAGAAAGAAGTTTATATGTTTAAAGAGTTATATTCAAATTATGGTAATGTTATTGCCTATGATATTGTTGTGGCCATTGCACAACTTACCCCAAAATTGGGGACCCACCTTTAAATTTTATCATTTGGGAAGTTTTGTTTGCTTTTGAGTGATCAGTTGTCATGACTACCCATGAGGTTGTATGGTAGATTCAGTATGGGGTGGTTTCTTCTTTGGTATTGTTTGATGTTGGCTAGTATCCTCTTTTAATTTCTTTCAGTGTGCTTGGTGTTGCGATTAGAATAATAGGCTTAATTTTCCTTTTGGACTTCGTGCTTGGTTAGGTGTGCAATGTTTGTTTTTTTAATGTTTTAAATTGAGAATTTGAAGCTAATGACTGAAATAATTAAAAAAATAAAATAAATAAATAATATATAATAAATTAAGAAATCATAAAAAAAGAGCAAAATAAAATAATGCAAAAAAATAAATAAATTAAACAAAAATAAAATATAAAAAGATCGAATAATAAAGGAGTGTTTTATTTCTTTTCTCTCTACAAGTTGCATGTTGATTTTAGATTATGATAAAAAAATTATATATATATATATATATATATATATATATATATATATATATATATATAAATTGATCAAAAAAAGAAAAATACTTTGGTATTGTACTTATGTAGACTATAAATTGATGCTTCTTATGTGTTTTATTTGCAGAGTCGATGGATGAATCGTGTGACCCTGACCCGGGTGGACCGGATTTCGAGGTGGGCAAACACTGGGCCGAACCGCAGAGAGAAACAAACACCAATGTGGAACATGACCTAGGATGATGCAACGTTCATTAGAGACTGGTTCATCCCAATGAGCAGTTGGTGGTTTGACACAACATGGAGACACGAATGGGAGCTTAACGGTAGATGGTTTTGGTGAATCATTATATCTGTTCTGTGAGATCTGATAATATAGATGCCCAATGCTAAACGAGGAGTAGACATCAATTTTGCTACGGATAGAGGGGATTTTACAAGTTGTTTTCACCTTAGAGGCCATTTGAATTGGAAGAAGGTTATATTCAAAGCAAAATAACATCACGAAGTAAGTGTTGTCGCAACAACAGATGAGTTGAGCTTGTCATAGATAAAAAAGAAAGAAAATTCAAATTGTTAACTACTGGATAAGCTACATTTAACAAGCCTCCAATAGGGTCACTCAGTGCAGAGAAAAATGAGAGGTCAAAATGATTGAACCAGGAGAGTATCACTTATACTGAAGGGAGATCGTGGTTAAACAACAAATCTTATGCACATCCGATAATGTGATAGCGAGCACAGTGCAGTAGGAGACTACACTCTCTGAGCAGAAGGAGAAACACATTAAAAAAAATGATGAATGAGATCAATTGTGTTTGTTAGAAGAGTGCAGTAGTGCACCCAGCATTCGAGATTGGCGGACGCAAACCGGTGATGTAGGCATTGAGGTTTACGTGAATGGAAATGATGGATGAGTGTAGCATCCGAATAGCTACGGTGATAAAAATTTCAAAAGAAGCACGTTGTGGTCAAAGGTCATATGGTGGATATTGGTTTTATTGCAAATAAGCCATCATGCCTATTATACAGGCCCACAGGAGGAAATAATGATGAAGGTCGTTATAAATTATGAAAATCCACATACAAGCTTTATGAAACCTGGCAGTTAGGAATCAAATGAAACGAAATGAGACAAAAAGGTGAAAATAAAAGGATAGAAAAGAAAAATGAAAGGTTTCATCGAAACATTAAATCTTCAAGAAAATGCAGGCACAAGGGTTGGACATTTATGTAGGCCAAGGCTGGAAATATTTCGAAAGTCAAGGGTTGGCTGGAATTTGTTTTAAAATAGAAATATTATATTTTTTGGAATACAAATACTACAAATTTTTTCACTTAGTAAAAGTGGAGGAGATTATTTTCTGAATATCTTGGACTAATTTCTTTATCTTTCTCTCCATGTTTTCAGGCTTATAGATAGTGTTTTATGCAGTTAAATGATAGCATTGTTGAATGTTTGAATGCATGGATTTATTTTATTTTCCTTAGAAGCTTGCACCTAATTCACTTTGGACTGTGCAAATGCAACTTCGGGTGAATTGGGTTTACATTCAAAAATTCTCACATCTCTATTTTGCAGGATAGGGTAGCATTACACTGTTAGTACTTTGCTTTTAATTGTTTTTAGCGTTCTGGTCCATTTTACATACTTCTTTATTTTTAAATTTTTCTAACCCTTCTCTTTTGTATTTTTTTAAATCTTTGGTAATTCAAATAAAAATTGAAAAAAATTAAAATTCCAGAAATAGATGCACGAGTGTGGAGAATAAGCTTTAACGTTTCATCTTATGCAATTTTTATTTCAATTTGAAGCCATTTCAAAATTATAAAAAATGGTCAAAGTTGTTGTTTTATAAGGGATTTTGTAATTTCGAAATTTGACATAATTTCACATTTTGAAAGCAAATCAAATTTCAAGCTTTGCATTCTATATTGGGAAGATTTGATACTTATGGATTTTAGGTGCAGAGTGGAATGGTAGAGGAGCCAATGGAAGGGGAGCTCATAGGGGCAGGACCATGTTTGGATCTCTTGGAGTCTTTGCAAGAGATATATGTGTTTGTTGGTCCGATCGTTGTTGGTGGTAAAACTTTTATTGTGCCTAGTGGGGACTTTGTGATGGTGCCAAAGTCCTTTATTCCAGTTTTTTCCAATCCACTATTGTACAACTGGCTAGGCGGTGTTGAAACATTTTTTGTGCCTCGTGGTGATCTGATGTTAGTACCAGAGTCCCCTAGCCCAAATTTTTCCAAAACACTATTGTTATTTTGGTTGGGCAATGGATGGGAGTTTTTTTGGCCCAGGGGCAGTGTTTGGCTACTTTTTTGTTGCTAGGTTCCTTCATTGGGGGGTCTTCTATTCTTTTGCATACCAGTAGGATTAGAACCCATAGGGGTGGGGGGTTTTTTATTGTCAATTTTCTATGAGGTTTGAATCCACAGATCCCAAGTTTCAGGGTCCTTTCTAAAAAATTGCTCCATGGCCCCTATTTTTGTTCTAAAATGGATGTTTGGTATGAGTTGTTCTCTGGAGTTCGGAGGATGGTTGGAATCCAAAAGGATCTATGGGGTTTTAGTCTTCACAATTTTTTGAGATGGAGGGTTTTACTATCGCTGGGGTAATATGTTACAGATCTCCATTTTCGATGGTTGGTTTCTATTGAGTTGGTTGAGTGGGTGATCCAAAGTTCAAATCCTTCTTCTACGCTCAAGTCCCAATGGTGTTATTAGGGAAGAACATTTTTTGTTTCTATGGAAGTGCAGGGGCCCTAAGTTTTTTATACCTCGAAGATGAATCGTTGATACCCTGAGTCTTGGTTGTCAAGGTTTGATGGCACTGTTGGTCGGTTGGTTGGTCCCCTACTAGACAGGATGAGGATAATTTTGATTTTGATTTTGTGTTAAAATTGTTATGTTGCCATTGGATGGGAATGTAAGTTTAATTATTTTTTCTTTAAGTAGTTTTTTTGTTGAGCTTGCCTTTGTGCTAGATTGAATATTGTAAGTTTTGGCAATTGGATGACTCCTTTTGGAGCTCTATGTACAAGGTTGTCGGATCCTTTCAAAAACCTCACCTTTTACCTACCAAAAACAATTCAAGCTTTGCATTTCCTTTTGCAAGAAATAAATTAACTTCTCTTTATGAAAAGTATAAATTTATTAAAGGGGAGTAGTTTATAGGGCATTTCAAAGGCTACTATATTCAAAGCAATAAATTGATTTCTCTTTATAAAAATTATAATTTCATCAAGGAGGGGTAATTTATATGATGTGTCACAGGCTATTTCATTTACCAAGTTACTTATGTAGACTATTTTACTTTCATGTTTAAAATAATCTTAAATAAACCCAATCATCATTCAAATTTTGCATTTCAAAAGATAGATTCTATTCTTCTCTTGTATGTTCAAAGCAAGGTTTAATCATTCAATATAAAACTTGTTTAAAATATATTTAATCAAAAGAAGATAAAATCTATCTAAAATAATTCAAGATAAAACGAACTAAGGCACATTATGGTCATATGAGGGCCAATCACATTTTATTTTCTTTTAAGTTTCATGAACAATCACTAGTATAGCAATAAAATAATACCAACACAGGCCCCTTGTTAATAGTTATTTGTAAATCACTAATGTATTCCTAGCACTTATTTGATACATCTTCACAAGATTACAGGAACATATTAAGTAAAAATAACCTTAGAGAAATTTCTATTTCTTTGCAAGAGAAGGTTTTCTAATCAAAATCTTGACTATGATGGTGAAAATACAATTGGGCAAAATTTCCACTCAACATAATTGGCACTAGAAGGAGGGCATGAATTGGTTTACTTTATTGCTATTTGGATGCTAAAATTGTTCAAGTTTACTTGGAAGGTTATTTGAATGCATTGGCTTGGACTAAAAATATTTTTTTGATAGGTGATGGTGTTCATTGATCGAAAATTGCCTTAATTGATAATACATTGATGCTAACCATTTTTGAGAATATTTTTTAGCATGATGGTTAAGTTGATGCATTATTAACAAGCATTTTTTGTTGTCATTGTTAATCAAACCACAACCTTATACAATGGCTACAAATGCTAGAAACTGGTATGAAGTGCACAACAATCCTTTAAACATTGCTAGAGATGTTCATGACCCACCCAAGTATATAAAGGAATTTTTACCCAAGTTTAAACACGATGGCATAAAACTAGCAGAGGATCACGTTCAGTCCTATGTGGATACCTTAATTAGATAGAAAGTTGAAAATGAGGATGTGGCTTGTAGATTATTTCATTTGAGCCTAGATGAAATAACATATTATTGGTACATAAATCTACCCATTGGCTCTATTATATCCTAGGCCCAATTTAAATCTACTTTTATCAATCAATTTAGGTTAACCATAGATCCTGCCATGATCTATCATCAATTTGCTTCTTGCAGGAGGGAACCTAATGAGCCATTGAGAACGTTCAACATGATATTTCAAAATATTTATGGGATATTGACCATTCTCTTTGTTATTTTGGAAGATGCTGCTCTTTAGATATACCTTGGGATATTAGATCCATTGCTCGTTATGTTCACTAGGATAAATACTTTGATCACTAATCTTACATCGGCCTAGATGAAGTCCATAATTGTATAACAACAACTAATGCCACAAGGTGTAGGTATGGAGTAATTACCTATGGTAGGACAATTATGGGCTTATAAACAAACCCCAATGATAAATCAAGCATGGGCACAACAAAATCCGATGTCAAACACTTTTCCCTACAATCAATTTTACCCTACCATGCCCACTTATCCTTCCACATGCACTTATACGAATACATATATCCATCCAACCACTCTATTATGGTTAGAGAACAATTTGGCCACTCATGGAGCCATAGCAACAAGTGCTCAATATTTTCCTACTTATACCAATCCAATTAATCCTACCACTTCCACTATCCAATCCAAGAAGCTTGAGTTAAAGGTAGAATACCTAAAGAGGTTGGTCCAAAAGTTAAGTAGAGAGATGATTCCATTACAAGAACAAGCACATCAAAGCATGCTTCCAAATCATCCTACAAATCAAGTTCATGATATGAATTTCAATGATATTCTATTTTATTCTCTCTTAGGTAATGGAGAAGTCCTAGATAATACTTACATTGAAATATATGCCAATTTGGGATTCTCCAGAAAATTAGATGAAATCATTGAATGGATGGTCAAGAAAGCCAACATGATCCAAGTTATGATAAGCTAGAAATAAAAGGCTTAGAGTCATTATTCACAAAGGAGGATTGGGACAATATTAGAAAGCAAAATACAAGAATGGATCCCATTGAAGAAACCCTTGACTCACTAAAGGCGGTTGAAGGTGAATTTGAGGAGTCAAGAGATGAATCTGAAGATTGTGCAGAAGGCATGATATAATTTCATCACTTGTTTTCAAAGGACAATCATTATGATGGTCAAGAAATTCAACATGTTTCAAATAATGACCATGAAGAATTTGAAGAAGAGTTTCTTGAAGAGCTTGAATATTATGAGGAATATGCAATAGAATTTCATCCCATGGGTTTAGACAACCATTATTATAATTTTTTGAAAAGGTATGAGGAATCATTCATTCCTCACATTCCTACTAATGAATTTTCTATTTCACTTACCATGCAAGACATGAAAATTGCTATCTCACATGAAGATCTTGTAATTCCTGTTCAATCTGTAAATGGTATGAAAGAAGAGATGGAATCTCATCAAATGTTTCAGAAAGATAATGATTCTACTATTCTAGACCAAGGAGGGTAATCATTCACTTTATTTTCATTTGAGGCAATAAATTGAAAGCCTTGATTCACATAAGGACCCTTAGATAGAGAAAATTCTAGAATATGAGTGTTTTGAGTTTGATATCATAGATGATCCAAACAAAAATATTGCTCTATTAAAAACAACTCAAATAATTGATCAGGAAGATGTGTTATTTGAAACATCCCTAGATAGACAAGACCTATGGTTTGAAAAGGATGGACATATTCTTAATTGGGTGCCTAATTTTGGTGTTTTTTATAAACATATCATGGATGAAGAAGAAGTTCTACAGGATGATGACGATGGGGATCATGAGAAAAAAGAAGTTGCAAATCCTCTCTAAGTATTGGTAAATGGAAATGCATCAAAGGTAAAATCTCACCTTTTGTGTTCCACCATCCAAATTTTAGGTAAAGGTTTGTATAATAATTTATTGGATTCAAATTCTATAAATGATGAAATGCCATTGGAGGTTAATAAAGAATTAGAGTTGATTTCTACTCACACCTCTAATAAGAATGCTTTTTTGAATGAAATAAAAGTAGATGTGCTTGAGTTGTTGAATCAAGTTCATCAACAATTGATAATGGAATCTAGGATAAAAACCTATAATTATCATTATTTAATAGATATCCTAGATACTTGGAAATTGTTACATAATCATGATTGGACTAAATACACGAAAAATGACTTGACATGGAAATTTCTAGAAATAGGCTCCTATTTGCAGTTGCTCATATTTGAAAAAGAAAACCTAATTCTAAATCATGAATTGAATAGTGAAATCTGTATTTTAAGGATAAGGTAAGAAATAATTGAAGATAAATTATTGTCTTATCAATTTGATAACTTGAAACTCCACTATGGTATTTCTAATGGAACTAAATCAAATTGGTGGGGTGAGAGAGGTAAACTGAGGGTTGTTATATTGCTTGGCCTAATATTATTTTGGTTGGAAATCTATAAAGCTTGGCATGTGTATCATGATATATGTATTTTAAAGTGTGCTAATTAGGTTTGGGATCCAAGGAAGTGATGGTCCAATTTTTTGTATCGCCCTTGTACATTATTCTATATAGTTTTGGTTTTTTGTGATTATTTTCTTGTCAATTTGCATTAGGTCAAGTTTTGGGTTTTCATTTACGATTTTTAAGTTTTGATATTGGTCCCTCTATTTGATGTGATATTTTTTGGTTGCTACTAATGGCCTCTTGATCATTTTGTGTTCCTTTTTCATAAAGGGTGAATTTGATAGAAACGGAACATGAGCATTAACATATTATTGAAATATGAAGTGCTTAAATAATACAATTGTAGGCTATGAATAGCCTTAGGATATTCTATAAAATAATATCCTTAATTAACGCTAACTAACACACTTGAGAAATAAGCACCTAACCTACTAACCAACTAGGTAGGATAGTTAACGTAGTCAACTTGACTACAATCACCTAGTTACCTAGTTACCACAAGATATTCCAAACAGTGAATATCTTCGAGGTAAAAAGTAAAAGTAAATATAATAATCTAGTAGTAAATGTACTAAACTACATTTTACCCTAACATCCCCCCTTTATTACATTACTTTGATATACAAAGAGTGTTGCAAAACAACTCAAATTTGACACATACAAGTGCTTTAGTGAATATATCTACAACCTGTTCATTGGTGAGAATGTAGTAACTTATATTCTACCCTAAAAAAATGATAATTATCCAAGATAGGAATCTCGATATTATACAAGTAATGGGATAATTACTTTAAAATCCCCCTTAATGTGAAGGAGAGAAAATAAAAGATGTTGATCTGCTGACTCTAGGTCTTGTCCACCAAATGATGGAATCTGGTCTAGGTCTTGTCCACTGAATGGTGGAACCTGTATCGTAGGTATTGTCCACCTATAGTGGAACCTACAAAGCTTAATAGGTGGAGCAGAGTGAGGCCATAATGCTGGCTCTTGCTCTCACTCATGGCTCTAAGTGTACCTCTGAATGAGTACCTTTGGGACTATCTCTGGATCTTCTTGTGAATCTACCACTCAGTATATCACTGTATCTTCCACTAGGTCTACCATAGGATTTAGCTTTCTTATAGAATCCATACAATATTTCCTTAATTTTGTTTGAGCTTCTCTGGCTCATGGATCTAGCTACTCTTTCTTAGGTCCACCTCTGGGTCTAAGCATAAATAAGTACTTTTAGAGTACTTAAGCGAAAGTGGATCATCCCTCACTTTGCTTTAACAATAATGAATGTACTTATTGTAATATTTTCATCCTAATGGATTGCATGGGTAAACAACCATTGCAACCACTAGGTGTACTAGAGTATATCATGACATATGAGGTTAACTTTGTTATAATATGATTTTGCAAATTTTTTTGATAAGATAGCTAAGGTGTCAGTCACTGTTGAAAATGCATCCTTATAAGTTTCCCCCTTCTTGCAAAATATGTTTTAATGGAAATTTTGCAATAAGTGTGACTAAGGTGTCAGTTGTTAGAATATTATTATAATGTGCACTATGCCATTCTATAGTTTTGTCACTTCTCATATTTTTCAGTTTTAGTTTGAGTTGGAGTTGTGTCTTCTATTTTGACACTTGGAGTGGAGCTTATGACACTTGTCATATCTCCCTCATAGGCTTTATGCCTATATATTGTAACACAACTTATAAATACATATCTACTTTATGTTCATTACTATGTAGTCCCAACATCTGGTATTGGTGTCACCGAATTCTGCCATTGTTAAAACTTGAGGTGGATCTATCAAGAGTTTTATGTGGGATCAACGTTACTGGTGTTGGTTTTATTGCTACCAACACATGATTAGTTCATGAAATGGAGAGGATTCAATTTTGGTGCATTAACTAAAACTTTGGATATAGCTTTGTATGAAAGGGGGGATTTGTGTTGGTATTTTCATATCATTGTAAAATTTGGCTTTTTGTACAAGTTTTATAAAAACTCCCAAGTCAAGCATAATTTCTCCAGAGCACAACTCATATGGGTGACCAAATGGGAATATCCTAAAGTTGCACACATCTAGAAGCTCATTGTTTTTTTTTACCATTTTGAAGAATCAAATTGTATCCGACTATTTCGTTGGAAAGAGAATTTCAAGGGGAATCCATTGGTGAAATTAGTTTTCAGCTTTGAGACCAGTTACTCAGCTAAATTTGGACTTGAAGTTGAGATTGTAAAATAGAGTACATTTTTGGTTGCATCTGACACTCTTGGTTGATAGTTTGGAAAACTTGTAAGAGACACAATTCTAAGTCTTTGGGGGGACTTTAGGCCAAGTTATTCAATCACTTTAGCAATATTGGGGTAATTTTATCCTTGAAGACATTGAACTTATATCATTTTTTAGGCACATTTAGGGCTAATTTTATAGCCAAGTTTCCAATACTAATCATCAACTCAAGGGGTGATTTAGGGCCCCTTTTCCCTTGCTGGTGGAGTCATTTTGTGGCACTCTCTTGGCCACTAGGTGTTTGTTTCTTGCATATTCTATTTGGGATTTTTCTATATTTTATGCTTGCTATTACCCTTGCATGACTTTAGGTTTTATAATTGTAATCAAGTGTAGCTCCATTTCATACACACTTGATGCTAAGCCATATACAAGCAAGCAAACACATACAAGAAACTTCTTATAAAACAATAATACATTGGCACATCTATTGTAACAATTCTACAAAAAGCAAGCAAGTATCACATTTTTATAACCACCTATGTTCCATGTATCAATATACTCATATACCTATAGTATCCCTCATGTAAGGGTGGGTTATTGAGTAGTTTGGTATAAAGGTCTGGCAGGTTATTCCATTTTAAAAATGCCTATGTTCCACGTATCGACTGCTCAAAAAAATATAGTCTCCCTCACGTAAGGTGGGTTATTGAGTAGTTTGGTATAAAGGCCTGGCAGTTTTCTCCCTCTCAGAATTGCCTATGTTCCACGTATCAACTACTCAAATAATTATAGCTCCCTCACGTAAGGGTGGGTATATTGAGAAGTTTGGTATAAAGGTCTGGCTAAATTCTAATTCTTACTCTCTTTGGATAAAAAAGGGCACTTGTGTTCAACTTAACCCTCCCACTATTGGAGTCACTTAAAGATTCAGAATGGAAAAATTAGGCGAACCCTCCTTTGGATCTTCAACGGTGTACCTTACATTTTTTTTAGGGCTCTAATTTGAAATTTGTGGTTCTTACTTCATCCTTTGTTGAGCTCCCTTTTCTTTTGATTCTTTTCTAATCATGGCTACTACAAATCTATTAAGTGGACTCACAAATAAAATTGAAGGGGCACAAACTTTTGCAAATTGGAAGTATGATATGGAATCTATATTAATGATGAATGACATGTGGGATTTTGTGAGATAGGAAGGTTGATGAAGACCCACTCACTACACCTATAGACTAAAAATAAAAAGCACAATTTGAAAAGAATTCCAATATAGCTTTAAGTCTAATCAAGCTAGCTACAAGAATTCAATGCAGAGAAATTGTTGTTAGAGTAATATTCCATTACTTGGGATAATTACCATTTACTCCACTAGGTAAAATAAGCTAGTGTATTGCATTACACTACTTAGGATTTATTTCTACATTTACTGTTTTACTTTCTACCATATAGATATTTACTATCCTAAATATCTAATGGTAACTAGCCTAAATATCCTAAGGTAGTCAATCCTAAACCTAACTCTCTACCTAGCCTAACGTGTTTGTTAGCTTGGTTAGTGGGGAATTAGTTAGGTTTACTATTCATTGTATTATATAAACATTAGTCTTAAACCTAATGTTAAGTTAGTTAATTTGATTATTATTTCATTTGACTTACCTTGCATCATTGGTATCATCGCAGTCGGGTGGCCTAATATGAGCTTCGCTCGTTCCACCCGACCTGGACCTGGCATGGTCTTCGAGGGCCCTACTGGCCCTCAGGACCTATATGAATCCTGAGGCGGATCCTAGGCAGCAAGGCCCGCAGTCCCATATCACCGGGTGACCACAGGAGAGGGTCCGTAGGCCCATATCATCGGTCAACCATAGGAGCAGGGCCACATCATCGAGCGGCCACAGGAGTAGGCCCGTAGACCCTGATAGTTTTGATAGCACTCTATTGTCTGACCTGTCGGGTCTGACAGGTGACTAGAGCCTGCAACACATGGCCCAGATCATGAGGGTAGGAGGCCCTTTGATTATCGACAGTCATTAGTGTTGCTACCCCTATGGGTCTAGTACACAGTCAGGAGGGTAGGTGCCCCCTCCCAGGCAAAAACTAGACCCAAACCCGAGGGCAGGAGCACCCTCAGTTTTGACCACCATTGAAAGGGGACATCCCTGTAAAATCTTTGGTGACCAATATCTGAGAGGGTAGGTGCGCCCTCTGATCCTCAGCACCGATGGCCAGATTCGACAATCGAGATCTGTGAGGGCAGGCGCGCCCTTCAATCCCTGGCATCGACGGCCAGATTTGGCTATCGGGATCTACGAGGGTAGGCATGCCCTTTGATCCTCGATGATCAACGGCCAAAGACCCTACAACTGCAAACCATCCCAAGCACAAATCTTGAGGACAATCGTAGTTGGGAACCACATGTGCTTGGGCATAGATCTTGAGGCACTGACTCAAACCTGCCACTAGACAGGACATGTGGTAGGCTAATGTGACCTCGGGCCTAGATCCTGAGGTAATGACGTGGCACTACCACTAGACAGGACACATGGCAGGCTGACGCAACCTCGAGCATAGATCTGAAGGTGCTGATGTGGCACTGCCACTGGATAGGACCTAGACAGGACATGTGGCAAGCGCCACCTGGACAGGACAACTGGACTGGACCAAACACATGGCAAACAAGCCACTGGATGATGATGGACGCGACATATGGCAAACTAGCCACGTGTCACTTGACCTGACAAGGACGACACGTGGTGGACAAGCCATGTGCCTGATGCAGACAGTCCATGTGGCTAGCAGCAAAACCAGCCATGCGAGGGAGTGACTGCCCATAGGCCGTCACAAGTGCTTTATGCACATTTGCTCTTTTAAAGAGCAAATTATACCCCATCACATCAATGTGGGACAAAAGTCCTAATTTTTTTAATAGCCACGGGATGGGCGAAGCCTTCAATATGAAGGCAATGCCCTCCCCCTCTCGTCGGGCTAGCTAGCCCGACTGGAGAGCAGGCCAGCGCTAAGGCGCTGCCCGACGGGAGGTCGGGAGTTCGACTCCCGTCGGGGGGGGAGGGGGCATATAAAATTTTGCTCCATGGAGCAATAAAACGGAGACCCCAAAAGGTAATTCACTTTTTATTTTTTTTATTTTTCAAGTTTATTTTTTTTAATTAATTAAGTTTTAATTTATTAAATAGTAATTCACTATTATTTTTCTTTTTAAAGTTATTTTTTTTATCAAAATGCCTTTAAAACTAAAATAATTTTTACTATTTATAGATTTTACTTATATTAATTAGAGAAATCACATAAACTTAAAATATAAAAAAAAAGGTTATATTTTTTTTGCAATTTACAAATTTTAGAGTGCTTTTGTTTTCTCACAAACAAGGAGATATAAGACATATAAGAGTCTCATTTTTTATTGCAAATAAGCAAACCCTAAAATCTTCTCAACCTTGTTAATTTAGCATACAGTCAAGGTTCAAACATGAATTCTTTTATTGCAAATTTCAACACAAGGAGACTTAAAAATTTTGTAATATTCAAAGGCAAAGTGTGCATTTGTTTTCTCCAAGGGGGGATATAAGACATAAAATTGCACATTCTTTTTTGCAAAATTGAGAAGAATTTGAAGGCCTTGGGTCCATAAAAACCAAGTCATTTGTCGATTGGTTCTGGAAGCCTTCCAAATGCGGGTCGTGTGTCGACTTGTCTTGGAAGGAGTGCTCAAAATTGTTAATTTTGCAAAATTCGGGGGGAAGACAACATTGTACTTCTTTTGCAAAATTGGAAAACAAAGTAGGAGACATACAAATATCATTTTTTTTGCACAACACAAATACACATTTTGTTGCAAAAATTAAAAGGTGCATTTTTTATTTTACTCGACACCTTTATTGGCAAATTAGGTGCATTTTCGGTTGCATCCGACACCTAGATGATAAGAATTTTGTGGGCATTCTTGTTTGATTATTACATTATTTCTTTTGCAATTATAAGTCATAGAATCAAGAACACACTAAACCCCAAAATTTCACAACTTTGTGTAAATCCTTACACAGATTTAAAGCCAAAATTACTTGATATTCTCTCCTAAATCAACAAAACCCCTAATTCACTCTTATTTTTTTGGCTTAATTTCCTCAAGATTTTCATCCTTCTTGAAGGAAGTTAAGGCAGGTGCCATTAAATATTTGTTTGAGTGAATTATATTTTGATATTCTCTTAGGGTAATCAAAATAAAGAACAAGTTTTTTGAAAATAAGGAACCTTAAAAGTAGCAATCTTTTACACTAAGGGGGGATAATTTCTTTCTTCCTTCAAACATAGATTTTGATAAGAGGAAAATAAAACTTGTAAAGGCAATCAGAAAATTCCAAGTCATCAACATTAAAACTTTTCTTTTAGACTTCATAATAGTAATCATGCTTGAAGTACTTACAATAAGAAAGGACAAATTGGTGAAATTTTTTGATCAAATTGCCTAGAAAGCATAGTTTTGCACAAATTGTAAAAATTACAACCAAGACACCATTTAGTGTTGGTTTCAAAACAAGCAAAACTAAAATGGCAAAGGCACATCACAGAAGCCATATTTCTAGTGAAGTGTCTCATACTGATTATGTTTCTGGTTCAAAGATAGCACAAGGAGTGCTAAATTGCTACAACAGTTTTGTAGAAGGAAAACACGTGTCCCTTGGGCAAAAGCACCATTTTCTCTCACTCTTATTTTAGGCTTCATAAATAGCATAAGTTTTTTGTTTGAAGACCTTACAAATAAGGGGTGCTTGTACCTCTTTTAAGCTTCATAAATAGCAAATTCTAGGTGTTTGAAGTACTTGTAACAAGAGGAGCAATTTTTTGTGGTGTACAATTGTCTAGGAGGCAATATTTGTAAAATCCTTCACAACACTCTTGAGTTGCCCACTTTTTGCAATTGAGGGGGATATCCATTTCTTTTCTTCGCTATTTTTTGTAAATAGGGAAGATGACTTATAAGGGTGCATTTTCGGCAGCAATCGACACCTTAGCTACCTTATCTTTTGCAAATTCATATTGTAAATGAATGAACCTTGTATGAAGTGATCTATTCTACTACACCTAGCGATTGTAGTGGCTGGTTACCCATGCAAATCGGTTGGATGATGTGATTACCATAAT
Organism: Wollemia nobilis; assembly: GCA_028583015.1. Classification (NCBI taxonomy): domain Eukaryota; kingdom Viridiplantae; phylum Streptophyta; class Pinopsida; order Araucariales; family Araucariaceae; genus Wollemia; species Wollemia nobilis. Next base: position 12,149,405 of record JAQPPZ010017111.1, on the reverse strand, counting down.
GAAATTCATTGGCATGAAGACATAGTGAGGAATGACCCACTTTTTTCTTAGGAGCAGCCAGAGCACTGTGACAGAGCAAAGAACCAGCAGATCAACATCTTCTTCACTGTATTGGGGCAGTTATATACTTCACCCAAATATTTTTGTATAGAGGGATATGTATGTATTACCCAAATAATGTAATAAGGGGGGATGTTAGAGTAATATTCCATTACTTGGGATAATTACCATTTACTCCACTAGGTAAAATAAGCTAGTGTATTGCATTACACTACTTAGGATTTATTTCTACATTTACTATTTTACTTTCTACCATATAGATATTTACTGTCCTAAATATCTAATGGTAACTAGCCTAAATATCCTAGGGTATTCAATCCTAAACCTAACTCTCTACCTAGCCTAACGCGTTTGTTATCTTGGTTAGTGGGGAATTAGTTAGGTTTACTATTCATTGTATTATATAAACATTATTCTTAAACCTAATGTTAAATTAGTTAATTTGATTATTATTTCATTTGACTTACCTTGCATCAACTGTAAGGGCTTCAAAAACACCTAAACAAGCATGGGATACTCTCAATAGATTGTTTTATAGGCCAATTCAAGATAATATTTTGTATCTCAAACAAAAATTACACAATCTATGTATGAAGGGCTCACTTATCGATTATCTTATGGAAGTGAAATCTATTAAGAATGATTTCTTATTTTTGGTATAACTCTAGATGATAATGAGTTAATTCCAATTATGTTGCATGGTATACCTTCAAAGTTTCACTCCTATGATACCATGTTAGACTTGAGTGGTAAAACAATGAATTCCAAACTTGAAGACATTGATATCCTACTTAAGAAACATGAGCAAGCCCTAATCAAATATGAAGAAATTGAAGCCACATTAACAACTTTTTCCACTAAGGAAACTTTACATCCTAATCAAAACAAGGATCAGAATTAGCATAATCAGAATCAAAGGGGTAGACAACATCAAAGCTACCCACAGTACCAACAGCAGCCAAATTAGCAGTACCAACAACAACCACATTAGCAACAGTACTAGTAGCAGTCAAATCAACAATACCAACATCAACCACATCAGCCACAGCCAAGATGGCAAACAAGACCTCAAGGGGGTCAAAACAACACTCAACAAGGATGTGAATATTGTGTAAAATGGAATCATAATGTTACTAATTGTTATCAAAGATAAAGATAAAAGGGGAAACCAAAAAATAATAATCTAAACACATTGTATGCAGCCAACCAAGGTAATTTTGAAGATAAAGAATGTTGGTATATTGATTTTGGAGCAACAAAGCACATGACAGGAAGGCAAGATTGGTTGACCAAGGTTCAGCCTACATCAAATCAATTCATTACTTTTGGTTATTAAAGTTCTCTACCCATTGAAGTTTTTGGTGAGGCACCACTTACTTTGCATGATGGGAATAATGTTCCTGCAACAGATGTTTTGTATGTACCTGGTCTTAAAAGGAGCCTTCTTTCTATTGGAAAGCTTATAGATAATGGTTATAATGTCTATTTTGAAAAAGATAAATGCTACATTAAGGAACCCAATGGCAATGTCAAAGCTATGGGAGTCAAAAATGATGGTGTTTACTACCTCCTTACAAAATCTGTAAGACAAACATCTTTGCATACAACAACTAATTTCTCTTTGGAGCACATGTGGCATGAAATATTGGGATATTTAAATTTTAATAATCTTCAAATGATGGCTAGAAAAGGATTAGTTAGAGGACTTACACATATTAAGGATTCAAAATGTTTTTGTGAGCCATGTGTACTGGCCAAAAACCATAGGCAACCTTTTGAAACAAGAAAGGCATGGAAAGCCAATAAACCTTTGCAATTGGTTCATTCAAACATTTGTGGGCCAATGTCTGTTCAATATTATACTAGGGCTAAATACTACATCACTTTCATTGATGATTACGGCAAAAAGGTATGGATAGACCTAATTCAATATAAGTGGTAAGCCCTTGATAAGTTCAAAGAATTCATGGCACTTGTCGAAAGAGAAAGTAGCTATCAAATCTCCACCTTAAGATCAGATAATGGTGGAGAATATGTATCCAATGAATTCTTCAATTTTTGTAAGTACCATGGGATAAGGATAAAATTCACAACCCCTTATACACCGCAACAAAATGGATTTGCTGAGAGGATGAATTAAACAATCACAAATAGGGCAAAGTCAATGTTACATGCTGCTACATTGCCTAACTTATTTTGGGGGGTGAAGCTGTTCTAACTACTGCATACTTGAATAATAGGTCCTACACAAAATACTTACATGAAAGAACACATGAAGAAGCATGGAGTGGAAAAACCCCCTATGTGTGCCATTTGAGAGTCTTTGGATGTGATGCCTAAGCTCACATTCCTCATAAGAAAAGAAAAAAGTTTGATGATAAGAGCCAAAACTGCATCTTTGTTGGCTATAGTGATAGTGCCAATGCATATAATTTATATGAGCCTATTTACAAGAAAATAATTTTATCTAGGGATGTTACCTTTCATGATTATCCCCCATATAATCCTCCAAAGGCCCCCACTTTAAAAATAACTAATGAAATAGGTGCTCCATTCATGCATACTATATCATATAGCTCTTCACCTCCACTCATAAATCAAGAAATTCATCCACAAGAAGAACTCCCCACAAATGATCCATATCCTCCATCTCCTCCTAATCCTCCATCTAATTATCAAGCAACATCATCCAATCATTTACCTAAGTGGGTTCAAGCCACAATAGATGAATCCCAAGCACATTTACATACTTATACACGTAAAAGACCTTCAACCCTAAGACACCAAGTGAATTATGCCCTAATGGCCAAAGTACTTAGCCAACCTAAACCTTCTAATATCAAAGAAGAACTTGGTGATCCTAAATGGATTCATGCCATGGATCAAGAATTGGATTCCATTGAAAGGAATCACACTTGGGAGTTAGTTGATTTACCCAAAGAAAAATATACCACTAGCACAAAATGGGTATACAAGGCAAAGTATAAATCAGATGGCTCACTATATCACTATAAGGCTCGTATAGTAGCTCAAGGCTATAAACAACAAGAGGGAATTGATTATGAGGAGACATTTACTCATATGGCAAAAATGACTACAATCAGGATAGTTATTACTATGGCAACTCAAAATAATTGGCCCATATATCAAATGGATGTCAAAAGTGTATTTCTCAATGGTCATTTAAATGAGGAAGTATATGTGAAACAACCACTAGGGTACATAGTTGAAGGCCAAAAAAACAAAATCCTTAGATTGAATAAAGCTCTATATGGATTTAAGAAAGCACCCCGAGCTTGGTATGCAAATATTGACTCCTATTTTCACAACCTTGGTTTCACTATATCTGTAGCATAATCTACTCTTTATGTGAAACATTGGAGGAACCACATCATTTTGGTTACATTGTATGTGGATGATCTTCTTATTACAGGTGATGACACAAAAGGAATAAGGTTGCTCAAGGAGAACTTATGCAATAATTTTGAGATGACAGATTTAGGCCTCCTCCACTATTTCTTAGGCATAGAGGTATGGCAAAAATCTGGTATGATTTTTATCTCACAAGCTAAGTACATTCAGTCTATTTTGGATAGGTTTTACATGGAGGAGTGTAAGCCCTCTCTAACTCCCATCAAAACTAGATTTAAATTGGTCAATAATTATGAAGAAGAAAGGGTTGATGGTACCCTTTACAGGCATCTAGTTGGAAGTTTGATCTACTTAACTTCAACTAGACCAGGTATTTGCTATTTAGTTGGCCTTATTTTTAGATTCATGCAAGACCCTAAGAAGAGCCATTGGATAGTAGCTAAGAGGATTGTGAGATTCCTCAAGGCCACATCTCATCATGGACTTATGTATACATCAAGTGATGATTTTTCTTTTATTGGATACACAGATTCAGATTGGACTAGTTGTCTTGAAACTAGAAGATCTACATCAGGTTATTGCTTTCAATTAGGCAAAGGCTCTATTTCATGGAGCACAAAGAAGCAGAACATAGTCTCATTATCTTCAGCATAAGTAGAATATAGAGCATAAATTGATGCAACTAAGGAGGCGATGTGATTGAGGCAATTACTTCAGGACATTGGGCTATTCATACATGGTCCAACATATATATATTGTGACAATCAAAGTACCATCAAGATGACCAAGAATCGAGTTTTCCTTGCTAGAACAAAGCACATTGAGATCCATCATCACTTCATCATAGAAATGGTCCAAGAAGATATTATACACATGGAGTATATACCAACTCAATATCAAGTAGCATACATCTTCACCAAGTCACTTGGGAAAGACAAATTTCTCAGTTTAGCAATTTGCTATATCTATGTAATAGAAGTCAACATTAAGGGGAATGTTATCTAATGTTGACTTATATTTTTAGGATAGTGCACATTAAGAGAGAATGTTAGAATATTATTATAATGTGCACTATGCCCTTCTACAATTCTGCCACTTTTCCTATTTTTAGTTTTAGTTTGAGTTGGAGTTGTGTCTTCTGTTTCGACACTTGGAGTGGAGCTTATGACACTTGTCATATCTCCCTCATAATATTTATACATATATATTGTAACACAACTTGTAATACATATCTGCTTTATGTTCATTACTATGTAGTCCCAACATCGGTCACTGTCGAAAATGCACCCTTACAAGTCTTCCTCTCTTTTTAGCAAAATATATTGTAATGGAATTTTTGCAAGAAGTTTGACTAAGGTGTCGGTATCTGTTGAAAATGCACCCTTATAAGTCATCCTTAATTTTTAGCAAAATATTTTGTGAGGTAGGAAAGAAATTTTTATCCCCCCTTAAGTGCAAAAGATTTGCAACTCTATGAAGCTTTTTAAGGCTTTTACAAAGATTACCTCCTAGGAAAATTTTAAAAAATTTCACCAGAAAAATCCCCCCTTTATTACAAGTACTTCAAACAAAAATATTTGCTATTTATGAAGCCTAAAAAGAGGTACAATCCCCCTTTATTGCAAGTACTTCAAACAAAAATTTGCTATTTATGAAGCCTAAAAAGAGGTTTGATTTTGATGACTTTTGCTTTTCTAATTGCCTTTACAAGTTTTATATCCCTTTTTTCAAAATTATAATTGAAGGAAGAAAGGAATTATCTCCTCTTAGTGCAAACAATTGCTACTTTGAAGGTTCCTTTATTTTAAAAAACTTGTTCTTTCTTTCGATATACCCTAAAAGAGTACTAAAAGAGAATTCACTCAAAAATATATTTAATGACACCTACCTAAAAACCCTTTTGAAAAAGGATGATTAGTTTGAGGAGTTTAAGCCAAACAATAAGAGTGAATTAGGGTTGCATATGGAGTGAATTATCAAAAAATTGGCTTTACCTATGCAATAAATTGCACAAATGGGTGTAAAATTTGGGGTCTTAAGATCACTTGATTTTAAAGGTCCGAGGTGTAGACCAATTGGTTCATCCAAACCCCATAAGGGGAGCGAAGGTCCAAGGTTCAAATCTCGGGCCTCGTCGGACTGAACGCTTGTCCCTTTCCTGGTGCTTTCAGCGACGTAAAAGGTTTAAAATGATTGTGGCATGGTGGTTATAGGGGTGGACTGCGCGAAGATCTATGTGGTGGCTTCTAGGGTAGATAGCACAGAATACTGTGGTGGCCATAAAAAGCTGGACAGCCTGCCTGATTCGTGGTGGCTACCGATTCCACCATGTAAATTCCAAAAAAAAAAAAGATCACTTGATTTTAATTTAAGAGGTAATTGCAAAAACAATATTTTGAATGCAATAAACCATTAAAAAATGCCCACAAATTTTTAACACATAGGTGTTAGATTTGACCGAAAATACACCTATTTTTACAATGCCAATTTAATAAAAGGTTTTGAATGCTATCGAAAATGCACCTTATTACAGTAATTTTTGCAACACAATTTTCATTTTTGGTGTAAAAAAAATTTGATATTCAATGTCTCCCCTTGTCTTACAATTTTGCAAAGAATTTGACAAAAACAATTCTTTCTTTGTGTGGGGCAAAATAAACAAGTTTGAATGTTTCAACCCTTTGATTTTCACAATTTCCCCTTATGTTACAATTTTGCAAAACAAGAATTCAAATATTGGTTTGTCCCCCCTTGTTTGAAAAATTTAGATCTTCAATGTGATGAGATCCTTCTCCAATTTGCAAAAATATGAATGTGCAATACTTTGTGTTATATCCCAAGGTTTTGAGAAAACAAAAATGCACAAATTGCTTTTGATTTTGCAAAAAGTTTTGATTTTCAAGTGCCCCCACTCCTTGTGTTACAAATTTGCAAAAAAGAATCACAATTTCTTGTCCTCTCTTTGCTTTGCAAATTTAACAAGGTAGCACACCTTTCAATCCAAGTCGACACATAACAAGCTTTTGAAAGGCTTTCCAGAACCAGTCGACACACGAATTGGTATTAGTGGACCCAAGGTCTATTTTTCATGAGAAAAACTCTTACTCTCAAAATGTGAGAAAGTTTTAAATCTCCTAAATTTGCAAAAAAAATGTGCTATTTATTTGTATTACATCTCAAAATTTTGAGAAAACAAAAACACAATTTTGAGGTTTTGCAAAAAAAAGGTGTTATTTATTTGTATTACATCTCCTCTTGGAGAAAACAAAAACACTCTTTTTGTTTGAAATTGCAAAAAATAGCCTCCTTTATTTTTATTTTTATTTGAAAAATTTTAAATAAAGTTTAATAAAAAAATATAATAGTATTTAAAAATCAATTTAAATTTAAAAGAAAATTGATTTAAAAATAAAATTAATATTTAAATTATTAAAAATATATTAGAAAGAAAACTTTAATTAAAAAAAAGCAAAAATTAAAAAATATATATTGAAAAATATTTACCTTTAGAAAACCTTCACTTTAATAATGAAGGGCATTGAGTGCACATTTTTATCAAAAAATATATCTATGGTACTGGTGGGAGTTGACCTGCAGTCTGGCGAGCTGCAGCGCTCTGGTTGTGGGCACCCAACAAGTCCAGTTACGGGGCTAGACGAAACCAAAGGGAAGTGATGTCCCTTTTTGCGCCTTTCCTGCCTTAGGCACGAGTCAGGGGGGTTCAACGAGTGACCTTGCACATTTTTTTTATCCCACAGGTAGCGCATTAGCACTACGAGGATGAAATAAGAAAAGGATGACTCCTCTTTTTTTTGATAGCCTTTGGGAAATCAGAGAGTCAGAATCCCTTTTACTACTATCCATGTGGCATGGCCGGAGGGATCCAATCTAGTGGCACATGGTTTTTTCGCCATGTGTCTCATCTGTCTTTGTCCAGGTTGTGTGTGGCTTATTCACCATGTGTTGCCCACATGTCCTATCCATGTCGGTCCTAGTTATTATCTAGTTCAGTGGCTTGTTCACCACGTGTCAGCTCCTTCTGTGTTTGGATGGTGCATGGCCAGTCCACCACGTGTCACCCACTTATTTGGTCCACATGTTGATGGCACAGGATCTCCAGATCCGTGCATAGGTCCACATATTACATCTCAAGAATTATGTCATTCATCTTCCATATTCCACCAGGATCTGTGTTGCATCAATTATTGTCAGTTCCTTATGCGCTATCCAAATCTCATGTCTCGTTCTCGTCTGCTATATTGTCAACCTCAGATTGTGTCAACCTTGGATTACATGCTCCTGGTCAGGTTTGTTTAATACTCAGGTGTTTGCATCATCCTATCGCTAGGGCAATGCTACATTATGCAACACACCCACCATTATGGGTTGTACAACATTGTGTGATGTGCATCCCTCGGTGTGGGTTGTGAAGTGCGCTCATCGATCTACGCAAAATGGAATTCCATGCATATTGGAATTCCATGCCAGGACGCGTGGGTCAGTCAGATCAGTTTTAAAAAATAAATAATTAGAATCTATAAATGACCAATAAAAATCAATGAAATTAATAATAAAATCACGTAATCTACGTGTAGGTAAAACCAGGGTATTTGTGCATGAATTTTGAGAATTTCTTGAGAAAATGTTACCTCAAAAAGTATGTAAAAAATGCATGCAAGAGGTGGTCCCATTTAGGGATTTGAGCCCCATTTTCCAAGCCAATCACCTTGCCCTTTGCCTTGCCCACGTTGGATGCTTCTGATACCAATGACAGAAATAGAGCATGAACATTAACATATTATTGAAATATGAAGTGCTTAAATAATACAATTGTAGGCTATGAATAGCCTTAGGATATTCTATAAAATAATATCCTTAATTAACGCTAACTAATGCGCTTGAGAAATAAATGCCTAACCTACTAACCAACCAAGTAGGATAGTTAACGTAGTCAAATTGACTACAGTCATCTAGTTATCTAGTTACCTAGTTACCACAAGATATTCCAAACAGTGAATATCTTCGAGGTAAAAAGTAAAAGTAAATGTAATAATCTAGTATTAAATGTACTACACTACATTTTACCCTAACAGAATTGTCTATCATGTGGATCAAGTAAAATGGGATAAAGTTGTTTAGTAACCTCTCCTAGATTTTGGGACTAAGTGAATTTTGGAATACTAAATCATTTTGCTAAAGTTACACATGAACACATCATGTTAAAGGGTATGCTTTGAAATATTGAAGGATGAAGTCATTTTTGTTTGCAAAAATATGAATGTGCAAGCAATAAATGAACTTCTCTTTGTGAAAAGTACAATTTCATTAAAGGGGAGTGGTTTATAGAGCATTTCAAAGGCTACTATATTCAAAGCAATAAATTGACTTCTCTTTATGAAAATTATAATTTCATCAAGGAGGGGTAATTTATATGATATGTCACAAGTTATTTCATTTACCTTCTCTTTATGAAAAATCATATAAAAAATATGTTAGACATGTTTCTCTTATCTAATAAATGGTTGCCAACAAAGTATATAATTTTTTCAGACATTTTATTGGAAGTAAAATTAGATCATAAACCCATTCTCTTGAGATGTGTACTCAATAATGGTAATCCAAATCCAATTTGATTTAAGTATATATAGATCAAATACTCTAATTTATTCCAAATGGTTATCTTATGATGGGATGATGCAATGTTTGATCGATGATGTTAATACATGTTTTTAAAAATAATAGAACATCTAAAGAGGAAATGAAGATTTAGAATGTCAAAGATTTTTGTAGAACAGGAAATTAAGCCCAATCACAACAAATTACAAGAGATAGTAGAAATGAATGTAATAGACCAAGATACTTATGTCAACAAAAATTATTACTTTTTTATATATCATAATATATTACAAAAAAAGAGTCATAATAAGCCAAAAAATATAGGGAGATATGGGTTTAGAAAGGGGATAGAAAGACTAAAATTTAGCATACTATAAAAAAATTGTATTTTAATCAAACAAAAATTACTTAAAAGTCATATGAATAAGTATCAAGGAACAAAAATATATTAGCAATGAACACATTAATTATTTCAAATATATTATGTCAAAAGTTGGTAAAGGTAAGTAGGCTTGGGGTAAAATTTTACAATATAATCCATCATGTATCTCACAAAGACAAAAATAATTATTGATGATAAATATCTATAAGGAGAATTTAAAGGAGGCAACCTTCTCTTTTCACCTTTGTGATGCACATAGCCCTAATAGAAGCGACAGTCACCTTTATTTCTAATAGTTCATTGTATGACTTTGAAGGCCTCAAAATAATTTCAAATCAATAATTTTATATAGTTTTATTATAATTATTATATATTTTCTCCAACAAAAAGAAAAATTACTATATATTTACATTTATATCAAATTTTGTGTTGGTAGGGTCATTAACACAACTTCAAAGGCCTCGTATGGGATAAATCATATAATTTTATGATGCAAGTTGTGTAAATATAAGTATTGGAATGCAGGTTTGAATTATATAAATTTCATTTATTTTTGTTATAATTACATTTTTTATTTACTAATTATTAAATGTATATCTGAAAGCAAAAACAAGCTCTTACCTTTAGACAAGTATAAAAATTTTAAAAGCACATTAAAAGTTATAAATCATATCCTTGCATTAGATCTATTTACGTACTTTCTATATAAATATTATAAAAAAATATTGATATTTGGTGGCCCAACAAATCTACTCAATAATTTATCAAAAAATATATATACTTCTTATGTTGAAAATAAATAAGAATTAAAATATTAACAATAAGATTATGAAAATTATATCTTCACCTAGATCTATTTGTAAAGAATATAGAACATTTTTAAAATTACTCAAGTTACATGGAATTATTCATCATCTATTCTATGTTTGTATTGATAAAACTTTTAAAAATAAGGATAACTTCTACTAAAATATATAATTTAATATATCTATATATTTACTTTTTGAAAACAAAAAGTATATTCCTATTCTGTACTTCATTTGTTAGGGTACCTAGGAATAGATATTTGGGGATATATTATTATTTTGTATAAGGGTTGGCATGAGCCACACATAAACCAAGGTTGATTGTATTATAATATTATATTATATTATAATATAATATTATATTAGTAGTAGGCTTCTCAAAGTAGAATAAGAAGATGTGTATATAAAGAAGAGATATGTGTCATTGTAATCATCATGGAGATCAATCTTAGGTAATCGTCTTTGTCCATGAAGTGGCTTATGGGACTTTCCCCTCCTTAAGTGGTTCTCTCATCTTGGAAGAACTTGTGGAGTTATTACTTCCTTAATGATTATTATTGGTGTTTCCCTACCTTAAAGGTATTATCTATCTCTCTCTCACTTGTGGATTGTTATTTTGGATAATGTATTGTGGATGAATGATTTGATATTTCTGCATAATGGTGAATGATTTCTATTTATGATAATAAAGTTCCACAACAAGTGGTATTAAAGCAACGATTTTGGCAAAGTGAGGATTCTTTTTTTTGTGGAATTGCAGAATTAAGGCAAATTTTTTTTTAGAAAAATATCTCATCTTTCAGGAGTCATATCTCTACAAAATTTTATCCGATTCAGGCAATTTTTGGATCAATTTATGTAGAATTTGAAGAGCTTTAAAATGAGTGGTCATATGAAGGTATCTAAGTAGTATTAAGGGAGATACGACCTTTTGAATTCAGACATTTGGAACAAGGATAGTGACAATTTTTATAGACTTGTTTTGAAAAACATCTCATCTTTTAGGAGCCATATCTCTGCGAAAGTTTATCCGATTTAGATGATTCTTGGATCAGTTTGTGTAGAATTTGAATAGATTTAAAATGAGTGGTCATATAAAGGAATTTGAGCAGTATTGAGGGAGATACAACCTTTTGAAGTCAGTCATTTGGAATAAGGATAGTGATAAATTTTGCAGATTTTTTTTGGAAAAATATCTCATCTTTCAGGAGCCATATCTATGCAAAATTTTATCTGATTTAGACAATTATTGGATCATTTTGTGCATAATTTTAAGAGATTTAAAATGAGTGATCATATAAAGGAATTTGGGCAGTATTGAGGGAGATATGACATTTTGAAGTCAACCATTTGGAACAAGGGCAATGACGAATTTTCAATTCGTAATTTTTTCAAAAGATGAAATTTGTTTAGTTTGGGTAAGCAAATCAGTTGCAATTTATTTTTTTTAGAAGAAAAAATGCAGATCTAGTTGTCTCTATGGAATTTTAGCTTCAACTCAGTGGAAAGATGTTTATTTCCATAAAATCCTAGTTTGCATTAGGGCATGATATATATTATCAAAAACCCTAGTTTGCATTAGGGCATCAACTATGGAACTATAAACGTATTCTAGAGAAGATGATATTGATGTTAAAGAATGGTGGAAACTATTTAAATATAAGTTTACTAGAAATATTTGTTGGCACTATATTCTTATTCTTTATCTGAGAGGAGAAGGCCACTCTTGGTTTGATAGTCTTCGTAGCGCCCATAATGAGTTAACTTGGGATAAGATAGAGAAAGAATTATTGATTCAATGGGACCCATAAAGGTCACCATAAATGGATATGAATAAGAAATAAGCATGCTTCAAAAATAAAAATAAAGAATTAAAAAGAGAGTTGGAAAATTTCAAAGAAGTGGTAGAAGATAAAAACGATGTTAATATGTAGATAGAGGAAACCATACCTTTGGTAGAAGATAAATTAAGAAGTGGACAAAGAGAATTGTTTTAATCTAAAAAGTCTATTTTACAGGTTCATTGAAGCATTCAAAAGGAACAGGTTATTATTTTCATTAACCCTAGTAGAAAATTTAATTTTATTAATATTGCTTTGGCTAAGAGGTTGAAGGTTCAAGCAACAAAAATTAAGGACACACATCTAGAGGGTGAGAATATTCAAATTTTTGAATATTTGAAGATCACCATGGATAAATATGTTTTACATTCAGATTTTCATGCTATTCAAATGGATGATGAGGATATTGTTCTTAGTTATCCTTGTTTAGATTCTTTGGGTATTGTTAAAATTAATGTGCAAAAGAAGTTTATGAAGCTATGGTACAATAAAAAGAAGATAACATTGCAAGATATTTCTCAGCTTAAAGAGCAAGTATCCAAGGAAAACCAATAAGTGCTTGCAGATAATCAAATTGAATAACACGTAGAAAAACCTAATACAAAATCCAAGAAGGTAGTAGCAGCAAAAAAGTCCGTGGAAGAAGTAGTAGCTACTGATTCCATGGAAATAATAGTAGTAAAGTCCAAGTAAGCTTTTATAGAAGAGCACAAGGACATACCAAAAAAATGGAACATGAAAGAACAATGTATAGAAAAATTTAGAATAGTGGAGCCAAATTTTGAGGAGTCAAAAAAGGTAGAACATCAAGTTAAGGTTGCACCATATCGCCATCCACACCACCATGAGTAGCAACAATCTTGGAGGTATGGTTTAAGGCAGCAATATTATGGTTCTACATGGAATCATAAGGGCACCAACTATGGTAGTGTTTGGTAGAGACAGCATAGTGATCCTAGTTTTCAAATTAGTTCATTAGCATCAAGGAATAAGCAGATCAATCATTCAAGTTATCAAAATATAATAGCAGAAGCATGGATCCAATAGAGCATATTTGGATACTCAAGTAATAAAATGGCATACCAACATCAACGTGTTTCACTTGGATGGATGGATGATTGAGATTGGTACTAGTTGTTAACATTGCTTAGCAAATATTATTATCTTGTTTCTTCATATGTTTCGAGGATAAAACATATGTAATGAGGGTGGCATGTTAGGGTACCTAGGAATAGATATTTGGGGATATATTATTATATTGTATAAGGGTTGGCATAGGCCACACATAACCCAAGGTTGATTGTTAATAATATTACATTATATTATATTTTAATATTTTATTAGTAGTAGGCTCCCCAAAGTAGAATGAGAAGATGGGTATATAAAGAAGAGATATTTGTCATTGTAATCATCATGGAGATCAATCTTATGTAATCGTCTTTGCCCATGAAGTGGCTTATGGGACTTTGCCCTCCTTAAGTGGCTCTCTCATCTTGGGAGAACTTATGGAGTTATTCCTTCCTTAAGGATTATTATTGGTGTTTCCCTACCTTAAGGGTATTCTCTATCTCTCTCATTTATGGGTTTTAATTGTGGATAATACATTGTGGATGAATGATTTGATATTTTTGCATAATGGTGAATGATTTCTATTTATGGTAATAAAGTTTCACAACATCATTTATAATTTTTTTTATCAATTTACTCATTTCTCTAATTCTCAATCAAAAAAGTATGTATTCCTTGATTAGGTTGAGCACACTATTTTTTTTAGAATTAGGCTAGAATATATTAGAATACCATGATTTTACTAATGAATTTCCTATAATTTTATTTCTATAATTTGGTATTTGTAAAAGAGTGATATGTTGGTTATACTTGAAGAGTCCAGGAAAATAAAGATATAATAGATGAAATCAATGCCACATTTGTTTCAGTAGTTCCCAAGAAATGTGAGACAAAATATTTTGATAAGTTTTATCTAATAAACCTTTGAAATATGATCCAAAAGAAAATTAAAAAATTATGACAAATAGATTGAGAAGAATTCTAGATTTGTTATCTTAAAGGAACAAGATGGCTTTATTTATATTAAATGAATTATTGATGGTCTAACCATTACATAAGAGGCTATAAATTCTCTTCATTCAATGAACAAACTAGGTATGCTTGTAAAATTAGAAATGACCAAAGAATATAATAGTATTTTCTAAATTTTTCTATGTGATGTTCTCAAAAAATATGGTATTGATTATGGTTGATGTGAATGAATTAAAAGTTGTTATTAAAGAGCAAAATGTTGTGATAAAATAAATATAGAAAAATAAATAAATACAAAAACAAAGGAAAAAAGAAGAAGAAGATGGCAACTACACACATAACACAATATTTCACCTAGGAAACCCTTATGCAAAAAAAACCCAACATAGTAATATCTCCTTATTGTATAAACTTAATTGTCTCCAATACAATAATGTTCATCTCTCATCTCTCTTCAAACCTTGATGCAAGTGCAATTAAATAACAACAACATAAGAACGAATTTTACAATACCATGGGTGAAAAACCATGGGTTCAAATATTTAACCCTAAATAGCCCATATGGGTCTAAAAATAGCTTAAGAAGCCCTTAAAATTTTCTCGAGGGTTGTTTCCCTTGGACCTCTGCTCGGGGTCTAACCCAGCCTTGAACCCTAACAAGGATACATGGAGAGTATCCAATACCTTTTAGAGTTAACCCCACTAGAATAAAATGGAGAATATTCAACATATTTCCAACATTCTCCCACTTTTTGAATTCTTTCCATAGGGGCTAAAAATTGCCATTTTCAATTGTCAAAGGTAACCATACCCATAGATCCTCTATACCAAGAAATTTTTTGAGCAGGTACAACCTTTGTTAATAAATCAACAACATTATTCTTTGTATCAACTTTCTCCAACATCACTCGATTCTCTTCAACCATATCTCTCACAAAATGGTACTTAATATCAATATGTTTTGATCGATCATGAAAAGCAGGATTGTTGACCAAAAATATTACAATTTGATGATCATTTCCAATTCTCATAGCCTTCTGCTTAAGACCAAATGTTGAACACAACCTCTATAGCTATGTTGCTTATTTACCAGCATGAGTTGCTACAATGTACTCTACCTCTATTGTGGATAAAGCAACCATTAATTATTTTTTACGCATCCAACTTATTGGCCCTCAAAATAGTCTAAACACATAATCACTCATGGATATTCTCTTTTCCAAATCTCCAACCCAGTCAACATCCATAAAACCTTATAGATTTACAATATTACTTTCTCTATATTTTTCTTGGTAGCAGATAGCATAGTCTAAAGTTCCATTCAAGTATCTAAATATCCTCTTCCTAATAGTCCAATGTTCCTTTCCTAGATTGGATATATATATTTGCTAAATACTCCCACTGCATGTGCAATATCATGCATTAGATTACCAACAATGCTAGCATAAGGAACATAATTTTTTTTCAATTTTCTTATTATTTTAGGACATTGTTCAGCAGATAATTTTTTACCAATAGGATATGGAGTACATACTAGTTTACAATCATGCATCCTAAACCTCTATAGTATTAAATCAATATATTTCCTTTTATTTAACCACAACTTTCTATTTACATGATCTCTTATTATTTCCATACCCAAAAAAAATTGTAGCACCCAAATCCTTCATATCAAATTCAGAAGATAACTAAGATTTTAGTAACTTTATCATATCCTTATTGTTACCAATTATCAACATGTCATCCACATACAAAAAAATGATAAAAAAAATTTCACCTTCTTGTTTAAAATACAAACATGGATCTGCTTGGCTTTTTCCAAGCCTAAGTGTAAAAAAAAAAACTATCATATTTTTGGTTCCACATTCTTGGAGATTGCTTGAAGCTGTAAAGATATTATTTCAACTTGCATACCAATTCCTCCTTACCTTTTATCCTAAAGCATTCTAGTTGTGACATATATATGTCTTTATCAAGTTCATCATTTAGAAATGTTTTCTTTACATCCATCTATTCTATTTCAATATCAAAAGTAGCAGAAATATCCAACAAAATTCTAATTCAAGTTAGTTTAGCCATAGGAAAAAATATCACCAAAGTCAATTTCCTCAAATTGAGAAGATCCATTTGCTACTATATGAGCCTTGTACTTCTCCAAATTTCCTTCTACATTGTACTTCTTCTTGAATACCCACTTACAACCAACCGATTTTCTTCCAAGGGTAATTTCACTAAGTCCCACATCTTATTTTTATCCAAGGACTTCATTTCTTCCTTCATAGCCCTTTTCCAAGACTTATTCTCACTTGACTGAAATGTCTCCTTTAAAATCTTGGGTTCTTCACCATGAACTGATATTTTAAATGCAGAACAAATATTTAAAGGGTGAAACATTTCTGGGAGTCTTTTCACTTGATCTAATATCCTCAAACTTGGAGTTACAGGTTCTACATATTTAGCTTCCTCCTCATATTCTTCCTTTGAATTTTCCTCTTCAGACTCTCTTTATAGTTCATATTCTTCTATAGCACTAGGTTCTACCACAGGTTCTTCCTCTTATTCCAATTTTAGTTGAATTATTTCAAGTTCTTTGCTTGGTTACATTTCATGTTTTGGAACCCATTTAGTTTCTCTAAAGATCACATTACAATTATAAAAAAAAAATATGTGTTTATGGATTCCACAACTTATATCCTTTAACACCAATACTATAATCCACAAATATGTATTTTTTATATTTATAGTCTAGCTTAGTCATTTTATCTTTTGGGACAAACATATACGCATCACAACCAAAAACCATTGTATGACTACGAGAAGGTTTTTTAGCAATTTGTAGTTCTTATGGAGTCTTGTCCACCAAATCTAAGGTAGAAGGTCTATTGATGAGGTAACAAGCTATTAACATGACTTCTTCCTAGAATTTCCTTTTTAACCCTACACCACTTAGCATGCTTTTGGCCTTATCCATCAATGTTCTGTTCATCCATTATGCAACTTCATTATGTATTGGAGTATACAAAGTTATTTTCTACCTTTCTATTCCGTAATCCTTGCAAAAATACTCAAATTCATTAGATCAATACTCACCACCATTGACACTTCTCAAAACCTTTATCTTTTTCTCAATATGATTTTCTACAAAAGCCTTAAACTTTATAAATTTATTGAAAACATCATATTTATTTCGTAAAAAATATACCCAACTCTTTCTTGAAAATTCATCTATAAATGTAATAAAATAGACAAATTTACCTAATGATGGTACTTTTGTAGGTCCAAAAACATCATTGTGAACTAGATGTAAAATTCCTTTAGATATTGTAGCACTACTAGGAAACTTGACTTAAGTTTGCTTTCCAAAAATATAGTGCTCACAAAAATCAAAATTTAATGGGCAATCAAAAATTCCTTCAACCATACCTTTTGTTTTTAATATTCAAAAGCCTTTCTCACCAATATACCCCATGTTTTGATGCCACAACATTGTCTTCGCTACAAAAATATTTGGAGCTTCTTCTATCATATTATTATCCTATACAACCGAAGAGTTATTGCAATCAATACTTACAGTGCTAGACGTAATTTTGAACAGAGTTCTTGTAAGAACTCCCCTAGACAACACCAAGAATCCATTATTGAATACCACAATCACACTTGTGTCATTCATCTTACTCACTAATATTATATTTCTTACCAAACCCAAAACATGCAACACACCAAGAAGGGTTTTAATTCTTCCATATTTTAACCTCAATTTGACTCTTCCTCAACCTATTATTTTATTTGTTGAATTGTCTCCTAAGAAGAATTCACCTCCATTTATCTTTTCATATTTACAAAACCCCTCCCTATGAGGATTCATATGAAAGGAAGCACCTAATTCAATCAACCATGAGTCATGGCATTCACTTGAGCATGTTGCACCTAAGAATAAGTCCCCCGAATCTTCATTTGTGATCTTCATTTCTGTAGAAGTTCCTTCATTAGATGATCGACTATTATCAAAATTTAGATCTGTAGTCTCTTTTATAGTGCCCTATTTTACCATACTTCTAGCATTTCTTCTTTTCTAAATAAATATATTTACCCCTAGATCTTGATTTTATTTCTCTTGATTTATTTTTAATTATTTCTTGAGAACGACCTCTCACAACCAAGGCATCCTTATGATGATAATCCTTAGAATATTTTCATCTCATTTCCTCATATAGAAATATTCCTACTATATCCTCTACTTTCAATATAGAAATAGTATTGGTGATAGCCATAACTAGGTTATCCCATGAATCAAGTAATGAATAAAGTAATAAACTTTTCTCTTCATCCATTTTTATTTCAGTAGAGTTTAATTGACTTACCACAATATTAAAAGCATTCAAATGTTCAGCCATAGAGTCACCATCATTCATCCAAAATAAATACTTCTTCCAAAGAAATATTTATTTACCAATGACTTTATCTGATACAAAGTTCCTAGCTTATCCCATAATGACTTTGTCATGGTCTCTATCGATACATTCAACAATACTAAATTAGATAAGTATAATATGATAGAAATCCTTGAATTCCTATCAATATTCAACCAATCCTCATATGTCGTTGATATTGGTTTTATTTCTAATACCACAATCCACTGATCTCTATCAACCAACAAATCCTCCATCTTGAGTTTCCATAACTTAAAATTTTATCCATTAAATTTTTCAATATCTACCATGTGCTTCCCGTCATTTTCCTTTGCCCATATTCTTTTGTGTATGGCTCCCACTCAATAATTAATTTATCATAGGGTTGAAACCCTTACTCCTTGAACAAAGCTAAAAAATCTAGCTTTGATACCCAATGAAGAGCAAAATTCCCAATAAACTAAATCTAGAAAATAATAAATACAAAATTAGAGGAAAAAAAAATATGACATATACACACATAACATAGTATTTCATCTAGGAAACCCTTACGAGAAAAAACCCAACATAGTAATATCTCATTGTATAAAATTAATTGTCTCCAATCCAATAATGTTCATCTCTCATCTCTCTTCAAACCCTGATGCAAGTGCAAATTAAATAACAACACAAGAATAAATTTTACAATACTATTGGTGAAAAACCATGGGTTCAAATATCTAACCCTAAAAAATCCATATGGGTCTAAAAATAGCTTAAGAAACATGGAAATTGTCCAGTATATTTTAGAGTTAACCCCACCAGAATAACATGGAAAATTTTCAACATATTTCCAATAGTTATAGGACTCCAAAATATTTTATTTTAATTCTTTTGGATTCTTTAAACCATCCTATGTACTTCACTAGGGTTATGCACTATATCCTTATCTCTTCATTATTATTGTTAAGGAATTAATAAAAACTTTCTCAGAGGTATAAATGGAAGAAAAAATTAAAGGTATTCAAGTTGTAGCAAATGGTCCCTTTGAATATCATATCACTTTTATTAATGATACTTATTTTTTGGATCATCGATCAATTAGCTATGCCATGGATTTTAAATCAATATTATCATGTTATGAGAAGGTTTCTTAACAATTTTTTAATACTACAAAATCAAGAATATTTTCATTAACATTGCTCTAGATTTACAATAGATTATTGATGATATTTTAGAGGTTAAAGTTGGAGAGAATGTGAGTAAAATTTGAAAATTTCTAGCAGCTATAGCATTTGAATATCAAAGAGATTTTTTTTGGAAAGGATTGAGAAAAAAATAGGTTTCCTATTTGTAAGTGGGATAGGAATTGAAAAGGAAAGAATATTGGATGGGCAAGCTTGTAAAATTGTAGAATTATGAGTTTGGCATCAGTGGAAAAACTTTGTTGGAGATTATTCAATATAACAAAAGGTTGGAAAATTTTACTTCAAAAATAAACAGGTTATAATAATGTAATATAATATTTTCGGAAATAACCCTACTTAGGGACTTGACAATATAGAATTTCACATCCAAGAGTTTACAATTAATCAAGAAACATATTAGGTTGTTAACAAATGAGGGGGATCTAAAAAAAATTGATGTGATTCTTGGTTGAAGCCTTATCCTCATATTTATAATCCAAAATGGTAGCAACTAGCTTAGGCATGTTTAGATTATAGCTAGGTTTAAAGGTATATATATATATATATAGATACTGGTAAGTAAATAACTTTGTTAAAAAATAGGGCATTTGAAAGGCACCCTAACGCCTTGTACAATAGAGGAGAAAAAGAGGAACATATGAAAGGAACCTCAGAACTGCAAGCTAGAACAAAATTACATCCTCAGACTAAAAGGAGCTAAAAGAAACAACCTTTGACAAAAATGAACAGAGAGACAACAGGCAGAAAGATGACAAAGCCCAAAAAGAAATGATCCTCCACCAGAGCCAAAAGAAACAACCTTTAAAAAAAAGGAACATAGAGACAACAATCAGGAAGATGATAGACCCCAAAAAGAAATGATCCTCTACCATAAAGGAACACAAAAAGAGACGATCCTTCGCCTCAGAGGAATCTAAAAAAGAGGAAGAGCCAGAGTCATCATCCATCAATGGGAATGTCCATCTACATGAGGGATGAAGCAGCACCTTCCAGGATAGCATCTTTCACATCTATTTTAGAAATATATTTAGAACTATCCTTAGGAACAACAATGCAAGCATCCTTAGCAATCTCCATAACATCTTCATCATTGAAAACATATTTAACGTCAATTTTTGTATCAAAGGATACCTCATCACTGGATAATATTGAAATATTCTCAAAATTATCATAGAAAAAAATAGGCATAGTGTTTGAGAGTTGATATCACCTTTCCAATGGCCAAATGAGAAATTTCAAGATGATCAATGGTGGTTGAAGTAGCATGCACAACCAGCTTGTGAAGATACCTTTCAACTAGGTCAGGAGAATTAGACTTGTCCTTTGGAGTTTTTACAGAGGTGGACGGAGGGGTTTTGGCAATTTCTTTATGTTTCAACCTCTAGGAGCTATGGATAGGGGTCTTTTCAACTTTGACCTTCTTCCTGGTGGAAAACTCAAAAATGGATTTGCCCCCTTTGTATTTTATTTTGGATCTGGAGGTTCTGGGGCTCGGGGTTGAGGAAGAATTATCTTCATCAGAATCAGGGGTAGGGAGATTACCTGAAGGGAAATGCAAAAGGAGGAACTTGTAAAGGACCTTAAAAAGACCCTGGTGACAAGGTTTGGCCTCATCCTTATTGGAATGGTTAGTGGTGATGGTATAGTCCATGGACCAGAATAAGGCGATAGGAATGTTCATCATTTTTTAGTCCTAGAAGTGATTTACAAAAGCAAGATGAAAATAGCAAAGTTGGGACTCGGGGTTGTCACAAGTAAAATATTGCATTATTGGCTTTAGAATTTCTTTCCAGGGTGTTGACAAGTGATGACAAAACAAACTTTTTTTACCTTCTTGTGGATAGGTGATTTTTTTTGAAGACTGTCAACTCTGCCTCCGTGTTGTGCTTATTTCTTCTGATATTTTTTCCATCCAATTCTTGCTCCGTTAGGTCTACTAGCAACTCGAAGGAAATCTAGAACTGGGTGTCATGGATGGAAACAATACCATTGTCCCAAGTTGTCATGAAATCCTTAGTAACCTCGTCATCCACTCCATAGAACATGTTAAAGAAATCAATGATTATTTTTTTATCTTTGAACATATCAGTGGAAATAGAATCCAGTTCAACAGTCTCGGGCTCAATGAAAATAACTTTCCCTTCCTTCATGGTTGCAAAAGGAAATAAGGAAATAAATTGGAAGGAAAAAAACACAGACCCAAAGGAACAGAAATGAGAATATGCATCCACTGATAAAACCAGAGCAGGAATAAATAGAAAGTGAAGCTTGGCCAAAAAGGAAAACCCTAACAGAAAGGAGAATAATGGTTAGAGCATTGGGCACGGTGCAAAAAAAGGTGATAAAAATGGGTAGGAATAATAGGCCAAATCACTGTCCCAAGGAAGATGGATCTTCTGGTAATACTCACACAATGAAGCCAATGACAAAAGCAGGCATGAGAACCAGAAAGGATTGGGATGCTCATTCCAGGAGGCCTCGAGAGAATGCAAAAGACAAAGCATTGTGACAGGGTTCTTGAAAAGGCAAAAGTATAAACATCATTCCACATGAGGAAGAGATGATTTAAAATTAGGGTGGACCTAGCATCGGGATTCCTCATGGAAACAATTATCAAAAAAGAAGGGGCATAAGTGAGAGGCAACGAAGAACTTGGAAATATAAACATAGAACCCCTTTTCAAAGAAAGATAATGTGAATGATGAATAATATCTCCATTTTGTATTTTTTTGGAACTTTGGGCATGGACCCAATGAATCACGAAAAAAAGGAGATCTTGGACAATGTAAAAATTAAGGATTTCGAGATTCATCATGACTGATGGTATTTTGATCACATTTGACCAACTTGGCAACTTCGTTGAGGAGGACATCCATCCAAGTCATTAATCCTTGTGCATTAACGCCAATGTTGGCCAATTTTTCAGCTACAGAATTGCTTTCCCTGAAAGTGTGTTGAACCACAACATTGACTTGCTAACATAGAATTTGCTTGCTTTCTTCAACAAGATTCCTGATCCTCTAGCTTTTGGGTATATATATTAATATGAGCAAAAATTCTTTATCATTGATTTCTATTAGTAATTTTTTGAGAGATAATACCTAAAGCAAGTCATAAGTGAGCTTAGGATTGTGATTTAATTGTTATATTTTTCAATTTATATATGGAAGGATAAGTTGGTTTGAAATATACCAAAATATGGTGGATACTCAATCAAGTTTGGATATAAGGATTTGGAGAAATAAGAATTTCCTACTTCCAATTCGTTCCCTTAGAAGAATGTGTGATCACTTGAGGACCTCCAAAAGGTCTCAACATTCCTTTGTTTAGTAGTCCAAACCAAAATTATTAAAAGGAAGAGTTTACAAATAAGAGTATATCATAAACCTTTTATGTTTGTATTATGTAAGAAGGATATAGAAACACCACTTTTTCTTTCTTTATTGTACCTTTGCTTATACCATATGGGGTTAATTTAAATATATGTATATATATATAGGGAATATATTGGGTAGTTGCATCAACATTGAGAGATTTGATTAAATGTTCGAATAATTGTTTAAAAGCTGAAGTGTTGTGTTTTTTATGAAGGATTACTCTTGTCATTATTTATTGGAACTTATGGATAGAAAGGAATGATAAAGTATTTAAAAATAAATGTTACAATAATTCCCAAGTTTGGAAACATATTATTACCTCTCTTATACAATAATTATAAACTGAAGAACACAAGCTTATACTAAGAGGGGGGTGAACAGTATAAGATAAACTTTTACTTTTTTTTCCCAAATAATATTATCCAATGTTATCAATTGCAATATCTTTCCAAAGTAGTGTTAACTAATATCATCAATAGCAGCAACAAAGCAATGCACATATCATCACACACAATGAGAGACACATATTTAATGTGGTTCACCCAATGTGGGCTACATCCACGGAGAAAATATTTCTTCTAAATTTTCTCAACAAATATCTTGGGAACCAATTTCCTATTACAATGTTTATGGACCTCTGTCTAAAGGAGATCTCAATCCTCTATGATCAAGTTAGTGGACCTCTATCCACAGGAGAAATTTCGCCCCTTAACTCTAGTTAGTGGAACTCTATCCATAGGAGACTCCTCTCCTTTGCTCTGGTTCATGGAACTTTATCCATAGGAGAACTCTATCCCCTTAACTCTGGTTCATGGAACTCTATCTATAGGATAAATCTATCCCCTTGTTGGTCTGGTTTATGGAAATCTATCTACAGGAGACTCTTCTCCTTTGCTCTAGTTTATGGAATTATATCCATAGGAGAACTCTATCCCCTTGTTGGTCTGGTTTGTGAAACTCTATCCATAGGAGACTCCTCTCCTTTGCTCTGGTTCATGGAAGTATATCCATAAGAGAATTCTATCTCCTCTACTCTAGTCACCTCCAAAGCTGGTACATAACTCTAATAAATTTTCTCTAAGTCTAATCACAAGTATTACTCAGGTTTACTCATATATATTCTCTCAAATCTATCCCAAATCTACACATATTACATGCACAAATCTGTCTCAATTTTCTCCCAAATTTGCACACATTACATGCACAAATTTGTCTCAAATCTGTCCCAAATCTGCACACATTACATGCACAAATCTGTCTTAGCCTTGTCCCAAAAATGCACATATTACATGCACAAATCTGTATCAACTCAGTACCAAATCTACTTCAAGTCTTCTCACAAGACTTTCTTAAATATGCTTCAATTCTTCTCAAAAGACTTGCTCAAATTTGCCTCAAACCTGCTTCAAGTCTTCTCACAAGGCTTGCTCAATATACCTCAAACCTAATTCAAGTCTTCTCACAAGACTTGCTCAAGTCTACCTCAAACCTTCTTCAAGTCTTCTCACAATACTTGCTCAAATCTACCTCAAAATTGCTTCAAGTCTTCTCACAAGACTTACTCAAATTTACCTCAAACCTGCTTCAAGTCTTCTCACAAGACTTGCTCAAATATACCTCAAACATCTAGTTAAATCTACTCTAACACATGCTCAAAACTGCTCATAACACATACTCAAATCTGCTCATAACATTCCCAATTCTTGCATACAAACAATTTCATATATCTTTCCCAAAAAAAATTTCCTTGACTAAAGTAGTTTAGAAATATTCTACTCAGAATTCATTTAACCTCTTGAACATATGTAGAATGATATGTACTATCAAACACCCAATATGTTCTTCACATTCACATATCTCATATTCATCAAATCATCTCTTCTTCTTGCAAATTCCTTTCAAATCAAATCAAGCTAGCGTATAACTTTGCTTCACAAAACTGATTTATGTTCCTTGTAAATTTACTCTCAAAGATCAAAAATAATAATGCATAAATTACTTCACAAAACTAGTCTTTAACCCTTGCCCATACACATTCAATGTCACTCACATCAATGCCCAAATGCTTCACATATTCTATCAACAAGAATGCACAATTTATTCTCAAACACCCTAGCACAAGTTTTTCCACTTTCACTAATCAATGATGCAAAATTTGTTCTCAAACCCTAGCTCAAATATTTCTAACAATACACACTAATGAATCCTTTTATCTCCAACTTAAAATTACTTCCTTAGAGCACAACCACCTAGATAAATAATTAAACCACCATACCTCAAAATGTTTGATGAATATGTGCCCTCAAAAACCTATCTCAAAAGCAACTTATCTTTCTTGTGCCAATTCAAGGGTTAGATAGAAAAACATTCCTCAAGTCATCCTCATGAAAAATATCCTCAAAATATGTGCATAGTAAGGCTGAAAATAATACTCTATTATTTTCTTTTATCTTCACAAAAAGCAACTTGTAGAATCCTTAAACCTTTTTCTTATGATATGCAAAAATTACAAAGTATAATGAACTCAAATACACCCTTTTATCTCCTTTCTAGAAAGCAATATTTTAACCCCCAACCATTACCAAAAGCACCTAGATGTTTTTTTAATTCATGCAAATATTACACAAATAAGACAACCTATATACACCTTATGACTCCCTCTAATATAATTAACACATGTGCTAATCCTTTCACACCCTTATTACTACTATGCATACACAATAATATACTCAATAATACACTCAATAATACACTCAAAAAGAAATATTGTTATCAACCACATTTGCACCTTACAAAAATTAATTAATCAAACTTCATACCTCTAATTTTTGTGCTCAACAAAAATACCTCTCATGTGTTACCGTGATTTGAACTTTGCCAATGCACAAGACAACACTCTAAAAAGTTCTCAATGACTGGTTGTGCTAGCATGGCTTGGTGACTCAAAAGGTGGCCTGGATGTTTTAACCAAATCTGCCTTGAAACAGTGAAAAAGCCCTTCTACCCAAAACCATCATCGAGGGGAATCGACCCAAATATCTCTTTTTGCCTAGCACTTAACACACGACCAGCAACCAACTATGTTGCACCAACAAGTGTGATGTTATTCAATGCTTCGTCAAATATTTCCTAAACTCTGCACCTAAAAATATCCATTGTCTTTGTCGTTCATTTGATCATTTATCGAATGGGAATCGATGTGCAATACTTGGTGTTTAATTTCCTAAGGTAAAACCTTGGGTATATATACACTTTCCTTCATTACTTGGATGACATCGGTGCTCCAATAATCATGGTGTGCCCTCCTTTGCCTTGGTCTACATCGGTGCTCGAATAACATGGTGTGCCCTCCTTTGCCTTGGTCTACGTCGGTGCTCAAATTCAAACTTATTTTTGGTGCCATCTTCTTTTTAAAAACTTGGAATTATAATATTAAAAATATTATAATGTTTATTATTTTTAAGACTTGGTCTATTGAAATTAAACTACTTTCTCCTCTTGTCGTTTTAGACAATGATCCCTTGATTTTAAATCTTTTTCCTCTTGTCTTATAAGCCTTGGTCCATGTCATTTTTAAAACCTTTTTATAATATTTAAATATTATACTCCTTAACTTTTTAACATCAACCCACATGAACCTTTGCTTTGCTTCCTCTTACAAACCTTTGTCCCTTGTGTATAATATTTAGAAATAAATATTATAACCTTATCTTTTTGCCAATTTCCTTGCCTTGCATAATTATCCAACCATAGGAGAATATTTCTGCCATGCTAAGCTCTCTTTGACATCAACCTATGACATCAATCCTTTGACATCAAACCTTTGACATCAATGACAACACACCACTTTAATATTTCCAACATAAACATCATCACAAGAAGTATTTTGTTTAAAAGCTAAAGCATTATGCTTTTTATGGAGGATTTATCTTGTCATTATTTATCAAAATTTATGGATTGAAAGAAATAATAAAGTTTTTAAAAATAAATCTTACAATAATGCCCAAGTTTGAAATCATATTATTACCCCTCTTATACAATATTTATAAACATGGTCCTCATCACAAGTATCAAGTTTGGAAAAGAGGTACTTTTCTCTTGGTTATATATTTGAGTATGTATGCATGTATATATATACAAATAGATATAGAAGGGTCATTTACAATAATGGAATTAGCACAATGAATATGCAGTAATATGTAGTAAAAAATAAAGCTAGAAGAGGTGGTGTTTTCCATAATAATGAAGGAAATTTTATTTTTTTTTAATTAAAATTATATGGAAATTCAACTAATAATATACAAAGGCTATATCACTTTCTAAACAAATCCATATTATCACTAAAAAAGGATAGAGGTATATTCCAATTGAGGGGGATTCATAAATTATTACTAGTGCTATCAAGAAAAATTAATATGGATATTGGATCAATGATGGTATTATTTTTATGTCCATCAACTATTGTTAGAGGTAGAATCTTGGAAATTTTAGCATATTTATAGAGAAGGAAATGTGTTAGCATATAATTTAGACAATCACAATGTTGACCTTTATCTTGGAAATTTTTAAATTTTAAAAAGTAATTAGCCAAGAAAGATTTTTATTTATTAATGAAAATGACATCAACGAGATGATGTAGAATATAAAATAGTTTATAGGAATAAGAATAGTTTCATAACATTTTGTCCTGTGAGGAAATCTATTAGAGTCAAAAATCAAGGGCTCTTTGGTTGAAATATGGAGATTCAAATTCCAAGTTTTTTCATGTCACCACGCTTAGAAACAGAAGCAATAACAAGATAAAATTTTTAAAAAAAGTAGATGGTTTTATTACTCAAGACTTAACAGAAATAAGAAAGGAGGCAATAACTTATTTCAATTCTATCCTTGGTCAAGAATCACAGTGCAATGAGGAGGCCAAAGATATTCTCTTGAAATCCATTCCTAGCATTATAAATGAGGATATAAACCTTAAGCTTCTAGCTCCATTTTCTGATGAGGAAATTAAGGAAGCCTTGTTTAGCATGGAGCCAGACAAAGCCTCGGGACCCGACGACTTTCTCCCTCTTTTCTATCAAGCTTTTTGGGACATCGTATGTGAGGATGTAATTTTTGTTGTCATATAATTCCAAGCAAGCAATCATATCCCAAAAGGTATCAAATCTACTTTAATTTCTCTAATTCCTAAGAAGCAAACCCCTAAATCTATGGTTGACTTCAAGCCAATCAGTATGTGCAATGTTTCTTACAAGATCCTAACTAAAGCCATTGCAAATAGAATGAGAGATATTATTCCCCGCATCATAAATCTATGCTAGGGAAGCTTTGTCCAGGGTAGGTCAATATTGGATGGAGTTATCATAGTTCATGAAGCTCTGCACTCTTCTCATAAGACTAACAGGTCTATTTTTTCCCTCAAGCTTGATATGAACAAAGCATTTGATAGGGTAAATTGGGACTTTCTAATTTTTGTCCTCCTTAATTTTTGTTTTCACCACCAATGGGTTAATTTGATCAAATAATGTATTTCTAAAGCATTTTTCTTGATTCTAGTTAATGGAACAACTGTTGGTTACTTTCAAAGTCACAAAGGAATTCGACAGGGGGACCCTATCAGCCCCATGTTATTCATCATTGTGGCAGAATATTTAGGTAGAACCATCAAAAATGCTTGTAGTTCAAGGCTAATATATGGAATCAAGGAAAAATCTCCCACTAGGGTTGTTTCTCACCAACAATTCATTGATGATACCATTATATTGACTAAGGCATCAATGGTTGAGGTCAAAATAATTAAATACATCCTGCAACTCTACAAGGACATTGTTGGTTAGAAAGTTAATTTCAGTAAAAGCAAGTTATATTTCTTGAACACCCCAATTCAGAGGCAAGGAAGGATTGCAAAAATTTTAGGGTGTGATATAGCAAACCTCCCCACTTCGTATCTTGGTCTCCCTCTTTTCATTGGTTCTCCGAGAGAGTCAATGTGGGACAGGGTTATTGAAAGAATTCAAAAAAAAACTTGCTAGATGAAAAGGTCATCTTCTATCTCAAGCAAGAAATTTGACCCTCACTAAGGCCTCTCTTCAGAGCATTCTAGTCTATTTTCTCTTCGTTTTCAAAGCCTCTGTGAAGGTTTTCCAAAAAATTGAGAAACTCCAAAAAGAATTTTTATGGATTGGATCAGAGGAGAAAAAAAGGATACACCTTGTAGGATGGACCAAAGTGTGCAAACCCAGGGAAAATGGGGGCTTAGGTTTGAGGAGAATTGCTCATATAAATTTAGCTTTACTAGCTAAGTAAGCGTGGCGTCTCAGTTCTGGTGAAGAAAATGAATGGACAGCTATCATCAAACGAAAGTATCTTCAAAATATGGAATTTCTAAGTGACTCAATTCCAATCAGAGGTTCTACTTTTTGGAAAGCAATTCTTAATTGTAAGAAAATCATCAAAAAATGTTTAATATGGGTTTTAGGCAATGGTGAGAGGATAAATTTTTGGAATGACATGTGGGCTAAGGATGAACCACTGACGCAATATTCTAACTTAGCCCAAACAGAGATATCACAGAAGAACTCATTGGCAAAAAAGTCTCTGATTATATGGTTGAGGACAGAGGTAGAATGAAGTGGAAACAAATAAGAATTCAGGGATTTCAAGTAGAATAAAATGATCTTTGTAACATTCTCGGGCAACATTTTATCCCTATGAGACCCAAGGAAGATCAAGTGACCTGGGCTCCTACGAAAAATGGGCAGTTCACTGTTAAATCATCTTACAAGCTTCTGCTTGATGACGAGGATTTTTTCCTCCAAAAGGACTTAGTTTGGACAAAAAAATTAATTCCAAAAATTTTAGTCTTTTCATGGTTGGTTATCCAAGGAATAATTCTAACCATTGATAATATGATGCGTAAATGTATTTGTATCACTAATCATTGTTATCTATGCAGGGCTAATTGGGAGACCATTTATCACATTTTCCTTGAGTGCCCTTTTTCCTCGACTATCCTAAGTGGGGTTTTTTAGGCATTCAAAATTTCATGGGTTAAACCAATCACTGTACTTGATTTGTTCGTCCATTGTCCTTGCCCCTTTTCAAGCCAAAGACTTAGATACATGTGGAAAATTTGTCTCAATCACTATCTTTGGCAGGTGTGGTTAGAAAGTAACCATAGAGTCTTTAATGAGTCTATCCATGATCATCAAACTATCATTGCCAGGATCCTATCCTTTACCAACAAGAATGTGAACCTTATCCCTTTTGATAGTTGTAAACCTCATCTGCAGGAGACCACAATTGCTCAATATTTAAGCTTAACCTTGTTAGATGAGTCTGCACCTAGGGTAGTCAACCCCAGAGCCAATGTTAAGTGGTATCCACATCCTACGGGTTGGTTTAATCTTAATTTTTATGGAGCAGCTAAGGAAAATCTTGGCAGAGCAGGAACTGGTGGCATTGTGCGAGATCATAATGGGAATATGATGCTTGCGTTTTCCAAATATTTGGGAACAAGGAAAAAAAACAAATCTAAAGTTAGACCTATGTGGAGAGGCCTTCAAATGACTCAAGACTTAGAAGGCAATTTGATCGTAGAAGGAGACTCTATGCATGTTATAAATCTCCTCAATAATTGGAAAACACCTCCTTGGAGGATTAAAACAATTGTTGAAGAGGCTAGGATCCTTTCCAGGGAAGACAAGATAGAAAAGCCCAACATGTCTTTCGGGAAGCTAACAAAATTGCTGATAAGCTAGCCAATTTATGTGTCGATGGTGACAGACTTTTCAAATGGGAACACGGTGTCCCAAGTGAAGTAGATGAGATTATTCAACAAGAATGCCAAGAATTATAGTCAAATTTACCAACAGGGAAGGAACTATAAGTTCGAAGGCTAGGAGTATTCCCATCTCTTTTTTGAATTGGACTCACAATAAAAATTATCTGAGCTATCAGTCTTCGTGGATGTTGCTTGGAAATACCACAAAGACTAATGGGGACAGTAACATGTCAGATTACATGGCTCCTAGTCATATTAGTAATTTGAGGTTGGTTGATAATCACAAGGAAGGAAAGAAACGACAATATAATACTTTGAATCAAAGCCACGTGGACCACCAGATAGCCACCGCCATAAATATAGCTAACAGGTTCACTTCTCCAAGGCTGATTGGCCAAGATAGTATGTGATACCAAATCATGTCATATACGAAATAAATCAATTACCAAAGAATTATTAAGAGCAACTGTCAATATAGAGCTTGTGGGAGTTTTTTCAGTACTCTGCTATGTGTTTTTGTAGCTTTTTGTTTCTCCATTGTCTCAAGGAAGGGATCCTTGTCTATTTCTTTTTTGTAATTATGATGCATGTGTGTTTTCTCGGGGTATACCCAAAATTTTGTATGGGAAGTTTCTTTTTGATAACAAGCTATGTGCCTTACCGGATGTAATGGCTTTGGCAACATGTATATTTTACATATATAGGATCCTTAGTAAGGATATGTTCATCAATAGCCCTGGGCTGATTTTTGTAAAAGGTTTTGGGTCAACCTGTAAAACCTGGTATTAATGCTATAGTATCTTATCTACCAAAAAAAATAATATCTTTGATAGAAATACAAGTTGGATATAGTCTAATTATCTAATTAAAAATTATTGTTTTGATATTTTTATGGAAGTGTTTTCCAATAGAAGCGACATATAGATTATTAAAAGGATACCACCATGTGTTTGGTTAAAATATTGTTCTAACATGATCATGATGTAGTGCATGTGGGGCCCTACTAAACCAAGGAATTGTCTTGACTTCTAAGTTTTTGCATCCCCAATCCAAGTTTTAACAAGGTTGGATGATATTGCTAATGAATTCTATCAACCTCCAATTTTAGTTCAACTCCCACTATCCTTGTTTAAAAATCCCTACATTGATCTAAAATAATTTCACAAAATTAAAGTACAAAAAGGAAAAATGCATAAATAGTAAAATTATAGAAATTAAATTGTTTAAAATTTTAAAGTGCAAGAAATTGAAAAGCAAATATGACTTTCACATTATAGCAAGGAGAGTGTGTGATCAATCAACACATAAAAAATCAAGTAACATCAATTTCCAACCACATGTTTGATTATGAAATTGATAAGTGAATGACAAGATATGATATAAGGGCCATGTCATAACTATCATGTACTTAGTAAACTAGGAGTGCGGTGCCACTAATGGAATGCTAAAGGACTTGCAAATTTCTTACAATATCATAAGTATAAAGCACAATATGGATTTTACAAAGTGTAGATCTCAATTATCATGGCCAAAATATCAATGTAATGAGGGCCCTAGACCCCTATTTATAGTAAATTTTACCTTGGATTACCTAGGCTAAAAATAATTACTCCTAGTAAAAGTAAATATTTAGGGGAAACTTTAGCAAAATGTTGTACCTTCAAATGTTACATACCTCTAACATGATTAGAAGGCTTCCAAAATGACATAGTGCACCACTACATTCCAAAAAATAATTTTTTAGAAGTTTTTTTTTACCTTTTTAAGCCTTACTACCACAAAAATTCATAGAATATCACAAGTCCCAATATAAAATAGCCACAATATTAAAGGTTAAAATAATAATATAATGAGTAGAATAATATATGATAAAATTAATATGTATATCAAGGCCTATATAATACTAAAAATAACATTCACTTATATAATCAAATATGAATGTAAATTGCCTAAATCATTCATGAACTATGCATGAAGAAAACTTACAATATTAATTGCTCAAAATCTATTTACAAGCTTTATTACAAACTGGATCTTCTTTACAATCGGATAATTGAATATGAAATTGTTTATCTTTTCATGGAGCTTTTTTTCCATAATATAGACATAGAAGATGACTCATAATGTACTTGACTATTGCTCTCCATATGACAAGTCCCATGAGCTTTGGCTTATCATCTTGACACTTGCATACTAGACTCTTCACTTTCTTCTTGCATACACACTTGAATCTATGACACTTGCACACATTTACATGACTCTTACACTTCTATATACACTCCTAATATAGGATACTTGTGCACATCCTCACATTACATATTTGCACTCTTACATACAAGACACTTGTGCACAATCTTCAATACACTCTATTACTCTAACTTACATAACATGTGCATTTCTTGCACTTTGCATTCTTACGTGACACTTGTGCATTTCCTGCACATTTACACTTACAACATCAACAACTAAGAAATTAGAAGAACCTATGAAATTTTGGAGCTACCTCCATTTAGATTTAGAAAACATATATCTCCATCATCTCCCCCATATACCCCTATAGAAAGTGTAGGTTCCACATATTTAGGCTCTCCAATGTCACTTCACTCCATCCGATTAGAACAAATGGCTCAACAAAATTTCCCCAACTAGAATTACAAAGAACCTCTTAATCTAATTAATCCAAATCATATTACTTAACCAACTCTAAAGGCCTTACCCCCTTATGATGGTATTGGTAAGACACTATATGAGCATTATCAATATGTGTTTGCCTCAGCTACTATCCATAACATCCAATATGAAGATGTCATGATAAGGCTTCTGGTATTAGCATTCAAAGGTAATGTATCCCACTAGTATAGAACCCTTCGATATGGAATCATAATAGCATTGCTTATTGGGCCCAACTTGCTAGGATATTTGTCCAAGAATTCAATGAGTTAGCAGATCTATTTTTGTTGCTCTCTTAATTCACTACTATTCAAAGACATTCTCAGGAGGTAATCATGGATTTCAATATAAGGTTTAGTAAAACTTGGAATAGAATTCCATAGGATATTAGACTATAATATGCTCAAGCAAATATCTATTGTGTTTGTGCCTTCAATCCAAATCAAATATTGCAAATACACCAGTCCAATGTGGTAACATTACCACAGGTTTATCAAGTTGCTATAACTACATAAAATGCTTTAATCATTGTAGTAAAGCTTCCTCCCAAAGTGGCTATACCATATTTTCTAGAGATCACTCAATTTATATAAGATACAAAACCCTTATTAACAATCACATATTTTCCAATTTTAGCTCCAATCCTTGTAGAACATACTCTAGCATTGTTGCCAACACCCACAATTCCAGTATTACCTGCACCCCCTGCTATACCTGCATTGTCTGCTCTTGACTCTAAATAATATCCCATCATGCAAGAAGTGCTAATAGTATTAAATAAATTAAGCAATGAGGTAACAACCATGAAAAATAGATATGTTAAAAGAAATTACCAACCCAATATATTTCCTTACATGATAAAAGATCGAGGAAATTCTACAAGCAATGTTGGAGTAAATACCAATAGTGTAGTGACTAGGAAGAAGGACCTTATACTTCTTCATAATAAGTAAATTATTGGTGTTTATATTGTAATGACCTACATTGTGCAAATACCTGCATGATCTATTAACATCAAGCACAAAAAGTAGTAACTGTCAAGTCAAAAAGAGCACAAAAGAGCCAAGTGAATATGCTATGGAAACAAGATCAAATCATGTTGATGTAAGATCCCTTGGAGGAAGAGTCTATATCTATTTTAGTAAGGTATGATAAGAAGCCACTACAGGTGGGTCCTAATAAATTGGATCCATTCAAGGTTTCATATCAATAAATGAAGCAGTTAGAGAATGAACCACTCACATCTACTCAAAGAAAGGAGCAACCTCCAATAGAGCATCCTAATGTGCAACAAAGGATGATACAAGCAAAGGAAGCTAAAACTTAGGAGTAAGCTTGTGATAAACTTGGTTACTCTCTTATGGCCAAGCGATAAATTATTAAAGCAACATAAGACTACCAAAGGAGATTTGATGAGCCAAAGAAGAGAGAAAACAAGCAAAAAAAAATTAGGCTTCAATATTGTTGAAGAACTGAAGAAAATTCCATCTAAAGCAAGCATTTATGATGCCTTGATAATTTTAGGATAGATAGACCTTCTTTAGGCCTCGCTAAAATCCACTCATCCTGAATGTGAATCACATCCAAAGCTTAATTTAGCTCAAGGTAAAATAGTGTCAAAATGGGAAAAATAGGCCATCCCCTTTCTACATGTCCTTGTGCATGGGGATATGGGTCATACACAAATGTATGATTGACTCTGGAGTAGCAACAATGGTAATACCTAAAGAAATCTATGAAGCTATGGGAATGGAGTATACCTGGTCTATTCCCAAGTATTATAGTTGGATGGTACCCTAGTTAAAATTATTAGGGTGAAAAAATATATACCTTTGGTTCTCCATAAGGTGATAAAACTAATTTTTATACAATAAGTAGTGGTGGTGGACCTGGAGATATAGTTTAGCATGTGTCTTTCCCAGGAATTTATAGCTAAGATAGGTGGCTACCTATCTCTGGACTACTCACACATGGAAATACCTCACAAGGGTAGGAATATAAAGGTATATGTAGAGAAGCCCATTCCATACCATATAGAGAAAATTGAAAAGGAGGATCATGTAAATCTAATTAGTGAGTAAATAAATCCCTTAGAAGTAATCATAGATGATTTTTCACTCAGATATTTTAAAGCTATTATTGAAACAGGAATAGGCACCTTTTCCATCACAAAACTAGAAGATAAAAAACTGTCATACTTGTAAAATAAGGAGCTTTGACAAACAAAAATTTGGAAGCTATATTTTTATGGAGCTAAATGAAAAAATGGTGTTGGAGCTAGAATACTGTTGATCTCACATTTTGAAGTAATTAAGTGGATTTCATACTAGTTAATTTGGATTTGTACCAATAATGCTCCATAATATAAAGCCCTCTATCTAGTATTGCTATAAGTAGAGAAACTAGGAGTTGATTTGTTAATGATTTATGGTAATTTTGAACTTGTAGTAAACTAGGTTATAGAAAAATGCAGCAACTAGTAACACTATCTTAAGGCCTACCAAAATAGAGTATGGGACCTATTCAAGAGCTTTGAAACCCTGAACATAAAAATAATTACCAAATAATAAAATGCACAAGCTAATGCATTGGCCACTCATGGGGTAAAATTTTATCCAATATCTAACATCTAGAAGAATTCATAATTTATCAAGCTTGCTTTCATACCTTTATTCCAGATAAGGACACCTTCTAGCAGGTGTTTGACGATAATGAGTATATAGTGGATTTTCTAATTCAGGAGGTATCCTATGCAAATATGACTAAAGAGACACTCAAGAGCATAGACAAATAAGATGTCATTTAGCTAAAGAATAATCATATCCCAAAAGTATTTATTACTCTTGAAAGTCTATTTGATAATAATGATCAACAAACCAACCAAAAAATGTAAATTAATAAGTAGGATTTCAAAGAAATTGAAATTGAACTTGATAAAATGCTAAAAATTAGAGTACACTTTTTAGAACAAGAGGTTCAAGATCTTATCATAATCTATAAAGAGTTCAATAACATTATAGCATAGAGAGCTATGATTATTTTTTAGTTTACAATAGGGATACTATCCAACACACTATAGAAATGTTGTCAAATGCTAAGTCATTCTAGCAAAAGCAAAGGCCAATAAATATCAAGATAGAAACCCTAATGAAGTAAGAGCTATTGAAGTTTCTCAAAGCAAAAATCATTTACCCCATCAAGTACGCTACATGGGTATCCACTTTGGTACCCATCAGAAAAAGAATGGTGATATTTACCTCTATGTAGATTTTAGAAATATAAACAAAGCATCCTTGAAGGATCATTACCCTCTTCCTCAAGTTGACCAAATTTTGCATTCTATTGTTGGGGTAGAGAGGTTTTCATCAGTTGATGGATTCTATAAATTCAATGAGATCTAGGTAAGATATGAAAACCATTACAAGACTGCATTCACCACAAAACAAGGGACATTGGCTTATCAAAGGATGTTGTTTGGCCTATCTAATGTTGGAGCCACTTTCCAAAGAACCATGGGCCTAGCTTTTGGAGAACTTGTCAATAAATTTATATTAATTTATTTGGATGACATGATAGTTTTCTCACATCAGGGAGAGAAGCACCTTGAACAACTTTGACTGGTATTTTAGAAGTGTAGAGGGTTTGAATTATCTCTAAACCCAAAGAAATTGATATTAGTAGTTCATGAAGGCAAACTACTAGGGAACATAATGTCAAATAAAGGCCTAGCTATTTATTTGAATAGGGTTAAAGCAATATTAACACTCCCTATTCCACAAAAAAAGAAAGGTTTATAATCTTTCTTTGGGTAAACTAATTTTGTCTAAAACTTTATATTTGACTTTGTTCATATAGTAAAGCCAATGACAGAGATGTTGAAGAATGATGTAGATTTCACATGGACAAATGCTAGAAGGAAATCTTTCAAAAATATCAAGCAAGCTATAACTAAATCTTTAATATTTGTCAACTTGGATTATTAGAAGTATTTCATTCTCTACGTATATAGTGCTAAAGAAAGTTATGCAATTGTACTTACTTAGAAATACAGAGATCATAATGAATGACCAATAGCCTTTCTAAGTTAGACACCACATAATCATGAAGAGCATTATAATTTCATCAAAAAATAGGTATTTTCTCTCATGAAATCTTTGAAAAAATAAGGCACTATATTTCATAGAGCAAGATGTATATGTAGTACACCCAGACAACTAGAATTTTTTAATCCAAGTAGAGCTAGGTGAAAAAAGAATTGGTTGGATTACTAATATTCAGGAATATGATATAGAAATCTGACCCACTAAGTTGATCAAAGGAAGAGCCCTATGTGAACACTTAACTAATGCTACAAAACTAGAAATAAATATACTAATTGAAGATCCTAAAGAAGTATGACTAGCATACAATCAGACAAAATAAAGCAGTTAGATCAATCAGTTAATCCATTTTATTTAAACTTATGAGTGTCTAGATAGGTTTATGACTTTTCAAAAGTGAAGGTATAGGCTGCAATATATGAACTATGTCATGATTTATGGTGTTCTATATCAAAATATTTTTGATAGAGTGATCCTATGGTATATATATACAAACAAGGTAAAAGAGGTCTTGGATGAATTCCATTTAGGCTTCTTAGGTGGGAATTACTCTGGAATAACTATAGCTACTAAAATCCTATGGGTCAAATATTACTGGTCTACTTTATTTGTTGATGCTTTCAAATTTATCAATGCATGTGACAAGTGATAGAGGTTTGTAGGAAAGAGAAAGAGCTTGATGTTACCCTTTAGCTAGTTATTGGAGAGGAGCCCTTCCAAAAATGGGGGCTTGATTTTATTAGGGTAATAAATCCACACTCATTCATCAGGAATTAATTCATCTTGACTACAACAGACTACTTTACCAGGTGGTCTAAAGCAAAAGCAACTAATCATGTGGATAAGGAAACTATTATCATTTTTTTGGAAAGATTAAGCACTATGTTTGGGATCCCAACAACAATATTCTCAAATAATGGTTCAAATTTCATAGGTGCTAAGACCATAGATTTTTCTAGCAAGTATGGCATATATTGAAAAATTTCTTCCAATTATTACCCATAGGGTAATGGGCTAGCTAAATCCACCAATAAGAACTTGATGAGAATAATCAAAAGAAATATTGGGGATAATAAGAGTTGGAAACTTAATGATTAATCAAGTGCTATGGGTGGATAGAATCATAATTAAAAAAAAAATTGAAAATTACTCCATATTCTTTGGTCAATGGAAAGGAAGTTTGTATTATTGCTACATTTAGAATTTTCAACTATGAAGCTTATAGATTAAATTGAATTAGAAAATACAAAGACAATTTAAAGAATGGTAGAGTTGCTTCTACTAGAAGAGAAAAGAAAGAGAGCATATAATTTCTTCCAACAACACCAAGTGGTGGTTAAGATATGGTTTGACAAGAAAGCTTCCCCAAAAATATTTAAAGTTGGTGACCTAGTTTAAAAGTGGGACAAAATTAGAGCTAAACTGGGAAACCATAAAAAGCTAGATTCATTATGGTCTGGACCTTACCTAATCTTGTGAAGGCATGAACTAAATGCATACAAGATGCTAGGTATGGATGGCCACCTTTTGCTAATTCTTGTAAACCACCAATATTTAAAACATAATGCATAGAAATGCATGCCCCAAGTTTTACTATATGTAGATAGCGACATGTGTAATATAAAAGTAGTGATCATGGAATTTTGAATAGCAAAGAGCTTATTAGCCAAAATATAAACCGAACAACTTCCAAATTTTGAAATTCAAGTGATTTTATTGGCTAAGGAGCTAAGCAATCTTTAAAGTGGCATGCATCCCAAGCACTTGCACAAAATATAAATTTCAAAAAAAAATTGCCAGAAAAAGCAGAGCATGCAAAAATCTTAGCATTAATATAGCAAAGGTTGAGTTCCACGATGGCTTCACACTATATAAGTATGGTTGTGAAAGCACTATGCATAATAGATTAGTTAGGAATTTTAGCACCAAAGCATTTTAGAATTGCAAAGTTATTTTGCATGAAGGTGCAAAGTGCTATATTCTTGTCTATGTCTGTATTTTTTGTTGAAGCTCCCCAACTCAGTAGTTATGGCACTAGGAATAAGGGGCCAAAATGTGCATAATACCACTAGGGAGCTCCATGACTAGTTGAGTCAAATTCACAACCCCTTAATTATAGTCATGTTGAAACTCAAAAGCTTCAAAAATAGAGCAAAGAGAAAGGAAAAATATTCTCACCCGAGATGGTGCAAGCAGTCGCATAGATTTCTTCCATGACATAATACATGCTTAAATTTGCACATCCATACCTAGAGTTTGTTAAGGAAAAAACAAAGAACTATGATCCAAACTCTAGAGCAATGTGTACTACGAATGGACAAAGGTTGTTTCCCATTACCAGTGATGCTATTACAAGGTTGTTTGTAATAGTAGCTCACATAGGTGCAAATACTAAAACTATGAGAATTGATGAGCAAGTTAAGCATTGTAAAGGGGATAATATAAAAAATTGACTTAATAAGCTATTTGGAGGGAAACCAACAAAAAATATTTTGAAGGAGCCAATCAAGCTTCTTGCTTTCAAAGACTCAAAAAATATTCTTTATGCTAGCTATCATCCTAGGGTTGGATTTTGATATACATGTCCATGACTACCAATTAGCCTTAGTTTACGTAGTGACTAGTGTACAAAATTATGATGATACTAGAAAAAATGGCCCTCTTTTCTTTAATTGGGATGAATTTCTTAGCTCTCAAATTCATGATCAATTAGTTGCCCTAAAGCTTAATGAAATTCAAATATTTTGTTATCTCCCATGTTTACCCTGGTTATTCCAATATTTTATGACAAATAACATGTTGGGTTTGGAAATCAGAGTGCATGTAGATAATGGAGTACCCCTCCCTATATTTATTTGGACATCCATACTTAGAGAAAGCAATTATTATCTAGATTTCAATAGATTATTTATGGGCCCGACACTAGCTTGCATTTATGGCCAGATTCCTTGGCTAACTCCTAAAGTTATGGATAAGTTGTGGCAATAAGTGTGATATGGGAGATTGGTATTATTTGCAAAGTGGTAGTATTATAAGAGTATAGTTTCCCTAGAAATCCATAATTGCTTCCTTACTATGTGACTGACAAGGTTTTCGCCATGGAGTTATGTTGGCAAGTTGATGAAGTAGATGATAGATTTGAATTCAGAATTTAAAATACCTGCACTTACCATTTTTCTTTAACTTTGGTGATATAACCATGACAACTCGAGGCCAAGCTAAAGTTTTATATGAGAAGCCTAGTGGCCTCTATCTACCAATAGTGCCACACATGTGGAAATATGATCCAAAAGGTAAGTTTAAATCTAGATTAGCAACTTTAAACACTAAAGCTCCAAGGTTTGAGCATCTTCCCTAGCTAGATATAGAATAATTTTAAAATAATTCATAGGATAAAGCTCCTCATGCTGATGTCAATGAATTACAAGGGTAGCCTCCATGGAGAAAATGTTATCCCTATGCATGGCCTTATGATCTAGCCAAAAATAGAGATCAATGGATAAACAACAAGCTTATAGAAAGAATCGTGGAAGAGCTGAAGTGGAGTGAAGAAAAAATTCAAGAATGGTGGCTCTCAAGGTGCAAGTGATACAAACAAAAAAAGGCCTTTCCTATCTCCTCGAATGTCAATTTTGAAAGATAATTCAATAAGTAATATGTTAAATGGATGGCAAAACATAAAGGAGAGAAGTGTCTTGGCATGATAGAATAAGATGATAAAGAGGAAGAAAAATACATTTTTGAAGAGGTAGAAGACATATTAAAACAAATTCCCACTTGAGATTATCTTCTTGTCACATATGTAGATTTAGTGGAATAATCATACTTAGAAGAGGTGATAGCATACAGAGTGCAAAAGATAAATCCTAAAAATACAAGCATGTCTAAGCACCATTCAATAATAAAAATTCTATTGATTGTAGGTCAGGAAGAGAAAACAAAGCATATAGTGAGAGAAAATATATTCTAGGCAATAGGACATGTAAAATAAGTCACTACTCCAATAGATTTCAATAAAAAGGAGCCTTAGCCTAGTATAAGTAACCATCTCCAATACAGGCGATCTAGTGAGAGAACTAAAAGAAAAAAATTCTTTAAGTAGCCAGTAGAAGTGTTAGTATTAAATAATAAAACACGAGCAATAAATAAATGCAAAAATAAAACACAGAAGAATAAAGCAATACACGAGACATATATTTACGTGGTTCATCCAATGTGGGCTACATCCACGAAGAAAATAACTAGGCCTTATTATTCCATCCAACAAATCTCAAAGGGATACAACCTATAGCAAATCCACCATACTTCATATTCAATCTCACAATTATAGTCTCTCTTCCTTCTTCACTTCCTTCACACCCTTCACACTACAATCTCTAATGACGTACAACATCCTCTTATAAAACGAGGGTTATAATTTAGGGCAAATCATTAAGACCCCAAAATAAAAAAGAATTACTATTTTTGGCAAATTACATTTTCTGTCGTAATTTACCATTTTTAGTAATTACTATTTTAGAAAATTTATTTTTTGTCAAAACAATTTCCATTTTTAGTAATTACTATTTTTTGGAAAATTATTTTTCATCAAAAAAAAATCGTTTTTAATAATTACTATTTTCGAAAAAATATTTTTTGTCAATTTTTTTTCGAAAATAGTAATTCACAAAAAAACTCGGATTAACATGTAATTTGACACACAATTACATAACGCCCATATCCTTTTGTAGAGTGGGTCCAAACGTGACTAAAATAGGAACTCCAAATTAGAGTCAGGCTCCACAACCAACAATCTCCCACTTGGAGACTAATCACAGTAACTCCATCGCTACTACACCTGCTGGACTATGCTTCAACTTTGGACATGAAAATTTTTCTCACCTTTTACTATCATGTTTGAAGACCAACTAAAACTGAGCAAGAACTCAGTTTCTCCCTAGTTATTGCCTTTGTGAATATATCTGTAGGATTCTGGCTAGTGTGTATCTTCTTTAGTTTTAAATGTCCATCTTCCAACACTGAGCATATGAAATGGTACTTGGTCTGTATATGTTTAGTCCTAGAATGAAAGGCTGAATTTTTGGCAAGATGAATGACACTCTATTTTTCACTATATAATATGTTATTCTCTTGGTTATTTTCCAACTCCATAAACCTTTGTAACCAAATCATCTCCTTACTAGCCTTTGTAATAGCAACATACTCTGCTTTCGTTGTTTAAAGTGTAACAACCTTCTATAATTTTGAAATCCAACTTACTATAGTTCCACATACAGTAAAAACATACCCTGTGGTACTCCTCCTACTATCTATATCACCTACCATATCTGAATCAACATATCCCTATAAAGTAGTGTTAGAACCTCCAAAGCATAATACCTGAGTGATAGTACCTCTCAAATACCTAAGAATTTGCTTCACTGCCTCCCAATGTTATTTTCTTAGATTGTTCATAGACCTGCTCACAACTCCCACTGCATGTGCAATATCTGGTCTTGTGTACACCATCGCATACATCAAACTACCAACTACTTATGAATAAGGAACCTTGGATATATAGTCAATATCTTCATGTATCTTGGAACACATCTCTTGGTTAGTTTTAAATGATTGGCCAAAGGTGTACTAATAGGTTTTGCATCCTGCATATTAAATCTTTCCAAAACCTTCTCAATGTACTCACCCTAAGACAATGTTAATTTGTGATTTTTTCTATCTCTTGTTATTCTCATACCAAGGATTTGCTTTGCAGCACCCAAATCCTTTATTGCAAATGACTCTACCAATTTTCTTTTGAGCACAATTATATCTTGCATGTTAGACCTTGTAACAAGCATGTCATCTACATACAATAACAAGATAATATAGTTACCATTATCCAATCTCTTAAAATAAACATAGTGGTCAGAATAACATCTACTATAACCTTGTTCTAACATAAACCTATAAAATTTCATATACCACTACCTTGGAGCTTGCTTCAGGCCATACAAGCTTGTTTTCAACCTGCATACTAATTCCTCCTTCCCTTTGACCTCATACCCTTATGGCTATTGCATATAAATCTCTTCCTCCAAATACACATTGAGAAAAGTCATTTTTACATCCAACTGTTCAAGATGCAAATACTCTATAGCCAGTAGGCTTAAAATAGTTCTAATTGAAGTCATTTTAACAACAAGAGAATTTTTTTTATCATAATCAATACCTTTATTCTATGCAAACCCCTTTACAACCAATCTAGCCTTATATCTTTTTTTACCTCCATCTTCTTATTTCACCCTATAAACCCATTTATTCTACAATACTCTTTTTCCTGTAGGTAACCAAACCAAATCCCAAGTCTGATTGTGTACCAAGGAGTCCATCTCATCTTTCATGCCTTGCTCTCACTTCTTCCTAGTTTCTACCTGCATCGCTTCTTCATATGTTTATGGTTCACCAGAGGTAGATAATAATACATAATATAATAAAGAAGAGTAACAATCAGGAGGTCTACTTATCTTGGTATATTTTCTAACAACACTTGCAGGAGTTTGAGGTGCTTGTTACTATTGTTGTTGATTTTCTAGCACCTTTGGAGTTTCAATTTCATCAAGCATTGTGTATTCTGTGTTTACCTTTTCCTATTTCTTTTGTTGCAAGTGGTATTTATACATGACTTACTCATTGAATACCATATCTCTACTCCTAATGATTTTATTATTTTCATAATCTCAAAATTGATAACCAAAATTATTAACTCCATATCCAATTAAAGTGCACTTCTTAGATTTTACCTCAAGTTTAGTTTTATTTTCTTTATCAATATGCATGAATTCTTCACAACCGAAAGTCTTCATAAATGAATAGTTAATAGGCTCACCTATTCATACCTCTTATGGAATCCCACCATCTAGGT
Source organism: Wollemia nobilis (assembly GCA_028583015.1). Taxonomy (NCBI): domain Eukaryota; kingdom Viridiplantae; phylum Streptophyta; class Pinopsida; order Araucariales; family Araucariaceae; genus Wollemia; species Wollemia nobilis. Next base: position 12,104,864 of record JAQPPZ010017111.1, on the reverse strand, counting down.
AACTTGAAGGCCCTCTGTTTATTAAATAAATTATAGTATCCATATCATCTACTCAAAATTGTAAGGGCAATCCTGCATGTAATCTCATACACCTAGCACGTTCTATGACAATCTTGTTCATCCTTTCTGACACACTATTTTGTTGTGGATTTCATGGAACCATATTCACTCTACAAATCCCATGGTATGAATAGTAACTATTAAACTATTTATTGTAGTACTAACCTCCATTATCTATTCTAAGACACTTCAACTTATTTCCTATCTCATTCTCAACAAAATCTTTCCATTTCTTAAAAGTATCAAAGACATTTGATTTCTTTCGAATACAATAAACACAAGTTTTTCTAGTTGCATAAACGTAACATAATAAGAGCCACCACAAGATGATACCTGAGTTTGTCCACATACGTTTGTATGCATAAGCTCTAGATTTTCACTCTTCTTTTCTTTTCCAACTTTGAGAAATTTGACTCTTTTTTGTTTTCTATAAATGTAGTGCTCACAAAATTCTAAATCAACCTGCTTCAAACCTGGTAATAAATTCCTTGAATGGAGAATCTGCATACTCTTCTCACTTATGTGTCCAATCCTATGATACCACAAAATTATATATGCTCATATAGAAGCTAAAGCAATAGAAATATCAGTATTACCAATACATACATACAACGTACCTTCCTTATTTTATTTTGCTAATAACAGTGATCCTTTAGCAACCTTCCACGAATTTGCTAAGAATGTAACTGTACATCCTTCATTGTCCAACTACCCTATGGAAATTAAATTTCTTCTCAAATTAGAAATATGCCTTACCTCTTTTAGCAACCATTGGTTTCCATTCGATAATTGTATCTGTATCTTATCCTTTCCAACGATTTTACATGGTCTATCATCACCCAAATAGACCTATCCAAAATCACCTTGAACATAATCTAGAAAATATTTTCTATGAGGTGTGGCATAATATGAAGCCCCTAAGTCTAGCACCCATTAATCATTAATATTATTTAGTGAAAGGATTAAAACATCTTGCAATACATCACCTACTATGTTTGCTTCCTGATTACCTTATTTTTTTCTCCCTATTTTTCTTTTCGAGTCCAATAGTCTCTTTTCAGGTGTCCTTTCTTTTCACAATGTCAGCATTCCAATTGCTTCCCTTTTGATTTGGATCTATCTTTTATTATTTTTCATGTTTTCCTAGACTCTTTCTCTCTCCTTTTATCTACCCCTATTTTCCACAGTTAACACATTACTCAATGTCTCAGCTGTGCTTTTTTGTTGCATTTCATCACTAAAGATAACACCAATAACATCATCAAATTTTAAATTATTTGAACCAAAAATAGACTTACTCACTACCATAACCAAGCCATTCTAGATTTTTTGCAATGATCATAAGATCAAAATAGCCCTAACATCATAATCAAAATATACTCCAACAGAATTTAACTAATTAGTAATCGCGTTAAACTCATTTAAGTGATCAATAACAGACCCACCTTCTGATATCTGCATATTAAATAAATTCTTGATAAGAAATGCCTTGTTTAAAGATTAGGTTTTTTCATACAGTTTATCCAATGCATTTATTAAACCCTCCGTTGTCTTTTCCTTTGAAATATTGAAGGCCACCGATGATGCTAGGCATAGGCGTATTATTCATAGTGCATTTCTATCCAAAACTTCCCATTCTTCATATAATGTCTTCACTAGCTTCTTTGCTATTCTACCTAATGGTAGGTAAATATCCTTCTGATAAATATAGTACTCCATTTACATCTTCCATAGCTGGTAATTTTGGTCATTAAAATTCTCAATCCTAAACCTGCCTTCTTCTGCCATTTCTCCCACTCGAACTGAAAATCCTTATTTCAAGTGTGTTTTTCAAACCCTAGGCTCTGATATCAATTGTTAGGATTAAATAATAAAACACGAGCAATAAATAAATATGAAAATAAAACACAAAATAATAAAGCAATACACAAGACATAGATTTACGTGGTTCACCCAATGTGGGCTACATCCATGGAGAAAAGAACCAAGTCTTTTTATTCCATCCAACAAATCTCGAAGGGATACAACCTACAACAAATCCATCGTACTTCCTCTTCGATCTCACAATTATAGTCTCTCTTCCTTTTTCACTTCCTTCATACCTTTCACACTACAATCTCCAATGTCGTACAACATCCTCTTATAAAAAAAGGGTTGCAATTTTGGGACACATCATTAAGACCCCAAAATAAAAAAATAATTACTATTTTTGGTAAATTTTCTTTTCTATTGTAATTTACCATTTGTAGTAATTACTATTTTCAGAAAATTATTTTTCGTCTAAACAATTCCCTTTTTTAGTAATTACTATTTTTGGCAATGTGAAGCGAAAATATGACACTAAAATAAATATGAAAGTAAATAACTCATAATGAATAGTAAATTGCACAAAATATGATTTTATTCAATAAATAGGGGGGAGCTGAGAAACTCCTTTGTTACAATTGATTCATTCAACAAAATTATTTGGATACAACAATTACAGATGTTAGGGTTCTCCGAAACCCTAGCTACAAAATAAGTAGCATCTTCAATGTATCTTGCTTCCAACAGAGTGATTGGGCTTTTGGTTATCCGTAATCTGGCCAATCTAGCTTCAACAGCTACTCAATAATCCTTGATGAATGCTACCTGATCCTACACACACTACAAACATAAAGTTATTAGAAAACAAAATGAGGGTTCCATGGTGTGAACCCTCAGAAATACAAACTAAAAAACCTATATCTGAGTAAATAAAACATGCAAAATCCAAATAGCATCAAATAAAACGCATAAAATACTTACTTTGTTGTTTTTTTGCTCTGTTGCAGATTGATGGTAGGGTTTCTTGGTGGCACCTAGTGATCTTATGTGATAAAATTTGGTCTGTGGCTATGGAGACAATAGGTGTTGTGTTGCACCTGCAAAATACAGCAAGCACTCAGCAGCACCTGTGGGATGAGGCAAGCGCTTGGTAGCGCTTGCATTTTAGGGTTAGATCTACAAAAGCAGATCTAAGGGATGCGAAGGGCTCGACAAATGAATGACAATGGTGGTGGAGATAATGGGATACGAGGATGGATGGAATCCAAAAATCCTAAAGCAAGCTAGGGTTTTAGAGGAGGCTATGGTACGGGCACAACTAGGGTAATGTTGGTCAAATTAACTCAGATTGCAAGAGCTCTAATAAAAGGCTATTTCGCACCAGTTAGAAAAAGTTCCAGGGATTGAGCATTGAGAATGCTTCTATTTATTATCAAGCCTTGAGTTTTCTTAGGGTTTTAGCTTAACACTTTTGATCGTGTGGCTAATATTAAAGCAGATCCGAAGGTTGATATTAAACTTTAGGTGTGACAGATTATGGAGAATGGATGGTTGAGATTAGATCAGATCGGATGACTGAGGTTAATTTAGCTTATAAATATTATTTTATAATAAATATATTAAAATATAATATAAAATATTATATTTAAATATACATAATATAAAATAAACATAAATAAGTCAAATAAGGGCTAGACAATGGCAATAAAATGCTAAAGTAATCCATTGGATGGCGAGGAAGGCATGGAATGACCAATTGAATGGTGAGAAATGGGGATGGTGGACAAGTGGCTAGGATTTGGTGTCTACAGATGCCCCTTTTTATACCATGTTGCGTGAAACACAATATGGTGCAAAAACACGAGACACCTAGTTGGGTTCTGGGTATAAAAGTAGCTTCTCTCTCTCTTTGGATTTTTGAGCAACACTGTTGAAGACAAAAGAACAAAGAATTTTGGAATTTACGTAGCTTACCCCCTCAATTGGTAAATGATATTATGGATGAATCTCATGAGCCAATTGAAAAATTTGTGTAAATGATGAATGATGTAATACTATTTTTACCCCAATGATGCAAAGGGGATTGGTGCAAAATGTGATATTATGTGTTTATGTGTTTGCCCTAGCAGATGAAGGGCTTTGTGCAAATGTGATATGATGTGGATGATATGAATGATGTAAAATATGATATGATGTGGATGATATGAATGATGTAAAATGTGATATTATGTGGATGATATGAATGATGTAAAATGTGATACCATTTTTCCCCAATGGTGGAAGGGGGTTGTGTCAAATGTGGATGTCATGATCATGTAATATGTATCCCATTGTGGGAGGATCAAAATTAAATGTGGTTACCCCAAATTTGGGGTGATTCGATGTTGTTGAAACATTCTACCTTTTTGGCATCATTGATATGCAAAATGATGATGCAAAGAAAAAAGGAATCAACCTTGGATGTATTGCTAGTGATTGTTTGAATAATTCCTACAATTGGAACCAATCATCCTAGCTAGTGCCTATATTAAAGGTGTTAAGGAGATTTTGAATGTTGAAATTTGAGTTGTGTCCATGTTTTAAGCCCCATAAACTAGGCCATCAATGACAACGGTTTTGCAAATTATTCTTGGCAATGTTTCACTCTAAAAATGATGAAATACCAAATATAATTATGATTTCGAGCAAGGAAATAAGTGTTCTTATGGTAATTCATTCATCTTACCAAATTGCATGGATGCAAATCACTGCAATCACCAAGTATATAGAATAAACCACTATATACGAGATTCACTTGTAATTTTGACACGTGTTGGAAGAACTGATGTGGATTATGATAATGGAAGAATGCTTATGGAAGAATGTGATAGAAGAAATGTGATGATGTTGCCAAATTTGGAGTCGATTTGTAAATTTTAGAGCTTTTAGTGGTTTATTTTACACTTTTCGGATGAAAACAATTGATTTGATGGTCAAATCAACTCCAATTTTCACAAAATTTTGTGGTATGATGAAAAATATGGAGTAGAGGAGATGAGTGTTGGTTTTGTGAAAATTTGGATTCATGTGATGTGTTTTGTAACTCGATTTGTGCATTTTACAAATTTGCATCGTATTCAAAAATTATGTGCGCAAAATGAATTATGTTTTCAAAAGATGTGATTTTATGATGTGTATGATGCGTAGGTGAAAATTGGTGAGATTTTGAGGGGGAAAAGCTACTATTTTGATCCCTTTTGTCTGTATGTCATTTTTACGCCAGGCACCTAGCTGTACTGTGGTATCCTATAGGTATCGGGCTACGCTTGGGTGGGCCTTTAGGCACCCATGCACACCTATAGGCTATAGGCGCTACACTATTTTTTAGTGTGCTAGTTGTAGCTATAAATAGATTGCAGGGTAAATTTGAGGCTCATTTGTGCGCTTAATATTTTGTGAAGTTACGCCTAAGGAGTGGAGTGAATTGGTGAGAGAAGTGAGGTTGGTGGAAATATGTATGGGAGCTATGGCAGTAGAGGGCGTGAATGCTACTGGTGGAGCTGAGGCACGATTTTCCCTGGTAATGTTGAAAAAAACTTTGTTCTTTTTGTGCAAAAATTTTGAAGTTTTATTTTTTTTTGAAATATTACTAATGTAAAGTGTTTTTTGCTGCAATTGAGGGAGATAGAGCCTCGACATCTATTCTCTTCTCTCGTTCTTAGGATGAGAAATAATATTTCAAAGGAGGATTGGGACCTTTTGAAGGAGGTCGGTTTGGAGGGAGTAGCTCAGTTGGATGTGGTGAGAGCGAATGATGGGTATGTCTCATCGTTGATAGAGAGATGGGACTCAGATAGGGGGACTTTTTAGCTACCAACTGGGGAGGCTATTGTCACCCTTGAGTATGTATACCGTATCCTCAAGGTACCATTGGAGGGGGAGAAGGTGACGGTTGGGCACGATAAGAATGTGGAAATGATGAAAAATTTTGGTGAGCAGTGGCAGGAGGTGAGGATGGGAGACGAGGGTATACGCTATTTGAGCATGTACAAGGCTAAGGAGTTGGATGCACTCCCAGCCTTGATCATGTTCATGTTAGCTAACATGGTGCTACCCAACAACATGGGGTGTAGGTTCCCCTATAACCTATTGGGATTGGTGAGTGACCTACTCACCAATACAAGGGCGTATGCATGGGCTCTTACATTATTGGTGCATTTATATCGAGAGCTTTATGAGGTTACACGGAGAGGGATGAAGGGGATTGGATGCATCTTTCTTCTTCATTATTGGGCATGGGAGCACTTTAGGGTGGATCATCCTGAGGGGTTACCCTTCCTGGCATTAGATATGGGTGAGCCCTATGCTAGGATATGGGCAGTGGTTGAGGAGGTGTAGCTGAGTCAGGAGTTGTATACCAGCTAGTGGTATAGGGATATGTGGATAGGGTTGATTTTGGCTTAGGTTATATGGAGGCCATGGTGAGGATCCATCTGGGAGGGTGATGAGGAGAAGTTACGATAGGTGAGGCAAGCTCAGTGGTTAGTTGGTAGGAGGTATGATGAGGTGGAGTACTTTTAGTACTCATGGGTGTTGAGGTAGTTCGGTTTGCCTTAGGGTTTGTCTGATGAGCCAATGTTGTATCGACATCGATGGGATGAGGTGGGGCTTCTATGTGCAAAGCCATGGAAGGTGTAGATATAGGATGATGAGCAGCTAGAGGTCCCAAATATGGATGATATCGAGGTGACTCCAGAGTATGCAACATGGTTTGGTACCCAACTAGTATGGTTGCCAAAGGTGGTGATGGGTAGGGATGCGACAGCTGTGGGATCGAGGATGACTCCAAAGAGAATGAGGTCTCAATGATTGGCAAGTCAAAAATGATCAAGGGGAGTGGCCTAGCAAACTCCTAAGGTAGAGGTAGTGAAGGATAAGGGGGAGTATGATGAGGAGATGTGGGATATCTCTAATGTGGCTAGGCTATGAGTTGAGGTGGAGCAGCTCCACAAGGAGCAAGAGACTACACTAGAGGCTCATAGGGAGTATCTGGTAGGATGAGATGTGGTTATAATTAGATTATAGGCTACCATAACTTGGATGGAGGCAAATTGGATGACAGACAAGACTGGTGTGGGTTATTAGGAGATAGGCAATGGCTAAGGAGGTGCAGCCAAGTCAAGAGGTGTATACCAACCAGTGGTATAGGGATATATGGGTAGGATTGACTCTGGCTCAAGTGATATGGAGGCCATGGCAAGGATCCATGTGGTAGGGCGATGAGGAGCAGTTGTGGTAGGTGATGCAAGCTAGGTGGTTGGTTGGTAAGAGGGATGATGAGATGGAGTACTTTTAGTACTCATGGGTGTTGAGGTAGTTTGATTTGCCTCAAGGTGTGTCTGATGAGCTGGTGTTGTATCAGCATCGATGGGATGAGGTGGGGCTTCTATGTGCAAATCCATGGAGGGTACAGATATAGGATGATGAGTGGCTAGAATTCCTAGATGTGGATGATGTTGGGGTGACTCCAGAGTATGCATCATGGTTTGGTACCCAACTAGTATGGGCATCAAATGTGGTGAGTGGTGGGGATGCGATAGCTGTAAGATTGAGGATGACTCCAAAGAGGACGAGGTCTTAGTGATTGGTGATTCAAAGGCAATCGAGGGGAGTGGTACAGTAGACTCTTGAGGTGGAGGTAGCAGAGGATGAGGGAGAGGATTATGAGGATAAGGGGCAGACCTCTGAGGTGGCTAGGTTGCGAGCTAAGGTGGAGCAACTCCACGAGGAGCAAGAGATTACGTTGGAGGCTCATAGGGAGTCTATGGTAGGACAATATGCGGTCATAGCTATATTATGGGCTACCATAGCTTGGATGGAGGGAGAGTTGCTAGCATATGGTACTGGTGCAAATGATCAGGAGATGATCATAAGGTTTCAAGCAGATATATTGGCAAGAGAGCGTCATCATCATATTGAATTGTGGTGACTATAGGCTAGTGAGACCTATGCACACTCTTTATAGGAGTTGTGCATGGCTTATCACATTCCCTTGTTGAATCCTCCATCATCCTCTAAGACTGATTCATCGAGGCACATGACATCTAGGCAGAGTTCTAGGTCTAGGGCTCCTACTAGGTCTCAGGGGTCCTCTCATAGGTATTAGCTTAATGCTTAAATGCACTTTTTTATATGAGCCTTGGTGCTCCATTGTAGCCTTTTTGGCACTCATTGTACATATGATATTTTTGATATATATATATATATATATAGTTCTAGGTCTAGGGCTCCTACTAGGTCTCAGGGGTCCTCTCATAGGTATTAGCTTAATGCTTAAATGCACTTTTTTATATGAGCCTTGGTGCTCCATTGTAGCCTTTTTGGCACTCATTGTACATATGATATTTTTGATATATATATATATATATATATATATATATATATATATATATATATATATATATATATATACATGGCATTTATTTTTGTGTTATCTTTTGTGTGAATGTTTTTATGTGTATGCAATGCATGTTTTATGAAGATGTTTTATGCATGTATTGTGGATGATTAATGCAAGCTAATCATGATGTGTATGCGTAGTGATTATATGGATGATTAATGCAAGATAATCATGATGTGTATATGTAGTTCTTATATGGATAATTAATGCAAGTGAAATGGCATATATAAGAATAATGAATGTAAATTATATGAGAGGAATGCTTGATATTCAAATGATCATTTATAGTTCAGAATTTTGTTGGCCATTTTGTTCATTGTTTTGCAATTGGGGGCACCAAAACTTGGTGGTATTATGCGGGTTGATCCATGATGAAGACATGGATGTTGACATGGAAGAAGATATGGATGTTGATATGGAAGAAGATATGGATGTTTATATGGAATAATATATGGATGGTGATATGGAAGACTAAGGTATTTTCAGAGACTCAAACATACTAGTGTTATCAACCAAACTCACTAAATGTTGTCTAACTTTCTTTAGGACCAATGTGTGTGCAAGTGAATTTCATGTACCAAATCTTGAGCATGACAATAACCCTAGGCAATCAAGAACCAATGTGTGTGCATGTGAAGTTAATTAACCCATTATGAGTAAATTAGGCATGACTTGTTATGGAGAGGACCAAGAAGCTAGCTTGTCCATATGTGCGGTCAGAGGTCTCCCTTTTTGGAAGAGAGACATGTCGCCCCGCATGAGCTTACTCCACTACCAATCAAGCATCTATAGCCCTAGTGAAGACTCATTCCATAGTCCATTGATCTAATATTTAGGCCTTAAGGATGACTACATAACTTTTTGAGGGGAATGTAGTACGATCATTACAGCTTTAGGGATCTATGGTGTGTGTATATAAATTGTTAACTTTGGATAGAGCTTTGGGGAATCAGATTCTCAACCGAGGTGTGATGATAATGTGACCCTATCCTTACTACTCTATATTTTGTGTTTATATTTGGAGAGCAACTACGATAGTGGTGAAAAAAAAAAAATTATTTTGGACTATGTTGCATGATAGGACAAGCAAGAAATACCCTTTTCACTTCAAGGTGCCACCCAAGTATGGTGTTATCCTTATTTATCTTAAAATATTTTTAACATGTGAAGAAGTGTGGTTGGTGCAAGATTGTTTTTGGAATTATTTTATGATACTCAATATTTTCTTAATGTGAAAAAGTGTTTTTGGTCCTAAATAAAATTGGACGTATTTTTGGAGATTGCTAGACACACTAGTAGTGGCTGAGTGACTGAAAATTTGGGGTTTATGACTTTTGAAAAATGGGATTGTTGGCTTATGATATTGGGGAAAATTGCATAAATGCCAAAAATAGGTACCCCCAATTATGAAAACTTGAATTTTCTTATTTGGCCATATCATCACTACTATAAAATATCATTGAACGTGGGATGGGATGAATGCAATATGAATGAATGTAATGGAATGCATGTATAATGAATGCAAATGGAATATGTGCAAGCTATGTATGAATGCAATGTGAGAAATGCATGTGGAATGAATGCAAATGGAATATGTGCACAATATGTATGAATGCAATGTGAAAAATACATGTAAAGATACCTATATGTAAATGTGATATGTATGCAATGGGAACATGCCTATGTGAATGATTTGTTTTTGTTTGTTTATTTTTTTTTAGCCACGTATATATACATATAAACATCATATTAACAATAAAATGCTTTTAAATTGATAACATTAAGTGGTTTGGGTTCCTCCACTCCCTCTATATTGATAAGTCTATATGTACCATTACCCACTTTTTGGGAAACTATGTATGGCCCTAACTGTGAAAAGCCTTCACATACAACTTGTATTGATAAAAATATGATTACAATTTTTATAGAGCTTGATCACAGTGAACCATAGCTCAACATAGATGCAGGTGCATATATTACACAAAAAAACCTATACTTAGACTTTTTCTAACTTCATCCAATATTTTCTCTAACAATTCTAGCATACGTAGAATAAATATTATCAATATTCAACATACTCCCCCTTAAAGTTGAGAGGACTAAAAATATAGTCTCTTAGCTTTACATATTGAGCTTTAGCAACTTGTTTAGTGAAGATATCTGCTATGTTGTCCAAAGTGCTACAATGTCATAGCTCAACTACCTGTTTCTCCACCATGTCTCGAATGAAGTGATACTTCATATCGAAATGCTTTGACCTGCTATGGTGGATAGGTTTATGTGCCAATTGGATGGCACTCATATTGTCACAGTATAATCTTGTAGTACCACTTTGTTTCTCTTTGATTTCTTCAAGAAATTTTCTCAACCATAAAGCTTGGGTACTAGCATTTGTGATTGCTATGTACTCAGCTTCAATAGATGATAATGCTACAACTGTCTATTTTTTGGAACTCCATGTAATTAGTCCTAACCCAAGATTAAAACAATTCCCTGATGTAGATTTAATATCATCTATATTGCTACCCCAATCACTGTCACTAAAGCAAACTAATTTTACATAATTACATTTGTGGTAATGGATCCCAAAATCCAATATACCCTTTACATATCTCAAAAAAAATTAGTTGCTTGTAAATGAAGTTCAGATGGATCAGCCATATACCTTGAAACAAGAGAAACAACATATTGAATATCTAGTCTTGTGTTGGTGAGGAACATTAGACTCCCAAACATACTCCTGTAAGTTGTCATGTCAACCTTTGGTGCTCCATATTCTTTGCTCAATTGGATCCCATGACCCGTTGGAGTTGCAACATGCTTGCATTTCTCCATAGCAAATTTCTTGAGCATATTTGTGTTGACATATGAAGATCCCTTTACCTGTTTGATGTACTTCCATGCCTAGGAAATAATGCATCAAGCCTAGATCTTTCATTTCAAATTCTTTCATCATGGATTTTTTGAACTCCTTATTCATCTTAGCACTACTACCCATGAATATTAGATCATCCACATATAAACATACAATTAGAATATTTTTACCTTATTTCATGTAGTAGAGAGTAGGTTAACTTTTTCTCCTAGTGAATCCATACCTTTGAAAGTAGCCATAAATGTGTGAGTAACATGCCCTTGGTGCTTGCTTGAGGCCATACAATGCTTTCTTTAATTTATAGACAAGGTGCTCCTTACCTTGTTTTTCAAATCCTTGAGTTTGTTGCATAAAAACCTCTTCACTCAAGTACCCATTAAGAAAGGCACTCTTTACATCCATGTGCTGAATTTTCTACCCTTTGTGGGTAGCCAAAGAAAGTACTAGTCTTATGGTCTCTTGTCAGGAAACAGGAGCAAAGGTCTCCTCATAGTCAATCTCATACTTCTTATTAAACCCTCTTGCAACTAGCCTTGCCTTGTGTATTTCAATGCATCCATCAGCATTGAATTTGGTCATTTAGACCCATTTGCATCCAACACATTTCTTGCCCTTAGGAAGCTTCACTAGCTCCCAAGTATCGTTCTTTTTTATAGAGGTCATTTCCTCTTTCATGGCTTGTTGCCATACATCAAAATTACATGCTTTTTCATAACTAGATGGCTCTAGCTCAACACTAGTCATTAAAGCATAATTTACAACATCTCCCTTAGGCTCTTGGGAGTCATCATCACCATACATATGCAGATTTTCAAGTCTTTTCAAAACTACATTCATTTCACTAGCTTGACTTCTAGTGTATCTTTTCCGGAAATTCTTATCCAACATTTGAAAATATGGATGGTGTTGAAGTGTTCTTTTACCTCTTGATGGAGAATCAATATCCATTGGTGAAGAACTTACTGATATTTATGGAGAAGTACTTGGAGTAGCATCTGGTGTACTTGAAGTAGTACTCATACTTGGGCTTGGACTTCCTTTGCTATTTTTGGGCTGCACTTGAGAGGAACTTGCATCATGAGATCCATCATCAACAAAAAGTTTTTGATGACCCCATTCTCCCCATTCATCAAAAATTACATCCTTGGAGAGTATAATTTTATGTGTTTTGGTATTGTAGAGCCTATATGCTTTGGAAGACTCACAATATCCAACAAAAATACATGCTTGAATTTTGGGGTCAAGTTTCTTTCTTTGCTCATCAGGAATGTGGGCATATGCAAGACAACCAAAAATAGTTAAAGTGTTTTACATTTGGATTTTTGCCATACCATCCTTCATAATGAGTAATCCCATATAAACTATAAGTAGTACTCCTATTCAAAATGTAAACACTAGCTCAAATAGCATCAACCCAATACATGTTACTTAGATGCTTAGTTTGTAGCATTGATCTAGCCATTTCTACTATAGTGTGGTTCTTTCTTTCAACCACACCATTTTGTTGTGGGATGTAGGCAGTTGTGAATTGCCTTTTTATTCCACAATATTTATAATATTTTAGAAATGCATTTGAAGAATACTCTCCTCCTCTATCAGTACTTAGAATTTTTACAACAAACTCACTTTTATTCTCTACATTATTTTTGAAATCTATGAAACAATAAAAATCTTCATATTTATTTTTCAAAAAATAAATCCAACACATCCTAGAGAAATAATCAATAAAAGTGAGAAAGTAAGAGTTGTTACCAATGATTTTGGTTTGCATTGGACCACAAATATCTGAATGCACCAATTGTAGTGGATGGCTTGCTCTCCATGCTTGTCCCTTTGGAAACTTTATCGTGAGTGCTTTTCCAAAGCACATCCTTCACACACCTCCTTTTGTTCCTCAAATCTTGGAAGTCCACTCACCATAGCTTGAGAAGTCAACAATTTCAATATTGCAAAATTAAGATGACCAAATATCAAGTGCCAAAGCACACTTGGATTAGCAATAGCTACACTAGCAAGTTGAGCACCTCCTTGTTCCCCAAACTTAAGAGGAAACAACCTATTATTTGTCATAGGTACTTGTGTAATAAATCTATTACAATTATTTTTATCAAAAATGACACATTTTCCTTCATCAAAAACAAGCCTATAGTTCTTCTCCATCATTTTTCCAACACTAAGCAAATTATGTTGGAGTTTGGGGGTGTAATAGATGTCATTTACCTTATTGGTGCCTTCTTTTATTGGAACCTCCATGGCTCCAATACCTTAAACTTGTAGTGCCTTGTCATCTCCCAATTTGATCTTTTATTTGTATGAGGAATCCATTGTAGCAAAGATCTCCTCTTTGCCACTCATGTGATTAGAACAACCAGTATCCAAAATCTAAGTTTCATTAAGATTTTGATCTGATTTTAAATAGGTGAGGAAAAAATTTGAAGAAACTCCTTCCTCTTCTCCATATTTTCCATATTGACCTCTCTCATATTGAGAAGTCTTGGACCAACAATATCTAGCAAAGTGACCAACCTTGCCACAATTATAACAAGATTTCTTTGATTTTTCACCTCCTCTTCCTTGATTGCCACCTCTTGATCTACCTCATCCTCTTCCTTTACCTCTCCTTTGGCCTCTTCCTTGTCCTCTTCCTTTTTCTTGTCATTGGACTCTTCCTTGTGTATTATCACCTTCTTTGGATGAGAATACTTTCTCATCACCTCCATAGCTTGTAGATGTAACACCCTGCAATTTTTCTTCATGAGACATCAAAGAACCTATTAGTGCATCAAAAGTGAGGTTAGAAATATCTTTAGATTCCTCAATAATGATAGCAATATGGTTCCATTTATGAAGAAGTTTTCTCAACACTTTCTTCACAACCACTTCAGGTTTTATGTCTTCTCCAAGGGTCTCCATCTTGTTGACAACTGCTTTCACTCTCACACAATAGTCACCAAATTTCTCATCTTCCTGCATTTTGAGATTCTCAAAATTGTGCTTTAAGATTTGAAGCCTTACTTGCTTCACCTGATCGCTCCCTTGATAGCCATATTTCAAGGATTTCTATTCTTCGAGTGTTATTGAACAAGAAGCTATTCTTGGAAATATGCTCTTCTCCAAGACTGCTTGGAGATGATAGAGGGCAAACGAGTTCTTCTTTTGGGCATCCTTCTTCGTAGTATTATCAATTGCACTCAAGGTTGTCCAGTTCTAAGGTTCATTATAGCCTTCCTCGACTATATCCCATAGTCCTTTGGCAATGAGTAGGGTCTTTATCTTGATCTACCAGTACTCATAATCCAGGTCATTGAACTTAGAAATAGGAAGATTATTGTTACCAGGCATTAGTAACAAAACTTACTAAAAAACAAATTTACTCTATGTTTGCAAAAATAAATTTAATCAATAATTTGATTAATAATAAAATATTTAAGCTAAAAAATCAATAATTTTATAAAAGATATTGATTTTAAGCTAAAATATATTAAATTATTAAAAAAATTTGAAATAAATTTATTTTAAAAAATGCAAGCTAAAAAAATAATATATATTCTTTTATACCTTACTTCTATACAACTAGCGTCTTTCTAAGTAGCTACAACAACTGAATTCCATATCTTCTCTGAATGCATAGCCTCCCTAAATGGCACACAACATAGTCTTCGAATGAAAGGTTTTCAAAGTCAACCAGTATGGATCATCCTCTCACACCTTGTATCTCAACAAATTTACACCTGACAACACATATTATCTCTAAGTGATCATAGCAAGTTGACGATGTTCTCTGTCAACTCTTCTCTACATAGATTCAGGTAGCCTCTCACACACTCAAGCGGTAGTAAACTTGCTTCTGTCGCCACTTGCTTTCATCGTGAGCACTCCTAGACCTTCCACGTCTTCAGGCTTAAATCATCTTGATTTATCTCTATGTAGGCATCTCACAGATCATGCATATGTTCCTTCAATAATTCTCATAGATCATTCCTCCAATAATTTTCATAGATCTCGTAGATCGTGCTCTCTAAACTCGTGATTTTAAAAAATTATTTTTAAAAAATTATTTTCTAATGTGCCTCCATGCTTTCTTGCAGTTGATGTTTGAAAAATATTTTCCACAACGTATGACATCTACAACACTGGTCTGGTGGCTTTCTAGGAGCTTCTCTCCATATCATTCACAAGCATTTCTCTTTAGATTTTCAGGAACGTCTCTCCAGAACGTTTGAAAATTTTACGCAAATATGGATGAGCACTTCTCTCCAGATCGTCCAAATCCACAACTCAAATTTATGATCTAGCACAACATCTCTTTCAATGCATAAATTTGTAGAATGATGTCACAATCACACCTTTTATCTTTCAATGTGCTCTAAAACTTCCACAATCACCTGTGTCGTGGTGTCTCCTTAAATGGTGAAAATCACGCAAATCACGTTGCGATATATACATTTCTTATTTAAACACAGTTGCTACTCCTCTAATTGCGTCTCTCAAAAAATGTGTCTATACCTTGGATTTATCATAGCATATTTGTCTAATACCCAAACCAGATCTACTTCTAACATAGTAGCGTCTTGGATTTATAGTCAGTCTTCTCTCCACCTCATGTATTTTAGGAACGTATACACTTCTTCGCTACCTCCTCTCAACAACAAATCACTAGTCATTGTAGAATAAATTCACAATAGTAATGGGTAATCTCTCAGGGTGCGAGTACTTAACCTCCGCTCTGATACCAAATATGAAAAAACTTCACATACAACTTGTCTTGATAAAAATGTGATTACAATTTTTATAGAGCTTGATCACAACAAACCATAGCTCAACATAGATGCAAGTGCATATATTACGCAACAAAACCTATACTTAGACTTTTTCTAACTTCATCCAATATTTTCTCTAACAATGCTAATATACGTAGAATAAATATTATCAATATCCAACACTAACCAATTAGCCATGAATTTGTCATGAAGATGCGATAAATCATTGGTGTTTTGTTGGTTCTCTTTAAGTACAATATCTCCTACCTAAAATTCATGAAGATGGACTTTGGTATTGTAAACATGCTTTAGACGATTTTGATAGACTCGTAAGTGTTCTAGTGCATTGACACATCTCTCATCAAGAAGAGTGAGTTGGTCAAGATGTGCTTGTCTAGCGGTGTCATTATCTATGAATTCCTACAAAGAAATTTGCAAGGATGGAATATCGAGCTCAAGAGGCATGATAGCTTTAGCTCCATAGACCAAGGAAAAATGTGTTTCTCATATTGGCATTCAGATGCTTGTTTGATAAGCCCATAGCGCCAAAGGAATTTTTGTATGCTAGTATCTATGATTTTCATTAACAAGTTTCTTGAGAATAGCAATCAAGGTCTTATTGGTAGCTTCGGCTTGTCCATTTTCTTATGGGTAATAAGGAGTCAAGAAACTATGTTGGATATTATATTTCTTGCAAATTGCTTGAACATCCTTGTTCTTGAAAGACTTATCATTATCAAAAATAATTTTAGAGGGAATACCAAAATGACAGATGATATGGTGCAGTATGAAGTCCATAATTCGAGGTCTTGTCATACTAGTTAGAGGAATGGCCTCAACCCACTTTGTGAAGTATTTAGTCATCATGATGATGAATGTATATTATCTTGAAGGAGGCAAGATTTTGCCAATTAGGTCTAGACCCCATTGTGAAAAGGGCAAAAGGCTTTGTATAGGTTGTAAAGCTTGTGATGGTACATGAACTAAAATGGTGTGTGCTTGACATTGCTTACAATTTTTGATATAGTTGCAACAGTCACATTCCATTGTGGGCCAATAATAACCCATGCATAAAAGACACTTTGCAATGGCCATCCCACTAAAATGACCACCACAAGTACCATCATGAGCTTCATCTATGGCTCTTTGAGCCTAATTTTTTTTAAGAAAATGAAGAAGGATTCTATCATAACCATGTTTATACAAGCTGAAGAACACAAGCTTATACTGAGAGGGGGGTGAACAGTATAAGACCACTTTTTACTTTTCTTTCCCAATATAGCAATATCAATAGCAGTAATCAAAGCAATGCATAAATCACCACATACAATAGAGACACCATAATTTACGTGATTCACCTAATGTGGGATACTCCACGAAGAAAATATTTCACTAAATTTTTCTCAATTAATCTCTTGGGAATATTTTCCCTATTAAAATTTTTATGGACCTCTATCCAAATAAGATACCAATCCCCTAAATCAAGTTCATGGATCTCTATCCACAAGAGACACTAATCTCTGCTCTGGCTGATGATCCTCTAGAAGACCTCTGCCTCCACTACCCTTAGAAAATGGAACTCTATCCACAGAAGACACTTGTCCTCTCTGCTCTGTCTGGATATATTTGTACTCAACTTTGTCACCTCCAAAGCTCTATCTCAAATCTGCACTAAACATAGTCCTTAGGTCTAGAAAAAAATTATCCTCAATATCTGTCTCTGATCTGGTACAAATCTATCCTTAAATCTGTACCAAACTCTATCCTTGAATCTACACTAAACATAGTCCTTTGGTCTAGCATATATTTATCCTCAATCTCTATCCTCAAGCCTTAACTCAAATCTTGACTCAATATTAAATCAAATCTATTGGATCTACCCCAAACCTTAACTCAAGGTTTTAATAAATCAATAAATCAACTCTACTCTCAAGTCTTCTCAAATACTTACCTCAAATTTTCTTTGTAAGCTTCCACAAAAGCTTACACCAATATATCCTCAAGTCCTCTCTAGAACTTGTCCAATCTTCTAAATAATTTCTCACTAGAACTTATCCAAATCTGCTCTCAATTTGTATTGCAAGTTTTCACAAAAGCTTACCCAAATCTATTCACAAGTCTTCTCAAATAATTGCCTCAAATCTACTCAACAAGTCCACACTAGAACTTGTTCAATCTCATAGAAACATAAAGAGAATTGTTAGAAACTCAATATGCTCTATACTCATCACAATGCTCAATCACTTTCAATCACTCTTTTAGAAACATACAAAGAATTGTTAGAGACTCAATATGCTTCAACTCAATACTCAATCACTTTCAATCACTCTTTCAAAAACATACAAAGAATTGTTAGAGACTCAATATGCTTCAACTCAATACTCAATCACTTCCTCAAATCAATTCATAATATAGAATAGTTTATTTTATGGAACTTGAACAATCACTTCACACATTCACTTGGCTAGGCTCAACCAACTCTACTCAACCAATCACTCAATGAAACAATCCTTTCTTACAAATCCTAGTCCAAGAATATGATCCTTTACTCAAAATGTTTTCAACAATGCTTATCAACCACTCTCACATAACAATGATACTCATGTTCTTTTCAAACCCTAGTTCAAGTTCTTTACTCAACCAATGGCTTCAACAAAAATGCTTATAAAAAAATCTCACATAACAATGATACTCATGTTCTTTTCAAACCCTAGTTTAAGTTCTTCACACAACCAATGGCTTCAACAACAATGCTAATAAAACAAGGTTTTAACTACAACTCTTTATTCCATAAAACCTTGAAGCATTAACTCAACACGTTCAATAAGGAAACCCTAATCAAGTCCTTTTCACTTAAAACTTATTTTCTAGAATACCAACCAATAAACTCAACTATGGAATAATATGCTCATACCTTTTTCTTGATGATGAAGGAACCTCAAATATTTGCCACAACCACAAATACTTCTTTTCCAATATCAAATGAGTTAGAGGATGATAAACTATCTCAAAGATACAATGAAAATATCAAAGCACACATACACCTTATCACTCCATCTTAAAGAAAGCATCCATCAACATATACAAAAATGATTGACCAAATACACCTTATAATCTCCCAATTAAAATAATATTTAATACCAGAAATAATGTCAATACAATCTCCTTTTCAAAATAACTCAATGGCAAGAAGTCCTCTCAACACTATAAATCTTCAATAAACCAACATGTCAAAAATACTTTATTTAAAAATAAATCCAACTCCTTATTCCTCCAATTAACCAAAAATAATGATTAATTAAAAATATTTTTAACTAACCCTTTTAACTCCCTAGGACATTATGTCAAAACCTTAGGTATCACAAAACATATTAAAAATTTTATTACCTTTGCCTTGGTGGGACTCGAACTCACGATGCCGCCTCTACCAGTGCCCTAGTCATGGCTCCAACCATCGCACGAGCTAGGTGCTCATTTGGAGAGCAAGAGCACAACATGCTCTATATTCCTCTTTGCATGCGCCAAAATAGAAATTCATGTGTCGCTTCCTCGACGCTTCAAAACACACACACCAAACATTGCCATCGTGAATATATCATATATCACTATACCCTAAAATGCCTTAGCACTTCGTCCACTTGCCACTAGGCCACCCTGCCTCAATGGATATGACGGTTTAGCCCACGACAATCTTAACCCTTTCACTGGCGCTTAAGACAAGGTGTTTGTCTTCTTCCTCGCACGAATTCTCACAACAACAATTGCACACTTTATTATTTCAAACTAAGGATAATTTAAATGCCACTAAGGCATATAGTATATATACTAATTTCCTCCTTTAATTTTGAACATCGGTGCCTTCGAAATTTGAATAATTAATTTATAAATTATTTAAATTCTTTATAATTTAAATTTTATAAATTAACTTTTAAATCCTTTTGGATTTATCAAAGCCTTTTTTGATTTTACCACTTTGTATAAATAATATTTATTTATAAATTTTAAATTCAATTTGAATTTTAATATTTTATAAAATAAATATTAAAACCTCCTTGGGCTTCCTTGGGTTTTATGAAAAACCTTTTATTTTTCTCAACAATGGTTTTAATGAAAACCCTCTGAAATCATGCTTCCACATAATATTAAAAATATTCTGAAGCTCTTTTGCCTTTAACCTTTGATTTGTTCCTCTTGACCTTTTGAACTCAATGGTAGCTTATTCCTTGACATCAATGACAACTTTGACTCAACATGTCCAACAACAACACATCTCCCAATAAAATAAAACGGGCTACTTTTTTCTTGAAAGAGCATTTTGCAGATCGAGACATGTCAAATGGAAGTGTTCCAAATTTTAGAAAGTCCACTATTTGGCTTGACCAAGACTCATATGGTTCCGAATGGATAAAGCAAACGTCTTTTTCATCCTTAGAATTAGTACGAACAATGGTTGCTTTAGAGATTGTTGAGATTATTAGGGTTTGTACCTCTCCTAAGTCATCTTTTGGAATCAATGATCCAAGAGAGGCCATCATGTATACAAATCTATTAGTCGAATGAGGCAAGTTTCTAATTTCGTACCATTCGAATGTTGAGGGCAATTTCATTTCTACTTCATGATAAAGCTTAATGGTAGTTTCTTTGCATTGGTATTCTTCGATTACCTATTTTACAACAATTTGAGAATCCCCAAATATCCTAATACGCTTGATGCCCATAGCTATAGCGTATTGAAGACCTAATATTAAGGCTTCGTACTCTATAGTGTTATTTATGCATGGAAAGTCTAGTTTGAATGATAAAGGGATGGATATTTATATGAGGTGTATGAAAGACAACTCTAACACCTTGACATTTCTTGCACTTAGATCCATCGAAGGATAAGGTGATATCGACGTCTTCCTCTGGAATAACATCTTCTAATTCAATGAAAAAAATACTGAATCATTTGGGAGCTCTATAATCAAAGGATGATCACTAGGTAGTGGAGCTTCCACAAGTTGATCAACTATAAACTGGCCTTTAATTGATTTTTGGCTGATAAATTTGAGATCAAATTTTGTAAGGAGTATTATCCATTTAGTGGTATGAGTGTTATTGTAAGTGCGAGACATCATATAATGCAAAGGATTTTCTCTAGCTATGACATAATTTGTATGGCTAAGCATATAATGTCGAAGTTTCTTAGTGGAAAAAACCACTGCTAAGCACAACTTCTCTACATAAGCGTATTGGGTTTCATAACTTACCAATGTTCGACTAATTTAATAAATGGTTTGCTCTCGAATTTGTTCATTTTTCTGTGCAAGCATTGTCCCTAAAGCAAAGTTTATTGCTGAGACATAAAGATAGAAAGGGACCCTCGGACGAGGAGGAGCTAAGACTGGCGAAGAAGCTAGGTACTGCTTGATGTCATCGAAGGCTTTGTGACAATCATTTGTCCATACTGTTAGGATCCTATCCTAACGCCATTTTATAATTCTCATTTACTTATGCAATGACCCACTTCCAATGTGGAGAATCCCATTATGATATTATTTTGTAATACTTTGTAATGTATATGGCAAGTGGGGTTCCTAGCCAAGTGGCACCATCTCATGTAACCATTTTTATCAAGATTGTAACCGATGGTAGGTAGGATATTCTATCTCAAGTGGCATTTTGCATGTAAGCCAACTCTTGAGCCTTTAGGTAGGGTTGCATGAATTTTTTCTTTAAAATATATGAATCCATGTAAAAATTCATCTTTTTGCAAGCTAATGAAATATTGAAGGAGGTTGCCCCCTCGAAGAGGCCTGTGATTCTATGTTATTGTGAGATTGTTCCATTTTTGCATTTAATTTTTGCAGTGTTATTGAGTTATTTGATGTATTTGTGTTATTTTCTAGTATTTTGTGTGAGTGTGCTTATTTTTAATAGTGAGATCCTAATAAGTGGTATCAGAGCACTTTCCAGGGTCGAGTTTTGTTGCAACTGAGACAATTTTTTCCAACCATTCCGCTTGTTAGGTATAAATTTTTGTGTGTTTTTTCATTTCTGTTTTTCCTTTATTAAAAAATCCAAAAAAAATAGTTTTTTTTTTACCAAAAATCTAGAAAACACAAAAAAAAAATAGTCTTTGTTTTAGTAGTTGTGTAGGTTAGAAACCCTGTGTTGGGGGTTTTAAAATATCGTAAAGGAGTTGTCATTATTGGCTAAGCTAGATAGCCCATAAAGTGTCTAGTGAAGTGAGGGACGATCAGGCTCCAATACCCAGGCCTTAGACAACACTCGCGCACGGACTTAAGCTCCCACACAACTTCGGGTGTATCAGGAGATAAAATAGGTTTAAACAAAATTTTATCCATTAGGAAGCTTTTCAACATTTTATTAGCCATAGTCCATGGGACACAACATCCCATACGATCACCCTTTCGTACTATCAAAGAGGCAGATAGTGTGCTCAAGGGTATGTGTGGAATCCTCTTTGGGTAGTGGCCTGAAATATTGGTCCGAGAACTATTGTTCATCACTACGGTATAACAGAGGACCTATGGGTATTACATACTCCCTTGCTTAGCATACCCTAGTTCTACAAAACATAACTTCCACCTGCAAATCAACACCATCCTTGTTTTGTTAACCTATATTCACAACCCCAAAAGTGAGCATACGAAGAAGGCATTCCTTATCACAGAAAATAAACTTGCATGCACCAATAGTCAGGATAGATCTTGCAAGTGTCTGCAACAGCGTATGGTCAAAAATAGAATAGTCAAGACAGTGACAAAAATAGTCTGGTCAGTAACAAATATAGTTAGGTCGATAGTAACAGCCCTCTGTAATAGTCCAAAATTATAAACTTCTAGTGTCAAGAACAGTATTGTCAATATCAGAGAATCCCCAAGGTTAGTGACAAGAACCGTGTTAGTAATTGCAATACAGGTGATAGAGAAAGGAATAGGATAGTGACAGGGTGGCCAGGGTGTAGTCTACAGGTCAGAGAATGTTGATCCCAGGTCCCAAATTTTAAATTGTAACTCCAGATTAGAAACCGACAACCAGTAACACAGCAGAAAAAAAAAAACATTGAAATTTTATTAAAACAGGGATATCTCTTCACATAGACCTCAGATTGACTCCAAAATTTAGCAGATAGCAGATAATTCTACACTCTATTCCAAACAAAATTGTCCTTAGCAGTCCTTGGTCAAATTTTGCACTGATTTTCCAAAAATAGTATTTTTTTATTTTTCTTTCTAAGGCCATAACTTTTCAATGGTCAATCAAATTGATCCAATTTTTTGGGAATAAAAGTTACTTGTTATTCTACACCAAAGACTCTCAAGGACTCACTGATGAAATTTTAAGTCCAAGTGGGAGAAATTACCTTAACATCAACTAGCAACCAATAGGAGATCACAAAAAGTCAAGAAATTCAGTATATCTCCCCATTGAGCACTCAGATCAAACAACCACCGAAGTGGACCCTATCCTAAAATCAGTGTTGCAACACATTGCTAAATTAAATTTTGGACCCTTACTAAAAATAGTAACTCCTAAAATCCCACATCTATTTTTAGTAACTGAGTAAACGAGGGCCCAAAATGGAGAGTGGTACTCGTGGACAAAAGGAGTTATAAATTGCCACAGTATTGGTCGATATGCAAAAAGCCCTTGATTACTTGACCACTACAAACCACACCATATTCAAGAGCTCTGAATAGATCAGGATACCACTAGAGTCTGCTTATAAATATAGAGGTGGAGACACAATTGCAAGGTACTCTCACATCTGAACACCAAGTTGAAAACTCTAAACGAGGTCAAACAAGGGAAATAGAAGATCGAAGAAGAGGTATCGAATACACTCACTATAATCGTGATCCGACCTTCAAAATGCCTAAATTGGATTTCCCTAAGTTCAATGGAAAGGATGTCGATGGGTGGTTATGTTAGGTTGATCAATTATTTAGACTCCACAATGTCCCTATATATCATCGGGTTCATATGGCTTCCTTCAACTTAGAATTTGAAGCCTTACATTGGTTCCAATGGCTACGAGCCACTACCCCTAATCTATCTTGGGAGGAATATGAGTCCCAAATACTCACCTAATTTGGCTCTAATGACTATGACTACTTTACAAGAGCATTGGCAAAGCTGAAACAAACTACCACAGTTCGTGATTACCATACACAATTTGAGAAATTAGCCAATAAGACAAGGGGCTTGAATGAGGGATTTTTATGAGTTGTTTCATGAGTGGATTGAAATATGATCTCCACACTGAAGTCAAGATGTTTAAACCATAAACCATGATGGAGGCTATCATTTTATCCTGATTGGTTGAATCTAAACTCTCATATCAACGATGAACATCATGATTTTCTCAATCTCGGCCTCCCTTTCCTCCTCGGTTCCAAAATACTACTGATAATAAACCTCCTACTCCTAAGTGACTGACTATAGAGGAAATGGATGCACACCAGGCCCAAGGGCTATGTTATAATTATGATGAAAATTTTGTAAAGGGGCATAGATGTGCAAATAAGATATTTTTCTTAATAGATGCAAAGGAACCCGATAGTAGTGACCATAGTGATGAGGAGAGTGGCATAATTGAAGCACCAACTCAATAGGAAGAGGAAACACAAGACCCTGAAGCATAAATTTTTGTCCATGTTCTTTTCAGGGTTACCACTCCACAAACCATGAGAGTTGTGGGTTTTTTCAAAGGTCAACGCCTTACTATTCTTATTGATTTAGGAAGTACACACAGTTTCATTGATCCCCAAGTTGCTGAGCAGGCCAATTGCTATGTACACACACACAATTCCTTTGAATTTATGGTGGCAAATGGAGGCACTTTACCTTATAAAGGTAAATGTTGCAACATTAAAATAAATATAGGGTATTATGAACTCAAGCAAGACATGTTTGCCCTCCAATTGGGAGGATGTGACATAGTGTTGTGATCCCAATGGATGAGCACCTTGGGCACTATCAACTGGAACTTTGCAGAACTATGGATGTAGTTTTCATAGCATGGAAAAACACATCCTCCATGGTCCCAAAACAAGCCCTTCCCAGATTTTTAGTTCCAATCGTATGGAGAAATTGTTGAAAAAGTCATCCCTTGGGGTCATTGCACAAATATTTTTAATTCAACCAAGCACTTCCATAGTGGATCAAATTCCAGCAAATTTACAACTTGTCCTTACCAAGCACGATGGTGTTTTTTCAGAACCAACTACCTTGCCGCCTCATCGCTCACATGACCATGCTATTCCACTACTACCAGGTAATGCACCACCCAACATCAGACCATATCGGTATCCTCATGCTCTCAAGTCTAAAATTGAGCAGATGGTACAAGAATTGCTCAAAGCTGGTGTTATTCGACCGAGTACCAACCCTTACTCTTCTCCAGTTTTACTAGTTCACAAGAAGGATGTCTCATGGCAATTGTGTATAGACTACCGTGAGCTCAAAAAAATTACCATCAAGGATAAATTCCCCATTACGATAGTGGATGAATTGTTGGATGAATTACATGGAGCTATGTACTTCTCCAAGTTAGACCTTTGTTCTGGCTACCATCAAATCTGACTCAAGGATGAGGATATCCCCAAAAATGCATTTCGTACTCATGAAGGTCACTATGAGTTCTTGGTAATTCCATTTAGTCTAACAAATGCTCCTTCCAAATTTTAGAGCCTGATGAACAACATATTTCACCCTTTCCTACGAAAGTTCATCTTGGTTTTCTTTGATGATATATTGGTTTATAGTCACTCGTGGGAAGAACACCTTATCCATGTGGATCAAACATTACAATTGTTGGCACAACATCAACTTTTTTCTAAGTGGTCCAAGTGTTCCTTTGGTCTAAATGAAGTGGAGTATCTAGGACACATTATCTCCAAATATGGTGTCAAGGTCGATCCCAAGAAGATTTAGGCAGTTCAGGACTGGCCAAAACCTCGCACTCTCAAGGGACTTCAAGGATTCTTAGGGCTTATAGGTTACTACCACAAATTTATTTGTAATTATGGTAAAATAGTAGCCCCCCTCACATCCATGTTAAATAAGGACTCCTTTACTTGGATAGGGCCCACTGAACAATCCTTCCTCGAATTGAAGTATGCTATGACCACAACACTAGTTTTAGCCATGCCAAATTTTTCCAAGCCTTTTATCATTTAAAGTGATGCTTCCGGTCATGGCATCGGGGCAGTGTTGATGCAGGAAGGGAGACCCTTGGCTTTCACTAGTAAGGTATTCTCTTATCGTAAATTGGTAAAGTCTACATATTCCAAGGAGATGTTGGCAATATTACATGTTGTAACCCATTGGCGACCATATCTCATTGGGTGCCATTTCTCCATTAAAATAGACTATCAGAGTCTCAAATACTTCTTGGAACAATAGGTTGCTATCCCAAAACAACAAAAATGGATTTCTAAACTCATGGGATATGATTACGATATCACCTATAAAAAATGCAAAGAGAATCTTGTGGCTGATGCTCTCTCTCACCAATTTGAGGCCCTTAGTATGTTATGTGTCATTTCCTCACCTATTTCTCAATGGATAGATTCCTTACGACAGGAGGTACTTTAGGATGTAGATTTGAAAGCTTTGGTGACCTCGCTCTATGATGATCCTACTTCATTCCCAGGATAAAAATAGGATGGCCATGACCTGCGTTATCACCAACACCTTATTCTTCCTCGCACGTCCACACTCCGTGAGCTCTTCATTAAGGAACTACATACTGCTTCCTCTACAGGCCATTCAGGATTTCTTAAAACATATGAATGCCTCAAGCACACATTCTTTTAGAAATATATAAAATAGGATATCTGTGAGTTTATCACAGCTTGTGATACCTACCAATGGATGAAAGGTAAAATGATACGTTCTTCGAGTACTCTTCAACCCTTGCCCATTCCAGATCAGGTATGTACTGACATTTCCATGGATTTTATAGAAGGGTTACCTAAATTTGGTGGTAAGTCTATTATTCTTATGGTAGTGGATCACCTTTCAAAGTATGATCATTTATGTTCCCTTGGTCACCCTTACATAGCCTCCACTGTTGCCCAAATATTTCTTGATTATATTGTTTTCCTTCATGGTATGGCCATCTCCATTGTGTCTGATCGAGATCCCACCTTCACTAGTCATTTTTGGTAAGAATTGTTTAAGTTGCAGGGAACTCAGTTCAAAATGAGTTTAGCCTATCATCCGTAAACGGATGGTCAAACTCAGATTGTCAACAAATTTTTGGAGACCTATCTTCATTTCTTTGCATCAGATCACCCTACTCAATGGGCGAAGTGGCTTCCTTTGTTCAAATGGTGGTACAACACTTCCTACATACAACAACCAAACTCACCCCTTTTGAGGCCATTTATGAGCGACCTCCACTCATGCCTTCTTCCTACATTCCAGGTAGCTCCAAGGTCTAGTAATTTGACACTACTCTCAACCAACATACCGATGTTCTTCACCAGCTGAAGAAAAATTTGGATATGGCCTAGAATCGGATGTGACAATAGGCTGACCAGCATCGTTCTGATAATATCTTTTATGCAGGTGATATGGTCTTCCTTCGCTTGCAACGACACAAACAATCATTCCTACAACTTCATCGATGCTAGAAACTTGTTGTAAAATACTATGGACCCTATGAAGTTCTTCAACATATTTGTTACACTACTTACAAATTGGCTCTTTCGCCCACCTCCAAGCTCCATCATATTTTCCATGTTTCCTCTCTCAAGAAATTTGTGGGCACAAAGGTACAGTTTGAGTTAGCATTACCAAAATTGGATGAAGAAGGGTCCATATTACTCGAACCTAAAAAAAATTTGGATCGTTGAACCTCCACTCTTCGTAACTGGACCATCATAGAAGTTCTTGTTCAGTTGTGCGGGATCTAGCTAGAATATGCTACATGGGAGTCTCTCCATCAGCTCCAACACCATTTCCCTCATTTTCAGCTTTGAGGACAAAGCTTTTCGAAGGGGAAGGACATGTTAGGATCCTATCCTAACACCATTTTGTAATTCTCATTTACTTATGTAATGACCCACTTCCAATGTGGGGGATCCCATTATGATATTATTTTATAATACTTTGTAATGTATATGGCAAGTGGGGTTCCTAGCCAAGTGGCACCATCTCATGTAACCACTTTTATCAATATTGTAACCGATGGTAGATAGGAGATTCTAGCTCGAGTGGCATTTTGCATGTAAGCCAACTGTTGAGCCTTTAGGTGGGATTGCATGAAGTTTTTCTTTAAAAGATATGAAGCCATGTACAAATTCATTTTTTGCAAGCTAATGAAATATTGAAGGAGGTTTCCCCCTCGAAGAGGCCTGCAATTCTATGTTATTGTGAGATTGTTTCATTTTTGCATTTAATTTCTACATAGTGTTATTGAGTTATTTGATGTATTTGTGTTATTTTTTAGTATTTTATGTGTGTACTTATTTTTAATAGTGATATCCTAACACATACAAATGGAACCCCTTTTTGTAGCAGGTAATTGAATGGATTGCATTTATCAGAAAGTTGCACAATAAAACTTTGGATTGATTGAATTTTTCCTTGTAAACTATGCAAATCCTTAATGTTAGTTGGGGGAGGCATTTCCATGATGATTTTGACCTTGTTTGGGTCCACTTCAATGCCTCTTTTGGAGACAATGAATCCTAAAATTTTACCTGAGGTAACACCAAAGACACACTTTTTGGGATTTAACCTCGCCTTATGTTCTAGAAGTCGGTAAAAAATATTTTCCAATACACTAATGTGCTCTTGTCGAGTTTTATATTTAGCCAAGAGATCATCCACATAGTCTTCGATAATCTTATGCATGTAATCATGAAATATGTAAGTCATGGCTCATTGATAGGTAGCTCTTACATTTTTTAGGCCAAAGGGCATAACCATGTAACAAAATGTCCCCAAGGTGTTGTGAATGTTGTTTTGTGTTGGTCATTAGGATTTATGCGAATTTGATTGTATCCTAAAAATGTCCATGAGAGAAAGCATTTCATGGCCATCGCAGGTATCGACAAGAGTGTCAATGTTTGAAATAGGAAATTCATCCTTAGGACATGCCTTATTAAGATCTCAAAAATCAGTGCAAATGCGTATCGACCCATTAGGCTTACAAATGGATACCATGTTTGAAAGCCACTCAAGATAGTTAATAGAAATGATGAAATTGACATCTAGAATTTTTTGAAGCTCTTCCTTGACTAAGAGGGCCACAGTAGGATGCATCCTTTTAAGCTTTTGTTTGACCTATTTTGCATCAGGATGTATGGTAAGATTTTGAACCACAAGACTAGGGTCAAGACCAGGCATATCCTTATAGTACCATGCAAACACATATTTCTTCTTCTTGATGAGGGTAATGAATTGCTCTTGTTCATCGGATGATAGTATTTTTCCAAGCTTGACAATTTGGGGATTTTCAAGATCGAAACTAAGCTTTGCTTCGATGGTATCTTCAATAGATATATGTGAACCTTACTCAAGTTGATGTGGTGTTGGGATCATATGAATGTCGTCTAAGATGTCATCCAACTCTTTCTACTTATCATCATATAACTCTGCCTGAAATATCTCAGGGTTCTTGGTAGAATATGGAGGGGAATGAGGAATGTAGTTGTTAAAAGCCCTTAAAAATTCCTCGAATAGGATGAACTTTGATAAGGAGGGCAAGGAAGAAATCTGGTCCATGTCAACAAGGCCTATATCAATTAGAATTGGCTTAGCCATATTGTATGGATTGTGGAGTGGGGTGAATAAGTCAATAGGATTCATACAAACTTAGTAGAAGAAGATGGATTGGAATAATGGATGGGAACCGATGTTGAATCTTGTTAACCCTAGATAGTAGCAAAAAATAATGAAATTAAATGCTATGTACATGCAAATAATTTGTTTTTTTTATATTTTAATTTTTTTTATACATAGGTTACAAATTTTTGCTTAGCTGAATGGCTCAATGGAACTCATGTGGGGGTGGTTCACCAAATGGGTTAGGTTGTTTTTGTGGAAGAAGCAACCGAAATATGGGTTGATGGATGGAAAATAGTCTAAGGTAAAACTCATCCTGTTGGGTAAGGGGAACTATGGGCTGAAATTCCTCTTCATAATCGTCAGAAGCATTGGACATAAGTTCATACTCTTCATAACTTTCATCATATGAATCTGGCAATGGGTAGGAAAAATTTAGCGGATCTTCTTCTTCATTGAAGCTAAGCTCATTAAGAGCTTTTTTAAGAGAAGTGGTTGAGGAGAATGGAAGGGTGGTGTTGTCTTCTTCATTTAGGCTAAGCCTTTGGAATGCTTGCTCAAGGGAAGCGGTTGTGGAAAGCAAAGTATATCCTAAGCCTAAACGATCATGTGCTCCTCGATATGGGAAATCAATTATGTCATGTATCCCTTGTTCATGGGAACCTAAACCTTGACCTTTCCAATTGACTATATGGAAGTAACAATATGGTAATCCCATCATGTTTTGTATGTTGGCATGTCTTAGTTCTTTTGGTTCTTTGGGAAAATTTGCCTCAATTGAGGAATCAATCCCTCCATAAACAAAGTTGCTACTATTATGAGTGAATATCATATCATAGATAGCACCTATGGTTAAATGAGGATCACAAGGGGGACCGAAATCCTTGGCTATAGGGATGGCAAGCAGGGTAATGGTAACATCTTGGACCACATATTTACCAATACCAGTACTAGTGATGTGGATCTTGACTTGGAATGAGGTAGTGGAGGATGTGGAAATGGATGGCTCAGGATTGGAGGTGGTTGTGGAAGGTGGTGGGGAGTTGAATATGTCACAATATAAAAGTTTGACTTGTGAAACATCGACTGATAGAGAAATATTGGGTGATGGCTTGGAATTAGGTGGGTGAGACAATGATGATGAAGAAGAAATGGTTGTATAAGAAAGGGTAATTGAGGTGGATGATGTTGCAAAAATGGATTGACCTTGACCACATGTATAAGAAGAAATGGATGATTGAGGGGGTTTGGTGATGGGTAACTCCTCAAAAATAGGAGCTTTGGAAGAATATGTGGATGGATTAGAAGATGAAGTGGATGGATTCGAAGATTATGGTGATAAAAATAGGTGGGTGGAAGGCAAAATGGATTCATAGGGGTCTGAAATGAAATTACAATACTTGAAAGGTTCTACATCCGTAGGGATGCAATGGACTTGACCATCATGAATGTATTTCAAGCATTGGTGGAGAATTTATGGAACACATTTCATCTCCTTCATCCAAGGTCTACCAAGGAGTACATTGTACGCCATGGACCCTTCCAAGATGTGGAACATAGTGTGCAACATTTTAACCCCTACTTCAATGGGTAAAACAATAGTGCCAACTGTGGTACACAAAGCATCATTAAATACTTTGAGGATGAATGATGACTTGGAAATATGAGAAGGTGAAATTTTAAGGTTACTAAGGGTAGCAGTAGTGATAATATTGATGGATGAGCTGGTATCAATTTAGGACTCTCTTAAATGGCTTCTTTTCTATCAGGGACATGATATGTAATGGAGGATCTATGGATTATGATGGCATTGAATTTATTTTAAAGTCATAGAAAGTGATGGATGGCTCCATGCATGTTCTAATGCTCCCTACAAAGTTTTTTAATGCATTAGGGTCTTGAGATTCAAACTCAATGGATTTAAGTATTTTTATTAGGGCTTATCTATGCCTAGGGGATTGTTGTATGAGCTCATATAGGGACAATTTGGCTGAAGTCATCTTCAAAATTATGGTTAACGGGTTGCTTAAAGATATTTTTGGCCTTATAGAACAACGGATGGACTGATTGCGCAGACTAGAAAGATGGATTTTTGGGGATGGATTTGGAGATGTTTGAATGGGTGGTGGATTTGAAGGTTGTGCATTTGGTTGTTGGTCATTTTGTTGATTTTTCCTTTGACCTCTTGTGACCACATGGACCGCTCCTACAAAATTTTGATAATTTTGAACATGATTAACTTGGTTAGGAGGTGTGAGATGATTATTACCTCCTACATTAGTTTGGGTCTCTTCATGGTTGGGAAGAGGTGTTTGAAAAATTCTCAAATTTTGATTTTGTGGAGCTAGGGGATTGTCTGCCTTCATGCCCTCCAATTCTATGAGGTCTTGAACAATGTTCTTAAAAATGTTGCAAGTGTTGATGTCATGACCATTTTGCCTATGGTATGGGTAAAATAGATGTTCCTTGTAACCTTTGCCACGTTTGGTAGGGTCATCAGGATTGATTTTTGGCAAATCCAACTTGTTTGTTTTATACAACCTTTGAAATATGGAAGAATATGACTCTGTTAAAGGAGTGTATTGGTGTTGGGGTCGAGTGTATTGTCGATAGGAGGGATTTTAGCCTGATTGATTACTTTTAAATTAACCCTTGTTTTGCCATTCTTTCTTTTTAGGATTAATTACGCCCTCTTGGATTTTTATCTCCTAAATGATGCTAGCCTATGCTAAGGCTTCTTCAAATGAACGATATATTTGAAGCTAAAGCATCCAAGAGATGGATTTTAAGCAACTCTTGGTAAATAATTTGATGATTTCATCCATTGGGAGGGAAAACAAAAATTTGGTAATGACTACCCTCCAACGATTTCTAAATTCATGGATAGGTTCATCATCCCATTTTCTTAAGGCATATATATTAGATAATGAAACCTTCTTTTTGATATTTAGGACAAAAAACTCTAGGAATAGGTCAATCATTTGAGCAAAAGTATAAATACTATGAGTTGGTAACTGATTAAACCACTCTATAGCATCTCCCCCTAATGTTTGAGGAAATGTTTAGAGCATGAGAGAATTGTCGGTTTGAATCCAAAAGCATGCATGAAAAAATGAGCTAACATGCTCCTTAGGATCCTTAGTTCCCCTAAACTTGTCAAACTTCGATAATGTAAAGTCTATCGGATATGGCGATGATGGTACCGAAGGATGGATTGGTTGATGGATCAGTTGGCTTAGAGTTGGTTTTTGGCTTGACATGCCAAGAGTGTTTTGCATCAATTGATATATTTGTTTTTGCATGGCCTGAATCCTAAGATCTTCCCCAAGAATGTGGAAGACTTGGATAACCTGATGATTTGGATATGGACCAGAAGAAAAATTTTGTGGAGTGATTAGATGGTTTTTATGGAATTGATTGGTTTGAAATTGATGGGGGGAATATTGATGGTTGAAATAAGGAGAATATTGATGAAGAGGAAGGTTTTGGAATAATTGGTTGGGTTGGTCAGAAGAAATTTTGATTGGAAGGGTTGGGTTTTGAATTGGAGGTGGATTAGGGATGGACACCACCGAAGATTGGTACCCAAGTCAAATTTTTGTTGGCCATGGTTGGTTGGGTTGAAACTATAGGAAGTGTAGGATTCACATGAACTTTTTGTCTAGCATTTTGATGTTGTAGAAGCAATTTATTCACAAGACCTGATATATCCTGAATTTCTTACTCGGACATGGCAGAAATTGACAAGGTTGTGGGTAAATTAGAATATGAAGGTATGGATGTGGATGGATTGGAGAAAGTAGGCATGGGGCAAGTTGCACTTGATGTGGCAACTTGAGAGGTTGGTACTTGTGAGGCAGCATCGACATACTCCCCATACAAAGGATTGGAATGGGTTTTGGTATAGTTAGATGGAAGATAAGTGTTAAAAACACTTAGGTTTTGTTGGGTTGGACTGGGATAAGAGGGCATGCCATATTCATAGGAAGAATTAGTATATCCTTGTGTGGGATTTTACGGAAAGGATGTAGCCAATTCTGGTTTTTCAACATAGTCTTGGCTAATGGGTTCGAGAACATAGTTAGAAGACCTGTAGATAGCCTCTACCTTGTCCATGTCAATTTATATGGATGGTTGCTCAATATTGAGGAATGGATCCCTCTTGTAGGAGAGATGGGAAAATGGGCCTAGATGGGCTAGGTTGGATAGGATTGGAAGGGTTGGCTACTAAAGTAGTGGGTGTGTTTGTTATACTTTCCATTAAACTATTTTGATTTAATATCTTTGTTTGATTTTGAGTTAAAACCATAAAATAATTAAATCAAAATACAATTTTAGGATAATTAAATTTCAAAAACTGAAAATAGAGCTAAATAATTTAGAAACAAAGAAAACAATCAATTCTAAGTTTCACCTTGTGTGGCTTACCTTATTAATTGATTATCTCTTTTTAGTGTAAATTCCTTTTAGATATGACAGTTTTGTGTGTTTGGTGTATCATAGTCTTGTTTAATGAAAAATAAAGGTAAAAGACTATGGTTGGATGCGGCAATGAGATTCTTGTTGGTGATGAAATCCAACAAGTTTGCTTGGGGTAGTCCTAAGGTGTTTAGGGGTAGATATTGGTGGATGGAAATGACTACCACCTTCACCAAATCTCAAGCAGCAACTGATGATGAAATCCAGTTACTACTGTTTAAAGTGCAACATGTTGTGTGTGATTTATTTTAAATTTTTCTATTCTTTATTGTGATCAAACAATGTTAAAGGTAAAAAATTTCATAGATCTAAATTAGAATCCAACACATAAATGTAAATTTCTTCTAAAGAGTGTGAAGTACACCGCTTAAAACTCCTTACCTAGATAGCAACCAGAGGGTTCATCCACCTCTCTGCCAAAGTAGTCACCCAAGGGTAGGAATATTTTTTGTATTTAAGTATTTTTCCTACTTAGCGAATTAAAATAAGCAACCCCTAACTCCTAAGATGCAAATTCTAATTAATACTTTTTACATTCAAATGCAAATAGAAAGATGCAGAAATTATTTGAATTTGCAATTATTTTTCGAAACAAAAAACTCAAAATATGTGATTAATGAATGCGTAGATGCCCTAAATGCAATATAAAATGAATTTATTTCTAGATTACTTAATGTATGTTAATTTTAATCTTGAAATCTGAAAATAAGCAGTGAAACATTGAAATACGTAAAAACAGGAATTTGAACAGAATGATTGTAGGCCTTACCCGAAATCCTAAGCTCTACTTCAAATCATTGGCAGGCGCAACGGGGCACCTATGTAGGTGTAATAGGGTGCCTGCATAGGCATAGAATGGCACCTATGTGGATTAGCAGGTTTCACAGATTGCTTGCGCAACTATCTGCAAACTATCATAGGACCTTCCAGAAACCCTAACCAGCAATTTCGACTGGTTTTTTTGCTTTATAAAATCTTGTAAAAATGGAACAACATAATGAAATTAGTACAACAAAGTAAATCAAAAAGTATAACCCTTATGGGGTCCCACCATGATCACCATTTGTGAAGTGAAAATACGACACTAAAACAAATATGAAAGTAAATAACTTAGAATGAACAGTAAATTGCACAAAATATGATTTTATTCAATAAATGGGGGGAGTTGAGAAACTCCTTTGTTACAATTGATTTGTTCAATAGAATTATTTTGATACAATAATTATAGATGCTAGGATTCTCTAAAACCCTAGCTACAAAATAAGTAGTGTCTTCAATGTATCTTGCTTCCAACAGGGTGAGTAGACTTTCGGTTATCCATAATCGAGCCAATATAGCTTCAGAATCTTTTCAACAATCCTTCTTGAATGCTACCTGATCCTGCACACACTACAAACATAAAGTCATTAGCAAACAAAATGAGGGTTCCATAGTGTGAACCCTCATAAATGCAAACTAAAAACCCTATATTTGAGTAAATAAAACATGCAGAATCCAAATAACATCCAATAAAATGCATAAAATACTTACTTTGTTGTTATGTTGCTCCGTTGCAAATTGATGGTAGGGTGCCCTAGCGGCACCTAATGATCTTATGCAACAAAATATGTTCTGTGGCTGTGGGAATAGCAGGCACTTTGTTGCACCTGCAAAATGCAGTAGGCGCTCAGCAGCACCTATGGGATGATGCAGGCGCTTGGTAGTGCCTGCATATTAGGGTTAGATCTATAGAAGTAGATTGGAGGTATGCGAAGGGCTCGGTGGATGAATGACAATGGCGACAGTGGGAATGGGATGTAAGGATGGCTAGAATCCAAAAATCCTAAAGCAAGCTAGGGTTTTAGGGGAGGCTGTGCTAAGGGCACAACTAGGGCAATGTTGGTCAAATTCACTCAAAAAGCAAGAGCTCTAATCAAAGGCTAGTTTGCAATAATTAGAAAAAGTTCCAGGGGTTGAGCATTGAGAATGATCCTATTTATTATCAAGCCTAGGGTTTTAGCTTAACACTTTTTATCGTGTGGTTAATATTAAAGTATATTTGAAGGCTGGTATTAAACTTTAGGTGTGACATATTATGGAGAATGGATGACTGAGATTAGATCAGATCGGATGGATGATGTTAATTTGGCTTATAAATATATATTTTATAATAAATATACTAAAATATAATATAAAATATTATATTTAAATATAAATAATATAAAATAAACATAAATAAGTCAAATAAGGGTCAAAAAATGACGGGAAAAGGCTAAAGTAAGCCATTGGATGGTGGGGAAGGCATGGAATGGCCAATTGAATGGTGGGAAAGGGGGATGGTGGACAAGTGGCTAGGATTTGGTGTCTATAGGTAAATTATTATTCGTCAAAAAAAATCATTTTTCATAATTACAATTTTTTAGAAATTTATTTTTCATCAAAACATTTTTGAAAATAGTAATTCACAAAAAAACTTGGATTAACATGCAAATTGACACACAATTACATAACGTCCATATCCTTTCGTAGATCGGGTCCAAACACAGCTAAAATAGGACCTCCAAATTAGAATCAGGATCCACAACCAACAAGAAGGAGATCACAAGGAAATTCAAAGCTCAATAGCTACTTCTGGAAGCTCAATAGAGGATGTAGAAATTTAGGAGTTTGAATCCACGGTGTAAAATTAGCACCTAAAAGTGCAAGGACCAAGTGTAGCTTATATCCCTACATTTATATATCAAAATTCTCCATCACCTAAGAAAGCCCCTCCATAGAAACCACCTCTTCCATATTCCCCACCAAGAGAGCTCTTGCTTCCTCAGAATCCATTATCGAGAATAACTTCTAATCCCCCATTACAAAAAAGTTAGAAATAACCTAAAAGCCCACATCTGAATCCCCTTGTAAATACTAATATTTTATATTTAAAATCCATTTTAGCATCATTGTATCCTTTTCAATATACCATTGCCACATCCCTTTCCTCTAGTCATATATTGTTAGAAGCCTTCTTTGTGATCCAACAAATTGAAGCAAATATATTAGGAATGGGAAAAAGAATAGCTACCTCAGAAGGAAAAGAAGGTAGTTCCCCGAACATATGATGGTGTAGATACAACTACCGAGAAGTGGGTCAAGGTAGTCATTATCCCAATTCCAAAAGTCAACAAGCCTACTTTAGAAATGACAACAGTAGACTATGACATCAAAGTATAAAATTATGATATCTCAAAGATTCCAAGGGTAGATATAGTTAGATCTATTTACACTAAGGTAGACATATTGTATCTCCAAGGAAATTAGGTGAAAGTACAATATAGAGTTGCAAATAATAAATTTGATAGCCTAGAGTAGATATTGAAAAATTAGGAAATAGAAAATAAGGCTTTAAAACAAGAGGTCAAATATCTACAACATCAATTAAAAATAACCCCAACTAAAGAGCAAATCCAGCAAAGAGATGAGAATATTTGAACTCTAGAGGAGTAGTTGCAACAAGGAAAAACCAAAATCTAGACACATGAGAGGGAATTCTAGGAGCTAATATCAATGCTCCAAGCCCATGAGAAAAAATTGGTAGAAGTACAATTGGAGCTAGAACAAGAGAAAAAGAAATCATAGAATCCCATCCTTTCTCGAGAGGCATTGAAGAATATTTGAAGGTAGTATTAGAATCAAATCAAGGAGGCAACTATGGAGGATTTCCCACTAATAAATAAGAGACCATACATTACAAATTAGATCTAGGATTCCAAAGTGGAATTCAACAAATAAAGGTGAGATCTAGCAAATAAGGTGGAGCAAGTGGAGGCAATGATCAAAATCATGAAGAACAAAAGAGAGCACCTACATCTAGTAGCCTATACTGAGAGGTACCTAGATGAAGCAAAATTTCTCTAAAAGCAAGTAGTATATGGAAATTAGTTAACACTACAAGGAGGTTATATGATAACTACACTAAGATCAAGTACAAATAAGATAAAGATCCCAATTGAGGAACTTATAGGCTTTGGTTTTTCAATATATTAGGACAAAGATGGTAATTTTTGTATTAAGTAGTAGCTTAGCATATGGATTATATAATTAGTGATGAAATTGAATGGGACTCATGGCCTAAGACCTTAAAAATGAATCAAGTCATTACACTTTTGCATAAATTGTTTATGTTGCTTTCAAAGTCACAAGAACTAGCTCAAAATACAACAATCCATTTATAAAAAATATTTTAATCTAAGGGATATTCTGTATGAAATAAGAGGAGTGTATGTCCCTACCCAAAAGTCATGGAATAAGATTTATAGAATATTTCGGCTTACAAGAGCTCCTTCATCTACTCAAGAAAGTAGTGGAGAGCAGTAGGGTGAAATATCTAGGGCAATAACGTAAGAATGGCAAGGTGAGTCTACTAGCACAACAATAATTGGTACCATAGAGATAGAAAGTATATAGATAAGGTATCCAACTGTATATTAGCTTCTCCTTTTATTTTTTTGACTCCATACCCAACAGTAAATTTCTTTATTTCTACAAGCAAAAACCCCATTGGAAGCACCAATAATATAGATAAAAACAATAACCCACTTATATACGACATCTCTTCAAGAGAAAATTTTGCTAATTAGATAGTAGATACCAAACTATAGGACCAAAAGCATAGCCAAAAACATAATATAATTTTTGAGTCTAAGAAGTGGCTAAGGTAAAGGAGCTCAGTATTTTACCATAGTGCCAGAATAAAATTTTGGTTAAGTATGGAGAAAGTGGTTGGACTTTTTTGAAGCTGACATCATCAAAGGATATGAAAAAAATTTGGCATTTGACATAGTTGAATATCAAAATTGGCTAAGGTAAGAGAATCTAGTATTTTGCTACAATGTTAGACTCCAATTGTGTTTAAGTTTAAAAGAAAATAGATTAAATTTCTAAAGTGATGACCTCATCAAGGAGAGCATAAATAATTTGGTACAACAATGGGCCAAATCAAAAAATTAACTAAGTGTCAAAAGTAGACATCAAAATTCTGTAGAGCTGACGTTATCATAGGGTGCATAAAAAGTCTAGCACTGATAGAGGTCAGACCAAAAAAATTTGTAAGGCATAAAACCTGGCATAAGAAAGCACTGGATTTCAAAGAAGTCTCATCTCTGGCATCCAAAATTTATCACTTTTCAAAAGCAAATAAGTATAAACATCAAAATTTAAAAGGAAGTCTTTAAGAAGTAGAAAATTCAGGCACTGAATTAATATGGACCCTAATTTTGTCTAAGGGGATGAGTTCAGTAAAGTTTTAAAGAGCCCAAAGTTTTCCTCATCGGGTAAAATTATACCTATCAAATAATATGTTGAGCAGTGCAAAAGGATTGTAATTGTTGTCAACACAGACAGAGTGATGCAGTTGAAGTAGTTCAGAGGTCAGTTAGATCAAGTGCAGAAAATCTCAAGAAAAACAGAGGGGACCCAGATCCAGAAATTTGTAGAAAAATACAAGAAAACTGTCGCGATATCGCGACATGGTTCCTGTCGTGATTTCGCGACATACCGGAGGAGAGAGAAAGTCCATAAGAAAATGTCACGATTTCGTGACATATCCGAGGAGAGAGAAAAAGCACGCCAAAAATGTCACGATTTCGTGACATGTCTGAGGAGAGAGAAGATGCAAGTAAGATTGTCGCGATTTCGCGACATGTCTGAGGAGAGAGAAGATGCAAGTAAGATTGTCACGATTTCACGACATGTCTGAGGAGAGAGAAGATGCAAGTAAGATTGTCATGATTTCGTGACATGGTTGAGGAGAGAGAAAGTGCATTGAAAAATGTCACGATTTCGCGACATATCGGAGGAGAGAGAATGTGCAAGGAAAAATGTCACGATTTCGCGACATGCTGGAAGGAAAGAAACCAAATCGAGAAACTGTCACGATTTCGTGACAAGTTTGAAGCAAAGGCACCAAGGATGAAAAATGTCACGATTTCGCGACACATCGAAGGAGAGAGAAAGTTGATGAAGAAGTTGTAGCGATTTCGTTACATGTCTGAGTTTCGCCAGCATAAGCAAAGAAAAAGCACCAAGTAAGAAAAGTGTAGCAATTTCGCTACAAGCTTGAGACACTAAGGACAAAAGTGCAGCGACTTAGATACAGCTTCGAGTTGCAAGGTGAAAAGTAGTAGCGATTTCGCTACATGGTCAAAGTGCAAGGCAGAAAGATGTAGCGATTTCGCTACATGGTCAAAGTGCAAGGCAGAAAGATGTAGCGATTTCGCTACATGGTCAAAGTGCAAGGCAGAAAGATGTAGCGATTTCGCTACATGGTCAAAGTGCAAGGCAAAAAGATGTAGCGATTTCGCTACAAGTTCAAAGTGCAAGGTAAAAAGGTGTAGCGATTTCGCTACAGGTTGAAAGTGCATAGTGCAAGAGGTGTAGCGATTTCGCTACGAGCTGAAAGTGCATAATGCGAAGGTGTAGCGATTTCGCTACAGGTTAGAAACACATGTTGGAAAGGTGTAGCGATATCGCTACACGTTGGAGTTTCAATAGCAAGCGAGAAAGAAAAATGCTAAGGCAACAATGATGTAGCGATTTCGCTACATGTAAGGTTTTTCACGACTGCATGGAGTAAAAATTGTACGGATGCCAGAAGCGTCGCGATTTCGCGACAGGGTGAACGAAGAGCCATTGCAAGCCAAAAACGTCGCGATTTTGTGACATCTTTGAAGATGACGTCAGCAAGTCTAAAAATGTCGCGATATCGCGACAAGTTGCTGGAAAAGTCGTTGCAAGCCGAAAGCGTCGCGATTTCGCGACACCTTAGTGGATGACGTCAGCAAGACAGAAAATGTCACGATTTCGTGACATGTTTCCAGAGAAGCCTCATGAAGCCAGAAACGTCGCGATTTCGCGACATCTTAGAGGATGACGTCAGCAATACCAAAAATGTTGTGATATCGCGACAAGTTGCCAGAGAAGCCTCAGGAAGCCGACAGTGTCGCGATATCGCGACAAAGTTGAGGATGACGTTAGCAAAGCAGAAAATGTCGCGATATCATGACAGGTAATGTTTTGGCGGGAAAAAGTCAAAGATACATGCATTGTGACAGGTGTCAAAATGCGCCAATTATGAAAAGTTAACCAGAGTCAGATCTGCAGTTCCAAGTGACAGATGGTGAGATTGCAGAGGAGAAATTCATGTTGCAGTTAACTGAAGTTAAAAAGTAAGTTATGAGACAGTGCATTCAAGACGCGAACGGCTGTTGCAGGGCCGTGTTGCAGCATGGTTGGCAAAGGTGGCAGTTACAAAGAGTAGCCACGAAACTCAGCATTAATTATAGAACGGCTGTTGCAGGGCCGTGATGCTGCAAGCTGGCATAAAGAGCAGTAACAAAGAATTTTAAAGAACAGTTTCGAGAGATAACAGAGCATCGAAACGCGTAGAAGGGTTGTCAGTATATGCAGAGAAGGACTGTCAGAATATGCAGACTGTGCAGAGAAAAAGGCTGTCAGAACATCAGAATGTCAGAAAGAAAGCGGCTAAAAGGCGGATCAGGTCAGAGAAATATTTGACACGTCAATTATAGCCGAGAATGCATGAAAAGTTGGAGGGAAAGTTGAACCGTTTGAAATCGAGCCGTTCGAAGAAATCAAGAATAAAAGGATCGAGTTGGCATAGTGACAAGGTTACTGCGACTGTGTTTTTATTGTGCATTTAAAAGGTCTCAGTAAGTAAGGGTGCTGTAAGAAAACAACCTTGGATAAAAACCTGCAATTCCATTGAATATTCAAGAGAAAGGTTTTAGATTAGATCAGAAGATTTTGAGTCTCTAACAATTCTCTCTATGCTTCTGTGAGATTTTTGTATGTGCTCTAGACCAGTAAGGGTCTTGCAAAAGAGAAGGCATTTTTATGTCCATTTATCTTGCAAAATAGAAATCCAAGTTGGTGCTTGGATAAAGGGGTTGGTGCTCCTATCTGTTGCAGCAGATAAATTAGGGGTTGGTGCTCCTTCCAGTGGGTGCTGGTAAACAATTGTAAATATTGAATCCTTGCAAAGACTGGATTTGGATTGAAGTCCAAACAGTCATTCTTTGAGGAGTAGCCACATCGGTGAACCTCGTAAAATTCTATGTTGTGTGATGCTCTTGTGTGATACTTGCATTATCTAGTTTCAAGCTTGCATCATTAGTTTTAAAAGTTGCAGATTTAAGTTTTTAAGTAGTTACACTGATTCACCCCCCCCTCTTAGTGTCATTGTGAGAATATCATAATATCAATGATTGGATGCTCCTCCATCACATACATGTCCTTACACAGCTATACCAATCATTAAGCAAAGTGGCAAAAATTAGATATATCAGAGGACATTGTAAATCAGCTTGAAGCACGTGGATACCATGCTTCTGGAAAATATCATGATCGACCACATCAACACAACCACATCATGATAGTTTTACCAAAATTGTCTAGAAAGATATGCATATGCTCCATACTGGCTTTTCAAGCCTACAATTAGTTTTGGTACAATCATTTTGAGCTAACAGAATGTATTGTAAATCTATAAATACTCGAATGTAATGGCTCTTTAGATTTTGTAATTGCATAAGTTTTATGGTTGAAGTGTTATCCACTTATCAACAAATATTGAAGTGTTGTTTGGCCTCTATTTCAAGATGTTGCATAACATGTATGTATGTGAATATCATTGTTAAGCATTTTTGTTAATGTTGAATGGATAGTGTATTATGTTAAGATTATTCTACTATACTAGATAATTATCTAGATTACTATTTGTTTAACCTTGGAATTCTTAGTGGTGTATGTGCTTATTTGATTAATGATCTATAATATTTTAAGGTAGTTGGTCTATTAGGTGATTTAATTGAGTTAAGGTAATGAGACTCTCATACCTTAAGTCTCTTATTGTTGAATCCTAGCTAGTTTTCATTGTTAGATCTAACTCTTTTTCGTTTCTTTCTTTAGTCTTCAACCCCATTATTATATTAGCTAGTACCATAGGAACCAGTATACTCTGGAGGTTGATCCAAAAGCTATTTTGGGTCTTCCAATATTGGTTGAGATATCAAGAGTGCATCTCATCCACATAGGTATAATTCAAACCAATAGGTGGTAGTAGCCCCAACAAATTCTACCATTAATTATTATTTGGAAACTATACTACTATAAGGTATTTTCTCTCCATAATTAGGTCTTCAAACATATTTTTTAATAAC
This sequence comes from Wollemia nobilis, assembly GCA_028583015.1. NCBI lineage: Eukaryota > Viridiplantae > Streptophyta > Pinopsida > Araucariales > Araucariaceae > Wollemia > Wollemia nobilis. Next base: position 12,061,436 of record JAQPPZ010017111.1, on the reverse strand, counting down.
TCTTATTTGTTGGTAGCAATCTCCTTTATCTTGGCATGAATTGTATTCAACCTCTCATATGTTGCAACTACATTCCATTGATTAACTTGGTATTTCTCTTCTTCAATCATAGCACTAATGACATCACCATCCAAAAGGTGCTTTTTTTCATCAAAAATATTCATCATTCTAATAGTAGTCAACCCTTGGATCACCTTATTCATTTCTTGTAATTGGTTTTTTAGGGATGCTAAGTTATCCTTGTGAACACAATGGAAAATGAGTGTAATGTCTATCAAATATATATATGCTCAAAATGGATTACAAGAGGTCCTTATTTCTATAAATTTACCTTAGAAGGCTACAAAGAGGGATTTCATAGGGTGAAAGTCCCTTCTCTTTTAGTAAACAAGTCAACAACACCCTGAATCGGTCTTCTAAAGATCCTCAAATTTGGTGGTCTTATTGCTAGTGTTCCACTGTTGATCAAACCTATACTCAAGATCTATAAGACCTAAAAAAGGGGTTAGTGTGTTTGGGGACCTATCATGAATCAAGCCCCATATTTATGAAGACAAAATAATCTAAATAAAACAGTAAAATGTATAGTAAGAGTTATTGTAAATGACTATAAATACTAAAATATAGTAAAGGTTACCTATCGAGAAGGTTTTGTGGCATGTTGTTACCTAAAACTAGACTCTGGCCAGAGTCGCACCCTAGGGTACGATCGATTTGGATCATTGGGTACCTAGCAACTCTGACTGTGATTGTATTTTTCTTATTCTAATAGAAGACAGTGTTGTCCTATGGTTGTAACAGCTCCTGGTTGACACTAGATATGCTTTTGTACCTATCAAAACAACATATAAGAGGGTACAAAATGGATGATTTTCATGGTGATTTTATAGGTGATTGATGGGTGGAGGTCTGATGTAAATTTGGTAGAATTTTGTTATGTGAAATGAGGAGGATAGATTTTAGATGAAAAGGACTACTATATATAGACCTTTGGAGAAGCTAGGTGGGTAAGGTGTCCCCTATGAGGTGTCTCTCATGATGTTTCCATGGGTTAAATGCCAACTACAGTGAGGTTAAGGGTGAGATGGAAGGTGACTCACTCTTTCACATGCCTTGAAAAGGTATCTTTTAAATATCAAAGTGCACACATGTGTGAGGCATAAAATATCCAAATTGGTCATGGGTGCACACATGTGTGAGGGAAGGTTAATGTTAACCTTGATTAAGTTGACCCTAGGTTGGACCAAGGTCAAGGGGGTGAGGTGGAGGGTGACTCACCCCTTACCATGCCTTAAAGATTAAGCATATTTAAATATCTATTAATATCATGGGTGCACACATGTGTGAGGAAAAGGTTAGTGTTAACCTTAATTAGGCTTAATTAAACATGTAATTAGCCTCTTAAGTGTACTTTAGTGATAAAGTAACTTTTGCCCAAGGTAAAGGTTTACCTAGGTTAAGCTTTTGATGGTGGTCACATGAGGACCATGGTTAAATGTAGGAAAGGGCTTAAGTGGCTTAAGGAGATTAGGAATATCCTTTTTAATAAATACAAGATTTTTTTAGGCTAATTAATGTAATTTTATATTTTTTGCAATTTAATCAACAATAGATACAGGGTAAGCGACAATATGTAACTTTTAGATTTCTACATTTGCATTTTTTTTTATAGTAGTGTGTGAGACATGGGGCAATGCAAAAATTTATTGACACCAGATGATGATTTGATTTTGAGGGAGAAGAATTGATGATGGAAGATTACGAATGATGTAATAATACAAACGATGATGGCTTTCCTCATGCCACGATAATTTTTGGGGAAGTCGACGTAATATTTTCTTACTATCGTGATTGATGTAAGATACCCCAATTGTGAAAGAAGTGAATGTATTTGAAACTTTGCCTTTGATACTTTGTTAAGCTTTATTTGATTTGATGAGTCATTCAACTCATGATAGGTCGTGATCAGGTGCTTCATTCATGAGTGGTATTATGACTACCATTCTGAAGGAAGAAAATATATGATTAACCTACAAGCATAGGTATTGGGTCCATAAAATGTTCAATTTTATTGGATTTTTTATGAGAAGAGAATTCATTTAGATTAGAGTTTTGATGAGAAGAGAAATTATGCTTTTGAGTTACCCCAACAAAGGTTCTTGGACAAAAAAATTTCTAATATTGAGTGTTTGGTTATTAATCATGCGTAAAGTTAATTTAGTGAGATTTCTACCCCCTCAAGCAATGAGGCAATGAGAGAAATAAAATCAACGATGAGATGCTTGATAAAATATTTGATGAAGTGAAGTAGTTGGTGAATGTGCATAAATATGTAAGAAATTAAAAATTTGGCATGAGGTGAAGGTGCAAAACACCATGGGGGACTCAGATGTAGGTTTTAGAGAATTTTTAGCTCGATCACAGGTACCATACAACCGATTTGGGCCATAGGTTACCATGTGATCGAGAGATGCGACTATAAAAAGCATGGTCATAGGGTGCATGCGTCATTTGTGCACCTACGAATTGCGAGAGAAGAGTGAGGGAGAATAATTTACAAAAAAGTGCTACTAAAATTTAGGTGGGAGGATAAGATGGTGGGATAGGTGAGGCAAGCTAAAGAGCGAGTGGTACGGGTAAGTGGACCTCAAACCCTATGCAATGTGAATTTGGAAAATTAAAAGGAACCCTAGGGCCTTTTTAGATATGCATGAAATAAAAGGAAAAAGTGTAGATGTAGAGATGTATGCATGGAAAAGTGAAAGTGGATCAAGATGTGTCCATGTGTGTAATGTTTGTTGTATATGTTGTATATGTTTAGAAAATGCACATTTTTCAAGATGCACGTATGTGAAAGAATTTGTGTTATTTTTTGTATATGTGAGTCGTTTGGTGAAAAGTGTTGTGATGTATGGGTGAATGAGCCAAATGGGTATGTTATGGCATATTTTTTTATGTGCTTACATGAGTGTGATTTGACACATGTGGGCAGGGATTTTTGTAAAATTTTGCCATGAGGGTGCACGATGAGGAAATGGGTATCCAAAAATACCTTGATCAGTATGGTCTCTGGGTACCTTGTGACCGTGTATGGTCATAGGGTACCATGCAATTGTACGATCATACAAAATAATTTTTTTTGGATGCCACTAGGGGGAGGACATAGGGTGAATTGTATGGATGCATGAAGGAAGTGTGTGTGTGATTTTTTATTGTGTACTAACAAAAATTGTTACGTGAAATAGGTACCAAATATTGATTTGAGGCATCATTTTCATCATTTATTAGAGGATCTAAAGGACATGCTCAATGTTGGTGATCTATAGTGGTTACAGGATGTGGGGTTGCATGGGGTGGTCGAGATGAGGGTTATACATTGTGACCATACCGATGTGGAGGTATTGTGTGAGCGATGGAATTTGGATCACAATACCTTTCATATCCTGATAGGGGAGATGACGATTACCCTAGAGGACATATTTCGGATATACATATTACCATTGGAGGGATTGACCATGATTACTATCGATTAGGGTCAGTGGAAGGTGATGTTATAGTGATTTTTAGGCAATAGATGTGAGGATGTGAGGATCACCAACAAAGGTATAGATTATGATCAGTGTTGGCATGAGAAGATGATCTCTCTGAGACACTTTGTGGCTATGACAGTGATAGCCAACCACAAGATGTTGAATGTGTCAGGATATCAATTCTAATGGATATTTATGGCGTTGATGTGTGATGTGGTGGATTATGGTCATCGATATGCATGGGAATCTAATTTTTTGGTGTAAACTTATAGAGAGTTGACGAATAATGGAAGTGGGTCTGCTCCTCCAAATATGTATATGGAAGCATATTTTCATGGAGCAACAAGAGGGCCTACCCTATAGGGCAGCACATGAGTTGATGGGGATAGATGTACCCTATTGATTATGGTCATGGATGGATATGAATGTGTGATGGCATAGGCCACATGAGGGGTAGGGTCTCTATTACAGAGGGGCATTCAACTGATTAGGTCCAGAGGACATCATCTAACGACCATGGAGTGGAGAACCATATTGGGATGATATGGGGTGATAGTTATGTTAGGTGAGGCAGGGATGTTGGGTGATTGGGTGAGAGGCCACCCAGGTAGAGTGGTTCCCCTTCAATTGTGTGTTATAGTAGTTTTTATTATGACATGAGGTACTTGAGGCACCCATCATGATTTGGTGGGTGAAGAGAGATCTTGGGCAACAACTAGTGGTGGAGCCTCTAGATGTAGGCTTGGATGTAGTTATAGATATTCCATATGTGGGGGATGCAAGGACTATATTTGGGATATGATGTATGTTGGTCCACTCAAATCTAGGAGCCTAGAGTCGGTGTGATTTATAGATATGCAGAGGCCACAATAGCTAGGGTAGGTAAATATTTGGTATGGATTGGTGGAGTTGGTAAGGGTGGAGGAGGTATCCCCCATCATACAACTATGTGGTACAGTTATGTGGGAGGTATGGAGGTGAGTATTCCCCATCATACAACTATGGTTCTTGATGATATTTCAGAGGGAGATAGTGATAAGGAGATCGATGTTGAGATGCTATGATAGGTGTAGTAGCATGTGGAGAGAGGTGAGGTCCCTATAGAAGTATGGGAGAATCTTATGGTTATCCCTAAGGGGAGTAGTGATCCAACCATAGGTGGGATATATTTGAGTATTTGTCTATGCAACATGATGCATACCTATGAGAATGATCAAATGTTGTGGGATAGGGTGTGATAGGCAGAGGTGCATATGACTCAATGAGAGATGACATGTATGTAGGAGCGAGCAGTATTGAGAGTGGAGAGAGACAGAGTTGTATTAAGGTGACTAGAGGATGAGAGGGAGGTGATGCGAGTGAGAGGGTAGGTGGAGACCATTGGGACCAATATAGCATGAGTGTGGGATGAGGTCACATAGGAGCAAGCATAGAGGAAGGTCTTGTAGGTTGAGGTGGCTTGACTACGGGAGGAGGTTGCACATGAGAGGACCTAGATGGAGGCCATGGTGGTGGATATGGCTTGCCTATGATAGGATGCTATTTGAGAGAGGACCCAAAAGAATTTCATGGTGACTGAGAGGTATGGAATGTGCCAAGTTAAGGATCACCTAGAGGGTTTGTTCTACAAGGAGGGTAGGAAGGTACATCGACTATAGGTATGGTTGGTGGCTCATGGGATTAGAGTCCCCATTTGAGTTTGAATTGCAATTCTAGTAGAGTAGGAGTGGTCAATATATGAGATGACCATAGGTGAGCACAGTTACCCCAGGTTAGAATAGTAGCAAAGGATCGAGGAGGGTTGAGGAGCCTCCTACTCCACAAGAGGGGAGTGGAGAGACTTGTGATGAGGTGCAGAGCTAATATAACCTACATGGTATTATGTTTTTGGTTATGGTATGGCAAGAGTTCCACTAATTTTGTACATGATAACCCAATGGGGTGATGTATGGTGTCGTGGATAGGCTATATAGCCTATAGGCGATGTGATTATGTACAGTGTATTCTTTTGGATATGATATATATACATGATGATTTTTGTGTGAGTACATAAAATGTGTATGATGTATGTGATGTGATTGATGTGAATGTGTGTGAATGATGTATGTATATAATTTGAAACACATGTGATTGTGTATTGATGATGTGAGGTGATGTGTGATAAATGATAGGTAAAAGAAACTGAAGTGATGATGACTATATATGGTATGTAAAAGTGTGTGTGTGAGAGATGTGGAATCTTAGCGAGAGGGATGACCATCTACCTTGCATATAGACTATCTCAAATATCATGAGCAATCAAAACAAAAGACTAGTCATATGAACTACTGATTATGATATACAAGGAAACATGAGGTGTACAAATGGATAATAATAGATAAGACATACGTAGTGGAGATGGAATGGATAGGTGGAATATGCAATGAAGAATAATGTACAAATGTGATGAAGATAACATGTTATAGGCAAAGGCAATGGTGATGTTGTCCACTCCTAATTCTTAAACATGGTGGATGGGTAAAAGAGTTTCTATATTATCAAACAACATAGTTTGAACAATAAAAATCATTTAGTAGTCACAGAATATCCTATAGATATTTTAACTATCCTAACTGAGGTTAAGTCTATCATGGACTTGTGTGTGCACATCATGTTCATTTGTGTATTTTGAGGGAGGTTGGACTAACCCATTGTAAACTTAGCCAAATTAGTGATCTCATCCATAAGCACGTAGTGTCTGTACAAGATAAGGTTGCTAATGTGACATATGTGTCACCACTTGTAAGTCTATTCCACTACCAGGCAGGCTCTTGGAGCCTATTATTGGTGATGGAAATTATCCCATGATGTTATTTTGGACCTGAGGACCTCCAATATTTAAGAAATTTTGATAGTACTCTTGGAGGATTTTCCTTTTTTCTTCTACCCCTCTTCCTTTTGGTTCTCTTTTATCATGCTCTTTGTTTTTTTTTTTTTTTTGTGGGCATTGGATTTCATTTTATTTCCCTTTTGTGATTTTTTTTGCTTGTCCCTTTTTTTATCTCCATGTTTATTTTTATCATGTAAATGATAGAATGAGCATGGGAAACCATTTGCTAAATGGAAAGGCTTACATGTTGAGTGATATTTTCACCAAATTACAAAATTATACTCACAACTAGGATTCTACCCGGATATCCTCTCTTGCAAGGAAATATTTTTAATTTCCCCAAGGTTCTTTTTAATATGTTATTTTTCTTATAATCCTTAGTAAAAAATGTGAAATACTAAAATTTGATTGGATACTTAGTGTTGCATATACCTGTTAACAAGGGGCATGTTTTGGTGTTGATTTGATTTGTTGTGATTTTGTTGTTCATGGAATTTGTGAACATGTGAAATTACTGATCAATTAACAACCTTCGCAATTTGATAAATATTTGATTTCAATCCTTGAAAATTTAATTTGAATGGATTTTATCTCAAATTGTTAATCAAATTTTATCTTCGTTTGTTAATCAAATTTTATCTTCTTTTGTTAAACAAATTATATCTTCGGTTGTTAACCAAAGTTTATCTTCTTTTGTTAACCAAATTTTATCTTCTTTTGTTAATATTTGCCTGAAAATAAAAATGAAGTGATTGAAACTAACTTTACCATGTAAAAACTTTGAAATATCATATTGATTATTCACTTTAATGAAAAAATGGAATTTGTTAAAATTTCAATTTTCATAAAGTGAAATTAATTTGATTATTTGGAAAAATATGCAAAGTTGAAAACCTCAAATTTTCATTAAAATGTGTGAATTTGCACGAACATGAACATTTGAAATTTAATTCTTGAAACTGACATCTTTCTTTTAGGATTTTAAATTTTATTTATTTATTTTGTATTTTATGAAATTATAAAAAAATGTAAAATACTAGGGTTAGAAAAAATAAAATAAAAGAGCAATTTGCTGAAACTTTCTAAAATTTTGATCCAAATCTGCATAAACCAATATCCTGCACTAAACCAACATTAATTTGAACCGTCTTCACGCAGTACAATATTAATGTGATGCAATCTTCTAAAGGGAAATAATACAATATATTAAAAAAGTAAATAAGTCTACCATTCGCATGCATAAAACTTATTAGAAATTTCCAATATATTGCCAACATGAAAGATTTTAAAATGAATACACTTGTAGAATACCTTGCTTCAACAAACTACAATGGTGAAATTTGGTGCAGTCTAGTAACTTAGGAGCAGATGCTTCTTAAAAAAACAATTTCCAACATGCATTCGCTACCAAAAATCTTCGACCCATTTTTTTAAGCTTCATTGGCTATTTAAAACTTCAAGAATTTGTCATTTACTCTTCCATTTGTTTAGCTTCCTAAAGCTTGCTTTTGTTAGGGTAAAATAGGTAGTATATTGCATTATACTACATGTATTATTACATCTACTTTCTACCATAGGAGATATTTACCATTGTATAAATCACCTCCTAGATTAACTTAGGTTAATAACTAAAATATCCTGAGATATTTTAGTCAGTTATTAGGCATATTCTATTTTCAATGTTGTTAGCACATCCTACGCTAACTTTGTTAGAGTTACTATTATGTAACCTATATATTGGGTTTGATAATTCATTTCAAGTCTAATGTCTGCATCAATAATATTTGATTTATTTCAGATTTGAGTAATCTCCTACTTACATTGGTATCATTCTCTAGGTGGGTAAGGCGAGCAACGCTCATTCCATTTGACCTGGACTACAGCATTGGTCTAGAGTTTCTTGTTGGATGCTATTCGCTATACGTTGGTTGCTGACCTATCCTTCACGGAACGACCAACCCGCTCAACCGATCGACTGAAGCGATCGACACTTTGGCCATCGTGATCAGCCAACAAGGGCCGATGTGGTCAATCGGCCAGCATCGACATGATCAACCGACAAGGCCGACGCGACCAGGCCGACGCGATCGATCGACCAGGGCCGACGCGGTCCCACGGCCCGCATCGACGCGATCAGCCGACCAGGCCCATGATCGACAGTGATTAGCTATCGACCGACCCCACGATCGATGCCTTGAGGCGTAGTCACCTCGGCTCCCATGCAGGCGAGGGCCCGCATAGCCACGTGGGCCCAGGAGCCACGTGGCGCACGCTCGAGAGAGCAGAGAGGGTAGGAGCGCCCTCCCCCTCCCAGCACGACACGCGGATGACCTCGAGATCCGAGAGGGCAGGAGGCCCTCCGATCTCTGAAATTGGACCTATCACCAGCTGCCACCTAGCGAGATCTACGATCAGCATGCACCCCGAGGTGCCACCTGGACCACTCACGAGATGACACATGGCACACAGGAGGACTGACATAGACTCGACACATGGCGGACAACCACTGGATGACATGACTCTGACTCGAACTCTGATTGGACCGACTGGCCCACCCCTGGCGCCACGTGGCGGCGTCCAAAAGGGCGGGCGACTCTCACCGATTTCTCGAAGGCAATCGACGTTGCTAAGGCACGTCACGGCTTATAAACCGCATTGCATCCCATTCTGGGATGCATGTGGGATAAAATCCCACAATGCGATTAGCGCATCACGACCACCATAAGTAGCCGTCGCGCCGAGGAGTTGCCAAACCGGTCGGTGGCTCGGTTGGCTCGAGCGGCCGACTAGCAACGTGCAGACCCCGGATCGATTCCCCCGTGCGTCCAAACTAAAGGTTTTTTTTGGAATTCCAAATTTTTTGAGCATTTTAAATTTTTTCTAAAGTTTTTTTTGCACTAAAATATTATTTTTTTGATTTTTTTTATAATTTTCTTTTAAATTGGCATAAAATGTTCAATTTTTAGTCAAATTGGATGATTTTTTTTCCAATTTTTTCCTAAATTATAGAAATTTCATCTTAAACATATATTTTTATGCTTTATCAAACTTAGAAAACTGGAAATCCAAACAAAATTTAGCCTTCAAAGTTCCCAAAATCAAATTATGTTTTTCTCTCAATTGGAGACAAAAGGAACATAGGAACCTCTTTTTGGCAAATTTTAAAAACCTGCTTCAACAATTTTTTTTGCAATAAACTCCTCAGAAGTTCTATAGTTTTCTTCATTCATTTTTGGAGATATAAGACATAGAAACTCAAAATTTCTATTGCAAAACACAAAGCATGCCATGATTGAGGAAGCATAAAGGTCATCTCATTTTTCTCAAAACCACAAATTTTGCTTTTGTTCTCTCCTTCAAGAAAGGAGACATAAAAACATAAAATTGCAAATTTTTTTGTTGTAAACTTGAGATCCATAAAAAAAAAAACCTATTTTTTTTGCTCCTCATGCTAAATTGTTGAAGACAAAAACCAAAGTCGTGTGTCGACTGGTCTGGAAGCCTTTCAAACGCGGGTCGTGTGTCGACTTGTCTTGAAAGGAGTGCTCAAAAATTTCTCAATTTTGTAAACATTAAGGGGGGATAGAAATCATTTTTTTATTCTATTATTTGCAAAATTGTAAAGATAAAGGGGGGATTTTCCAAAAGCAAGAAAGGTGCAATCTCGATTGTACTCGACACCTTTCTCAAAAATTGACTATACTAGGTGCATTTTCGGTTGAATCCGACGCCTAGAGTGATAATAATGTGGGTTGCTCTCATGTTTTGATTATTGCACTAACACTCATGTTTTTTGTGTGCAATTAAACAATCAGATACAACATTGGCAGAAGCATTTCTCAAAACCCATATTTCACTCCAAAACATGCTACACTTTGCACAGGTTGAACAGAAGTCAATTTTTTTTACCCCTTCAAAAGGTCAAAATCCAAAAACACCTTGATTACCTCTCTTTGTTTGGCTTAATTTCCTCAAAATTTTCATCCTTCTTGAAGGGTGTTAAGGCAGGTGCCATTAAATATCCTAGAGAGCACAATCAGAAGTCTGTCAACCTACCCCTTTAATTTGCTCTATCTTGTTTGGCTTAATTTCCTCAAACTTCTCATCCCTTGCTAAGGGTGTTAAGGCAGGTGCCATTAAATATCTTATAGAAGCAAATTAAACATCTTCCATATACTCTTTTGAGGGTATAGTGCAAGATACAACCATCTTAGTCCTATCAATTTGAAACCTTCACCATGGCCATGATCCACAAGTATCTCACTGAGAGCCAACTGCTCAAAGGTTCAAATTATTCTGCATGGAAGACTAAGATGAAAGCTATCTTAACTATAGAGGATCTATGGTCTATAGTGGATGGAAGTGAAACTAGACCTCAATCACCTGGAGCAGATCAAACAACATTTGATAAAAAGGATAAAAAACTATCCTTAATGATCTTGCTAGCTATTACTGATGATATCCAACCTCATATCAGTGAAGCTAAGAATGGTAAGGAGGCATGGGATGCCTTAAAAACCATATTTGAGGGAAAGAATCAATCAACGATTCTTAACCTCCAAACACAACTTCATACTCTTCATATGAAATCAGGAGAAACAGTAGAGCTATTCCTCTACAGAGTGGCAGAATTGAAAACAAAACTGCAATCCTTAGGAGAAAAAGTGGAAGACCAAGTCTTGACCTCTATCATTTTGAGGGCTCTTCTCGACTCCTACAAAATGTTGATCACTTCACTACAAGTCTCTGGAAGGACAATGACTTTTGTCGAGTTGGTAAATATGCTTCAAACAGAAGAAGCTAATCAACTCCAAAGAGATGAGGCATCCAACAATGCTCTTTTCTCAAACAGACAAGGTGGTAAGAAAAAGTGGAATCAACAGAAAGGTTCTTCTTCTAATAAAGACAAGGGTAAAGGCAAAGAGATTAAGAAGAAGAAGCAGTATTGTAAGATTTGTGACAAGGACACTCATGAAACCAAAAGATGTTGGTTTAAGAACAAATCGCCCAATGAACAAGGAAACAAGAAGGGCAAAGGTAAACCAAAGAACAAGAATAAACAACAATAGGGACACATTGCAGTTGAAGATTCTAGTTTGGACTCTGAACGAGCACACAAGGTGCTCATGACACATACAGATTCCCCTCACAAGGACACTATGTGGTACATAGATTCAGGTGCTAGTAAGCATATGACTGGCGATAAGTCCTGGTTTGAGACATTTGAGGCTCGAGAAGGTAGACCGGTCACCATTGTTGATGATCAAACCTATCGAGTTCAGGGAGAAGGAAGTGTTTCTGTCTCCCTTCCAGATGGAGAATGTAAAATTCAAAAATTTCTTTATGTACCAAGATTGAAAAATAATCTCTTGTCAGTTCCACAAATCTTGGACAATCACATGAATGTCAATTTCAAGGTGGACAAAGAAAAGAAACGTTGCTTTATCACTCAGAAAGGAAAACAGATAGCAACAGGTTCATACAAACATGGTTTGTTTGTCTTAGATGCAATTACCTCAACACATACTACAATGGCAGTAACCACAAAAGAGGCCACATCTCTATGGCATAAGAGATTTGGGCATTTAAGTTCAGGATATTTACTAGAACTCAGTAAATATCAAATGGTGAAAGGACTGCCTACTCTTTCATCTACTTTGCCAGTGTGCTCAGATTGCTTGTCAGGAAAGCAACATAGAGTACCCTTTGAACCTAGCTCCTTTCGAGCTAAGGTACCTTTGGAGTTGGTTCACATAGATTTGTGTGGTCCCATGTCTACTAGTTGTGGAGGAAAAAGGTATTTTCAATTGTTTGTAGATGATCACTCATGAAAGATGTGGGTCTTCTTCTTGCAGTTGAAGTCTGAAGCATTTACCTATTTTCAACAGTTCAAAAAGCTTGTTGAGAAAGAATCAGGATGCTTCATCAAGACCCTCCATTCAGATCGAGGGGGAATACACATCAAAGGAATTTTCCTCATTTTTATAGACACATGGGATAAAGAGACAGTTGACCACAACCTATTCTCCTCAGTCAAATGGAGTTGTTGAGAGAAGAAATCGGTCCATTATGGAAATGGTTCGATGTATGCTTAAGGGAGCCAATCTTGAGCAAATTTATTGGGCTGAAGCTGTTCAAACTGTAGTATATCTTCTAAATAGAGCACCCACAAGGGCTCTTGAAGGTATGACTCCTCAGGAAGCATGGAGTGGAAGGAAACCCTCCATATCTCATCTACGGGTATTTGGGTGTAAGGCTTTTATGCATATACCCAAGGAGAAAAGAAAGAAATTAGATGAGAAGTCCCTACCATGTGTTTTTCTTGGATATGATGAATTCTCAAAAGGCTATCGATTGATAGACCCACTTACCAAGAAAATACATGTCAACAGAGATGTAGTGTTTGATGAAGCTTTCACACCCAACACTACATCAGTATACCTAGATGATGAGGAGCAACAACCACTTCCTTCTCCACAATAGAAAAAGCCTCCCAAATGGTATACAAGCACAATGAAAGATTCCAAACTCACTTCCCCACCTGATCTTACTCTCAATCGTCCAAAGACATGAAGCATGACTCAACAAGAAAAGACTGAAGCATCCACTTTAGTTGATGATCTTTGTGCAGATTTTCAAGAACTTTCTGTTGATAGAGAGTTAGCAAGGGAAGATGATATGGAAATAGATGAGGAGAGGGTTTACTTGTCATCATTTGATGAAAATGAACCTTCTACAGTTGATGAAGCACTTAGACTGCCTCAGTGGAAGGCAGCTATGGATGCAGAACATAACTCCCTCATGAAGAATAAAACATGGAAGCTGGTGGATTTGCCTAAAGGAAAGAGACCCATAGGCTGCAAATGGGTTTACAAAGTTAAATATAAGGCATATGGCACCATAGATAAGCATAAGGCCCATCTTGTGGCGAAGGGCTATGCTCAAAAGGAAGGCCTTGACTATGAGGAAACCTTTGCTCCTACAACAAGGATGACCACCATTCGAGTTCTTTGTGCTATGGCAGCACAGTTCGGATGGAAATTACATCAGATGGATGTAAAAAGCGCCTTTCTAAATGGTGACTTAAAAGAAGAAGTGTACATGACTCAACCTCCTGGATTTGCTGAGGAAGGCCATGAGCAACAAGTTTGCAAGTTGGTCAAATCATTATACGGGCTAAAACAAGCCCCAAGAGCATGGTACATAAAAATGGATAGTCACCTACTACAGCATGGATTTAAGAGAAGTCCATCTGACGCAAATCTCTATATCAAGAACACAGGTTCTGAAATAGTGATTCTTGTGTTATATGTAGATGATCTGATCATCACTGGCAATTCAGAGAAATTGGTTAACGTCGTGAAAGATGACTTGAAAGAGTCATTTGATATGATAGATCTAGGACTTCTCCACTACTGTCTTGGCCTTGAGATAGAACAGAAGAAGAATCATCTTAGGGTGACTCAAAAAAAGTATGCCAAGACTTTAGTAGAAAAATATCGTATGACTGATTGTAAGCCCAAAGCAACACCGATGG